>CM040098.1:6000000-6617500 GCA_022496805.1 Pohlia nutans
TCTCATTCAATTGACTCATTGTGTCTGCAAAATTGTTTTGAAATGTCAAAAAACAATGAAAAAAGTAGCAAAAAATCACATCTATGTCTGAACCTCCCTCTACTAAAATGCTTCTCAGTCACTCATAACCTCTTGGATTCATATGAAATTTTATTCTTATAAACAAGACAAGTATGCGCAACTTTTCCAACAAATATTATTGAAAACGGACCATGTATGAAGAAGTTATAAGCTGCCAAAGTTCATTGTAATGCAAAAATGTCTGAATTTTGAACTTCGAAATGCTCCCAAACATTCAAAACAACTTGGATTGACATGAAAATTTCACCACAATAACTAGGCTTTATTGAGAACAGAACCCAACAATTAATTTTTTTAATTGAAAACGAACATTTGATGAGAAAGATACAAACCCCCGAAGTTGCAGCCATCATAATGCAGTGAGGTGAACTCAAATTGAACCTGTGAACTTTGAATGGCTCTCAAAAACTCAGTACATCTTGGATTGATTTGAAAATTTTACCACTAAAACTAGACTGATATGCGCAACTTTCCCAACAAGTTTTTATTGAATTCGGACATTGGATGCAAAAGTTACAGCACTTTGAATTTTACTGCCAGACTATGAGAGGACACTTTTCGTCCCCTTCGGCGGTGAGGGGTTAACCCCTAAAGGACCATGCTCATTCCTAAAATTTTATCACTTTCTCGTGATGCTTTCCGAAAGGCAAGTGTATCTCTTGATTGGAATTCATGTAGAAAACTTCACCGTTGAAGCTCAAAGAGGACTTAGTCATGAGACTGTACATCAATTTTTAGAACTATCTTCCGTATATATTACATGATTATAAGGTTTGATCATAAGTTTATACCTGAATTTTTTTAATAAAACCAGCAGGTCATTCATTGCAAACTTTCTCATAAATTTAAAAAACATGATTAGCGTTTGAAAGTTTAGGAGCATACAAAGATGTACTATATCTAGGTGCTCACAAATAATGATGCTTTAAAACTAAATACAACAACAGTGATTGATTCTCAAAGATTTATGTTTGAGTGAAGTGACTTGTTGGTGACTCATTGAGCCGGTGTTTATGATTGTTATTAATTTATTCATTGCAAAAATGTATTAAAGAATTCAAATATATATCTGGAATATTCCAAAATATTCCAAAATAATATAAAATATGTAGAAAAGATTCCAATTATTTTGAAAAGATTCCATATTAAATATATTTAAACATTTTTCGTAATTATTATATAGTGTTAATGATGCTGTAATGGCAAATATTTTACATATTGTTCACTTTTTTTTTTTTTTTACAAATGTGACGTCCAAGTGTAAAAACGCCCTTCAAGTCATCAACCGCCTTAACTACCATGTCCCAAGTTCACCTACGTTGACGTTTTAGTTTTTTCCCAATGAATCAATCAACGCAATTGCAAATCTTGAAGGATTATTGTGTTCTTGTAACGAGCATTTTCAATTCTCTAGTAAACATAGAGTTAAGATTATGAAATCCAAACAAGTTATTAAAGTAATGAAATTATTTTTGGACACAATGTGTCCACTTGGTCCTTTAGGGGTTAAACTACCAAATGATGAAGAGGGGTACCCTTAAGGTGTTGTTGGGGTACCTAAGGGGTTGGCGGTTCGATTCCGGCCGTAAAATCACCACTCTACCGGATGGAAATTCCCCGGCGATGGGTTGCCAAAAGCAACTCGTCAGCTTGCCGCGGGTTGTAAAGCAACTCATGTGCCTCATCAAAAAATAAAATAAAACAAAAATTATATATATATATATATATATATATATATATTTCATAATCCTCACAACCAACCACAGTAATTGATAATAATTCTACGACAAAGTATTGGTGGCGTAAATTTCCACCTCCCAATACAAACCGCTACACCAAAATACTGTGGTCCACAGTATTTACAAGAGGCTTTACTAATTTTTTTTTCCAAAGCATCGTGATAAATTCATCCAAATTGGATGAAATTGGTTTAAATAGATGAAAATTTGTCAAAATGGATGAATGTACCCACACCATTGACCCACCCACAGTATATGGTGATGTTGGTGTAGTTCCGTACGTGATGACAGAAATAAGGTAGGATGTATACAGAGGCTTAAACATTTTGGCAGGGGATGCGGGTTCATGAATGCACCGCATTAACGAGCCCTCTGCGAACATGTAAACTTAAATACGGGAGTACTCAAATACGGCGAGTCCGTCGTAGATATCATTCATGGAGGAGAGCAAGAGGAGTGTGCTAATAAGTTAATGAACATTGCAACCGAACTTTGCATAACTCTTATTCGCTAAAAAAAAATTAAAAGATTTTAAATTTTAAATTTTAAAAATACGGTGAAGGAGTTTTAAGGTGGTATTCATGAACAAAAATTAAATGTCGCTCAGAGGGTACCATCATCTCTGTGCAATCTACTACCCCTGTACAGTGATGAATTTTTAACTAATAAGATGGCAGATAGAAAAGCTTCCACGAGACTGTTGTGCGATGGACTTGATTACTCATCAATATATGGTCAAGGATGCCACAATGGGAAGTACCGGCCAGATCCGGGAAAAAAAAAATTAGAAAAAGAGAAAAGAAATTATTTAATAAAAAATAAAAATAAAATCTATTTTGTATGGTGAAAAAGAGAATCTTAGAAAATATTCACATAATTTAACATTTTTTGAAAAAAAAATCCAAATTTTAAACTTATTTGGCATAACTTGTTGACCTTGATCATGGCCGGGTATGTTATCGGAGGTTGATAGATAGTTGGGTGAATTTGATAAATCATTATTGATTTTTGGAAGTTTTCATTTCAACATTGAAGATTTCTTTAACCCTTAAAGGGCTCATGGGGATAGTATATACGTTGGCGTATATTTGACATTTGTTGTAAATAGAAAGCTCCAGATTGAGACTCCAATAGCTCATTAAAATCATGTCAACATTTCACATTTGATTGTAAATCCATAGGAGGTGTGGAACCATGCCAAATACAATGGAATATAAGTGTATAATATTGGTCGGAAAGGGCTCGTTGGACCTTTAAGGGTTAAGGTATCCATATTCCTTTCTTCACCTTGTTGTAGCTTAAAAGTTGGCCCTACACAAACTAATTCAACAAAGGAATTATTTCTCAAACAATCTTATTCTAGTATGCTTAAATGAAGAATTTTAAAGAATATTCTCAATACCAAAATGAAATAAGTCCATAAATAATAATTATTTGGCACATTAGTGGTGAAATAGCTATGAACCTATGGTACTAAAAAAACAAAAAATATATTGAAAAAAAAAAATTGGGTTTCACAATTTATGAAAGTGTAAATTTTTGACAAATTCCTACCTCAGATGTGCAGAAGTTAAGTTCCTTGGTAAGATTTCATTGTTTTACGATGTGGTTTTGCATTTGTTTTAACCTGAAGTAGAATTATGAATTGTCCTCTTCAAGTCTAGAAGTATCTTTATCTAAGAGTGTCTTTCTTTTTTGATGCCAAAATTTAAGAGGCTTATTGATACAAATGCTTTTGGGTTGAAGAACAACAATGAATTATCTTATCTTTCGGGTGTATCATGTAGCAAAAAATATCAATTTTTATTTTTATTTTCTTGGGTTTATTTTGATTAACTTAAATAAAGAGTAGGATTGACATATTGGCTTGCCAATATTTAATTTCTTTTCCAAAACATAAAGTTTGACAAGTGCTAATTTGTCAAAAATTATTTTCTTCTGGAAAACACTCTTCCAAAATTTTTAGCATTTACTTTTAGAAACATTCAGTTTATGGATCCTACCCCTCAATAATAATTATTTTTGAAATCAGTGGTCCATATTTTGTTATTAAATTGCATATACTAATGTGTAATATATCATTTGTTTTAAATCCTATTATTTTTAAAGATGAGAAAGACGGTATTAAATAAAATTTGTGAGAAAGGATACAAATTAATGCTGAAAGTCAAATATCTTTTTTATGTTTGTCTAATAATAAAAGAGAAATTCAAACCAGACAGGGATTTAATTTTTAATATGATTTTACATCACATCTAACACAATAAGAGGTGATACTAGAAATAATGTTTTAAGTTAATTTAAAAAAGATAGTTTACATTTTTCTTCAATATGAATTTGATATTATATTACTTTTAGTATAACTATATAGAGGGATGAATTTGAAACAATCTTTATTTTTTTTAGAAGATGAATTTTGATAATAATGTGGTTTTATGTTTCTTCCAATGTATTGATATGAAGTGGTGATCTAAAAAAAGACTCTTTTAATTTTTTTAATCTAATTTTTTAAAGAATCAACTATAAGTAATATTAGATATGAATTCAACATTTACTTTATATAACCTCCAACAAAATTTTATGGAGTGATGATATTTAAAAGATTTTTTAAAAAGTATCCAAAATAAAAATAAGCACACAATAGATTTTGATATGCATGTGATTTTATGTAATTTCCAATCTAATTTCATAATCTAATTTTATGGATTAATAAGTTGTGATTTTGGTTTAGCTTTTAATTCCAAGCATTTGATACTTCATACACAAACTAGCCAAGCCCAATACTTACCAAGCCCAATACTTAGATCATGAATGAAACTTGAAGGCAAAAGTATGGATTGAATGTCAAAATGGGGTTTTATTTTGGATCAAAGAAAATTTCATGGTTGAGCATTTATTTTTGTTTAAGGTTTTTCTTCCCATTTGAACATTGCAAAATCTCTCAACTCTCATGGCTTTGAAACCATGTTCAAGGGAAAGTTACGCCAAGATTCACTCATTAATAGGAATGCTCACTTTTAAAACCAAAATTAACAATTAAAAGGCCCTTGGAGTCCCTCTCTACAACCTGTATTGCGCCTTATAATTGCTCAATTGTGGCTTAGTATATGAATTATGATATATTGTTAAATACATATTATCCCAATTGTCAATTTTTCTTTTGTGCTGAAAAGTGTTTGGTCATTGTTATTTTAATCAAATACCACCAAATATGGAATATACCATAAGACCTCAAAGAGCTTCTGGGCCATTTAAAGATTATATGCATTTATAAATTACAAATGCCTTCTAGAATACATTAAGCCTTTAAGGTCCCGATTCAATACTGTTTTCAAAGATTCATTATAAAATGGTTGATGAAAAACGGAAATGGAGTTGATGTACAAAGCAAAGTTGTAAATGTCAATGTGAAGATAACATCTATATGGTTCGTTTTATCATATTTATTATTAATATTTTTTAATTAATTTTGCAAAGTTTTCTCTTGAAATTCAATTAAAAATCCAAAATAAATACAAAAAAATCAAAAAATATTGTAATGAAATTGGAATAGCATGCACTACAAGATGGTATGGTTTCCATTATTTGATTCTACATATTATGAAAAATCATGTTTAAGGTCTCACTTTTTGAACTAAGATTGAAACTTGACATAAACCACTTTTATATTTTTTCTAAAATTCACATTATCTTATGTTGAAGATCCATATAGTACAAATGGTAGTCAACTAGTACAAGAATCAAGAAAATTTTGAATGGATGAAAAACAGCACTGTGTGCGGTGAAGGGACGCATCAGATTTCATCCATCGTCCAGGATATGGACGCCAGTGCGTCTAAGGGTTAAATCAAGTATAACGATTCTCCAAGATACAATGACTACCGAAAATTGAATTCATGAACTTGTGGGACATCTGAAAAACTAAAAATTGAAAAATTGTAGTAAAATCTTAACACACAATAGCACACAAAGTGCACTACCGTAATAGGAAGGCAGGGTCGGCACTTTCATGTCGAATAATTAATTAAAGTTTGAAAAGTAGGGGTCGGCACTTTCAAAAATAATTATTAAAAATTCGGCTATTAATAACTAACATTGAATTTTACTAGCGGATACACATTTTCCTTTGTTTTTTGTCTACAATTTTTGTTGACTTCATTTTTGTTGATTTCAACAAAATACTTGATAAATTTATTTACTTTTTCGGCATTTTTTTGGGGAATTATTTTCTGCCGACCCTGCCTTCCTGGTACGGTATACATGAAATTGGGTTTCAATTATATATATAGACATTTAAAATTGAATAAAATTAGTAGGTTAAACATCAAGTTTTTACATGAATACAAAATTGACAAAACTATAGCAAAATGAATGAAACTCATTCAAAAACCATATGCTAAAAGTTCTGTGACGTTTGGAAATTTATTGGGTCAAATTTTATTAAATAAAATATGATCCTTGGTTTAATATTTTATACATTTCACTCCAAAAATATTAAAAAAATCTCAAAAAATACAAACTTCAATGTTATATACAGTTTTACACATTTTCCAATTTCTTAGATTTTTAGACTGTAATATAATTAAAAAAATAATTTACAATCAAATTTCAATTAGTATGATTTTGTCCTATAAAATTCCAAAATTCATCAAATTTTTAGCATATAATGTTTTAGAGAATTTCCAAGATTTATAAAATTTTAAGCATAGGATTCTGGAAGAACTCCCGGTCTTCCTACTAAAGAGTCTTGTCGATGAATGAAAAAGAACTTCTATACTTTTTCGCGAGGAGTCTTGACAATTTTGTACTTGCAATTTTAAGTCACCAAAAATTCCAAAGATTTTAGTATAAATGTGTTCTTGAAAAAATAAACTCATAAAATTAAACAACCAAAAAATCTCCAAAAACCACTACATTTAGAGTATTGCATTTCAACCAATCACAACATATTTAATTCATAGATTGTCAATATCTCATTCGTAATTGAATTACAAAATATTTTTGAATTCCAAGTTTCAAATTTTATACAAAAATATTGATGATTACAATCATAGATCTAACAGTATGGATAGAATCTAAAATTCATAATGTACAACTTTTATTCATATATCAAGTTCAGAATATCCCTTCGTTGCATTTTATAATGCACCTATGCAAACCTACCAAATTAAAATAGGCCTATATATGCTTTATATAACTCAATTGTGAGTATAATGCACCTTATGTACCGTAGGTGAAAGGCAAGGTTGAAAAAAAATATTTCTAAAAACATTAGGTAAATTATTGTCATGTAATAATGAAAGGAAAAAACTTGAAGAATATTAAAAAATATTACATCAACCAAACCTTACTTTAAAAAAAAATTAAATATTTGACACACATGTACCAAGCTGATGATTCCAATTTCTCAATTAGTTATAGCAATTTTTAAGGTGACCCACAACTATTGGTAGTCCCTATATCGGTAGTGCTACAAGTGATCAAATGTGCATGATGAGGTAGGTACTCTACTGATTGTTCACCGAAAGTATTTGAGTTGAAAAAAAAGTAAAAAAAAAAATGATATGACAAGGACCAGCAGGTGGCTTGTCTTCAAAGGGCCTGCTAACCACCATCACCAGGTCAGTTTCCTAACAAATATACTGTTGAGCCTGCAAAGACACATCAAACCCCAGAAGGACGAGGGATTCATGGTTTTAAAATGAGAAATTCAATTGATCACGTTGTGAAAAATAGAATTTAGATGGAATCAAATTTCATTTCACCATAATCAGTGAAGAATATTGTACGAGTTCGTCAAAAAACCAAGAAATTTGAACAAGAGAAAAGTCCACAAAAGACCTACTCAAAACTGTTAAAAAGACACCTCTAAAGGACCATGGATTCACGGTTTTAAAATGACTAATTCAATCAATCACATTGTGAAAAATAGAATTCAAATGGAATTGAATTTTATCTCACCAAAATCAATGAAGAATATTTGACAAGTTTGTCAAGAAACCAAAATATTTGAGCAAGAAGAAATTCCACAAAATACCTACTCAAAACTGTTAAAAAAACATGAGCTTCTCGGTCCTTGGTCCTTTTAGGGTTTAACCCCTAAACATCCCATGGAGATGGCATTTGCTACCAACAAGAAGCTCTAAATAGGCATCTACCTAGCTCACTAGAACCGCATTGATCTAAATTTCAACTTCTCAATTGAACTCGAACCCATTAAAGGTGTGGATCCATAACCAAAATACACCATATCCTACTTGTCACAAAGGCATGTTTTGACGTTTAGGGGTTAAATCAAACCAGCTTTAATTGAAGAGGCCGATCGATCATCTGAGATACCTTGATAGTCAGTGCAAAAAAAAAATCAAACAAACAAGCGCATTGATGTTAGAGCGGAGATAGAGCAAGAGGTCAATTTACTAAGTGGCATGAATTTTTTGAGAAGGCCAAACATAGATTGCACTGATTCTTGGGAGGAGCCAAAGAAACGGATGCTGCATACCAAACAGCTTTCTGAAGTTAGCCCAGCTTTTCCTACTACTACTACTACTATTGATACCCTGTTCATTGAGCGAGTCGAGATAAGTTTGACCTGTATACACTAGCTGCACCTGATGATACAGTAAGAGGCCGACTCCGATCGCGAGTGACAAGGAGGCTATGCACAAATAAATCAATGCCAATGCACGTGCTGATGCTACTAACTCCAGGCTTCCTATCATTGTGGCCAACACATCCATTACAACGTTAAAACTCACTGCTGCATGCAGACGTGGCAGACCGTTTCCGCGGCGGAATTTGAACAACTTTGGCCACTCTTTGCAGCCCACATAGATGGACATCATCAACACATAACACCCACTCACAGTTGCAAACAGCAGGAAGAGTAGGAAGTGTTGGTGATTGTTTGCCCCCACGCAGTTCCCAATCTGTCATTCATTCATTCACCACAAAACCAGGTCGTTAAAAACTTAAGATAGAAGCACCAAAAACTGTTAAGGTAGAAGTACGTAAAACCACCACAAACCTAAAACCACAAACTTCTACACCCTTCCTTCCTTTTAGGGAGGAAAAGTAAGTTGTCAGTACATGACTTAACTTCTGAGCAAGTCAAGTAATGAAAGCCTACATTTCCTTCTTGAAATGAAAGAGGGGTTGGTGGTTTTAGGTGTCATGGTGGTTCAAGGTTCCTCTACATTAGGTACCAATTGTAGTTACCTATAAAAGCACTTGTTTCAACTTCAGGAGTTCCCAATCTAGTTATCACAAGCATTAATTACGAATATCAAGTTAGCAATCTGATTGGACTAGAAATGGAAGACAGTCATAGGTACACCTACTAACATCAATAGTGGTATATGCATATTCAGTTTGAAAATTTATAACAAAATCATACATTGTGAAAAATTAATTAAAAATTGAGCTTGGTTATTAAACCCAAAGTTTTATGTGCTGCAATTTTTTGTCATTGAAAATTAGCGCTCCACGTAGGTTGAAATGCTTAAACTGACAGCACTGTACCCCTTACCTTAGTATTGTTAACATTTGAACATAAATAGACATTACATTTGGGAGAAACTCTCTTAACACACTTGCAAAAAGAATCTTTTTTTTTTTTTTTTTTTTTTCAAAGCTGAAGCTTGCTGATGGACCAAGAAGCCTGAATTGGGTCTCATGTTTTCTGAGTAGGTCCTATTATGTGCACTTCCTTTTGTATAGATTTTTATTTGTTTCTTACCAATGTTCTTCAATAATTCTAGTGATAAAAAATTGGTTGAATTTATTATTTTTTAAAACCATGAATCCTTGGTCCTTTAGGGGTTAATCCATCATCTGCAGCTTCTTACTCACGCACTCTACAATGTCTGTCAGGCTTTCTCAATAGAACAACTGGCTACTGTAAACAGTGCAGCCATAACACTCTACACCAGATTTCAAATTGACTGTCATTCTTGCAATGAAATCTGAAACAGGTTGAATTTGATTTTGAGTTTAAGGTAAACGTTAATGTTTCAAACTACGTACTCTGAGTCCATCCTGTGAGGAGTTTCAGAAGTGCCCATACAAACATAGTCAGATTTCATACAAATTGGCTAGCCAATTTTGGCAAAATATTCTAGATTCCTTAATGGATTTGTAGCAAATTACTGGAAGAAGCAAACTTCTTCTAATTTCACCATATTGGAAGAAGTCATTTGGCTAAAAGTAGTGGCTAATTCCCTCAAATATGAGTAAAAATTAGCATCAATTCTTTTTCGTAACCACTTGGCTAAAATTCGCACAAAACATTTTCACTAGCCCATACAAACCCAGGCAGATAAATTTATTCCTCCATCATCATAACTCGGGGGTGCACTCTACATTATGTTTTGAGAATCACATACGTTCATGACCCCTTCTAAAAACCCCCTTGTATACGAGAGGTTATATGTCTAAATACCTTTGTACACAGATGTATTCCGTTTTAAATATATGTTTAGAGTAAGTATACGTGAATATTTTCACTTCTAAATGTGTTTATTGTATGTATATGTAGTACAACAGTGTTCAAATTAATACCCCTTCTATGCACTCACGTATACTTGTACATGTTTAGTACAGTGCACCCCCGAGCATAATAATAAAAATTCTCAACCGATGATGATGATTTTGAGTAACAAATTAGCTCTGAAGGGAGAAATAGAAGGAAGCAGAGGGCAGAAATCTAAATTTTCTTTAAAAAACCACAATAATTTTAAAATATCACAAAAAAAAAGGAAAAAAACAGAGGGTGAGCTGAGTGCTTACAAAAGGGCAGTGATGGTCCATGTCGACCACACAAGAGTGGCAACTGCGACAGTGATGAGCGTTTGGTGGCTTCGGTGATTTGCAGTACACACAAAACTTGAATCCCTCCAAAGACTTTCTGCCGACTACCTCATACTTGCCCCACTCTCTACTTGGCGATGGTCCAGCTCTTCGAAACGCCGCCATGCAGAAGTTGAAAACAGTGTTGAAAGAAAGAATCAGAGTCATCACACAATGTACATAGAACCCCGCCCCCGTTGCTGTTGGGAACAGTACTGGGAATGTGGCCCAAACTCCTCCACCTACAACCACCACCAAAAGCATGAAATCCTGTTAACCAAGGCTTAATAGTTTTAAAACGACAAATTCAATCGATTGTATCGTGAGAATTATAATTCAGATGGGACCAAATCTTATATCACCGGAATCACTGAAGAACATTGCATATGTTGGTCAAAAAATAAATAAACTTGAACAAAAGGAAGTCCACATATGACCTATTCAAAACTGCTAAAAAAGACATGACGACGGTCCTTTAAGGACCAAAAAGCCTGAATTGGATTTCATTTTTAGAGGCTACAATTAGATGATTTTTTAGTTGCAAGTGTATCGAAGACATCCTAACACATACATTATCATTGAATTAAAATGTTATGAATTGATATGTAGTCAAAATTTGTTTGTTAAAATAGCCATGTCTTTTGCTATTCAACTCCGTAACAAGGTGCAAAATTGAGAGTGCATCTTTTGGTAAGACTGATTCTGTCGGCATTTGTTTGTATGAAGCTCAAAAAATAATGATGTTGCATATATAAAAATGTGTATCGAAAGAACATACATTATCATTGAATTATGAGTTTATGAGTAGTCAAAATTTTGTTTGTTAAAATGGTCATATCTTTTGCTAGTTCAATGAAACAAAGTGCATTGGAAAGCAAAATTGAGAGTGCATCTTTGGAAAGACTGATTCTGTCGGCATTTGTTTCTATGAAGCTCAAAAAGACATCCATTATCATTGAAGTAAAAACTTTATAAATTTGTTTGTTAAAATAGTCATATCTTTTGCTATTCAACTCCAAATTCAACGAAACAAAGTGCATTGGAAAGCAAAATTGAGAGTGCATCGACTGATTAGACCGATTCTGTTGGCATTTGTTTGTATGAAGAATGATGTTGCATACATAAAAATGTGTGTCGAAAGACGTCCTAAAACATATATTATCATTGAATTATGAATTTATAAGTAGTCAAAATCTGTTTGATAAAATGGTCATATCTTTTGCTATTCAACTCCAAATTCAACGAAACAAAGTGCATTGGAAAGCAAAATTGAGAGTGCATCTTTTGAAAAGATTGATTCTGTCGACATTATCATTGAATTAAAACTTTAAGAATTTCTAAGTAGTCAACATTTGTTTGTTAAAATGGTCATATCCTTTGCTATTCAACTCCAAATTCAACGAAACAAAGTGCATTGGAAAGCGAAATTGAGAGTGCATCGACTGATTCTGTGTGGATGCAATGGAAGGAATGAAAGAGAAGGTGCTCACATACGATGGAGAAGGTGAGCAAAAGCACAAAGCACACGAAGAGACGGTCTCGGGCTTTGGAACAGCGGGAGCGCCACGGCGATACCGGCTTCTTCTTCATCTCCGTGTGGTCGCTGGTGATGGCGCCGCACCAGCCACATCGGAATTGGGGTGCAAACTGGGGCAGCACCACGCGCAGTCCACAGCCCCAGCACGTCGTCTGCCATGGCTCCATCGTCATCTGCACACACATGAATGCTCACATGAGTGCTGCATCACGACAGCCTCTGCTTCTATGCTTCCAAAGCACCAATCCATAGAAATTTTTGGTTGACAAAATCTGCACATGAATGCATGAAACCGGGTTTTAACCCCTAAAGGACCAAGGATTCATGGTTTTAAAATGACAAATTTAAACGATCATATTGTGAAATATATAATTTGGCTTGGACCAAATTTTGTATCTCCAGAATCAGTGAAGAACATTGCATGTTTGGTCAAAAAAACAAACAAATTTGATCAAAACGAAGTCTGCATAAAACCTACAAGAAAACTGCTAAAATAAAACATGAAGCCCCCTGGAGGCCTTATGGTCCTTTACAGGTTAATTTATTCGGCGATTTCTGAATTCAGTGGATGAGGATAACATCAAATTATCATGGTATTGATGGGGCATATGTACGTTGGGGAGTGTCCTCGAGTTTGAGAGGAGCTTGCAAGGAGATAGAGGTAAAACAAATTTCACTGGAAGGGGAGTGCACCCCATGTGTTTATGATCTAAGAGGGTGATGTATTCAGAGCAATGTTTAGTGGATGGAGAGAATCCCTCATCAAGAGAGATGCTTGATGTGAGTGATGGGGAGAGCGCTCCAATCCTGAAATATCTTTCTTACTACATCCATGAAGCTTCTGGACTGACTAAGTTAGATCTGGACTGCAACCCATCATGGGTATGATCTAAGAAGGTGATGTATTCAGGGAGAGGACCCCTCGTCAGGAGAGATGCTTGATGTGAGCGATGGGGAGTGTACTCCATTCCTGAAACATCTTTCTTACTATACGAGCCCTGAAGCTTTTGGATTGACTAAGTTAGGATCTAGACTGCAACCCATCATGGGTATGACACCCGATTGCCTTCTATTACAATCCCTATCGCCCCAAATTTCAAAACCAAAATGAACCCAATACGCTTTTAGCTAAAACCCTGTTATGAATGATCCAAAAACGCACTCATGAATGAATTCCACCGTCAGTTTGCAAGTGAAAACCGCACTATTGAACTCTATTGAACTCATGAGCATGACAGACTCCTGCTCTTTCATTAACCCCTACAGGACCAAGGATTGATTGTCTTAAAACGACAAATTTAATTGATCATATTGTGAAATGTGTAACTCAGATGAAACCAAAATCAACAAAGAACATTGATAAAAACAAATAAAATCTGAAACAAAGGAAGTTCACATAGTACTAACTCAAAACTCTTAAAAGAAAAACATGAGACCCAATTCGGGCTTCTTAGTTCTTTACGGGTTAATCACGAGGCTCTGTTCGGTGACGATCCAAAAACCTACACATTGATCTAAGACATGAATAATTATTCCACAAAACAAATGCATTTGCACTGAGTGCCGGGAGCAAAGACCTAACCCTAATATACATATATGATCATGAACAACAACAAAAAAAACAACGCTGACTTACCTCTGTTTCGTTACCCACCACCATCAGAATCAATCACTTGTTGTTGCACGATCATACAATACACACTCTTGCTTAACCTAATAACTTATTTGACAGATTGACAAAAACACTACTTCGAAAACAAACCAAAAGGAAAAAACACAAAAGCTCTCCTCCCTAACGCATGGAAGGAATCCTACACTTCTTAAAATTTCTCAAATTACTCCTTCAGAAGGAGGGGGATCCGTCGTCTTTCTCGAATTCGATCCTCTGTTTCAGTCCAGAAGGTAAACGAAGCTCCCGGACGATGTTCGTTGGCTTGTTGACGACGTTCGTTGGTTTGTTGACGACGTTCGTTGATATATGGACGAGAAGTCGTCCCTCATCCACAACAGTGGATACATATGAAGCTTTTGTGTTTTCATGAAGCCATTCTTCTCCGGAATTAACAAACAATGGCGGGTGTGGTGTGTCCCGTGTCGTCGTCTTCGATTCTGCCTGCAGCTTCCGTTTCCCGAAAGCCATGGAGTTCACGACATTCCTTAGGTTTGTGTAGTCTTTTGTTGTTTTTGTTTTCGTTTCCGTTTGTTTTTTGTTTTTGTTGCTTTTGCTGTTTATGTTGTTTTTGCCGATGCTAATTCCAGGGTTTGGGGTTGTGGAGCAGGTGCTGTGAGTGTGTCGATGACTCCGGGACGGGGTACCGGCGTCTATCGGTCGCGGCCCTTGGTTGTGTGCAAGGCAAGCGATAGAGGTTCGTCGAATGAAGTCAGGGTTTAGGGTTTTGGGAGTGTCTCTCTCTCTCTCGCATTGAATTCGGAAGCAGTAACCAGACAATTGATCCGTGATAGGTTTTTTTTGTTTTTGTTGGGGGTTTAGATCAAATAGCCCAAGCGAAGAAATTCCAGATGCAAGCCACGGAGGTTCTGGCCGAGCTTCTGAAATCGACCAATGCACAAGCCACGGCTTCCAAGTACTTGGACCATCTCTCGGAAGAGTTTTTCATGGTGGCTTCCACTTATCTTGAGATGGTACACCAACCATTGCTTCACCCTAGGATTCAAGGTTTTTGAAGGACATGATTCCTAATTTAGAAGAAAGTAGTATTTTTGAGTTTTAACCTCAAAATATAGAAGTAATGTACATTCTAAAAGTTTAGGTACATACTATTCTTGTAACAGATGATGCCTGAAAAAATAACTCATCAAAGCATTTCTTCATTATTAGCAATTCATGGTTTGAAAACTGCGAAAACTAATATGTCCTTTAAGGGTTAAGCTTAAACTATATGTGCTAGCTGTGTAGAATACATGTACTGATTTTTTCTCTCTTGGTGTGATGCTAGGAAGGCCAAGAAGGAAGGTAATGTGGAGGTCATGAAAAAAATTGAGGAAGTGTTAGAAATTGCCATGGTTGAGAAAGGCAAAACGCTCAGACCTGAGATTCAACTCATGAATAAGGTACACTTTCTTATGACCTTCTAGACTATTATCTTGCACAGTTTCCTTAGAGGCCAAAGTCCAATGGCCGTCGCTCTCCAAAATGCCTACGTGGTAGTACTTTTTGACCAAGGTGACGACCTCTTGAAGGAAAGTTTGGGTCGGACGGGAATGGAAACCCAAACTATGGTCGAGAGGCTGTCGATTTCTTTTCATAAAATATGAAAACTATATTTTATTGCCTATTTTCAGTAGATTTCTTTGGACTCTCAACAAAGTTTGGACTCTCAATCCCACGACCTCTAGACTTGGATGGCCATAGTGTGAAGCGGCCCTTAGAATGATAGTTTTCTTTGTCTAAGCTTACTTGGCATGTATGTTTGTGATTGCTAAGTAATAGTGGGTGGGGCATTGCAGTTGCTGAATGAAACCGATCAATATGAACGGGCCAAAACCATGCAGAGCTATTCGCTGTACATTATGGACTCGGATGGCTACTTTTATGAGCTGTTGCAGCGGATGGTCACTGACGTGGAGAATCTCAAAGACAGCCCCAAGAAACAGAAGCTGCTAACGCAAATCCGAACTGTCAGCAGAGAAGTGAAAGAGACAGGAAAAGCATTAAGGAGAGCCAAGTAGAGGTGAGAAAAAAAAAAAAAAAAAAAAAACACACTTGGAGTAGGAATTGATGTGTGTTTAGGTCAAAATTTTCATGATATTTTGACCTGTTTTTTTTCTTGCTGCATTTTCGAAATTGAGTGCAGGAGGTGTAGCTTATTGAATGGCGTGCACACACATCGATCCAATGATAGATTTTTTGATTTCATGTAAAGAAGTTTTGATGAGCAGAAGAGAAGAATAATACCGAGTATGTGGTCTTTTCCCTTGTCGTGTATTATCTTGGACCTGAAAAGCACAAGGCTGTCATTTAACCTCTTCTAGTGTACTCTCTGTTATGATTTTTCTTCTTCTTTCTCCCTTTCTGCTAGAGTGACACTTGGTTATGTGAAGCTATTTCTGTGGAGGTGAAGCTTGTACTAGAATTACACTTTTACTGTGTTGTGTTTTGTTTGTTGATGTCAATTTTAGACGAGGTGCTTAAGTAAAATAGAAAAAATGAAACGGGCAACGTATTATCCTTTTATAAAATGTTACTCAAAACCCTTCTAGCTATGATTCAGTGTGAACCAGGGCTTATATAAATGCTTGTATGTGATGAACCAACTCATAGAAGGAGCTGTATGTAAGATATTTACACCCAAAATGGACCTTGGCTCAAAAGTGACCTGTACATTGGGGTCCAAGGTAGAATGGTGTTTTTGGTTTCGCAGTGAAAAAAAATTCAAGTCTGCCCACTTTGAAAGCCTCCCGACAGCTCAAAAATTGGTATTTTACCACGAAAGTTATACTAAAGACTTATCTTTAAGTTAATTATATGTATGCCAAATTTCAAGACCAAAAGATTCACTGAAAAAAAGTTATTCAAAATCTACCAACATTGGTAGCTGTGGAAATTTTTTCACTGCTGCCAATTTTGATAGCCTCCCAAAGATTGATTTTTTTTTTGCCATGAAATTCTAGGAAAAAAAACCTCTTTATGTTAATGACATATGATAAAAATTTCAAGGCCAAAAGATTAATACAAAAAACGATATTAACAATCTACCAACATGTGTAGTTGTGGGAAACAATGGGGGAAATTACACACATTGGTAGATTGTAAATATTTTTCTTTGTATAGATTTTTTGACCTTGAAATTTGGCATGAATGCTTTTGTCATAAAGAGCATGTTGTACCAAAAATTTCATGGTAAATAGACAATTTCTCAACCGTAGGGAGGGTGCCAAAGTTGGTAGCAAAGTTTCCCCCATTGTTTCCCACAACTACATATGTTGGTAGATTGTTAATATCTTTTTTTGTATTAATCTTTTGGCCTTGAAATTTTTATCATATGTTATTAACATAAAGAAGTTTTTTTTCCAAGAATTTCATGGCAAAAAAAAATTAATTCAATCTCTGGGAGGTTGTCAAAGTTGGCAGCAGTGAATAACTACCAATGTTGGTAGATTTTGAATCACGTTTTTTTGGTGAATCTTCTGGCCTTGAAATTTGGCATACATATAATAAACTTAAAGACAAGTCTTTGGTAAAACTTTCGTGGTAAAATACCAATTTTTGAGCTCTCGGGAGGCTTTCAAAGTGGGCAGTACTGAAAAAAATTCAATGCGAAACCAAAAATGCCATTCTACCTTGGACCCCACTGTACATATGGACCCAATAGCACACTAAAACTTAAATATTGATTGCACAAAATGTACACAACTAGAACATGAGATCATGTGAGAGCATAGGATGTAATACAGTGTTCAAAAAATCATATAGTAGAGTTATCCTAAAACAAAAGTTGTGTTTGAATAAGATACCATGTGTTTTGCTTTAACAAATTCAAAGCCTTGCAACTTTCTCATACAACCTTGGATGACTTTCATCCAAGTCACCTTTGTAAGCCTATTAAATTCTCTACCAATTATAATAAATTTCTTGAGATGGGGAGTTGTTGATAATATTGGAGAGGCTTCTAATTACAAGTATGTCAAATTTGTTGGGTAAATTTTATGCTTGCAATGGTCCTTTTATGTACACATGAACATTTGACCTATGCTAATATCTATTTTTGAGGCTAGCATCTACTTGTGTTCAAAGGGTTGGTACATTTAGGGGCTAATATATTCTTATTTGTTCACTTTGACTAGTTGTGAGGTATGGAAGAGCTTGTTGGTCTCATTATTAGGTGTAGAAGAGTTTAGTGGTCTTCAAACTCACGAGAAACTAGTTTAGCTGTCAAGAAAGATGGCTAAACTAGTTTTTCAAGGAGTTTGAAGACCACCAAGTTCTTACACACCTAATAATGAGAAGCTCTTTCACGTCTTATAACTATTCAGTGTAAACAAATAAGAATACATTAAAGAAAAACATATGGTATTTAATCCAAACACAACTTTTGTTTTAGGATAACTCTAGTGTCTACATAATACATGCTAAACTTTGTTAGAATCCTCTTTCATTTGCCAATAAGACCCAATAAAAAATAATTGGGTTTAATAATAACAAATATGCTTAATTGTTATTAGTGGCAAGCATGGGTGCACATACTTTACACTCAAACCTTTTTAAATTGGTAGTAGCACTATAAAACATTTATAGGCTCCTCCCACTATGAACCTTAGACCACTCATTCTCACTTCAAATTCTCAAAGTGAAAAAAAGTTCAATTTTGACATTCAATATTTTCCTCAATTCTTTGAAAAATTGTGCAAAATAAACCAGCTGATCTTTGAGGGACCAGGTTCCACACTTCAAGGGAACTTTTGAAAAAAAATGGAGGAAAGGTTGTCACGAAGTATATAGAGGGTTTTCAAGCCCTTGATTTCATGGCAACTTCTTTCTAGCCAATCAAATTTGTTCTTCAGCTGCTGCACTACACTTCAACTTAATCAATAAATTTGTTCATATTCAAGTCTATAAAAGTGTGCACGACTTCATGGCCGGGTACAAGACAAATCGCAATGCCACTTTTCTCCTCCTTTTGCCTACTTCTACAACTTCTTAAATCCGTGGAAGTTGGCTTTTTATTGAGGTCATTTTTTGCTACAAAAGCCAACTTCCACAATTTAGCCATGCTTTTACTTTTATTTTATTTTTGAAATAAATTATCCATAATTGAATTCAATTTATGGTGAAGAAATTTGATTAAAAATCTATAACTTTCACACCATAGGTCTAGAAGCCATGAAATGACTTCTGTGCAATCCATCTTGTTTAATGCTTTTTGACATTACCAATAACATGGCCACCAAGGGCACAATTTGGAAGATCTTAGTGTAACATACAAAATAAACTACCTTATTTAATGTATAAGAAATTTGTTGAGTTTCCTAGGAGCCTAAGTTTGTTCTCTAATTTTCAATCGTTTGAAGGTTATGAACTTTTGAAGAGTAGCTACTTTAACTTCACTGCAATTTAAATTGGGACATTTTCTTGCACAATTTGACATTTTTTCTATGAATTGGGCATCAAATCAAAAAGTTTTCTAAGACATTCAATGAACACTAGTACAATACCACTCCAATTTAGATTTTCTAGGATAAATTTTCTAATTTTTTAAAACTAAATTAAACAATTTTTTTTGTTAAACAATGTTAAATCCTATTAAAGATCTTGAAAACATCATTTCAAAAAACATAAAGTGGGAGTGTTTTTGTACTAATAGAGACCATACACAACTCCTAATCCTCAAAATGTACGCCATGAGTTATCACTGAAGATTTGCTTTATAAATGATAGTGGTGGTTGCATTGTGATAAGAAACTTTGAAGTATGCATTGATTTCAACTAGGAATTGCTACCTCACCCTGATTCTAAATAGTCACTTCAACTTTAGGTGATTAACACTAGTCTCCCTCTTTGACACTACTGGACACTTGGTTTAATGTTACACCTAGATGCCCAAAATGCACTCAATTATCAATAGAATTTTACAGCACTGTGTTGATATAGCGTTGTATATAAAAGTAGCATTCTAAAAGTATTTAGAAATGCAAGAATTAGATAGGTGATCTAGAGCCTTTTGCACGATTGTTGGATTCCTACTACTCAAAAAAATTGTTATTTTTTATACTCTTCTCAAAAAAAATTCAACATAAAATACTTTTTGACACTAGGTTGTTAAAAATAATACTAAAGAGTGTAAAAAAAACATTTTTTTGGTAGTGTCCTTGTTATTACATTTAGGACTGCTTTATACTAGGAGTCAGACCTGGGTAGATGAGTATAATTGCTACAATCCTTGCTTCTTATTGGTCAAAAGTCTAAAATTAGGTCCAAGCCCTAAACATTAGGAGTTGGGTCCAATGCAACCAAAAAAAAATTTATATTAAATGTAACAAGCTCGTACACAGGTCCAACTCCAATCTTTGTATTCACCAAATATGGAGGCCCAAACTTTGGGCTTGGGCCAAAATGCACACTTTATTTTAAAAATTAAATAATTTGTTAAAAAACCCTTTTTTCCAAGGCTAATATGGACTAAAATTTCTAAGGAATATATACAAAAGACCCAACACGTTTACACTGGGGACACTTGGGATTCCATTCTAATCTTATTATATTAAGTGATTGAGGCCAGACCTGAGGTTAATGTGGGCTAAAATTATGATACTTTGGGCCTAATAACAACAGGCTCGGCTAGCTCCTAAGTGTAAAGCAACCATTATAAGAAATTTTATGAAATTGTAACGATAGATAGATACAGTGACTCACAAAAGTTTATGGAGTCACAATTTATGGAGTGAAAAATAAAAATTTCAAAATTTTGGGGTCATTTTTCAATCAACAAGATCTCAATGAATAAAAACTCCAAAATTCATGAAACTTTAACATGTGACTCAAGTCAAGATGTACATTCTTCCTATAAAAAGAAATGTGACATTTTGACTTTTCACAAAAAGTTTTTTTTTCCATAGAAATTTCATTCAAATAATAATGGGTCTAAAATAGTCTATTTTAAGTGAAATTTCACGTGAAGGTAGATTCCCTTATGTACTACAACATGTCCAAATTTCACTTCATAATTTTAATTTCTCAATTTATGAGAGCAATTTTTAGGGCGGCCCACAACTTTTGTGAGTCACTGTAGAAACTCCGGTCCTATATAAGGGCTGGCGTGAATGAAGTGTCTGTTCATTTAGCCACTAAGTCAGTGCCTACTGGGCAAAGGGTTAGTGGTACATAACTACTCTCCTCTTTCAGGAATAGACACTCTAAAAGAAACCATAGACCAAATGACTAAGCTAACCAGGCAGGGAAAACACAGGGAAAAGAAAACTTTGTTTGGGATATAAATGAAGCTGGTATGAGAGAGTGGACGCTAAGTCACTACTTCAATGGTTGGTTGTTTGTGAAGTGAGATGTTGCAGTGAAGTGGTCCAGATTCGATTCCCATGGGGTCCGTATGAACATTTCTGTGATATGAGTGACTTGATACTGCTAGTGAGCTCTCATAGGCACGAAATTTGTAGCAACAGACCGGCCCCATCCTATAAACCTGAGACAAATGTGTAGTGGTTATTTCTTCTATCACCCCCCCCCCCCCCCCCCCCCCCCCCCTCCTTTTTTTTTTTCCTTCCATGAGATTATCATTCAAGTGCCAGGGGTTGGTTGTTTTCAATTATTTCTTTTGTGTAGGAGGATTGATCCAGTATGGTGTATTGCAATGGTGTTTATTTCTTTAAATGTTTTGTGTATAGGGGTTTCTGGAATTTTAAATTTGTCCTCTAGAATTTTCAATGGAGGGAGTGTGGGTGGAAAATTGTAATGACATAGTGTTGCATGTGAAAGTGACATTGCAAAAGTACTCATAGATGGAGGACTTAGGGCATGTTTTTATGTGGAACCCAACATTGGGTGGCATCATGCTAATTTTTAGAACCCATCAAACAACGCATCCAACCATAAATCATGGCGGGTTCCACTTCGGGTCTGCATAACAACCCTCAAACAAAAGACAACTTGGAAGATTCAACATTGATTGCAAATGAAGTCTTAAATTGCTCCATGTGTCTTAAAAGTGATTTTCAACCAAATCCATGCATCATTGCAAATGTCATTTAAGTTAAATGCACTTTCCAAGCAAGCCTTGATGGCATGATATTTGTTTTGCATACACATGTCACTAATAGAGAGGTGCAGTTATTATTTCTAATTGAAGAAATTTTGTATGGGTAGGGTGGACATGGTTGCACTCAAATTAATTTTTGAAGGTTTTTTCTACGTACAATGGTCACCTGTAGTTGATGTTGGGTTGGGTTCCACATGGAAACAAGCCCTTAGGAAGGTGGTCTAGAACCTTTTTCACACTTAATGTTACATTTGCATGCAACTTCTTGTGATTTTGCAAAGTATGATAATGTTGTAGAGTCAGTTTTAGAACAGGATTCATCAGCCTTTTCCGTGGAAGAACAAAGGATATGACATTAAAGCTCAGGTAGATATAAATCTCGATGAATCACATTTGTAAGCAACTACTTGTGATATTACAGAGTGTGATAATGTGGTAATGTTTGTACACAGAGTTATTGAACTCTGTAACATTTATTCCATCAGATACCGGCCTGTAAATGATGTTACAGAAGGTGATATTAAAGAGGTGATAAATCTCGAAGTAATGTGGATGCAGGTAAGTGTTCCCTTGGACTCCAGAAATTTAGGGTTCAGAACTGTTGTGATCCACTTTCATTTGGTTTGGAATCAATAATCAAATGTGTTTGGAAGCAACTCCAAAGTCATCTCCATACGTAATCTAACATGCAAAACATTCTTTAACCCCTAAAGGACCAATCAACCATATTATGCTTGTTTTTTGGTCAAACGTCCCAAAAATCAAGTGTTTTAAAGTTATTGTAGTTGGTGTTTTCATTAGATGTTTAAGTTAAGTTACGATACATCTTTTGACCGTTGGGATTTGAGAATAGACTTCATTTGAAGATTTTCCACCGTCGAGAAATTTGAATTTTGAGTCTCCAAAATACAAAGGGATTTCTAAAGATGCTCCTATCATAGGTCTCTTTTAATTTCTTCACTTTCAGTTTTTTACTCCTTGTAAACATAACTTTTATCTACCTTAAATATAATTTTTGATATTAAATTTGACAAAAATATATTTATTTTGAATTTTTCCCTTGTTTACATAATAAAATATGTAAATATTCAAAATATCTTCAAATCATGTTGAAAATTTTGCCATACCTTCATAATGTTAATGACTATCTATGAAAAATTATAAATCATACAATGTGATATTTCAAGTATGCAAATTATAGTGCTTTGACTTTTACAAAAGAGGTGAGGACCTTTAGGGGTTAACTGTCGGTCCCCTTTTTCTACAGTGCTATTGTAGAGGCATCATTCTTAATGGTGAAGTAACTTGTAGCACTCAACACCTTCAATTCAAGATTTTTTTCCTGTAAAACACGGATTGTGAGAAAAGGGGTTTATGGCCTCCTTCCATGCTTCATTGGGAGAAAAGATAGCACTAGAAGACAAGAGTGAACAAGAATCCGTCCACCAATCGATGAGCACAAAAACCGGGAAAAACTCTTTGCCAATATCTGTTGGTTGGTTTCAAAAAGTGCCTTCATCTATAGGTTGGTTTCAAAAAGTGGTTTCGAAAAGTTGTTTCATCTATTGGTTGGTTTCAAAAAGTGGTTTCAGAAGTTGTTTCATCTATTGGTTGGTATCAAAAAGAAATTTAGTTTTATACTTTAAAGTGTACCCAAAATACACTGTTGAGAGGCACAAGAAAGTGCTTTGGAGATTCCGACATCGGTTCGCGAGCACACGCAATAAAGATCCACCCACCAATACATGTAGGTCCTTAGCCAAGGCTACTTATAAATGTTTTATGCCTATTTCAAAAGTTCTACTTTGAAGATATAAACATGAAGTTTGAAAAAATCAATGTACAATTGATTAAATGTACAATTACAGCTATAGAGTCATAACCTACTCACGCTTTTGAGGAAGCTACAAGCACAACTTCAAAAATTCATGACTTATGCATATCATATCCAAATAACACATGTTTGAGTACATTGGAATCCTCTTGAAAATGGGGACATGATAATAAACACAAGTCACGGGAATGCAGAAACTACCCTACAACAATAAAAAAGACATGATCGCTCCAAACCAGTCCATCAATCAATGAAAAAGTATAGGACTCAAAACAGTACTCAGATCTGCTCATCAAAAGTCACTGGTAGACAGAAACCAACAGCTTCATTCAACTCACAAATCCAGAGTACATAAAGAGTCTAGCCAGCTGGATCCACTACCTCAACAATTTCTTCCCCATTGTGTAGACTCATAGCGCGCACAGTCTAAGATCAAATGAAAACACTAAAGTCTACCTGGAGGAACTGAAGTTACACTAATTAACTACAGGTCTGATGATCGATAATAGAAACAATGTGGCCGCACTAGCTGAATGTAATAACATACTAACATGTAGAGAAAATAGGGATCCTCATGACAAGCTTCATCATCAATCCTAAGTGAATTAACAGAGGCTAGAAACCACCCTCACTGGTTCCAAGCTCGCCCCGAAAAAAAATTTAAAGCTGCAGGCTCATAATTCTCGATCGTAGAAAGAATGCAAGCAACAATATGATCAAAAAAGGTAACCAATTCTGTGGCTGAACAAACGAACCGTTATTGCAGTAGTTGAAAATTCTGGAGGGCGGCAAAAATCATGGTGTATGATGAGTGATAGAGCTTCACTGTAAGTGTAAGTAGCTGAGCTTGAGAGGAGTTGACGGTGCAACAGCTGCAGGCACCCAAGCACTTGCAAACGCGAAGCTGTGCCCCTTCCATGAGAGAATCTGCACATCGTCCTCATCGAGTTTCATTCCCCAGCCGACGGCGTAATCGCCCACCATCTCCCGCAACGCCATAGTCACATCATCGCTGACTTGCACAGGCCGGAAGTTGAGCCTACGCAAGCGCTGCAACCATTGCGTCTTGGACTCCAAGCGCTCGATGCGCTCGCCGCCTTCACAAGCCAGCACGTTCTCGATCCGCTGACCAACGTCGCGCTCGTGCTCGTGACGCCCGCGGCTCCCATATGTCGCGAGGTAATCGAACGGAATCCACTCGTGGTTGTAGGACTCCGTCAGGCGAGTGGCAAGATCTGTGGACAACGCATCGCAGTCTTGCTCGTAGATCGTCACCACTGCGGGGTTGAGGAGGCTGATGAGGCTCAGGAACTTGTCGCGGGGGGAAATTACCTCGGAGTCCCCGAGAAGGGACTCGTCGGCCAGGTAGTGCAGGCGGAGGTTGCAGTTGACCGCGAGCGACTCCCCGTCGCGGAGGTTCATGTCGCTGACGCGCAGCGCCTCCAGGGGGCGCGAGAGGATGTGGAACTCGAAGGGGACGCCCTTCTCGCGCGCCCAGAGCGCCAGGCGGTGGCCGACCTCCACGAAGGGCGGCTGCAGGCGCGGCGGCGTGGGGAGCACGGCCGTGGACACCGTGAGGCGGACGTGCGGCGGCCCGTCCATGCGGTCCGCCAGGGCGTCGATCAGAGTGGGCCATTGCATGCAGTGCGACGTGCTGAAGTCCAGGATGTGCACGCGGTCCATGCCCTCGAACGCCTCCAGGATGGCGCCGTTCGCTGCCACGAAGCCGAAGCGGTAGAACGGCGTCATGTCCACCAGATTCGTCAGCTCGTTGCATCCCAGCGCTCGCTCTGCCCATTGCATCTCTGTCGACAACATGCCCAATATCCAACAAATTATGTGTCAAGCTGCTATCATTCCTGTCTCCTTCACCCCTTTAAAAGCGTCCACTGTGTATCTTCTTTAGTGTAGGAAAATTATTGTACCCCCTGCTGCAAATCATCTGTTTGTGTGAAAATGACTTTTATTAGTTTGTCCACTGTGTATCTTCATTAGTGTAGGAAAATTGTACCCCCTGCTGCAAATCATCTGTTTGTGTGAAAATTACTTCAGTTCAACACGATTGATCTTGTAATATATAGAACACAAAAGGTTTAAACTTGTAGTATAGAACAAGAGGTTTAAAATGATGTATCACCAGGGTCTCATATGCGATTCCCTGATTCCCTGTGTGATTTCTTTGCAAGTCTCACTATTCCCACTGAGTCTTAAAGCTGCTTATTCACCAGTTTAATGTTTGATTCACCTTCTTGTAAAAGGAAAGTTTAACAAGTGTCAACTGTTGAGGCTCGATGGGAAAAGTGAGATTACAAGGGAAACGCACACAGGGAAACCATTATGAGCTCCCTGTGTATGGCAATCAGAAAATCATGCCACCGTTGCAGAGTTCAATGATGCATATGGGCATTTTAGACGCTTAGGGGTTAAATTCCATTCCATTGACAGTCGAGCCAAGTGCAAATTCAGAACCTTCAAGAACACCTCACATTCGTTCAAACGGTGGATTTCAGTGATCGAAACTGTCAAAAGTTTCAGTTGCCTAATTGAAGTTTACCTCACATCTGAACGAACGCTTGGCACTCTGAAACCCGAATGCCACAGTACTACTCAATCTATATCTCAAACGAGTTATCACCCATGCAGGATTCAAAACATCAAGATTTCAGTTTCCAGTAACTTTCCTATTTACAGATAAATGACTCATTCTATATTTAAAATCTGCTATTTCTGGTTCAAGACCTTGTTTACAGATACTACAGAAGAGTACTTACGGTGACTAGAATGGATACCGTCTGAATTACAACATTTTAACGAATAGCGCATAATTACTACCCGACCTATATCGCAAACCAGTGATAATTTATTATCAGCCATGCAGATTTCAAAACATCTTTTCCGTTTCCAGTTTTCCTGTTTACAGAAAAATGACTCATTATTCTGAAAAACTTAAAATCCTGTTTCTGGTTACAGATACTACAGATTGGTACGATGGTTGGCATGGGTACCGTCTGAAACACGCCATTTTAACAAATAGCACATTAAAAACAGTGATATAAGTTATTACCAGCCATGCACAAACTATTTTGTAATGTAGTCAGAATTCTCGATGACAATCCCTGTTCACAGAAAAAATGACTTGTTCTCAAAAAAAAAAACTGGATTTCTGGTTCAAAAAAGGTCATCTAGCAACCAACCTAGACTGTAACTTTTTGTAACATGTGGTATTTAAATGATGCATTCCTTTTGTTACGTTGGAGTCCTCTTTGATTTGCTAATGTAAAGATCTAATAGTAGCAACAACCTACGTGCCCAGGACCGTGCACTCTAAGGTGAGTGGGCCATAAACCAATGTCGACCATAAAGAGACACCTATGTTTATTTCATCAATGATACTCCATTGTGCCATAAACCAACAATCAATGAAATAGTTTAGTGATTGTTGACTTTGAAGCACTACTTAAATTCACCTCGACCTATATTATAAATTTCTTTATGATCCTTTATGGCATGTCCACTGTCAATTTCAGCCCAGGTCTGCTGCCACAAATAGGCAACCTAAACCTTGAAACTTTGAAAATTCATAGCTTATTCAATATAACTCCAAAAATTATGTATTAGATAACCGGTCGAGCCGCGTAGCGGCGAGTCGGTTATCGTACATAACCGGTTGTTCATTTTTTAATCACAACCGTTGATCTTCATGATCCAAGGACGTAGGATGGAAGTTGAAAGGAGAGAAGGTTATGAGTTGCAACTTGTGATGGTGATGGTGACGGTTGCCAATGGGATGGAGCCACGTAAGCGTTGAAAAGTCAACAACCGGTTATGATTCAACTTGAGATAGATTTGTAATCAATTTGCTAATTCATTCAAACTATCACAATGCACCTCAGGTTACTAAAAATAGGCACAGTACATATACTGTGGGTTTATGACCCACTCACCTCACAATATGTTTGAGAATCATTTACATTCATGACCCCTTCTAAAACTCCATGTTTGCGAGGGTTTATATGTAAGTTTTCAAACCTTTGTACACAAATCTATTCCATTCTAAATACATGTTTAACCCCTAAACGTCCCATGGGGATAGTACATACGCTGTTGTATGATTGGAATTTGCTACCAACAAGAAACTCTAAATTAAGATTTCAAGAACTAACTAGAACCGCATTGATCTAAATTCCAACTTCTCTTTTGAACTCAAACTCATTAAAAGTGTGGATCCATTCCAAATACAACCAAAATACATTGTATTCTATTGGTCACAAAGTCACATTCAGACGTTTAGGGGTTAATGTACATATAAGTCAATATTTTTAGCTCTAAACTATTTCATATATTTCATTGTGTATACATACTTTGTATATTTCGTTGTATATATATATATATACTTTGTACGGCAATGTTCAAATTAATACCTCTTTTGTGCACTCACATACACTATCACAAATAGAACAAAGCGCACCCAGGGTTTAGGGTTTAGGTTACAGTGTTAAGAGCATGATGATTCAGGTCGGAGCTAGAATGGATGCATGGAGTGAACTTACGATGAGGAGGATCCTGTGGTGGAGCGTCGTCATCGTCGTCATCCTGTTGTTCTTGGTCGTGCAGCAAGGAGCCGGCTCGGAGGACGAGCGCCCGGAGGAAGTAGGCGGTGACGCGCTCGCTGGGGAGCTCGCCGTCCAGGGACGACATCTGCTGCAGCGTGTGCACCGCTTGTTTGGCCACCACCCTGTTGCCGTTCTGAATGGCGTTGGCGCACAGGATCAGCAGCTCCTCGGCCCCTGCTGTGGCCCTCATCCCGCTCCACGCTTTCTCTTCCTGTCAATTCATGCATCAATCACACTGTAAGTTACAGTGCATCTTTCCATAACCAACTTCGGACTTATTCATTAGAACCAGAGAAGAAGAGAAACAAAAACCTGGCAAACTTTGATAAAAAAATCATCTAGGTGTAACATTGCTTGAGTTACTCCCCTTGCAAGCACAGTAGTAGTGATGGTATTTTTTGTTAAATTAAGAAAGATAATGTGCACAGAAGGTAAACAATGTTCATTATGTGACTTGCCACCCAACCATAGAAGCGAGATCTTGTCCAATAGACAATTATGATATCTCCTTCACCCACCAAGCCACATTTATAGTCCTAGTACTGTATGTCTACATACTTAGAATATGTACAAACTAACTAGACTATTACTTTGGTGTTCTAATTAACTTGGAGTCATAGACCCTTGGTCTATCAGTTCCTCATGAGTAACTTAATTACCACATGAGTAACTCAATTCCAACATTTTTACAGTGTCACGAAGACAGTACGTACATTTGACATCATGCAAAACCAAAGTTATGTAGGAATCATACAAGGGAACTAAACTCCTGAAGCGAAATGACTTGAAATTTCTTCTGATCTAAAACCCCTAAGCGTCTAAAACGCCCAATATGGGCAACTTTGCAACGGTGGCAATTTCTCATTTTTCCTCAGTTTTCTAATTGTAATACACCTCTTGTTCTATACTACAAGTGTGGATCGTCGTCATTTTCACACAAACAGATGATTTGCACCAGGGGTACCTACAATTTTCCTACACTGCTGAAAATACACAGTGGACAAGTTATTTTCGTTTTTGGGTTAATAGTTATCATGCAGACGTGACGAGGGTAGTGCAACAGTGAATAATTACACGGAACTAAGAGTCTCCGGAGCCACTGTATGACTAGGCAATAATTTTCTTTAGACTGATGACTGATCGTGAAAGAATCATCGACATGGAAATCAACTAATATCTGGAAAAACTCAACGAAACAGGAACTTGTCGTCGAGAATAGAATGAGAACCAACCATTAATTGTCGCAGAGTAGTACTGAATATATGCTGTTGATCGAATCACGCCTCAACAATGTCAAATTCTGTTGCAGAAAATCAAGCTCCACCACTTCATCTAGCAGCTCCTCCTTTTCGATATGTTGCTGAGCACCACTTAATTAAAACTAGACCTATTTTAAATCAGCAAGTTGAGCCTGATACAGATCACAAGTCATAGAGTTAGTCACCCTGAAGCCAACCGATATACATATATATTCATGATCCCTCTTAACAGTCAAAGTCCAGGTGAACGATCCCTCTAGATACCAAAAGAAGATGGAATCTGGACCGCCAGTGTATAAATATATGGATTGAGTTTAGGGGAATGACACTGAGTCGCAATTGCCAAAAGCACGTGAGGCGTCATCTGAGTTAATTCTCAAAGCAATTGACGTAATTAGGACTCACAGTTACCGTGACAATATTGAAGTCGTTCACGGACGTTACCACTGATTCTGACAGTCATCAATTAACGCCAAAAAGGATAGTACTACTGTACCCTAGACCTAGCTAATGAAAAATTAAACAATTAATATGGGTCCATTCTCCGAAATACGTACCACCATGCTTTTATCAAGGCATTTTCAATGTGATGTTTGATTTAAATTGTAATTAGAGAGGAAAGTGATATGTCAATGTTTCCAACTTGTATATAAAACACAGTACAAGATGAAAATAATATTGTAAACAATTAGTTATCAAAAGCACTAGAATAGCTCTGTCAGCAGTGATTTTAAGGACTTTTTTAAGTGATAAATAACACTTTTTTGGTATAAATTTTGGGATAACTAAATGAGAATGATGATCATGTGAATGAAAATTGAAAAAAAAACACTACAAAATTGTTCTTTGAATGAAAATCATGACTTTCTTGTCTCTAGCTACTCTCCAAAGGACTCTCTCGAGCAACCAAAAGTAGGCGAGTTTGGTACGTATTTTGGAGAATGGACCCATATGTATATATGATGCGATGTATGAATCGGCATATGTACCTGAGATCGAGATGTGAAGAGAACAGTGTGAGCCTCGATGATCTGCATTGATGGAATATATATGTAATTGTTGACGCTCTTGATTGATGCAATTGTGAAAAACTCTGTACGGTAGAGCTAGTCCTTGAAATGCTTCGACGTCTGCATCTCCACGTACAATGCCTTGATACACATCTTTCTTTCCAATCTGTTCATGGTTTGCAATTGATGGCCACGGTGGTTGGAGCTTCTGTAGACGACGCTCATCACAGGCCCATCAACCTAATCTAACACACAAGCTGAAATATTAAGAAAGACTGTGCACTGTAAAATGGTAAATAATGTTTCCTGTGTGACTCACCACCTAACCATAGAAGTGAGATCTTGTAATTAGGTGTGATCTTCTTCACCCACCAAGCCACGCTTATAGTCTTAGTATTGTCTGTCTACATACTTAGAATATGTACATACTAACTAAACTACTACTTTGGTGTTTTAAATGACTTGGTCTATCAATTCCCTCATAAGTAACTTAATTACCACATGAATAATTTAGTCATAGACACTAACTTGGTCTATTAATTCTCTCATAAGTAACTTAATTACTATATGAGTAACTTAATTCCAACACAAGCAAATCAAGTTGGAGGAATCGATAGAATTAATGAAGGGACTGAAATCCTCAAGACTTGATAATGTGACCTGCTGTGCAGAGCCAGCGTTCTATAGTTATGTACGGATGGAGATCATGAGAAGTATAGAATATCAGAAGTGTAGAAGAGCTTAGGTCCATAAAAGGCAAAGGTCCATAAAATCACAGGTGAGGTAAAATGACATTCAAGATTTTAAGAACACTTACAGCATTGTTGACCTAAGTTGAACTAGACAACAACCTTAGAAGTGATATTCATCCATTTGGTGTCATTCTTGAGGTGTTATTCTATCTCTTCCTTAAGGGACTTTTTTCGTTTGGTATTAAACCCTAATTAAACGAGATAACTTGCAACCGTTCCAGCCTTATCACAAACCCTACACGCTCTGCTCCATAGGGTTTGTGATTTGTGAACTTGGAGAAAGAAACCCTATGCTGGGTTTCCTCCTCCAGGTCCTCTCCAGTTCAAACTAGTGTCGAAATGAATCAGGAATAGTAATTCTGTCCCCGCACTATCTATAAAGCTGCAGTTCTTTGATTCTTAACTTCAATGTAATGCCTTTAACAATCATGGAACTAGCTCACTGTCCAAGTCTCCCTCATTCAATACAGAAGGGTATAAGAAGTCTGCAAACTCAAATTCTAACCAACCTTCAGATATTAAAGTGTGGTCACATGCAGCAGAAACTAATCAGTGCAGTAGATTTGTTTGCATCAGAAACGAAACGTATTTAACCATGATCAAAAAAACCTTCGTCAGTTCCAAAGTTCACATTTCCTTTAGTTTGCTCTAATTAATTACTGTGGAATGCAGGTATCAAAATGGCGTGTTTCAGAGCGCCAAACTTGTAATGTTCAAGTGCCCAGACTCCGGAGCTCTGAAAACTAGGACTGAATTAGGCTAATTTCACTGAAATTCGCCATTTAGTTATTAACGAATATGAGGTTGCACTTGGCACTTGTCATACGACCCTAGTTAGATCATTTCACTACTAAATCCAGTTCTCTAAACAGAAATACACAACTTACAAAAACGTCTCAAACTATATCGGTAAACTAAGTTAGTATTCCGTCTTTCCTTTCAAGTTCAGACATTCTTCTAGAAAAAGTGATATCTGGAATTAGTCAAGTGCTGCATTGCTCACCTGCCGTATTACAGCATAGCCAACTGTAATCGATCCAGGCCGGCCGAAGCTCCAGTTACATCGCAGTTCTGAGTAGTACCCTAATCACGCCTGATATTACAATAATAATACCAATAGTGAACTCCAGCTTGAGAATACTAACGATTCCCTGCAGAGCTCACATCCATCATCGTTAGCAATGCACAAGTTGTAACCATGTATACATTCTTCTATCACAGCACACTGATCTATACCATTCTCCTACGCCTCATGAGATCGGAGCTTCCCGAAACACACTTGCGCAGAAAGGTTATGTATATAACAAAAGGAACTGAGCCGGCCGGGGAGTTTAAAATTGTAATCTCTTCAGGCGCCATTGACAGAACTTTCACCCAGACATTTTTGGTGAGTGTTACCTACCTGCACTGCTCACAGAATGCTTGGTACTCTCTGAGCTTTACATGAAAAAACATACTCAAATTCGAGAATGCAAAAAAGGACACATGATTTATTTCCCAACACTGCACTTGTGAAGTTGATTCAAACCTAGTTAGGTTTCAAGTCTTACATTGATGATCAAGTGAGATTCATCGCCGCGTTCTTCACACGATCCGATCCAGCTTTGAATACATCCGGCGTCACCGTGGTGGGTTAAGCACTTGCGACCCCAGTCAAAGCAAGCTTGCCGCCTTGCAACAGAAACGTGGCTTGAAACTCCGAACAGCTCAAGCCCTTATTTCCTCTACATCATCGTCACGGCGTGAGCACATTTCGTGTGAATATTGCTGGGCAATGGCCGAGCAAAACAAAGAGGAAGGCAAGCCCGGCAGCCTTCCTCACTCACTCACTCACTCAGTAGCTCACCCTATCGAAGCGCCTGTCCTACCGCCCACAGTTCGTGAACAGCAGCTCTGCTATCTTGGGAGCCAACCTGTCGTCACCTGTTGGAACAGTTCAAGCAATTACTGGTTAAAATATTAAAAAAAAGGAGGAGGTGGTATTTTCAGCAGTTTGTGGAATGTAAACCCTATTCAGTTATATATAACTTACGTTATATATACTTGCCGACGCTTCCAGGGTGGGGTATTGCATCTGGCACCGTATTCCCGCCTGAGACTTCGGAGTACTTGAGCAGCTAGCCGAACCAACTTGTGCACTGTGCTGCCATCATCAATGTTTGCATGTTTGCAGCAAAAAGAAGGTCTAGATTTCTGAGCCTACTACGTCCACTTCCCACGAGGGTTGTCTGTAAATACAGATATTTCACGACTGGTTGTGTGAAACTCGATCAGGGGTTCAAGCCTTAGTGTTTTTTTCTCTTTTCGTTTCTTGACTTCCATTTAAAAATATATATAAACAGAGGGTTTTGAACTAGCTAGTGTAGGCTGATCGTGGAGACGAAGTAAGTTAAGTACTCATCACAAAATGACAAAAAGGAGGAAGAACAACATCAAGTGGACAGGAAATTACGTTGGAGGAACCCTAAACTGATATACTATCTATCTGCTTATCTCACACCTTTCTGGCAGTGTAACGAACAAAACCACCAAACCGACCTGGAGGAAGGGGGGGCTACTAGATAATATTATGCACGGCAATCCGTAATAACAAAAGCGCCCAGGATTAGCGTGGTAGCCATATGGGTATCTAGAGAACATCGGGAATCATCTTCCAGGTTCTAGGGCACTGGGAAAATGCACACACAATTATGCAATAAATGAGTAATAAATGAATGGTTCCGGGGAGAATGTGGACAGCCAATAATGAGTGGGAAAGGGACTACCCCGGGGTCCAATAGCTAGCTCCCTTGCACACACGCAAAGCCTACTGACAAGTGTTTGACACTCGGGCCTGGCCTGCAGACGAAAATTAATAATAAAAATTTGCGTAAGTTGGAGGATGATTATAATTATTATTACTTTTCCCATAGTGTCACATGACAAAGGGGACGAGTGGTCCACTCACGAAGTGCCATCTGTGGGTGGGCGTGCCGGCAGGGCTTTCAGCGAGCGACACCTGGATGGATAGAAAGATCTGGCCCTCCACAAAGAGATAAACTTTAATTACTGCCACTTCCCTCTACTATAGCATCACGCCTTGCGCATGCTCAGCTCGCTCTAGGTAGCTCATATAAAGTAGGTTTACTTTGCAAGTGGGCTTCATTCCAGGACTTCGTCCCTGCCGCTGCTTTGCCCTCAACGTGCCTAAGCTCTCGTTAAACTCCCGTTTTATTATTAGATTTTTTTATGTTACCCACCTAAAAGCTCTTCTATCTCTGATGCTGCAAGCTGCTCACTGTCAGTCAGTGAGACAGTCTAGACTACTCATCATCTCCTCGATCTCCTGCCTTGCGGCAAACTAAGTTAAGCGGTTTCACTCACTGTCCGACTGAGGCGTTAAGTTCCAACGTCGACAGATCTTCAAGCTCTGGAAGACGATCGTGATCCTCCCACGAGATCACCGTAACTGTCGTAAGTCGCCTTGTCAGAACTGATCTTTTAGCTACAGGAACTTACATGACAGTTCTTTTATGAGATTCACGATCAAACTTGAAGAAGAAACTCAGGTACATTATGGCATTGTTTGCTTTTGTCACCGTTTTGTCTACGACAACACACGTATGATCATGAACACGATAAACTCAGCTTTGGATCTCTTGTTTTGGTTTCAGCAAGTATTGTCTATCTTGACAGAATTCAGCTGTTTTCTTTACTGGAATCAAAGAGTGTAGTTTATACATCTAGTTGAGTGCACAAAGAGTTTAGAGGCGGTTCAACTTGTGTTAGAATTGAATCCAACTAAATACGGCAATTCTAGAAGTTAAAAACTACATTTGTGATTTAGATAAGACAATGTAGTATTGTATGCTATGATACTGATGTTTGGATTTTGTGTTGTCAGGACGATTCTTCAGGTACAACCAAAAAAATAAAAACGTATGATTTTCGAAAAATAAAAGTACGTGTTTGTGTTTTATACCTTTGTTATATTTGAGATTGGACTATCAAAGTTGCTCAGACGGCTTGTATATCTTTTTAACAACTAAATGAATATTACGTAATCAATGTTTCGTTTTCGTTCTCATAAAATTTATTAATTATATTAAATTGATACGTTTTGAACATGAAAATGTACGATATTTTTGCATGACAATCATTGATTTGAAAATTAGATTAATTATCGCATTTTTGAAAATTAAGTTAAACTATTAAAATATTTTTTTAGAATTAATACAAACAGTCTGAGTAATTTTGATAGTCCAATATCATAGAACAAAAGCATTGAACACAGACATGCAAAGAAAGTGATGCAAGTATCAATGACAGTTAAAATATTGAGTGATCATTATGATGATGTCAGAGAATATTTCAAGAGCTTTCAGAAAAAGGCTCAGGTGAGTTTCTTATTCCTGACATGTACAGATGTACTTGACATATCTTTATTAATATAGAATTTACTATTCATTGCTTTGACTTCTACATTCTCGTAGACCTCAATCTAGCTAGATCGTGAAATGCATGCCAACTTCGGTGGTCCCTGACCAGCAACATTTTATTCGATGAGCGATCGTCCACTGGCTAAGAACTGCGCCGTCTAAAATGGTATGGCCAGCTCTGCATCCCGAACCTCAGTTCCTGATTCTCGTTATCTAGATACTGTTATATATTGAAGCCAGCCAGGTGTGAATGATGATGATAAACAGTGCAGTTGCTGACGGTGAATGTTATATTACTTCGGTAAGTGATCCATCTCGACAGCAAGCCAGCTAGCTGGTCCATTTCTTGTCAATGCAAGTTGCTGGATATTAATCGGAGGTGGCGACGAAATGCAAGAGTCTCTTGAGTAAAAGTTCTCTAGAGTCGATGTTTAGACTAATTCTGACTCTTGAGCTTGTGTTGCAAAATCGAAGTTGTTAACGGAAGATCGGAAGGCGTTCTATCGGCGAAGCTAAACCGACTGGAGAAGATCAGAAATACACATATTAGATATCTACGTACGTTCATGATTGCGTAGAACTTACTAGCTTGAGGTGGTCAAATCATTCTATTTCTTTGTACTAGTAAGTCTATCAACGCTAGCTAGCTAGCTCCAGTGTTTTGCAGAGGATATGAATCGGATTAATCAGGGAGCAAAGGACTTACTGACACGTTGTTCATTACTTTGGGTCACCTTTTCAATCTAGTAATGACTTTCAACGTACACAGGGTCCGGCCTTGTGCAGGCAGGTGATGAAAGCTCTCACTGTAATGCAAGTCTGGATCCTAGTATCGTAAGTCTGATCAGATCTTGTGCTGAAGATCATGCAATGTAATGATATTGATCAGATCATACTGCTTCAATGTTTTGTGCCGTATCTTGTCAGATACATAATTCGAATGATTTTTGCCCGGGTTTCTGGAAATAGTATATTATCATGCGAAACAATATGATCTGATTTGATCATCTCTTGTGCAGTTCTAATCCTCGATCTTATTGAAATATATGAAAGTGACTTAGAGCAAGAATATACTTAGCTGGAGAATAACTAAACAATTTCATTTTCTCCAACTGAACAGTGATCCAGGCTCCTCGCCTTTATTACTTGTTTTTGTGACTTATGATTTGTTTGTGGTTCTAATTCAGTTCTTCATCTAACTTCATTGAGTGCTTACTCTAAATTCTGAAATGCTACTACCAACCCGGCCGGCAGGTGGTAAGTTGCTTGTCTAAAATAGTTGTATCTTGTAAAATCTATGAACTCTTATGGTGACGTAGACTTGTTGAAATCTGACTTGGAAATTCAATTTCAACAATAGGTTGTCTGAACCTAATCCTAAGGAATGGTTGGATGAAAAGATGCAAGGTTTGTAGAAAGCATGGTATAAACACATTTGAATTAGTTGTATTTCCACTGATTTTTCTGTGTAGCTTAATTATTTTCTGATGATGTGTACTTGTGGAGATCTAGACTAGCTGATCTAGCTGAGTACCGTGTTTAAGTGTTCATATGCTAAGGCTCTGGGATCTGGCACTGCAATTATTTCGCAAAACCATGTCTACTATAACGCTTGAGCTGCCTGTGTTCACCCACGGTACTTGAATTCTCATTTAAATACTAACTAAGTCTCCGTAGAGCTTTACAATAGATTTTGATGGTCAGTGTTCGTGTTGGCAGTACTAAGATGAATCCAAATCCTGTTCAAAGTCCTCAGTATTGTTACAAATCTTCAATATATAGTACTTGCTCTCAAGTAAAGGGAACAGATGAGACTGCAGACGAGTCTGTCAATGTCAGGTTCAAGTCTGATCTATTGAACTCGGACAGTACTGCGAAATGGAAAAAATGTAGTACTACTGAAAAAAATTAATTACGTATTTTCAAAGCCTCAGTCGGCAATTAATTAAGTAAACCAGGATTATTCCTTCCCAGATTTAACAAAAAAACAAACGAGAAGGAGCTTCACACTTCAGGTTATGCTCAGCTACAAGTGGACTCAGGCATCACATGAATCGTGCTCACCACACTGTCGTATATAAAGAGCTTATGTATATATAAATGCTTGTCTTGTTATGAAACGCAAATGAAGGATTCCATTGTGTGTTTTTTGTTTTTTTTAAACGGAGGAGTAACACAATACATGCCAAAGGATTCAAACTCCCTAACAAGTGGGGTTTGACTTCAGCTGGAGTATAATTTCATGTACCAGAAGACAACCGACCTCAGTCTTTCTTTTTTCAGAGAAAAATTCACAGACGCCATGCAGTGATTTTTAATGCGGCCAGTGAAAGTGGGGATCCTTGTGGTGAGCACACTTGAGCACACACGAAACTCAGGCTCATCGCCAGTGGTCTCAGGTAAGTTACATCGAACCCAGGTGTCATCTTAAAAGAGATTGAATTTTGTGAGCCCCGAGAAAGGAGAAAAACAAGCCGACTGAATTGGGCGGTGGACGAAGTCGGTATGCCGAAAAGTGCCTCCGAGAACGCTTAAACCCTAAATTAGCCTGGAAGCCAGACTTCATAGGTAAAGTAAAAATTAATGAGGATGACTTTGTAGCGTGGGGATCTCCGTAAAGATAGTGACAATTTAGCTGACATGGTGGTGAGGTCACTAATCTAGAATGAAGACAAAGCAGGCTGGACCTAGTCGTCTATGTTTAACCCCTAAATGTCCTCACCTGTTCTGAAAAAGTCAAATCACTACAATTTGCATACTTGAAATATCACATTGGATGATTTATAATTTTTCATTGATAGTCATCAGCACTATGAAGGTATGACGAAAATTTCAATATGATTGGAAGATATTTTGAATATTCACAAATTTTATTATGTAAACAAGATAAAAATTCAAAATAAATATATTTTTGTCAAATTTACTATCAATTTTTTATTATTTAAGGTAGATAAAAGTTACAATTACAAGTAGTAAAAATATGAAAGTGAAAAAAATAAAAGAGACCTATGATTGGAGCATTCTTAGAAAGCCCTTTGTATTTTGGACACTCAAATTTCAAATTTCTCAACGGTGGAAAAAGCTTCAAATGAATTCTATTTTTCAATCCCAACGGTCAAAAGATGTATCATAACTTAACTTAAACATCTAATGAAAACACCAACTACAATAAAGCTAAAACACTTGATTTTTTGGACGTTTGACCAAAAATCAAGCATAATATGGTTGATTGGGCACTTAGGGGTTAATATTTTCTTGTTTTTGGATATTAACGAAGTTGTACCGATTACATTCGTTGGCTCGTTGGCTCGTTGGCAAGTTGCTGTCCTGTACTAGGTTGCTTGGTGCACAACTGTTCGAGTGAGATTCTTCTAGAATCCGGATAATGGGCATTTTGTCACATAATCTCATTTTATTTTATATGCACAAAGGAATATTCACGGTGCAATTTGCATCGTGAATTCGGTTACCAAGTGGCCGCCACTGACGGACGGACTTTTCTTAGTTACTCCGTCTACGGAATCTTGGGAGGAACTTCGACTGGTTTCTATATTTGGTAGCCGAAGTCTTCACGGAGATGATGCTAATTTTACTACACTGACTGATCAGCAGCTAAGTTAGAACTCACTGCAAGCGGTACCTTGTCCTACATTCCCATATTTGTTGCGGAGTTCATTGGCATCCTTGCACGTTGAAATTACAGTTCTACGTTAGAATATCTAAAGTTCCTCCTGAACTCTCACACTGTACTACCAAATAGCTAGCCTGGTCCGTGTCACGGCGCTAGCTTTTCTCTTGCGTGTCAGATCCCAGTGCTCGGAGGTACCATGCATTCCCAGACTCTCACATTTTAAGTTACATACAGGCCAACTGGAACTGAGTGACATTTGGCACTGCATTCTGAAATAAAGCTAGCATCTGCATGCTGGTTGTACATCATTCATTCAACGTCTGTTTGTAGTGTAGTGTACTTCAAGTCTTGTGAAAATTTCTGTTCAAATCCATCTTAAGTTTGCTGAATCTGAGCTGAATTCATGCTTCGATATCCTGCAAAATTAGGCTCTACAGATCGGTTACATGCTCTGTTACATCATTGATGTCGTCTGAGTACACAGGACCATTCAAAGATTAACCTATGATCAAGCACGGTCTCATGTTGAATATTAACCTATCAAGCACGGTCTCATGTTTTTTTTGGTAGTTTAAAGAAGGTCCTAGGTATGTGGACTTCCTTTTGTTCCAATCCACACATGCAATGCTCCCTTCACATGTAATGATATAAAATTTGGTCCCATCTATATTATATCTTTTGCAATACAATTACTTGAATTTGTCATCTTAAAACCATGCACTAGTAGGAAAGGTGGTGCTCTCCCATAACATTCAGTAGCCTCTATAACTGCTGCCTTCCTCCAACAAAATGATATGGGATATTTCACATCACAACAGTAGCTATGGGAGCACGTGGCATTAAGCAATCTGAGCAATCAACCATGGTGAGCAGTAATCAAAAGCACTCACTCGATCACAATTTAACAGTGTTTTGTATTTGTTTATTTGATTCAATAGTCCATTCAATTGCGAAGCACTGGTCATTCCGTATATAAAGGTGGATGAATATAAAAGGCAGCCTCTTAGAAGGCTAGTGAATGTTCTGTCCAGAGAGATGCCCCAAGCAAAATCACTATGCATGCGTGGAATTGGACACTTGACATTGCCACTTGTTCTATTAGTGATGAATTCTTGATCCTTTTGAGATTAACCAAGGTCTAGAAGAACATGAATGAAAAGTTTATTGGGTCTAGTTCTATTAGTTGTGTCACATGGACGTGCGGACATCGAATGTGAAGGAAGTCCAAGGAGCTTTGAGAGTCAATCACAAGAGAAAAAACAATATTTGAAAAGGTGTCCCGTTGTGGTTAATGTTTAAACACCGTATTCATTAAATTGGGAGTTTCCATTAAATTGAGAGTCAAATTGATCTACATCACATGATCATTTCACTATGAGATCTACAACATGCATACATCAATTTGACTCCCAATTTAATGAATACGGTGTTTTTAGTGTAAGTATACATGAATATGTTTAGCTCTAAATGTGTTTATTGTATGTATATGTAATATGGTAGTGTTCAAATTAATACCCCTTCTGTGCACTCACGTATACTCGTACATATTTAGTACAGTGCACCCCCAAGATAATATGATGGTATGAAAAAAAGAAATAGTATTCAACCCTCGATTCAACCAATAGGATTGAAAGATATATTAGCTTAAAAATACATTCTCTTCTTTTAAGTGTTGGGGCATTACTTCATTTTCTATTCTCATGGCTTTGGACCCTCTTGTAAGTTTTTAGGACCAATTTAATGTTCCTACCAATGAAAATACTAAGATTTTAACATTTGCTTGGGTTGGGTCCTCATGTAAAGTGCCTTAACTTCTAAAGGACCAAGTGGACGCATTGTGTCCAAGAATAGTTTCATCACTTTAGTAACTTGTTTGGATTTTATAATTTCAGCTCAATGACAACTAGAGAATTCTAAATGTCCATTACGAGAATACACTAAATTCTTCAAAATCTGCTATTACAATGATCATTAACATTAAATAATAATTACGAAAATGTTTAAATATATTTAAAATGGAATCTTTTCAAAATCTTTAGAATCTTTTTTAAATATTTTATATTATTTTTTAATAATTTGGAATATTTTAAAAATAAATTTGAAACCTTTATACATTTTATACAATTTTATAATTAATAACAATCACAAACACCGACTCAACTAGTCATCAACAAGTCACTTTACACCAACATAAATCTTTGACAATTGTTGTGTTTAGTTTTAGAACACCATCTTTTGTGAGCACCTCTATACAATACATTTTTGTATGCTCTTGAAATTTCAAATGCTAATCATGATTTTAGAATTTATGAGAGTGTTTGCAGTGAATGACCTCTTGATTTTGTTCAATAAATATAGAAAACAATTCATGATCGAACCTTACAATCATCAACTATATCTCATTCTCCGTAGAAAAACTAAAAAGGCAAAAAATTGAATTTTGGGGTGTTTAAAAATAAATGTCACCAAAGTGTAAATTTCATTGCACCCGTCAAAAAATTATACATGGTAAAAAATGACTATTTTTTGCCCTGTTAGTTTTTCCATGGAGGGTGAGATATATGGTAGATTGTTCTGAAAATTGATATACAGTCTGACGACTAAATCCTCTTTGAACTTCAAATGTGAAGTTTTCTACATAAAGACCAATTAAGAGATACAATTGCCTCTTGAAAGCACTACGAGGAAGTGATAAAATTTTAGGGGTCAGCATGGTCTTTTAGGAGTTAAACTGGACTTACTGCAAACTCTTCGGGCTTGATAGTATTTTGGGAGAATCTTGCTCATGTTAGTTTGTTATTGATCTACACATTGACATTTGCAACTTTGCCTTGTACATCAACTCCATATCTATTATTCATCAAACATTTTATAATGCATCTTTGAAATCGGCGCATCATCTGGGCCTCAATGGGTTAATCCTTAAGCAAATGTTAAAAAAGCCCCATGGGCTTATCTTGAGAAAATAATAAGAAAAAAATATGAATTTTCTCAACCAAAATTTAAATGGATTGGTGTTCTAGAAAGGTGATTTTTAAAGGCTAAATTTAGCAAATACACATGTTTTAGTAAATTGTACATTTTAAGAAAATTGAAAAGAGAACTAGTGGAGAGGGAAGGGATGGAGTCAAACAGCTTGAGATCTTGATAAATACCATAGTTGCCAACCCTATTCAACTCCGTGTGTATGTATATATGTGTGTATATATATACATATATACATACACACGTATATACACATTTACATATATGTATATTTCCTTTTTTTTCATTTTTTTTAATAAATTTTAAATCCACAATTGTATAGCTCACTACAGAGCCGGAATCTCATTTTATTTTTTAAAATTTGTTTTTAACCCTTTAACGTCCCAATTCAACATTGTTTCAAAGAAACACTACGAAATGTTTGATGAATTACAAAAATGGAGTTGATGTACAAAGCAAAGTTGTAAATGTCAATGTGAAAATCACATCTGTACGGTTGGATTTATCATATTTTTTGTTAATTATTTTTAATTATTTTTGCAAGGTTTTCTCTTGAAATTCAACTCAAAATCCCACATTAACACAAAAAAATTAAAAAATATTGTAATGGAATTGGAATAACATGCTCTATGAGATGGTATGGTTTCCATTATATTATTCTACTTATTTTGAAAAATCATGTTTTAGGTCTCATTTTTTGAACTAAGAATGAAACTTGACACAAACCAATTGTGTGATTTTTTCAAAAATCATAATAAGCTATTTTAAAAATCCAAACCGTACAACAGATAGTAAACTTGCACAAGAACCAAGGGAAATTTCTGTGGATGAAAACTGTCCAATTCGGATGAGAATCAAACAACTTGAATCTGTACCTCGTTCAATATTTGGACGCATGCGCGTCAAAGGGTTAAAGAGACATTGTTCACTACATTCACTGTTCATAAAGGATTTGATGAATTCTCATTGGTTGTTCACGTTACTCAAGGAGCTATTGCTGGGAACAACTCCCTTAATTTTGTATTTCTTTGGGCTACACGATTAGGACCTTCTTGACATTTAAGGGTTAATCAATATATACGTATGTAAACCCCTAAATGCTTACAACCCTCTCTAAATTTGGAGAATTGCATAGATGCATTATAAAGTGCAACTAAGAGGGATATTTTTAACTTGATGTATCAATAAAAAATTTACATTACAAATTTTAGATTCTATCCATATGGTTAAATTTATGATTGCAACCTCCAATATTTTACTATAAATTCTAAAAGTTAAAATTCAAAATTATTTTGTAATTCAATTATAAAAAAGATATTGACAATTTGTGGATGAAATTTGTTGTGATGGGTTGAAATGTGTTACTCTAAATGTAGTGATTTTTGAAGATTTTTTGGTTGCTCAATTTTATGAGTTGATTTTTTCAAGAATGCTTTTGATTTGTTTTGAACTAAGATCTTAGAATTTTTCGGTGAAAATGAGTGGCATGAAATGAGGCATATAATTTTCACAAATCATCCCCTTTCTAATCAGATCACACATGCATGAAGCTATATTGCCATAGAATTTTGTAGTATTTTTTTTATGTGCGTGACGGATGAAAAAAAGGGCACTCAATTATGTACATCAAGTCAAAAACGCCTGGTTAGGCAGTTAGGGGTTAAAAAGAAAATTTAAATATTTACCAAAAACATTTCAACTCTTTATAAAATTTGCATACTCTTCATAAAGATGTGTTTTTTAGTTTGTTGAAATCCTCTTTCAACGCCAACTTTAAATCCCTCCCCCTCGACATAAATGCAAGCATTATTCACCCATAGCCATTTTCTGAATTTTCTATTTTAGGCACCCTAGGGTCATTTTTTGGCAAATGTATTTACAAATTTAGAGCCTACAGCCCCAAATTATTGTATAAAGACCATTGTAGGAATTTTGAACCTTTAGAAGAGGGAGATATTTTTTAAGGCGGCTTGAACATGCACCAAATAGGGGGCAGGTTTTGTCCTCTTGCATTAACCCATAAACATCCGCACTCCATTCCAAATTTGGAGAATTTCAAAAATATCTTATAAAATGTAACAAAGAGGGATATTTTGAACTTGATGTATGAATAAAAGTTGTACATAATGAATTTTAGATTCTATCCATACTGTTAGATCTATGATTGTTGTCACCAATATTTTGTATAAATATTATAACCTACAATTGAAAATTCTTTTGTAATTTGATTACAAACAAGATAATGACAATTTGTACATGAAATTTGTTGTGATTGGTTGAAATGTAATACTCCAATTGTAGTGATTTTTGGAGATTTTTTGGTGCTTAATTTTATGAGTTCACTTTTTGAAGAGCACTCTCACAGTGAAATCTTCAAAAATTTGGGTGAATCACTACAACATGAAATGAAGCATAAAAATTTCACAAATCATCCCCTTTGAATTTGGATCACACATGCATGAAGCTAACAAAAAGTCAATGATGGATGAAAGATCTGTGGGTTAACATCGAGGGGATTTAAAGTAGGGGCCTTTTCATTTGACAACAAGAAAATAAAATAAAAATGAGTCTAATGTGCTCAATAGAAAAAAGTGGCAGTGTTAGGTATCCCACCTTACTGGTCCCCATAAAGGAGGCCAAGAACATTGCAGTTTTAGTGATTGAATCTCAATCTCTTAGAGCATCCCCACTCCTACACGCTAGAGATGACTCACTCAAATTATTCATTTACATTTAAAGAGCCCTTGCACTCACACTCCCCCACCCTTGGAGGCCCCTCACACATCAAAAGTGCACATTAAATATTCAATGGACCAATCACAAGTAGAATGTGGGGATTTAGTCAACTAAATAGTGATTTGAAGGGCCATTTCTTGACTTGTTAGAACAAGCCCAACAGTACTAGAGAAAAAAGGTCCGCCAAGCATCAATTTGAAGGCCATTTTTAATATGGAGGAATGTAATACATGAAGTACCTCAGCAGCATTCTTGGAGCGAACACCAAGGCAACTTATAAAACGAAGATTTTATATAAAGTTACTTGATGACCTTAAAGCACGGGCCGGTGAATAGTCTTCAAGCTCGTTATTTAATTGTTGATTGAGCATCTTTGCTTGCTTGGTGTGAGAAATTTGCTTGCGCCAAAGCTTCTCTGGATGGCAGGGAAACCTCAAACTTTGGCTCCAAAAACTATTATTTAGCGTTGGTGGGTAGTTGCTGGGCCAAACTTTGAAGCAAGTGGAGATAACTACACCAAATCTTGGCGTTGGTCCCTCCAAAACACATGCTGCTGGGCATGCTCTTAGGATCCAGAGTCAAGAGCCATTTTGGAAGGGCCGTGGCACTTTTCATTTACTTCTGGAGTGCAAGGGGCCCTGGGAGGGCTGCGGTGGAGCTGCTCTTATACTATAAATTCAATCCATTATATTAAGCACACGTTAGAGATATCTTTAAACTCAAAAAAACCAACCATTTTTTGAGTGAAGCATAACTCTGTTGTCACAAGCAGAAAAAAAAAGTGAGTCATCCTACTTTGAAACATGGTTCTTTTTGCTATGAAACTCTTTTCAGGGTGATGTGTTTGATGCATTGCAACAAGCCATTTGCTAATATAAGATTCAACAGTCCTTCATCCAACCAAAAGCTTGAAAACTTGCAATCTACATTTCTGTTCTCAAGCAGAAGCGGCACAAATCCAAAACCGAACCATTTCTTTAGTGGAACACCCAAGCTAAAGAAAAGCCTAATCCTTAACACAAACTGTACAAGAACACCCAGACTTCTTCAAACATTACCTTCGCTAATACCACATTCACTATTCTCCCACCAACCCTGTAAGGAACAAACATACCAAATTCAAAACTTACTTTACTCTAGTATCGCACTCTAATGCCACAAAAAGTTGCATACAAACTGTAATGCCACAGGCGTTTGATGAGTGTGAAGGGGGTTCTAGACCACCTTTGTGACTCCTGCAAACTCTAATGTCACCTCTACATGCAACACTATCAGTGCTACAAAATTGCATTGAAAATCACATGCATTTTGGTTGCATAGGCTATGACATTAACGAGGTGTTGGGTGTGTACTAATCAAATCGGTAGTTGGTGGAAAACATTCACCAGGGGTTTCAAACTTCACAATTCCGGCTCCGAGATTTGCAAGTTCGGGGCACATCGCAATTCTTCTTTCTTCAAAGTACGAGCCCCTCGTAAAGTTTTGGAACCACAATTCCTCCGACACCCGCTAAGGTAAGCACACCTGATTGTGACACCCACCTGAATGCAACACTCCAAAATCTTGCACAACAAGTACATTAAGTAATTTTGAGAATGTACACAACTTCGACATCAATACTCATGTTGGATTTACACCATCTACCAATAAGACTTTAAACCCTTACTCCCTCTGTCCAGAAATAATAGACCAGGTCTTCAGCATTTTTTTTCCAAGCTTTTGTCCTATGTTTTATAATTCAAACGTGAGCCCCATCCACTTCAAATGGGGCGGACAATGAGAGTGACACAAAAACTACATACTTTTTTCAAGTACCGAGACAGCTTTTATTGGGAAAGAAAACGTTAAGTTCAAAACTGCCAAATACTAGGACAGATATTTCAGGACAGAGTATTAACTTTAACATATGGCATCCGAATAATGCATTATTTGGTGCATTAGAATCATCTTGTACATTGATTGATTTTAAGAATGTACATGACCTCAACATCAAAACTCTTGTCAGATTTAGATCATGTACCAATGAGACTTTGAACCGTTATAACTTTTGCAGATAGGATCCAAGCGAAGCATTACTTGGTGCATTGGAATCACCTTGCACAATGAATACATTGATTTATGACCTCAACAAAACTCGTCAGATTTAGATCATGTACCAATGAGACTTTGAACCGATATTACTTTTGCAGATGGGATCCAAACAATGCATTCTTTGGTGCGTTGGAATTCTCTTAACAAGAATTAATAGAAACAATGCTCAAGTGTGCTCATTGCATTATTTGGTGCAGTCTTGCACAATGAGTACGTGAATGATTTTAAGAATGTACAATGACCTTAACCCTTAAAGGAAAATGGAAGCCCCACGGGCTTGATAGTATTTTGAGAGAATCTTGCTCATAACTTTTACTCCGTTGCACCAAATGGGGTTTTTTAAATGCCAAACTGGGCACCTTTGAGGGATCTACACTTCTTTAGAATAAAACCAAAGCAAATTAGAAAAAGAATCATGCTTAAAATGGAGTTTAAAAGAGATTTTAGGTGTGGAATCGGGAAAGCATATGTCCTTTTAAGGGTTAACATCAAAACTCGTCAGATTGAGATCATGTACCAATGAGTCTTTGAACAGTTATAGCATTTGCAGATGAAATCCAAACAATGCATTCTTTGGTGCGTTGGAATCCTCTTAGCAAGAATTGATAGAAAGTGTGGCAATGAGGTGTGGATACCTGAGGTGGAGGAGCTGAGGTCAAGAAGAATCCGGGACTTTGATATCACTCATACGCCACAGATACCACGACGCGAGAGTTCGGTAGGGTCGCCACGACAGAGCAAGCTCCTGCATCTGCTCAGCAGACGGCTGCTGCTTCAACTGGAACAGTTTCTGGAAGCCCTTGCGGATGCCCAAGTCGCCCACGGGAAGCACATCCGGTTTGTGCAAGAAGAAGATCATGAACATCTGCGCCGACCACACACCGATTCCCTTCACCGCCGTCAACGCCGTGACGAGATCGTCCTCGCTCATGACGGAAAGCTTCTCCTCGACCAGCACCCCCGACGTAAACTTCTCCGCCAAGTCGTGCAGGTAGATCGCCTTCCGAGCTGAGATTCCCACTGTTCGCAGCTCCTCCGCTGAGAGAGCAGAGATCACGGTGGGATTCATCCCCTCTGCCCCCTGCATTCATTCCCACATTAATCAGCCAAAACCCTCATGTCAACTGCTCAATCAAACATACATGAGTGACTGCGTATGTGCAAGTGGAAATTTGATCATTGCTACATGATCTAAATCTGACAAGAGTTTCTCAGATCATGAGCATTCTCAAAATCAATCAATGTACTCATTGTGCAAGATGATTCCAATGCACCAAATAATGCATTATATGTAAAAGTTATAAGGGTTCAAAGTCTTATTGGTAGATGATCTAAATCCAACATGAGCAAGTGCAACGTCAGACTCGTTTCTCATCTCTCCTACTGCGTTGCGTTGTGCACCGCCTCTCATCTTGTTCATCATATCTTAAAAGTACCTAAGAGAAGTAGTTCTCTTGTCGATCACTGTTCTACATGATAAATCAGAGTTCTACATTATGTTGTACAGTGATCAGCAAGAGAAAATAGTTCTCTTAGGTACTTTGAGAGATGGTGCAAGACTGGATGTTCAACGCAACGCAGTGGGAGAGATGAAAAACGAGTTTAACATTGAAAACCTCCAAATGGCCACTTGCACATACGCGTTACTAAGGTAAACTGCTCCATCAAACATAAATGAGTTTCAGACTTCCGTGAATGCGTATGTGCCAGTGGCAATTTGAAAATCTTCAACTTCAAACTTGTCTCTCATCTCCCCACTGCGTTGCGTTGAAAATCAAGTTGTGCACCGTCTCTCATCTTGTTCATCATCTCTTAGAGTACCTAACAGAAGTAATTCTCTTGTCGATCACTGTTCTACATGATAAATCACTGCTCTGGATCATGTTGCATAGTGATCAAAAAGAGAAACTAGTTCTCTTTGGTACTTTGAGAGATGATGAGATGATGAGCAACATGAGAGATGGTGCACAACTGGATGTTCAAAGCAACGCAGTGGGAGAGATACGCATTCACTGTGAAATCTGAAACCCTGGCAAGCGATGATTGAAATTAGGGCAAAGGCAAATGAAGAGGGATGTGTGAATGCTGACCCCGCAGAGAGCGATGAGGCGACCGTAAATGGTATCCGCGGCCCTGCCAGCGAGCTGCTGGTACACGATGGCGCGAGCCAGAGCGGAGAATGCGCTGCCCTTGTGCTCCCACACGGGCGCAGCCCCGTGCGCTTCGATGATTTGCTTCAGCTTGGCATCCGCGGCCACGAGGTGCTTGGTCGCCTCCGCGAGGGCCCCCTCGGTCGACAAACTGATAGACCACGCCTCCTCGAAGAACTTGACATCCGTGGAAACCCCGATTGTCGAAACCTCGACTTTCTTCTTGTTACTTTTCGTCCTTTTCACCACCGCAGCAGCAGACTCCGTCACCGTCGTCGCCTCTCGCTTGTTTCCGGCCAGCTCCGTCGTCGTCTTCTTGGCCTTGAAGGTGATCTTGCTGTCCATCAGCTTCGTTGCTTTGGCAGTAGTGTGCGATCGCAACACGCGCCCCAGGACTGCTTCCCCGTTCATCATGGCTCCGCTTTGCAACTTCATGGCCTCCATCTTCTCCGTCTATCAGTTAACTTACACCATTTTGTGTTGCGAAATTCAGAGGGCTTGAATTTGAGTGACAGAGGAAGTGCAGGAAGGTTCATGAGCATTTGCGACGACCACGACTTCCAGGAATTCTTCTACTGTAGATGGAGCTTCAGTGTGACGATTCAACAGCTGCGCATCCGGTAGAATTGAAAATTTAAAACCTAATAATAAATCCGCGACAGAGTGTGCAATCCCGGCCTGCAAAGAAGAACCAGCAATGACAATGCTCTCTAGCCCCTTAACCCCTAAAGGTCCGCGGTTTTTCCTGTTTTTGAGCATCATTTTCACCTCTTTCTTTTCATTTTCTTGTGAATATTTTTTTTCCTCTTGATAGAAAATACCAAATCAAACATTTAAATTTAATTTAATAATTTTTTAAACCAGTTTAACAATTTTTCCCATGTCTTCAAAGATGGTCAAAAAATATCCAAAAGACTGCAATTTCATTTTTTTCACTTCAAACGCTATAATCTTGCAATTTGTACGGTCAAATTCTATGAAAATTTTACCATGCACTCTCTTGGTAATCTTTAACAAGATACTACCGTTAAAGTTGAAAAATAATAATTTTTGAGGCTTATTTTGAGCCATGCCCGCACAGCCCATTCTCCCCAAAAAAAACCCCTTTTGTTCCATAACTTCCACTTAAAAAGTCGGAATCAAATAAAAATTAGATTCCCATTTTTGTATTGACATACCAAATTCACATGATTTATTTCAAAAAAAATTAAAAAAATTGACATCATGGAAACCTACCCGAACATTGAAATGTCCTATTTAGGACACTTGGTCCTTTAGGGGTTAACGTACCAACCCTTTGAACACAAGTAGATGCTAGTTTCAAAAATAGATATTAGCATGGCTCAAATGTACATGAGGTGTACATGAGAGGACTACTAGGGCCGTTTCGCACTATGGCCGTTCAAGTCGAGAGGTCGTGGGAAAGAGAGTTCAAACTTTGTTGAGAGTTTAAAGAAATTTACTGAAAATAGGCAATAAAACATAGTTTTCATTTTTTATGAAAAGAAATCGACGGCCTCTCGACCATAGTTTGGGTTTCCATTCCCGTCCGACCCAAACTTTTTTTTGAGAGGCCGTTGCCTTGGTTAAAAAGTACTGCCACGTAGGTATTTTGGAGAGCTACGGTCATTGGACTTTGTTCTCTAGTGTGAAGGGTTGAGAGGCCGAACCCATGGTTTCTTGTAATTTGATTGGTGAAAATCCATGGCCTCTCGACCTTTGGCCATAGTGTGAAGCGGCCCTTACAAGCATAAAATTCACCCAACAAATTTGACATACTTTCGGTTGGAGGCCTCTCTAATTATCACTAACAGCTCCCCATCACGAGAGATTTATTGTAATTGACAGAAAATTTAATAAGCTTACTAAGGTGACTTAAATGAAAATCATCCAAGGTTGTATGAGAAAGTTGCAAGGCTTTGGATCTGAGAAAGTTTCCGGATGGTGGGACATTTAGGGGCTAGACTTGCTTTTGACACCATATCATAAAGTGCTTTTAATATAATATGGTCATTTGCATCAGTGAACTTTGCAACGGTGACATTTCTCCTTAAATTTAATTTCCATTGATTGAGTTTGGATTTTATACGGATTGATTTTATGACAAATCTATGAAATAGTTTAAGTGATTTAAGCAATTTTCACTTCAAAATTTCATAGTAAGTACATGATTTATGTATAAATTCTTTTTCTTTTTCTTCTTCTTTTTTTGTAAAATCATTGCTTTCTATAAAATATTCTACCTTGCAAAAAGTGCCTGCAATTATGTTGAATTGTTTATTTTGACAATTTTAGGTGTTTCTACTTTACTTTGAAATCATTTGGTCATGTACTTTCGATGTGTTGGTTGTTAATATGTATGTAGTAGAATTTCTTGTTTATGATAACTCATTCTTGAAAGGGAAGAGTAGTCTTACACCAATGACTCTTCATACGGTGAATAGTGATTCATTAGTAAGACGAACAAACACTTTATTCATGTCAACCTTGAAAGTAGATTGGAGTTTCTATCTTTCTATCTATGTATGTTGTAAGAGTCTATGTCACTTTTCATAATAATTTATCAGCTAGCTTATTTATTTATTTATTTTTAAATGAGATTTTGAATTTTGACTACTCAAGTGTTAATTTTGATTAGTCAATTTGGTTTTCCATTCATCAAAGCTGTCATGCAATGCAACTCTTTTTTTATAAAGCCATTTCAATGGACATATGAAAATAAAACAAATAATACTACATGAGATAAATATTAACCCCTAAATGCCAAGAACCCTCTTCAAATTTGGCAGTTTTGCAAAGCTGCATTATTAAATGCAATTAAGAGGGGAATTTTGAACTTCATGTATGAATAAACGCTGTACATTATGAATTTTAAATTCTATCCATACGGTTAAATATATCATTGCAATCTACAATATTTTACTATAAATTTTGAAATTTAAAATTCAATTTTTTTTGTAACTCAATTACAAATAAGATATTGACAATCTATGAATAAAATTTGTTGTGATGGGTTGAAATATAATACTCTAAGTGTGGTGATTTTTGGAGATTTTTTGGCTTAATTTTAGAAGCTGATGTTTTCAAGAGCACTTTTGAACACTTTCCAACTAAAATCTTAGAATTTTTTGGTGAATCACTGCAACATGAAATGAGGCATAAAAATTCATAAATCATCCCCTTTCTAATCGGTTCTCACATGCATGAAGCTAACTTCCCATAAAATCTTTAGTAAAAAAACCATTGTACACAATGTGCATGACACATGAGAAACCGTGAATGAAATTTGTACATCGTCGAAAAATTGAACGCTTAGGTAGTTAAAGATTAAGCCCCAAACTTTCTACCTTTACAAAAGTTTTTAAGATTTTCTTAAATGCTCTTGAATATTCTTGAATGCTCTTTTCTTCAAATCTTAAGTAAGTTTTCCTTATTTGATTCTCACTAAATCCCCTCATACAATGCCAAATGTCCATAGTTCCAAGAAAAGTTATTGTATTTGTAAAACTCGATCCTAGGAGTAGTAAAGGGGTTTAAAACTATATTGTTATAAAATGTTATATCCAACTCACATAACATTCCCTTGAGCCTACACCGTAACACCATAGCAGGTTTGCCACCTGGCGAACGAATATTTAATTTTTTTGAAAAAATAAGGTTCGCCTCTCAAAAACTGAATTTCTCAATTTTCGTTTTTTAGCAAAAAATCAGTAAAAATGACCTTAGAAATAACTTAGAAATAGCTTAGAAATAACAAAATATTTCAAAAACTAATTTATTCTATTTTCATTTTTCTGTCTTCAGAATTTTCTAATTTTTACGTTTTTTATTTTTAGAATTATTTTAGGACGAACTTGCTATGGTACTACGGTATAGAATCCCATTATTGTAGAAAATTACCAAAACACTCTTAAATATCAACTGCTCTTACCCATGGGTAAGATATATGAAATCTAAACACGGTGAAGATTTCAGCTACCTTAATTCCAAAGGTAGGATATCTAAAATCTAGATTCCACCTAGATTTACCTAGATTCCAGCTATTGTTGGTAGTATCATAGATTTCATCCACACCAAGCCCATCACTGGTAATCCAAATCTAAATGTCAAGTCAATTTAACCCCTAAGTGCCCAATCAACCATATTATGCTTGATTTTTGGTCAAACGCTCCAAAAATCAAGTGTTTTTAGTTTTATTGTAGTTGGTGTTTCATTAGATGTTTAAGTTAAGTTAATCTACATCTTTTGACCATTGGGATTGGATAATAGACTTCATTTGAATTTTTTCTACCGTTGAGAAATTTGAATTTTAAGTGTTCAAAATACAAAGGGCTTTCTAAAAATGCTCCAATCATAGGTCTCTTTTAATTTTTTCACTTTCAGTTTTTTACTCTTTGTAAATATTACTTTTATCTATGTTGAACATAATTTTTCATATTAAATTTGACAAAAGTATATTTATTTTGAATTTTTACCTTATTTTCATGATAAAATTTGTAAATATTCAAACTATTTTCCAATCATGTTGAAAATTTTGTCATACCTTCATAATGTTGATGACTATCTATGAAAAATTATAAATCATACAATGTGATATTTCAAGTACGCAAATTATAGTGCTTTGACTTTTACAAAAGAGGTGAGGACCTTTAGGAGTTAAACAAGAGTCCGTGATTAAGCAACCAGGCCCTAAGTTAACCCTTTAAGGACCGCGCATCCATATAGTGGATGCGCGTTGGTCAAAGCCAATTTTGACCTTGAAGATGAAGTTTTTTGCTATTGCTTTCAATTTAAAAGATGAAGCTTATCGAGTCTAGTTTTCACTTCACTTTTCGGATCTTATAAATTTGAAGTATTGAATATTTTATTACTGTTGCAAGCTAAGTAGCTCAAGGTTTGAATTACACTGCATATGATGTTCACCTTTTGAATTTTAAAATTATAATTAAAAAATTCTACAAAAACATATCATATGATTCTCCATTGTCATTTGCACATGTTCTAAAAAAATTATATTTTTTGAAGATTTTTTGTAATTAATATGAATTTTTTGAAGTGTTTGAATTAAAAATTTGTAGAAATTTCATTTTGTATAAGAAAAATTGGAAAATTTTAGGACTATTAAAAAACATACAATTTCATGCATGAAAAATATTAAAATATATATTTTAACAAATCTCGATAGCTAAAATGTGTATAAAAGTGTAGTTTGACTATTTTCAAAAGGAATGGGACGTTAAAGGGTTAAGTGAAAGACGCAATTAATAAACTTAACTAATCATATCTCACTTGATCTAACCGATGATGGGCACAAGACTGTGATAGAGTTGAGGACAAGACTTAGTGTCTTACTAGTAACTGTATGGGTCATTACACTACTACTGTAGGATCCGGATCTATATATAATCCAGACCTAAATTTCCACTCAGCTGAAATGTGCTCCGACCGATCATCGTGACACTGCTAGTATGAAATTTCTGATGACTGATTGATTTCCTTCTGGTAATGTAGAGGCGCAATAGAAACCATGGATAAATTTGTGATCCGTGGAGCTGGTCCGTCATCTTCATCCGTCAAGGGAAGATTGCTCTCCAGGTACTCAATGATCGGACCAGAAACCCTAGTTCTCCGCGATCTAACAAATCTTTAGGGTTACTCAGTCCGCAATGGAGTCAGTCCGCAATTAGAATGCTCTTGTTTTTTTAGAAAATCTGAGAATTTAGTCGAATACGTGATTGTGATGACGGAATGGAATTATTTATTTTATTGTTTGCAGGCAAAGATGGCAAGCAGGTGCTTATCAAGTGGATGGAAAATTATCAGCTGCTTACAAGCATTCCCTCCTGAATGCCATGCTGCTATCATATTCTGAGGCAAGTGTGATGAGACAATGAAGCGTTAGTAGAATGCAGCATGCCTTTAGGGTTTCCTGACTTGAATGTGCGGGGTTGATGAGAATGCGTAAACATTATGAGTGCTCGGATGTAATGTAAGAATCTAACAGTGTTTGTGTGATTGTAGATTGGAAGCTTCCCTCAATCAAATCTGAGCCGTGATTTTCCTCCCCCTGTGAATGTAAATTGTTCTGTATTCTTGAACTTGTTTCATCATGTTAATGAAAAACGGTTAGAATCAATTTTGATGTTAACGATCTTGACTGTATTGAGGTTATGGTTGAGCAGGAGAATGGAATGTCGTGTGAACCTAATTTTGCGACCTATTTGGCGACTTTACGTATTATCATGCATATCGCTATTTGGTTACAAGGGCTTCTTTCATTAATTTTGCTCTTCCATATTGTAGGCACCAGTATGGCAGGGATCGGTTGTGGATACTTTGTCAAGCTTTACAGAAATAGTGGGAATGGCTTCTGGAAATACTTTTTTCACGTCAAGGTAGTACTCTCTCGGCAGAACTATGATTTGAAGATCTAGTACTCGTGAATCATTAGTTTGTACATGATTATCAAAACGGTTGTCTACTGGCTTCTGTTGTAGAAATGCTGCGGACAACGACAGTAACTTGCCTGGTCATGCACAAGAAGGAATACGTTTGAGGTTGATTTTCCTAAGTGTCCTGATGATGGTTGAACTGGCAGGCCAATCGTGACATGCGTTGAGTTTGATTCCCAAGTAAGAAGCACTGGCACGTTTGTGTAGCTTTCCATTTCAGGAAGATATGCACAGTTTTGCATACAACTATGTTGATATGCCATTCTGTATTTTCTCATGCATCTTTTTGTCTTAACTAACATCATATAAGATGTTTTTGGTTTTTAAGAGGAGCTTGCACCGGTATCCTCTATATTACCAGTAAAATGTATCAGGATTAGTCTTGTTCGTACATTGTGAAAACACATTGGATTTGCAACCCTAACACCGACACAGCTATTTGGTTTCTGACAGCATTTGTGTTATGCTGCAGGGTGTATATGTAGCTTCCGTCAGCAGCAATGGATGCCTTTCTATACATGATTTTGAAACCTTGTACTGCACTTCTGGAGGTATTTTTTCAAGTTGTCCGTCGGGTCTGTTTGACATTTTTTAAATTGCAGAAGTATATTTCTTCTACAGTATCAGATATACCCTGGTAGTAGTATCTTGGAGTTCCTTTTCTCCGAAGCAACTACATCTTAAGTATGCTACAGGTCATGAGGCAGAATCGGTGAGACCCACTGTTCATTTACACACGCGACACAAACTTGAGGCCATGCGATGGAATCCTAACAACCAAGACGAGGTATTTTAATTTCTGGCTTACTTAAGGCATCTTTATAGGCGAGATAAATCATCACAAGGTTCGAGTAAAATGGTAATGTCATTTAAGTTTTTCAGTGATAAGATTCTTGTCTGATCTCCTGGTACGTGCAGTGTGTCCAGCACTTAGCAATGCAAATTGATATTTCTTAGGGTAGGCTGCATGCAAGAGTGTCGTGGTTCTGGAAAACGTTTGTCAGATTTTTATAACTTACAATGTGAGCGGCTGAAAATATGATTCAGGTAGCATGTGTGGCGTCAGGAAGCAACAGCGTTTATTTTTATGATATTGCAAGCTTCTCCCAAGTTCCATATCAAGTAAGCCTCACATACCGATGAAGGTATTTTTGAAAAGGAAACAATAGAAATTTCTCATGCCATAGTTGTGGAGTGTATGTGTTTCCTATTTTTTATTACTCCATAGAGTTTAGCATGGACTTGGCCAGGGATGGAGTTTAAGACTTTCCACTCATGAGCTCTCACATGGGAGGATTTCTACGTTAGGAAGGCGTCGTTCATTAAGCTCTGGTTGCATGACATAATGGGATGCTTGCTTCAACCGAAAAGGAGTTACAGTACTTCCAGACTTCTTCTCGCTAAACGATTGAGCTGTTTTTGTCATTCAAGTAATTTGGACTATACTGTACCCCCAGATACTGCAATTCAAGCCAAGGACTCAAAGAGGACAACCTGCAAGTCTTTTCGATCTCTCTTATTGTACAAATGACAAAGAAAGGTATATTACGGAGATGCTGGATTTTGAAATTGTTGACAACGATTTCAGCTGCGAGGATTTCGTTAACATCGTGAAGCTTTCTCCGTTGGCAATGCAACTGAAACTGTTTTGAATTATTTTGTAATTTCGCTCTTGTCAAACTTGTATCACATTGAACTGTGTCGTTCTTCAGGATGGTTGCTTGTGGGAACGATAACAATGTACATGTTTGGGATAGAAGGATTGGGAAATTTCCTACTATGTCCCTTCCTGCACCCACAGGCGGAGGAGATCTCAATACGCTCCAGCTCTCAAGAGACGAACATGTAACGAAATACTTCTCCCTCACCACTGAATAATATCTAGAACTCTGCCAATAGTTCCTCACCTATGATTGATTTTCTCTATTCAGTGATTTTCTTCTAATTACTAGTTTAGAATATTGCTCCGAATAGCCTCCATGACTTCCTACGAGTGGGGTCACATGGAGCTAATAAGCCTAGATGGTAGTTGTAGTACTCTAAATACGAATTAGTAGAGCTTTAGTCTGGTGACTGTGACATGGTTGTTTTCTGTAATGATATGCTTTACTCTTAAAATACTTAGCGCCAATTTTGGGATTACACTCGCACTAGCAGATCACTTTGATCATCTTTGCGTTTGTCTTTTTGACATACTTGGAGTTCAGCTTGTCCTCGCAGGAAGTGAAGGGGGCCTCATCATTCTTTGGGATCTCCGTGGAGGAAGAAATGCTGCTGCTTTTGTCACTGCAGGAGAGGTATCTGAAGTGCTTCAAGTCCTCACCCAGAAACTAGTGCTATATGTGTGGCACAGGATAGTAGAAAAATTTGCTGCAATCCACGAATCAAGACGCAGACTAAATTTGGAGTTTGGCTTATCAGAGTAACTTTGATTTATGAGGACTTTCTGGCATATCGTTCCTGGCAGGCTATGCGAGGCAATTTAGGTTAAATTCTATGCGCAACTCTTTGCTTCATCATGTCATCCCTTACGAAATTTGATCAAACTAATGTTTTTTGAAGTTTAGGTTTATCACCCTCCACTAAGATCAGTCCAAGTAGCCAAACTTCTTGAAGACATCCCTGACTTGAAGGTGAGATTACAATATCGTACTTACCCAACCTTGGGGTGTACTTTAGTTACAGCACTTGTGCCAGGTTGCTATGCAGGAGTGCTTGTTTCTATTAAACTATCTCATTTTAGGCGCTACCTCAGGTAGTAGAATTACGAGGAAAATTAATTAACGACATCTGTGTGCTTTTTCTGCAGGCCCAAACCAACATTGAAAATAGCTCTGTACACTCCATTTCTTTGAATCCTTCCTGTGGACATCACCTTGGATTTCATCTTAATAATGGATGGTAAGTGAACACATTACTACGTAAAGCTTTCTGAGCTTCCTGACGATCTTCCACTTTCAGTGAATTGAGGCTTGGACCAAGTTACTAGTAAATCTAATAGCGGCGGCGCTAGGAGTTTTTAATATTCTGTAAGATTCATCTGACATGGCAGGTCAGGTGTTCTCGATCTCCTGCATTTCTCCGTCTCACATATTCATTGTCCTCCTCCTTCATGGTTGTAAGTACCTCGAATTTTTATTTGACAAAATTTTACGTCATTGGTTCAAAGGTAATGCAAGTAGCAAACTCTGGAGAATATATTGCTTGTCTTCCATTTCACTGTCACTTGAGAATAGCGACACACATGTTATCGTTTGGTCGTTTTAAATGCACTTTGGGCTAAGCACTCGAATTCATGTCAGAGCAGAGACCACGAGTGTGCACCTTGGTTGACTGTTCGGCGTAGAAGACCTGCTTGGCTTACATCCTACCCTGTAAGCTATGCTGTCAACCAACCACTGAATCGTCTTTAACCCTTAAAGGACATACTAAGCGCCACGGGCTTACTTTTTTTTTTGGAGAGAATCTTGCTCATAACTTCTACTCCGTTGAACCAAATGGAATTTTTTAAATCACAAATTAACATATTTTAATCGTCAATACTTCTTTAGATATAGAACCAAAGTAAATCAAAAAGAGAATCATGTTAAAATGGAGTTTAAAAGAGATTTTGGGTGTGGGAATCAAGAAAGCCATGTCCTTAACAGGTTCACATCACTAAGAATTACAAGTGTGAGAAGTGTTTACATATCTATTTCCTGACGAGATTTTACATCCACAACTCTATCGGATTTTTCGGGAATGACTGCCCCAGGTCAGATGCACTAAATTCTTTGCAATGTTGACTTTGATGCTCAAATATTATGTACTCGTTTTATACAGGTCTACGCTGTGGGATGTATGATGGAGTGCCAGATCAACGTTTTGGACTTCACGCCTGGTCCAATATCACAGTGCTCGGTGAACAGTAACCGGTTGGTTGAAATTATTTCTGCATTTTGTTTTTTGGACGTTCGACATTAGGTTTGTATTTGGACTTTCACATTACTGTCCTAAGATTTTTCTTTTCTTATATATCAGCCATCCAGAACATGCCCGCGTTGAAGAAAGATGGAAGCAGCAGCTTCACACTTCAGAACCGGTGGTGGCCATCGCATCCCACCCTACAAACGACTATCTACTTGCTGGAACTCAGGTCTCGGAATATTCTTGGATACATTTTGGTCGTATTCATTGTTGAAATCAGTTGCGTACCATTTGCTAATTTTGTGACAATCTTCTCAGGCTGGATCATTGTTGCTAATTGGACAAAAGAAGCAGTCTGCATCGACTGAAGAAGAGGCCTTATTTACTCAGGCAACAAAAGGACATCCGAATGCCTTGGTAGATGTCAGTGAATTACTTGAGATTCGAGCTTCAGGCCAATCTAGAACCCGATAAGCAAGTCAGGAGAGAGTTTACGATTTTTCGGTTCACATTTTTTTACCTGCAAAGAAGTACATGTCCGCTGAAGCAGCTAAGAGTTCTCAACATTATGTTCCCAACTTTGGGTCAAGAGCTGGCTCCAACCAGGAACTGTCAGCACCACATGCATTCTTTCAAGTATGGTACACATAACCTCAGAAGCTTCTGTATAACTCGATTGAGTAGGGCTTCTGTACAAACTCTTAGTGTCTTGTAGCCATGACTAGTACATTTGTGAATATAAATCAAGTAGTCGCATAGGTTTGTATGATCAGTTGGTCACAGGTTTTTTGCTTCGGGAGATGAGACACATGAGGCTGTACAGAAGCTTTTCTGTCAAATGATATCAGAATTGTTTAGGCTCTTGTCGTCATGACCAATTGACATTTCTGACAATGAACTGATGTCACATGACGGAGTGGTGAGATGCTATAATTATCTAAATCTCGAGGTAATCGGAAACCATCGACTTTCTTTCTTGTTCATCATGAAATCTTGGCTGGAGAACTTTTGTTGCAACAATGTGCTTTATTGTGGCAGTGGATGGTTCTAGTCGAGGGGGCATAGTTTACCAAAGCCGCGAGAACGGAAACTATTGATACCCGGGTCTCACTTAATGTTCATATGATACCTGTGTATCAATTGATGTTGATCTTAGAGTTAAGACCTGCCTAACGGATTGCCAAAAATTGTACGGAGTAACATTTTCACTAAGGAATTTGTCATTTAACCCCTAAACGTCCCAGCGTCAAGAAACTGGATTACGAACAGATTAGAAGCCCGGTAACTTTCTCATACAATTTTGGATGACTTTCATCCAAGTCATATTTGCAAGCGTATTAGGTTCTCTACCATTTAAAGTAAATCTCTTGTGATGTTGAGATGTTGATAATATTGGAGAGGCCTCCAAATGCAAGTATGTCAAATTTGTTGGGTAGATTTCATGTTTGCAATGGACCTCTCATGTACACCTCATGTACATTTGTGCCATGCTAGTATTTGCTATTAAGGCCAGCATCTACTTCTGTTTAAAGGGTCGGTACATTTAGGGGTTAAGCATTGGTGAATAGAATATAAAAGTGCAAACATGAGAGTTGTAGTATATGATAAATTGCATGATTGTCCAATGCAATTAAGGTTTAGGAATAAATGAACTTCAAAGTCACCCGCTTAACCTTTTAAGGCGCTATGTGGACGATGAACATATTCAAACAATTCTCTTGACTACATACATGGACAATTTTCATCCATCCAAATTTCTCTTGGTTTTTGTGCTAGTTGACTATCATTTGTGCAGTATGGATTTTCTAGATAAGATATTATATATCCTTTTTTAAAAAACGACAAAGTTGGTTTATATCAAGTTTCATTCTTAGTTCAAAAAGTTAGACTTTAAACATTCATATTTTCTAAAATAAGTAGAATCAAATAATGGAAACCATACCATCTTGTAGTGCATGTTATTCTAATTTCATTACTATCATTTGTACAGTATGGATTTTCCAGATAAGATATTATATATCTTTTTTTTAAAACGACAAAGTTGGTTTATATCAAGTTTCATTCTTAGTTCAAAAAGTTAGACTTTAAACATTCATATTTTCCAAAATAAGTAGAATCAAATAATCAAAACCATACCATCTTGTAGTGCATGTTATTCTAATTTCATTACAATATTTTCTAATTTTTTGGTGTTAATTTGCAAATTTTAATCGAATTTCAAGAGAAAACCTTGAAAAATTAATTTAAAAATATTAATAAAAAAATATGATGAATCCAACCATACAAATGTGATCTTCACACTAACATTTTACAACTTTGCAGCTGTGAACATCAACTCTAATTTTTTTTCATCAAAAATTTTATAACGAATTCTTTGAAAAAAATATCGAATTGGGGCGTTAAAGGGTTAAAATTTTAGTTTTAATCTCTTTACATGGAAAATTACTCAAAGATATTGTACATTTGTTGTCTTTGCCCTACCAGGGGAGAGACTACAAAAACACATGGTTTTTAAAGAGTTACAAGGAGTTACATAGCTGAACAATATGATAAAGCAATAAAAGTAAATCTAGGGTAAATACCAAGGCATAGACCACATGACTAGCAGCTTGTTTTTGTAAGTCACAACGTTTGTGATCTATTTTTGCATCATGTTGTATATCATTTGATACTTGTTTTCAACGACATTGTAAAAGTTTGATATACACCAAGATACACATACACACACACTACTGTACCTTCCAGGCAACTTTGTCATGCTTCTGACAAATATTTAATATTTTTCAAAAAGTCATGTTCGTCGACATTTTTATAGTTTTGTTAAATTTGTTTTTTTGGAAAAACATAATATTGTATGTTCACCATTTGTCCAAAAGGGCTTTGCAAGTTAGTATCGATATATGGATATCTCACTTGCTAAACTTAAGTGATCAAGTGTTGTAAAGTCTTGTGCATTATACAAAATTTAGGACACTAGTGCCAACAATGAATTTGGAATATGTAGAACTCTCACTTCTTGTTCTCTCTTAATCACCGGTTAAACTCTTTGAAAAAAATGTGAATAACTTAAGCACAAATACTTCAAATCACAAAAAAAATTGGCGGTGAAAGGTTACTTGAGAATGCAATTATTCTTAGGTAAACAATTCTCAAAATAATTTAATCCACTATGCACAATTGAGCTTCAAAAGTCTGATCACAACACATTTCCTTCTCATTCAACTCATGCACATTCATCACAACCTTACAAAATTCTGTTTATATCTCATGCATAAGAACTTCAAATCACAAAATTCTTTTTGGAGGTGATAGACTACTTGGCCTTTCAACTATTTTTAGTTGAAAACATTTCAAATTATGATCATTTGGTATGCTCAATTGTACATCAAAATCTACTGAAAATATGATGTGGTGAGAATTCACAAGGGCTTGCAAGTTCTTATCCTATATCATTTGGGAGTGACTTGGAATGAATTTGATTACAAGGTCAACCCAATCTTCTTCTGACTCACACATAATCATACAAATGACATTAAGAAAAGTGATATAATAGTATTATTTCAACATTTTGACTTTTCAAAAAATAAATTATATATATATATATATATATATATATATATATATATATATATGAAATTTAGCAAAAACTACTTGAAATTTCCAAAAAAAATTCTTGGTTCTTTTTAATTATTTAAAGACAAATTTGTTTAGAATTTTTCTCTTTGAACTTCATTTTTGAAAAATGAGCTTTTTTGTAGCCGAAAAGTTGTGAGGCAAAATTTGATATTCCTTTCAAAATATTGGTTCGACATCTACAACAGATAACATACTTTCCTATTACCTTTTTTGAAATCTCTGAAAGTTTGCTCATATCTATGGCCTCATGTTCTTTTGACAAATTTGTAGTATTTGCATTTGTCCCTGCCAAAACCATCCCTTTCACACTTTCCTCTCGCACGTCTTGGTCGGAATGGTAACAATTTTCCTTCACTGGTCTCTTCTTTCTCCGCAATCGTTCTCGCACGTCTTGGTCGGAATGGTAGCAATTTTCCTTCACTGGTCTCTTCTTTCTCCGCAATCGTTCTCCACCGTCAACATGCCTGAATTCCAATCCTTGTGAAACCAGAGTATTACTATCGTCTTTCTAAGCATACTGCACTATCTAAAGTCCAAACACTTTGGCAATCCCCATCATCTTGTGCTCGTGCTCCATCAATCCATCTCCTCCACCACAACTTTCATATTGATGGGATGTCACAAGTTCATTCTCTCGGTGTTGTGCATCAAAACCTAAAATCTGCGGTGGCTCATATGTGCGTGGGGCTACCTCTTGTAGCACAACGTCACACTGTTGTGGCGCTTTGAAGTCCTCATCTCCCTCAATCCGTCTTGCATCAAGACCATAATAATGTTCCATATAGTAATGTTGTAGCCTAACAATCCCATTGAATGTGTTTGTCGAGCTAATGTTTCGTATACGCTTAGTCATGTTAGACTCCCTTGCCTATTAACCATTTGAATTGCTTGAAGTTGCATTCCACTTTATAATTATGGTCAACAGCATTGCTCAAAATGTCTTCCACTAGAACAACATTTCCTTAACTTTGCAACTTCTTCACATAATCAGCTTTCAATTGCTTGAGATGCACATAAATTTTTAGAACTCCCAATGTCATACCACTTGTGGTTTGATTCTCTTGAAATAAGTATGGATATAATAATGCCTGCCTAATAGCCAATTTGGTGTATTCTTTCAACTCCACCACAAGATCAAGATTATTCCTCAAACTATTGAGTAGAAAAGTCCTCACTTGTTCAATGCTAAGATCAAACTATGGGCATCACAATGCAAATATTTTTATTATGGGCATGTTTGCCGTTTCTGCTTTTTGCTTTGCCTTCTTCATTGTTTTTCGGTTCTCTGCTTTGCTTTGTGCCGTTTTTTTCTGCTTCGCTTTTATAAGGGTTTTGGTTTGATTCCTTGTTGTAGGGGAACGAATTTAATTGAAGTCCTCAATTTCCAGGCTACCATACATGGTGTCAAAATCAAGATCAATTGAGGCATTGACAACGGAACTCAATTCCTTGAAGATCCTTACAACCTTTCACTCATCTCAGTTGGATTATCTCAGCAACATTTCTAAGCCAAAGTGTTCTCTGTAGTATGTCTGTCCACGTATTTGGTCTTTCTTCTTCATTTGCTTTGTTTTAAAATCTTATCATAAGTAGGTTCCAATAAGATCTTTTCCTGAGGCATCATCCTGTTGCAACATAATTCTATATCAAAGTGAATGAAAAGAGACTGTAAATTTTTATTTTTATTTTTAAATTAAAAAAAAAAAAAAAAAACCAATATATTTGGAAGAAATCGTGCTACATGTAAGATATTCACTTGTCTTTGTATTGAATTTTTTGTACCCTCCTGAATGCGAATGAGAGCGCACATGTTAACTTTTGATGTTAGTATTAAAGACTCCCATGTTACTTGCCATGTGAAGTTAAAATGATGTGTTTTTCCTACACAAAAAAAACTATTCAATGACAAAAAAAATGCACAATTATGCACACCAATTGACCAAAAACTATTGTTATTTTACTAATCGATAAAAGTTATGTGCCCTAATACTACATCATTCACACATAGTTAGGAACAAATTCACCATAACTTAAATCAACTTTAGATTGCCAATGTTGAAGTAGTTGTTGATATAAAGCAATAGAAAGGGTGAGTCCATTAGTTCTCTCATGTGGTCAAATTATTATAGTAAATTTGTTCACTCATAGGTTCCTTTGCTTCCTTCCACATACGAAGAAGTCTGCCATGGTTCATGTTGAAGTGTTCAATATTGAGATAAATGCACCTGTTCCCGTCATCTACAACTATCACCAACAACTTAGTTTATCATCATCATAACAACATATCTTCATATTTTGTTACTTTCGTCAATTCAAATAAGAACTACATGCACTACAAGGATCAACAAAGACAAACCACGCCTGAAAAACCACATGCACCTTAAAAACTACGTTAAACGTTGTTTTGAGTCAATCCATGGAAATTAACAACACTCAACTTTTGAAAGCCACGTCTCGCTTTAGGAAGTTACGTTTGACGTTCTCTATCATGTTCCCAATTGGATTTTAGAACCAGAAGTAGACAAATACGAGAAGCTTGAATGAAGTGAAAACCCTGAGATGAAAATCTCAAACAAAAGGATCTTGAAAATTACAAATGAAGTTTTACTGCAATATTTTACTCCGTTTTTCTACTTGGGGTTTCACTGCATACAATGGATTTTTCAGGAACTTGTCTAACGTGATTAGATAGGGTCTTTTTTTAGAAGTCACTTTGGTTGATTCATCGTGACATTTTTTTGTGGTATAGAAGCAAGTTCTAGATCCTTTTGTGTCACATCTACTATGTTGTTTAGAACTCTAAGTAAGTGTCGTATCCACGGTGTAGAGCCTTGTATCCATATGGTTTCTAGCGCTTGTTTACTATTCATCATCCTCTTCAACATGTTTTGTTGTGCTTGCAAGTCCGCCCCCTAAGAAGCCACCACAAGAGGGACAATTCGTAAGTTGAATATACCGGGAAGATTTTCCATTGATTCAAACATGCTTATCAAACTCGAATTCTACCAATAGTTGTTACTCCTTCCCAGTTCCCACATAATATCTCCCACATTACAGAGCAATACAAAAGCACTAAAACTAACAAAATTCACTTTCATTGACGTAAATCAAAGGAAGGTGTGGGAGCAAAAGACTGGAAGATGGAATATGGAACGATGTATTTGCGGCAGGAGCAAAGCCCAAACTCCGATCGATGTAGCTGTGGTACCCAAGAACGATGCCCAACAAAAAAAAAGGATGTAGAGATTTAGTAGTTGTGGTGGCTAGGAACAATTCATGTGGAGATAATGGTTCATATAGAGAGAGCATAGATTGATCAGGCGGAGAGAAAGAAAGAGTAGATTCTTACACCCTATTACTAGGCATGATCTAACTTACTGTACAAGACATAAAGATTCTTGTAAACAGACAAATCTACGTGCCAGGTCTTATGTATGTACATTCACTTGGAATCCGGTGCATCACCAGGGACCGAAAGTTACAGTAATCTGGTTAAGAGTACTATTCATGACCTTGGATATTTACGAGTCATAAGTTTGACTTGTATAACGTGGTACCTAAGCTCATATTCTAGCATCTAATAGAGAATCAGTTTTTTTATATTCAGACGTCAATCATCAGAAGATCAACAGTCAGCTTTTAAAGCTCGTCAAACGATATATAATAATCAGACGTCAATCTTGAGTGGAGAAATTAGCAAGATCGTAAAGTTTGATCCGGTTAAGAATCATGTCATCAAGCATTGCTGAAGATTGCACAAAGACTCGGGAAAGAATATCAAATATATATTCTTGAACCGGACCACGTACCGTTTGAGCAATCAAATTGCGTAATGAGGAAGCATATATTATGTACATGCAAACGGTCAACCCATAAAGCAACGTAGAGATTGAAAGTTGAAGAAACCAGTGATTAGGAGTGGAGATTGGTATCGTAAACCCAAATTTTACAACCAAATACTGCTGAGACCAGACAAAGAATATCATCACAGTACTCAAACTTTGCACTGTTGTTGTTCGCAATGAGCTATTTTAGGTACTAGTGTAATATGTGCTTTCTCCAAGAAACACATGATATTGAGTGCTACTTTCAAAAAAATCAACAAGTATTGGTGAGTCTAAAGAAACCAGCCTCATAAATGAATTAATATTATCTCATGATCACATGTTTCAGTATGAGAGATAGTTGATTTGTGTGTGCAAAAATGCACAGTCTATGATAAACAAAGACGAGTGCAAGCAAAATAATGCAACAAAACTCATGAATATATGATAATATAAATAGAAATAGGAGCTATTAATCATATAAAGCATCCTAGCAATATTAGTTTTGTAGTATTAAACGGTTTAAGAGAAAAGAACCGTTTGCATCTTCAAAATTTAATGTTGAGGGAGCTGCCTCACTTGCACCCATGGCCACAAAACAAACATACATTCAATTTCCAGTCGTGTGCAAGGTGTCTTAAGCAATACTCCAGTTGTTATCCTTATCGCAACAAAAGAAAGAAAAATCAAGAACTATTTTGAAGTGAGTCACTGTTTGCTCTCAGTACTAATCACTCTCATAGTGGCAACAGTAAACCTTTTCGGCCATAGTTACATGAGATCTGTTAGTGTCCTGTAGCAGTAGAGAAATCGCCAAAATATGTGCAACACGTCGTGCAGACCAAGCAAGTTGTCTCCACGTGAGTGAGCGCACAAAACTTTACAGAAAAACACTCACAGTGACCCACCATACCAAAGTAACAGTACTGTAGCCTAATAACTTGTCAAGAGTCAAGAAAGCATGTCAGGCCTCAGACCAGAGCATCAGCCACCAGAAAAGTGTAGAGAAGCCACTTCTCAAATGACCAGGTTAACTTAGTATGTGCTGGTAGTTACAACCCTGCTGTGAGACAAACAGAAAGGATGAAAAATCCATTCGTCGGTCAGTTGTGGTCCATGTGTGGTTATGATGGTACTAGGGACTTATGCATGGCTAGGAGGGTATGGGCATGCCGGCTAATATTGTCGATACACTGGTCCTTCAAGATTGAACTTCAATGGGCCATAGTATCCATTGGAAGTTATGATACTTGAGAAAGTAAGTACTGTAAATTGAAGAATACAAAGAATTTAGTATTCTTGTAGGGGTCGTGTGAAACGATTCAATAAAAATAACGGTCATTAGTTCGTGGTCAAATAATTGTGTGTAATGTGTTCCGGGATTATTTCCTATGCTATATATACTGATATTGAGGTATAGAAAGTACCCTACCTCGTGGTTAGTTTCGACATAAATTAATTCATTTTGTCATAAAAGTGCCACATGTCATCTTGTGATTGGTTTATGATGACGTGGACATTTCAAATTTTGATGTGGAAATTAGATTTCGTCAAAATACTGTCCAAATCTGACGCTCACATACGGTATACATATTATATATATAAATATACCTGAATTAGAATAAAAAGGACTAAGAAAGTCTTGGCCAAAATACACACAGAGGGAGAGAGAGAGATAGAGAGAGAGAAAAGACATAGACTATACACCCCAATAGAGGGCGTTTTCTATCATATCAAGATACAAGTCGTATCATGTATAGAACGTTACTGTAATTTCCAGGCTGCAATCTTGTTAAGGCCATGCCGACAAGAAATATCAATATAACTATATGTATATAGGCAGTGCCACTTGTGCAGATAGAAAAAACAGAATGTAGTGCAGGACTTGCATTACGATTCTTGCTTGCTATTCAAAATTTCAAGGTCAAAACCCTGATAATTATACTTGGTCGGGAGGGAGGGATCCATAAAACTCCTCTAGAGTCCTCTGCCCATGCAACAACTCGTATATTAAGCCCAATAAAAGCGAACAGAATGGAACGATCAAAAGCAAGAAGCCAGTCGTAGTAACATTAACTAAAGTATGAGCAGATAGCCTTGAGATAAAGTAAATCACCATGCATTTCTTATATTTGAAATAAATGAAATCCTACAATGTACAAGGGTCTGATCAATCTTTATACCAGTTGTGCTAAATCTTGCTCGAAAATCAACAGATGAAATGGCAAGAAACTTATAGAGAGTAGAAGGAAGGGTTCAAGAAACACGGAGTGTTGATGTAGTAAAATTATGCTCCAATCTTGAGAGAGCAAGCCTCACATGTGCCCATGCCTACGACAACCAAGAGTGAGTGTTAATTGGACGCGCAACAGGTGTCTTCAGCTTGCTCACACTTTGTTACCAATACCAAAGATTAAAGCAAATCTACTACACATAACAACATCCTATTTACAAGACCATTCCAGCTACATAAGAAAGAAAGCACCTCAAACATTCACGAGCCTCAAGAATATCAAGAAAAGCCCACTCATGAAATTATAAAGGAAGAATATAAAACCCAACAAGTGTGCGAAGGTGTCTAGAGGCAGAACCTGAGACATGTCGGAATCCATCAATACAGAAAACAAGCACACTGGAAATCTGCACGTTAATGCGCTAGGCAGAACGCGTAGGCAAGGAGCTTGCAGATACACCAAGTCGACAGGCAAAATGGCAGGGGGAAGCACAGTTGAGATGCATGGGCGTTACGTTTGTGCCTCAAGGCGGGAATTCCAAGGTGCTTGGGTGGCAAGTATGGGTTGCTACGTCCTCGATATCCGCATGGGGTTTGATGCATTGAAGTTTGTCATACCCGGTGCCTCGCTGGCACGTTTGGTCATGTCCTTGATATCCGCATAGGGCCTGCTGCAGTGAAGCTCGAGACTGACGAGGGTATGGTACTGTACAAGCTTGACTTTACTGTGCTTAGCTATGTGCATGAAGTCCGTGTGTTAGGGTATTATAGTAGTGTGAGGCTATAGTATCGGAGTACAAATACAAAGTATGACTACACGTGGGTAGTTTAGTACTTCGTATGGGTATGTGTTGACATTTTTCATAGCACTGTAACCCCCTGAGATGGACTAAGTGAGTAGGAGAACAGTAAATCAATAAATATTACTTTTATATCACACCTCTAATCAATACTGTGTGAGGGTATAACACCCGAATATAAACATAGAATATATCAACTCGTGAGTAGTACTGTACTTTGTACTGGTATGTGTTGACATTCATCATAGCATTAAAACACCTTGAGATAGACTAGCTGAGTAAATAAAATGTCAATAAATAGATATTTCGTTAATATCACAACTCTGGTCATGGTAGTGTTTCACTAAGACAAAAGAGAGAGAGAGAGGAGAACAAAATTGAGGGGCGGTGTATAGTTGAATGAAGAAGCTTGATATTCAAATATTGGAGCCACCTTTGCCCAAAAAAACACGCGTGACATTGAATTAAAAATCACGCCACAACACTACTTTGCACTATGATTGGAAGTTACCATTTGCCTCTTTATCAATTCTCACTGAAATGGAAAGGCCATAAGATTATCCAAATTTGGGATGACTTTAGTGGCGTTGAAACCTTCATCCTCGTCCTCTTGAATATTGAGTACTTTTCTTTCACCTAGCGCGAGTAAATTTTCACTAATATACTGCCGAGTTGCATGTAACAAAGTATCCTCGCCCTCTGAATCCGATGATCCTTCTGGAACCAGTCCTGGCCCTTGATACTGCTAATCTTCTATTCTTTCGTCGTAGGATGATTCTTGGAAGTGAAAGTCTAGGCCGAACAATTCTTTAGCTTGTAGGAAGATGGAAGGTAGAAATAAAACACCCTGTTCATTTTTTTTTGTAAACTCTCAACTTTGGAAACACAACACCGGTTGCTTTTGGATCCAGCTCAGTCTTTTAAAGCTTCAGTGCATTTGAGTCAAGTTGGGAAATGTACTCTGATATACGACACATTGTTTTTTTCATTATATACCCTTTGGACATGCATCCTTCGGGCCTTGCTTTTTGACAAACAAAGCATTTCATTTCTTTCATGTATTATTCAACCTAGTCCATCCACCATTCCACCGACCACTCATAGGCCTTGCTAATTTGATCTCCTCAATACAATGTGTGAATGTAGAAAGTTAGTAAGCTACTTGGGTTTTCATTTTTTGTGTGTAAATAGGGTACTTAATACTCTTAGTTTTAGAGTTAGTAAACTTCTTTGAGTTTTTGATGTTAAAAGTAGTTTTAGACAGTTAGGAAGTTAGGATGGTTAGACCAGTTGTGGAAGTTGCTTTGAGCTTGTAGTTTAGTATTAAAGGAAGTATGTTCTCCTTCTTCTCTCTCGTTGTTTTTGAGCTTGGAGCAGTATCAGATGTGAAATCTGGCTCCAATTTCTTTTTGTGCAAATTTACTTTGTTATGTGCAAAGACTTCCATTTCTTAATAAGAAGCTTGAAGCAATTATTCTATATACAGTTTGTGTGTTTAAATCCCAGTGATTGGGCAAGTGGTTGTGTTTCCTGTGAAAGGAATTGTTTAGTTGGTCAATGCTTAAAGCCATTCTGTCAACTCAGTGCTTAAAGCAATTTGTTTAAGTGTGCTTAATAGTAATTGGAGTCTGCTTAAAGCAATAGTTAGTGATTGCATGGGCTTAAAGCTATCCAGTATTCAATTGTTTAAGAGAGCTGCGGTGGCTTTGAGGCAGTGTTTATGAATGGATGTATGCTTAAAGCATTAGTTTAAGTCATTGGAATTCGTGTATGTGTTCACATGCTCATCTTGTGTAAGAAGTGATTAAGGCTTTAAAGCAATTAACTCAGTGTATGTAACTGCTTAAAGCGACTGTTTAGTATAATCAGGGTATACGTCTTAGCAACAGTTGATGTGAATGGATGAGTGTATGTAACAGCAATTGTAGTAAATTTCCTAAACTTCAAGGTTGCAGCAGTTGAGGGAGAAGAAATTAATTGGCATAATCTGTGGAATGGAAGCAGCTCAAAACTAATTGTAGTTTGTTAATGCTCTAAGCAATCAGTTGTGTTGTTGTAACTCTGAAGAAGGAATTGGTCAGGCTTAAAGCAAATGAGTCTTTGGTGTATGCTGAAAGCACTACAAGGAAATCTGTGTCTAAATGACAAATGGTTGACAGAGAAATGTCCAAGATGACGACTTGAACATTTTTCATGTAAATTCTTGTCATGTAGACAATTTTCTTAATTTTGTCAACTTTTTGTCAACTTACGTGTTACTTTACACCGTGGACTCGCCAAATTGCTTGGAAATGAGTGTAACTTTTTTACTGCTGGGTTCAAGACTGTATACGTGGAACTCCTTTTGTGATAAATTACTATCTTCGTACAAGTCCGGGAGGAGCTACAGTGGTGGTGGCCGAGGCCACAGAGGAGGATGGGAGAGGGAGGCCAACTCTTTTGCGAACGACAAGCCGGTGTCGGAGATGATCTTCGAAGCAGAGAACACGAGTATCAACTTGGACGCGTACTTCGACGCGTAGGGATTTTATTCAGTTCAGCCATCCTCTTTCTATACGTGAGGGCAGCGCTTCGACGACAACGCGACGAGGAAGACCAAGGTCAGTACCGGCAACTCAGCCGCGGCGGCTGGTAACCCCAAAATCCTGCAACGGCGACGAGCCCCCTGTGCAGCATTGGAAAGGCGATACATGGCGACGGCAGCCATCGACAAGGGCGGAGCCAGGAAGGCGGCAGCGTCGAGGACCTTGCACGAAGGCCAACGACGGCATCGACAAGGCGCTGAAGACCGACATCAGAGCTGAGGTTGTTTTGTATCAATGTTTAGGGTTTAGGGTTTGGGGTTCTTAATCATACTGTAATGTTGATGAATCCTCTTTATGCTACTAATCGGGAGGTTGGTTGTGTGTTGCTGTTGTGCACCCTTATTACATGATGGGCAGTGTGAGGATGTGTACAATAAGTTCCATTTCCACTTCTGTTTCTCATTTTTCTATGTTCCAGATTCCATGGCTCTTTTCTACTGTGTTGCTAGATGGGTATGCTTTTTGATTGTTTAATGTGGGACAAAACACGTTGAAGGTGACTCAAGTTGAAATCAGTGTGATTTCCTTGGAGCATAAAAAAATTGCTCCTGCTTGACGAATGTATAATTTGGTGGATTGATTTCGCAGTGTTAGTGAAAGGGAGGGTGGAGGATGCCATACTTTTATTAAAGAAAACACGAGACCAGGATCCTGTAAGAATTTCCTCCCCCTTTTCTACAGCACTATTAAACCATGTTCACATTTTAACACGAGTATTCACAGTTTTAAAATGACAATTTCAATTGATCATATTGTGAAAAATATAATTCAGATGGGACCAAATTTTATATCACTAGAACTAGTGAAGATCATTGCATGTGTCGGTCAAGAAACGTATAAATTCGAACAAGAGGAAGTCCAAATAGGACCTAATCAAAACTGTTAAAAAAACATGGTAACCATTCTCGTCACCGTGGATGCTTAGGGGCTAATACAAAATCTGTTTGGTTGCAGGAGAGATCACTGCCAACGCGTTTATTGGGAAAATTGGGAAGGCTGCTTCCTGAAAGCAAACCGTGATCAGATTGACCTGTATCATTTCTTCATCGTTCTCTGTAATTAGTCACTTCCTTAAAAGATACATTACCAAATTTTTTTTATCCTTTTGTAGCATGTAAAATTATCATTGATTGCCCCTTTGATAGTTTAGAAATCAGATTAGGAAGAACTTGTAAACGTATATTGACAGTTCCTAGTCCTTGTTCCATTTCAAAAAATGGAACCACCTCAATGTCCCAACTGAGCACTTTTTAGGAGAAAAAATCAGAGTTGAAGTTGTTGAAACCGAATCAACTCGGCTTCATGACAAGTTTTTGACAAGATTCCAAATTTCAGAAAATATCAATGGTTCGAAGACTGCCACATGTAGACCACATGCTACTCTAAATCTATCCTACGACACATGTTCATTGTTCATATGACGACTTGTCACCAGATCATTCGTGCTTATGCAGAGTAAACTAATTTCCCACACAGTAACACCCAAAATCACGGAGCTTTCACAGGTTTTTTGACTGCGCACATGGGTGAAAATCAATTTACGTTACGCACTGCAGGAAGCTTCCTCGAAATTTAACGACGGCTAAATTTGAATCTTACGTTGTCCACAAAAGTTACCAGAATTCTTTCACATGCTGACAAGGCCAGGTACATCCAGCGTGGCGACGACGTTGGGGTCTGACGTGTAAATATGTCCAAATTGACAGCGTAACTGACTAAACTCTGTCAACTAAGTGACCGAATCAGGGTCTCCTAATTGACAGAGCAGTTGACATAATTTTGTCAAAACTTCGTCAATTAGGACACAGATCTTCTTGTAGTGAAGCTTTATGTGCAAGTGATTAAGAGTATTGAAACCAATAACATGGTGTTGTTAAGCCTTGAGTAAGTCAGTACAAAGGAGGCTATAAGCAAAACTATATATAAACTGCCTTGAGCAAGATAGTAATTAGTTCAATGCTAAAAGCAATACTTGGACACTTGAGTGATGAATGAGTGATGCTACAAGCAAACTTTGTGAGGTTATGCCTTGAGCAAATGCAACAGGAAATTGTTACTTTCGTGCCTTGAGCTATATGTTTTGTAATCCCTTCAGGCTAAAAGCTGCCTTTGTTTATAAACCAACACACTAGGACAAGACAGGGACTGTATAATTGTATTGTTGCATTCATAAGTCATGGACATGAATTAGAGATAGGCTAAAGAATACACCTTAATCCTCATATCCAACGGGTTAATTTATCCATATCCCTTGTAATAATCTAACTACAATAGAAAACTACCTCATAAGTGACCTTAATTACGTTACAATAGACTATCTGACCTTCCTCAACCAAAAGAACCCCCATTATACGTTTCGTTGGGTGGTTTGTCCACCGAGCTTTTTCGACTAACACAATGGTAAATGAGGTGGAATTTAATATAAGAAATGAACTATGGTAGATGTATTTCCATAAGGCATCAGATCTCCGCTGCTTCATCTATTTTTAGAAGAACATCAAATTTCTTGATTTCTTTTGAGCACATTCACTTAAATGGACAATCGTCTGATATGGGTACTCCAAAAAGCCCCTTTAACTCTAAAATCAACCCCCATAGCAACTTTGAATGCATCCCTCTTTAAAACAAAATAAAATTGAATCGGCTGGATGTGGTTTTGATTTCCTACACTCCTACAATATTAAAAAAAATCACAGACTTAAATTTTGAAGAAGTTTAAAGGTTTAAAAAAAAAAATTAGTACAAAAATCAATATTTTTCATATTGCTAAAAAAATCAAAACACTTGTTTAAAATATCCAATGACGTCATTTTGGTACCAATTTTTGATACGAAGTACCTTAGATATGCGTTATTTGAAATGATTAGTTTGACTGCTAAAAAATATTATTCATTTTGTACTACAATGCCTGCAGATGCTAATTTTTGGCTAATTTTTCCAAAATAGCCAAAAATCATGTTATTCCCAAAATCTTCCCTAGGCATTCATTTTTTGGACGATATACGGATTTCATCCATATTTTCACATCCGTCATGCATTTTTTGTAGTGTGGGTTTTTTACTATAGATTTGATGAGAAGTTAGCTTCATGCATGTATGATCCAATTAGAAAGGGGATGATTTGTGAAATTTTTATGCCTCATTTCATGTTGTAGTGATTCACATAAAATTTCAAATATTTCACTGTTAACCCCTAAACGTCCCAACGTCTAGAGACTGGATAACGAACAGATTTAGAGCTTTGTAACCTTCTCATACGACCTCGGATGATTTTCATCCAAGTCACCTCATAGGCTTTGAAAACCTATTAAATTCTCTGCCAATAACAATAAATCCTATTGTGATGGGGAGCTTTTGATAATATTGGAGAGGCCTCCAACTACAAGTATGTCAAATTTGTGAAATTTAATTTACACCTCATGTACATCTGAGCTATGCTGATATCTACTTTTGAGGCTAAAATCTGCTTCTATTCAAAGGGATGGTACGTTTAGGGGTTAAAGTGCTTTTAAAAAAATCAACTCATAAAATCAAGCAACCAAAAAATCTTTAAAAATCACTACACCTAAAGTACTACATTTCAACCAATCAAAATAAATCTCATCCACAAATTGTCATTGTCTCATTCATAATTGAACTACAAAAGAATTTTAAAAGTTTCAAATCTTATACAAAAATATTGGCGATAGCAACCATAGATCTAACCGTATGGATAGAATCAAAGATTCTTAATGTACAACTTTTATTCATACATCAAGCTCAAAATTCCCCTCTTAATTGCATTTAATACCGTAATATACTAGCAGGTTCGGCACCTTGCTGCCTAATAATTAATTAAAGTTCAAAAAGTAGGTTCGGCACCTAAAAATAGTATATTGATAACTTCGGCAGTTTTTTCCTTAAAATTTTTAAAATTCGGGTTGTCGTCAATTCCAAATCTTTTACATTGGTTGACATACAAAACTTGAGTTTCAATAATCAAGAATGCTCTGTGCTTTATACAGGTGGAGCGGAGTTGTATCCAACAATGCATATGGGATATGTGAACTTTGAGGTGAAGCACCTAGATAGTCTTTATTTTTATAACACGCATAACTTTTGCATAAAGTCTTCAAATGACATAAAATTTATTGGAGGTGAAAGATTACTTGATTCCTAAACTTTTCTTAGACCAAAAAAATTCCAAAAAAGTTGATCTTCTATGCACAAATGAGCTTCAAAAAACTGTTAAGAACACATTTTGATACATTGACCTTTACAATGCTGTGCTGTTTTTGTCCATATCTTTTGCATAAAAACTTATTTTGACACAAAACTTGTTGGAGGTGGAAGAAGACTTGATTCATCAACTTTTGTTAGTTAGACACAATTCTATAAAACTTCATCTTCTATGCTCAATTGGACTCCAAAAATCTGTGTACAACACATTTTAAAAGCCTCACCTAGAGTCTTGCTACTTAACCCATATTCTTTGTGGACTAATGTAAGTGGGCTTGATTACAAAAGGAGCACCTTCTCTCCACTAGAATTCACACAAGCCTCACAACTAAGTAAAAACCTAGTGAAGAGTAAATAATACTCACTTTTCGGCAATTTTGAATTACGAATTATAAAATATTCGGCAAAAGATACCAATAATTTCCCAAAATTTTAGGCATCTATTTTTAGAATTATTTTCCGCCGAATCTGCTAGTAAACTACGATAATGCATCTTTGCAAAACTGTCGAATTTGGAGAGGGCTCTAAGCAGTTAGAGGTTAATATGTTTTTATCAAATAATTTAATTCTTTTTGAAGGATTCCATATTTTAAGAGTAATTCCTTAACCCTTTGACGCGCCAGTGTCCATATTCTAAACGCTGGATGATTTTTGACGTGTCCCTTCACCACATAAGGTGATGTTTTTCATCCATCCAAAATTCTCTTGGTTCTTGTGCTAGTTGACTTCCATTTGTACGGTATGGATTTTGAAAATAAAATAATGTGAATTTTTGAAAATAACAAAAGTAGTTTATGTCAAGTTTCAATCTTAATTCAAAGAGTGAGACCTTAAACATGATTTTTCATAATAAGTAAAATCAAATAATGGAAACCATACCATCTTGTAGTGCATGTTATTCCAATTTGAAAATATAATTTTCCAACCCGTTCTCGCAATATAGGCTGACCTATTTCCAAGAACTGTAAAACTAGATTTCAATATTGGTGCTACTTCATATCAAGAACACATGATATCATACTAACTCAGTAACAAGTTTCCATTCTCGGCACCAACCATTCCATATTAAAAGGAAACATCCCAGAAACATGTTTCCGTCACCGTTTATGAATGAATTTGAAATTAATGCAGGCTCATCCACGAAAATAAGTCGCCCTATACTTCGTGATTGGGGGCCTGATCGGAAGCAGGTCGTCTACCTTAACCCATTAGCGCGCCGGCGTCCAGATTCTGGACGCCGGATGAATTTCAGCAACTTGATTTCTGTAGGTACCGGATGTTTTTCATCCATTTTTTATTTATTTTTCATTCTTGTGCTAGTTGAATACCATTTGTACGGTATGGATCTTCCAAATAAGATAATGTGAATTTTTGAATATTTACAAAAGTGATTAATGTCAAGTTTCAATCTTAGTTCAAAAAGAAAGACTTTAAATATGATTTTCCATAGTAAGTAGAATCAAATAATGGAAACCATACCATCTCGTAGTGCATGTCATTCTAATTTCATTACAATATTTTAAATTTTTTTGTGTTAATTTTGGATTTTTAATTGAATTTCAAGAGAAAACCTTGCAAAATTACTTTAAAAATATTAATAATAAATATGATGAATCCAACCGTACGGATGTTATCTACACATTGACATTTACAACTTTGTTTTGTACTTCAACTCCATTTTCGTTTTTCATCAACCATTTTATAACAAATCTTTGAAAACAGCGTTGAATCGGGACGTTAAAGGGTTAAAAGGCTCCTGAACCGGCTGATGTCAACAAAAAGTTACTTTTTCAAAATAGCGGCGCCCACCGACTCGTCATCCATCCGTAACGAATGTCGGTCATCCTATAAACATTCATCCATTATTCACAACGTGCTTGAATTCCTTGTATAAGTAGGGTATTCGAAGCAACAGCTTCAAGCAATCGACCGATTTCTTCAACAACAACAACAAAATCATTAACAACAGATTCTTCTTCATTGAATTCTTGCAAGAACAGATCCGTCAATTCGCGTTTTCGAATCGCGAGAATCCGAGATGGCAAGACGAAGCTCGGTGTGCGGGATCTGCGAGAGCGTCAACTTGCCTTCCGTGTGCCCGACTTGCATCAATTACAGGTAATCCATAACCCTAAAAAGTCCGAAAAAGCGGTTCGGATTTGCGAGGAATTGATCGTTTTCGTGATTTCGTGATTTCGTGATTTCGTGATTTCAGGTTTCAGGACCGGTACAAAGTGGTGAAGAATTTGGTGCAGGAGCGCGACGTGCTGCGCCGCCGCTTAGATGAGGAACTCATCGCGAAGGTACTCGTTGCGCTTGGACGAGAGATTTTTACTTTGAAAATTGACGGGGTTTTAGGATGCAAATTCAAGATTAGGGCTCTGTTTTTAAATTTCCCCCTCTTTTTTTGTTTAATTTTTTTGTTTGTTTTGTGCGTTCAGCGAAAGGCTGAGCTACAGCAACACTGGCGTGTGGAGCACGCAGAGCAGAAAGAAAAGCTAAAAGAGCGTTTGCGGCAATGCAAGGAGGAGCTTGTGCAAGGTATAGTATAGCGCTTTGAAATTGTTTTTTGGTTTTTATTTTTATTTGTTACTCCCTCCGTCCCAAAGTTATTGTTGCTTGGTATTTCTTTGAGCCAATTTCATTGATCATATTGTAAGAAACATGATTAAAAAAGGTTCCAAATTATGTCACTAGAATGATTGAAGAACATTGCATGTGTTCATTGCAACCTAAATAAAATTAACCACAAGGAAGTAATTTTTTGACCTACTTAAAAAAGCACTTTCAAACATGACAATAACTTTGGGACGGAGGGAGTAATTGCTTTTGGTTATCTTCACCTTCTCTTATTTGATCTGGATTTACCAGATGCTTGTCCTACATCTATTACGGTTTTGGTTGCATCTTTGATATTTTGGTTTTTTTAATGGCTTTTGGTTTTCTTCACCTGATCTGGATTTACCAGATGCTTGGATGAGTATTGGCTGATAGTGTTCATTGGTCAGGGAAAGCGAAACACGAACAAATGCTATATGAGTTAGACGTGCGAACTCGGGCGTTATCTGAAGCTTCTGCTCAGGTGGTTGCTTTAGGAAGCCTTTACTCTCCAAGTTGCTTAGTATGTGGTAGTCTCGATTTTGTTAATGACTTTTGGTGTTTTGAAATTTTAAGGGTTAGGGATAGCACAACTCTAACTACCGTTCATGATGTTTACAGTTGGAGAAGAAGAAGACAAAGGAGCTCGTTCGTTTCTATCCGGATTTGATTCGAGCGCAGTCCCTTGTTTATGTGAGTAATCCATTGCTTTATACTCTAATCATTTTTCGTATTAATTTTGGGGTTTTGACGTGCTACGAAGAGATTCATACTAGTAATGGATTTAACCCCTAAAGGACTAAGAAGCCCGAATTAGGCCTCATGTTTTTTTTATCATTTTTGAGTAGGTCCTATGTGAACTTCTTTGATTCAAATTTATTTGTCTTTTGATCAACACATACAATGTTCTTCACTGATTCCAGTGATATAAAATCTGGTCCTATCTGAATCATATTTTTCACAATACGATCAATTGAATTTGTCATTTTAATACTATGAATCCTTGGTCCTTTAAGGGTTCATCTTTGACGATTCTGTTTTTGTAATTTTGGTAGACCTCAGTGGCATCTGAGCTGCATCAGAAGCGGAGGACGATCTTTAGACAACTTAGTAAAATATTGCCTCTTCGTCGAAGTTCTGTGAGTATTTTGGCGCTTTTTCTGAGTAAACAGTGTTTGATTTCTTCTGAATATTTCAATTGCGTGGGAATGTATCAGAATTCTTTTTTAAGGGTTATCATTGCACCAGTATAAACAGGTGTTATTCTGTGGGAAGGACTTAGTGGTCATTTCATGGGTGTAGGTCTCAGTTGAAGACCGGCAGAAGTGGGAAGAGAGTTTAAGTGGACTACATTCTGTTCGAATTTGTGGTGCACGCCTACCCATTGGAGATGACCCACTGTCCACTCCACACACGGAACTTGCGGCATCGTTAGGGTAAGCTCCATCTTAATACTAAATAATAATTGGTGTGTTACATACATGCAGGTAAGAAATATTAAGCATCATCATGTAATCTCTAAACAGAAGCCTGTGCTTTAGGATATGCCACTGACTTTGAATTGCTCTCTGTAGTTTGGATGATTCATCTTGACTCAAATTGTGTCCTTTTTGAAAATGGTTTACAAAAAAGGTTCTACTTCCAGGGTATTTCGGTTCTTCTAACGTTTCGGTAAATTTTGCTAGTAAAGCAAAAAAATGAAATTCACGCGTTTTGTTTTCTTGATGTTGAGCAGGTATTTGGTTCAACTAGTCAATATGGCATCACGTTATTTGTCTGGGCCTCTTTTACATAGCTCTGGTTTTGCGGTAAGTCCCTAAAGTACTTCATAGCTTAGACAAACCGTGTAGATCTAGTGTTTACTGCAAAGTCTCAATTGCACGTCATTATACCAGGGATAGAAATCATGTCAGTGAGCTTGTTTGCGGTGAAATTTATCCTTAACTGTAAATGTGGAAGCACACGAGGTAATGGTCTTTTTACTTTTGATACGAATCTAATTTAGGTAAATGATGCAGGCCTCGTCATCACGTGTGTGGCAAAGGGCTTCGTACTTTGACTCAAAGCCAGCATCTCGAAGGTAAACATCAACTGCTGAGACATGAATCTCATGCATCAGAAAAGTACTGCTATTTGTACATCAGATTTTCATGTATGTTATTTGTACTGAAGTGTGGCCCTTTGGGGGGATACCATGTCCGGTATCTTCAAGGCATTAGTGGCTAGCTAGGTAGTAGCTTAGTGTGTCACTATAGTGTCCATCCTCGAAAGGGGAGAGTAGTATTGTCCCAATTTCCCCTTGTCCGGTGGGCATTGGATCATTGGCATTACGAACGGACACTTCATTCACGCCGGCCCCGAAAAGGGACCGGAGTTTCTATCTATCTATCTATCTACTGAAGTGTGTTATTCTTTGGGGTTTAGTGAGGAGTTCCCGTTGTTTCTTCCACGCCACGGTGGGCGCGGCAGCTCCAGTGGGGATGAGAGCTTTGATATCAGTAAGAGCGTGGGTAGCAACTTAGGCTTTTCGTCTCTGGAGAGCCCACGAATGGATACGGTTGAGAGCACCGCGAGTCTCGTCCATTATGGAGCTTCAAGTGGGACACGAGAGTCCTACCCAGATGTTCAAAAAGGCATCAAACATCTGCGCCGGAGTGTGGGATGTCTCTGTGCATTTGCTTTTGGACAGCTCTCTCTTTCCGTTCCTCCAGATATGCCCATCTTCGATGCTTTCGCCGAGCTCCTCATCCTCCTCTCATCAAAAGAGACACGGTCCAGGTCAGTTTTTCTTTTTCAAACTTTCAATTTTCTTTCTTTTCTTACTGCGCAAGTGTTGAGTGGTGTGTAGCCAAGCCTCTGGGTTTTTATGGTCACTGCAAGTGCAGTGGATTTTGTCAACTCAACCCCAAGAAGCCTCATGTTTTTAGCAGTTTTGAGTAGGTCATATGGGACTCGTTTGTGTCCAAATTAAATTTTTTTCATGGCCAACAAATGCAATTTTCTTTACTGATTCTGGTGACATAGAATTTTCTCCCATTTGTTACAATATTATCAATCGAATGAGTCCTTTTATAACCATGAATCATTAGTCGGTGAAGTATTTGGCCCCGACAACGTGTTGGTTGCTCATGGAGAGAAGCAAGCCTATCAGAATGTGCACCCTGTGTAGATTCCTAGTATGTCTTTCTGATGGGGTATAGGCTACTGACGAACTAGTGACGTTCTATTGAACATGTTCACTGTGTTCAGGTCTAGCAGACGTAACCAACAGCCTAACGGCAGATTTGGTCTTTCAGAAGGTCCCTTTGCTCGCATAGGAAGCGGCCTGCCAACTCTTTCTGAAGGAAATCGATTCTCCCCAGAAGCCTTGGTACTCCCATCTCAGTTATTCGTGCTACCTAATCTGTTTAATGTTTAAAATTGTTCTCTCATATTCAGTGAATTTGGCTCTTGCTTTTGAAGTACATAATGCAAAAGTTGGTAGGATATGGTCAAAAGGGAGAGGCTCTTGCAATGACAAAAGCTATCTGTACATCAAGAAGATTTGACCCCATGGATTTTCAGCGTTTTTCGCTCGAAGTCCGGGTTTTCAAGGCGTCACACAACTTCCGCACGGATTGATTCTGCTTTAATTCCGGACGGATTCTGCACTCATTCTTTTCGGAATCTGTGCGGAATTAGCGCAGAATCCGTGCAGAAGTTGTACGACCCCTTGAAAACCCGGACTTCGTGCGAAAAATGTTGAAAATTGGTGGGGTCAAATCCTCTTGATGTAAGTTGAATGTGAGGAAGCTTTGAGTAGGTTGTTACTCAAAAAGCAAGCCAATGCGAGCCTCATGTGGTGTGACTGCTTGTTGTTTTGTTAGCATGACGATTTTTTTGGGTTTATGCAGGATCAGAAAGCAATGACTGGGAAGGTAACGAGCTGGAATAATGAAGACTACGAGTACAATACAGACTCGGAGCACAAGGAAGCTGTGCCAAACGTGTCTGAGAGCACTGTGGATGGTTGGAACATTGTGGAGCACCCAAGGCTGCCTCGTCCATCTTCTGACACTGAGGAAATAGAGCACTGGACGCGGGCAATGATTATTGATGCCACACCAAGTAAGTAAAGGTGACTATTCTCTTCTGCTTTATGAGCGTTTATTAATTCTCCTCTGTACATTATCCTACCTGAGGCCTCAAATGTACATAGTGTTAACTCACGGACCAGTCTCAGAACGTAGATCCATCCAGTGCTTTTTCTTTAGGGTAGTTGAGCTCCCAGCTGTACCTTTTTAGGGAGAATCTGGCTGAGTTTTGCCAGAAAAAAAATGCACTGGACCCATCACGTACATTTTACATTGGATTTATTCAATTCATAGTTACATTGCCCAACATACTTTGCTGTAGATTGATTTTGATTAGAGGAACTGTCTCAATGGTATGTTTGTGAGATGGCTATCTGGTTACATGATTCACACTTTAGGGTTATTGATTTGAAGTGGTTGACGATTTGCTTGATTAGTTACAAAATTGAAACAATGTCAAAGGATCAAAAGTCAACAATAATCATCAAAGTAATCCTTGCTACTTCAAAATCCTTCACCTAAATCTACATCTAACTCTCTTCTTGTAAAACAATCATTTTTTTTAATCTCATTTGAACCTCAAAAATCACAAAGATATGAACTTTATCCTATTTTTACTTTTATTGTTTGCAATTATGCTTATGTTTTCTTTTTTCTCATCTACCTCAAGTAATTCTCCACTCAGCTTATTCTATTCTTAGTTTTAATATTTTTCATTGAAATTTTTGTCATTTTTAGCATTTATATATTTTCCCAATCTAATTTTAATAATCTTTCATTAGTGTAATTTTCAAAGATTACCATAGTCAACTTTAAGAACTATAGATGACTGTCGTAAGTTAGCATTAATGACTCATTGACATTTTTATGAACTAATCACTAAATCAACAAATGCCATACTAATCCAATTGAGAATGTTTAGAAGATTCTGTGCGGTGTAGTTCAAGTATTGCTTGAAATTTAAAGGAGTTGAGGCAAATTTTTGAATGCTAATGGAATTTATTTTTGTGAAAAAAATCTCTTTGAGTTGTGTTGATTTATGCCTTCTACATTGGGAGTAGTGATAAAAGCAAAGGGTGGACACACACGAGGATGGTAGATTGGTCAAGTTTGGTAATCATGAAATCACTTTTGTGTGCCTTCTACATTGGAAGTAGTGATTAAAGCAAAGGGTGGACACACATGTTGGTAGTTTGGTGATCATAAATCACTTTTGTGTCCCTTCTACATTAAAAGCATTGATCAAAGCAAAAGGTGAACACACATGTTGGTAGTTTGGTGATCATAAATCACTTTTGTGTCCCTTCTACATTAAAAGCAGTGATCAAAGCAAAAGGTGAACACACACGTTGGTAGATTGGTCAAGTTTGGTGATCATGAAATCACTTTTGAAATCAAGTAATTGTAAAGCTTAAAGTAGTCAAATACGACATTTGACAATCAATATGACATTGCATAGTAGATCCAATTGGAACTTTAAAATCTATCATATATGATTTAAATTAGATGAATTTATTAGGTCAAACACTAAAACTTTTTTAAATCCAACAAAAATCAACATTTTATTATTAGAAAGTGAAACTTGGTATGATTGATTATAGTAGTGTTAAATGAGAGTATACATTGAAAATTTTATAAAATACCAATTTTGTGTCAATTTAGATCAATTTTTAACTTTTCAAGAATAACATCATTGGTAATTCAATTTAGTGAGCGCAACTCTATTAAACCAATTGCACCAAATGTAAGTTTGACATAAACATTCAGATAAGAAGTGCATAAAGAGTCTGTACAGTTTTTCCACCTGGTGGAATTTCATTTGAAAAAGGTAAAACAAAATCTTCAAAGACACTTAACTTCTACAGGACAATAAGACAATAGTTGCTTCTGGAACTAGAAGGTGAGGAAATTCAAGTTGTTAGGTCGTGAAATAATCCTTTAATGAGCTGGAAAGCTCACACCTTCAAACTACGTGAATTTTTTTTACATGTTTATAATGATGATCTATAAACCCCTAAAGGACCAAGTTGGTGTCCCAACTAGGACATTTCAATGTTTGAGTACGTTCACACGGTGTCAATTTCAATTTTTATTTTTTGAAATAAATTATGTGAATTTGGTTTATCTATATAAAAATAGGGGTCTATTTTTTTTTATTCCAAATTTTTAAGTGGAAGTTATAGAGCAAAAGGGGTATTTTTTGAGAGAATGGGCAGTGCGGGTAGGGCTCAAAATAGACCTCAGAAATTAGTATTTTTCAACTCTAATTGTAGGATCTTGTTTTAGATTACTATGAGATCTTATGGTAAAATTTTCATAGAATTTGACTGTACAACTTGCAAGATTATAGTTTTTGAAGTGAAAAAATGAAATTTTAGTATTTTTAGATATTTTTTGACAGTTATTGAAGACATGGGAAAAATTGTTAAGTTGGTCACAAAATTCTCAAATTTTATTTAAATGTTTAATTTGGTGTTTTCTATCAAGAGCAGAAAAAATTATTCACAAGAAAATGAATAGGAAGAGGTGAAAATGATGCTCAAAAATAGGAAAAGCCTGTGGTGCTTTAGGAGTGAAGCATGGTAAAGATTTCAAAACTTTTGCAGCACTTTTGAACAATCCGATTTTAGCATATGTACAAAAGACCTCGAATAAGTTCCTTCAATCTTCTCAACGAAGACATTTTCTCAAAAATTGTGCGATTTTGTTGATCAATTTTTCATACAAAAGCTACGTAATTTTCTTAAATTTCAAGGATGCCGATCGGAAAAATTATGCCCCGCCAATGAGGAATTGACTTGTTGCAAGAGTTAGTAAAAAAAAAACAAGAGCTAAGCTCAAACCCCAACCCCAACCCGGTCCTTTTGGGGGGTTAAATGCCACATCTCAACCACTTTGACTCATAATTTTCAGCTCATGTAAAATTAATGATACATTTAAAAAATTGAAATAACATAAGATTCTAAAAATGTTCCCACTGGCCCTGAAATATCTCCTCTCAATACATTGAAGTATCTAAAATCTTAAAGTAAAAATTAACACTTTTAGAAAAAGTGTGAAATATGCCCCGACTCTAAATCCCCCTTGATGTAAATGCAAGCACTATTCATTCATGGGTCCCTTTTTCTGAAATTTCCATTTTTTGCACCCTTTGGGTTTTTTTTTGGCAACTGTTTTTGCAAATTTGGGTTCAACGGCTCCATATAAGCATAGAAGACCCTCTCAATAATTTTAAATCCTTGGAAGAGGGGGTTATTTTTTAAGGTAGGCTCCAACATGCACAAAATAGGGCACAATTTTTTTCCCCTTGCATTAACATCGAGGGGGGGATTTAGAGTTGGGGTGAAATATGAGCCTCCAACCTTAAAGCATGCTCAACATGAAGTGTTTTTGAGGGGCCAACACCAAGATTTGGTGTAGTCAGATTCATTTGCTTCGAAGTCTAGCTCAGCAACTATCCACTAACGCCAAAGAATAGTATTTGAAGCCAAAGTTTGAGGTTTCCCCACCATCTACAGAAGTTTTGGCGCAAGTAAATTACTCACACCAAGCAAGCATCTTTGCACAATCAATTATTAGATAACGAGTTCGAGAACTATTCACTGGCCCATGCTTCAAGGCCATCAAGTTCTTGTCACAAAATCTTCTTTTAATAAGTTGCCTTGGTATGCGCACAAGGAGCGTTGCTGGGCTACTTCTTGTATAGCATTCCTCTAAATTAAAATGGCCCTCAAATTATTACTTGGTGGACACATTTGGTCTGGAGCTGCTGGGCTTGCTCTTACAACGAAAAGATGTGCTAATTTGAGTTGTGAAGTTTAAAACCACACCTGATGTTGCCGGTTTTGCATTGAACTCAGACAGTTGATCCTGCAAGTAACGATCAGGGGAATAGAGGAAGAAAAATCCTAAACAAGAAAAATGAAAATAGAAGCATCACACGGATTTAATGCTGAAAGAGAAAACAGACTTAAAAATAATAAGTACTGAATCCACTTAATTTATCCACTCAGTCTGTAATCAATATATTTCCAATTCAGGTCTCAAATACTTAAAACTATTGCACCGTCTGTACAATCATGTGGTTTCAATTCCACAATCTAAAATAGAAACAAGAATTGAAATGAATTTCCAACATTCCCAAAAGAATTAGGAAAAGGAATGAACTACAGTACAAATTCTAATCTACAGTGCATGAACAATTCCACCAGCAGTCCAGCACTAGTTATGTATCCGTAATCCATAATCATGGAAAATGTTTACTAAGTCGTTCATATGTACATGTGGGACACAAACAATTACAAAAAATAAAATCTATCGTGATTCTCAAATCTGAATCTAAAAGGAGAGACAAGAGAAGAATTGTCAGAACCTAAAACTAAATGGTTTGATAGGAAGACTTAGTCACTTCCATCAACCTCACACACTACTAGCGAAGGCATCGCTTCTCACTTAGAACAATGTCACAGTTCCTGTCCTACGTGATAAATTGCACTCACCAAGTCTTGAGCGCCATGCAAAGTGGCGTCATTTGACTCACCCTGTAGATCAAATGCAACGCCTTCTCCTTGTAGTGGAAACACCCACACCTTCATTGAAGTGAATGCCCTATACTCTACCAAAATTGCATGTGAATGCCCAAATTTGAAGTGGAAGCTCCACCCGTAGTCCAAGTTTTGCATAGAGGTTGACCTATGTCTTGAAAAACACAAGGCGAGATATCATAGAGCAAGTATTTGTTCCTACTTTGGGACACATGCAGTATCAGGAACCTCACCTCGGCAAATGTCCCCCCTGGCGACATTCTCCAATGCTACATCCTAGCCCACAAGCTGCATAAAGCAGCTATTTCGACCGTAAGAGTCTCGCAATTGTGAGCATGGATTACCAACAAGCTCACTCTCAATTTGGAGTGCTTGCAAGTTTTCAAGCAAGAACGTGGCCCTTATCTCCTTGAAGGGAAGTAACAGAACCACGTAATTTTAATTATGCAACTATTTCGACCGTGATTGTGAGCATGGAGTACCAAAACCGCGTCACGACTAGAATGTAGTATCGGGAACCTCCAGTGTATTATCCCCTGTACAATGTAGCCAGGGGGTACATTTGCCGAGGTGAGGTTCCAGATACCCTAATTAATGATGCAATAGTGAAGGTGCAAAAGTGTTGGAGTGGGCAAAGGCCAAGTCCTTCACCTTGGCTCTGGCCTGCTCCTTCTCGCCAGTCTCGAAGAGAGCATACACAGCCTGGTACTGAGAAGGCCCCATGTGCTGCACCAAGGCAGGGAAGTTGAACTTCTTCTTCCTAACGTTCGAGCAATGGTGCATGCCTGCATCGGCAGCCAGCGCCGCATGCACCTCCGTCTCAAACGTCCCGCTCCAACACTTTTCTTTTGTCCTGCTCACCCTGATCTCCGCAGTCCACTTCCCATTCGCACGACACGAAACTCCTTTGTACTTTCTGCTCCGAGACTCATCACTGATCACGGATGCTGATGCGGCAGTTCGCATCCTTTTCGTGTACAGTTGTTGTCTCGAGCATTGCCCTCTATTCTGCCCCTGCAACAAATTAAATCCCCAACGCTTGGTCAGTCTTATTACTGCAGTAGCTCCAGAGCACATGTTGATTCGTGCAAGTGAAAAGAGAAAAGGTCATCAGTTCCAAAAGAAAGATCGATCAGAAGCAAAAAAGAATGAGAATATATCACTACTAGAATCATAGTACTCTGGTTGCTAGCATCGTTCACCAGGAGCTTAAAGTGGATTCCCTGTGTGTTTCTGTGTGTATTCCCTTTGTAATGAAATTCACACAGGGAACTTGTAAAGAGTCCACAAGAAAGAACAAAGAAAAGAACAAAGGCACACAGGGAAAACTGAGTGTTCCCTGTGTCTCAGTTTTCCCTGTGTGTCTCCGTTTTCCCTGTGTGTCTTTGTTCTTTCCTTTGGACTCTTTACAAAGTCCCTGTGTATGTAGGGAAAACGTCACAGGGAATCCACTTTAAACTTCTTGTGCGTTAGGAGAGCCCAGTGTGGAAGGTGATGAGAAGGGGAGTAGTAATAGTACCAGGGAAGAAGTAGTAGTGCAGTAAGCTCGCTTTCGCGGCATCCTCCGGAGTATCGTTCTGCCTTTCAACCGAATGGCGATGCAAAGAATGCGGCCCATGACACGAAAGCCGCGCCCCCTCCGGCCGGATGATCCATGAGCACCGATAGGCTCGCCGAGTACATCCCGTTTATTAGCCCAGTAGAGGTCATAAAACTTGGTTAACTTGCGTCTCATGGTCCCCGGAGGAGCCTCTTCCGCCACGGGATCCAGAATGTACTTGTGGCAATTGGAAGTGCCGGTGTCCATCATGGACTCCCGGCTCTCCCCCGTCTCGCCCGTCATCATCGACCCATACTGAACTCCTGATAGATTATTGTTCGCAGTCTGATGCTGCTGGTCCATCACCTGCTCATACTGAAATGGCGTCGACGTTGTATTGTTCTCAGTCTGATGCAGCTGATCCATAATCGGCCCATAATGAAACGGCGTCTGCTGGTCCATCACCGGCCCATAGTGAAACGGCGTCGACGTAGAATTGTTCTCAGTCTGATGCAGCTGGTCCATCATCGGCCCATACTGAAACGGCGTCGACGTTGAATTGTTTTCAGTCTGATACTGGTCCACGGCATCAGACTGGCAGAGGATTTCCTCGGGGTCATTGCTGAACAATTTCCACGGGTCGAACTCGGGAACATTTGAAGTTGGCGTATCAAGCAGAAGATCACCTTTGAGTCTGGCAGCGAGTTGGTCTCCGAGAGAGTGACCAGCGAATTGGTCTTGACGGCGGTGAAAGTCTTCGTAGTTGGGGATCTGGTGCTGGAGAAGATATTCCTCCGGATTCACGGCATCGAAGTACTCGGAGTTTTGATTGGACGTGTGGTTGGAGCCGCTAGCTTCGTAAAAATCCAGCTTCTGTGGCCGGATCCACCCCGGCGGTGGTGCCGGCTCTGGAAATGGTCCCGGCGCATTGTTGAAATTGTTCTGCGCCGGCGACGTGGGCACAGGGTAGCTACCCACGTCGCTGTATACGTCAATACGCTCGTAAGTATGGCCGAAGCTGTCCCGCAAGTTGTCAACCTTCTTGTGGATTTCGTTTTTCAACTTCGCCAGCTTGCGCTCCACATCCGTACACAGTCGACATGAAGGCTTCGACGCCCTTTCTGTCGACATCTTGATCAACGTTACTAATCTGTACCGTGCATCATCACAGTTTCCGGGTTCAGTACATCTTCCTCACTGTAGAAGAGATTCTAGAGATTCATACAACCTACTTCTGACGAATGCAGGAGTGTGAGTTGTAACTATATTGACAAGCTGCCGTTTTTAAACTAGAAAACCAGGTGAACTCGAAAAAACGAAAGTTTTCCTGCAAGTTAGAACTCTTCACCTCTCTCGATCACTCAAAACCAGTACTACATTATCTGAAAGGACGGACGGACACTGGCACCTGAAAACACACAGACCAGCTTATCAACAAAACATACTAGTCTATGCTCTGGCTGAACCTCAATTAATGGCATATTCGTGAACATTCAAGAGCAAGAAAAGAAACGCGGTTTCGTAAGAGACCACGCAAGCGCGTTGCTCGGCGCACAGAGGTGAGCTATGGACTGTTTACCGACAAAGGGATAAATCACGTCCAAGGAATCGCGAAATTATGAAAAAAAAAAAGGAACCAGGAGAATACAGTAGTACCACTGACATCTGTGCTTGCTTGCCGGACTTTTTTTTATATTGAAAGAAATGAAACAGGATTTCATTGGAAAAGTGGCAAAATACAAGACCCACCAGCCTCACTGGCAGGAAGAATGCTTACCGATTCTTGATGTGAACAAGCTCGCTGAAGATTGTTGATGTGACCTCCGACGCCGTCGCCTCCTAAATCAGCCCCTACCTTCTTCCAAAAACTTCGGCAAAAGACATATGTTTCTCGATCCTTCACCGAAGCTAGTAAGTGCTGCTAGGAGAATTTATCACTGCCAGAACTTACTAGCTCCTCTGCACTCAACGCCATCGCCCAAAACTTAGAATTCTCATGTCCAGATTGCAAACTAAAGCCCCAAATTGTTATGTACAGACTTGTACAGACATTTTCGTGTAATGTACGTCGTATTAGTGCACCGACATTTTTTTTTATTTAGAAATTCTACGTGTCCCGGCGAGATGGAAACTCCCACCGCCCTCACTCCTGCCCCCAGTATCTCACTCAGCAGTTGCCTGGAAAATTTCCGGAACCTTCCTTCAATGACCCAGCCACTGTGCTTACAGCGACAACCTGTCGGTGCTCATCCATAAGAAGCTCCAGTGGAAAATGAGCGAGAGCCCATGATGGCATGCATGCGTCAGGTAACTTGGACATCATAAAATACGCAATTAGCAATTAGAAACACATGATAGAAAGGAACGTAACGCAAAAAGAAGCATCGCTTTACTTGTGGCACTGTACACTCACCAATTTTTTGGTTGGATTTGGTGAGTGCGATTCGTCAAGTAGAACAAGCGTGTACAGTGCAAATGCGACGATGAATAAGACCCTCTAGAGTGAGAAATGAGGCCTCTGCTTCTAATTAACCCTTAAACGTCAAGGGGGCTTGAACGGGGCAGCTCGAAAGGCATTTAAATTTTCGGGGCAAATTTTTTTGATTTTTTGATTTATTTGATTTTTGCAAAAACGGCTAGCACTATGGCACTGCTGAACTTCAGCTGCCCCAACCTCAAAACTTGTTCAATTTGATAACTTTGATTGTTTACCAACGATTCCATAATCTCTCAAAAGAGGCGAAAATTTGGAATCTAGATCGCTTTTTCAGTAGCTTTCCAACGCACCAAGTCTCGCTTGATTTGGTTGAGAAAATAAACTTTTTTCTTCATTATTCTCTTTTAAATAAGCCCATGGGGCTTACCTTAACGTTTAAGGGTTAATGAGTACAGTTGCACAGTGCTTGAACAGTAGTTGCAGCAAGAAAAGACAAGGCTTTTAACATTTTTTTGTTTCTCGGTTTTACCTTCCTACATTTTGAGAACGCAGATGGGCAAGTGCGGTAGGGGCTTGGTGTAAATGGGGCCATGAGAGGAAGAGAAGGTGAGAGCTAAGGTAAGTCTTACAATATTCAACAATATTATTTGGTTCTTTCGAAGTGGATTTATTCTTTCTAGAAACATGAGCCTCTAGAAACTGGATCTCTCTAATTTCGTGCTACCACATTTTCAAGGGCAGGCCTTATTTTATTTTTAGTTTATAGACTCCCTAAACCCATGGAATGTTGAGGCCCCCCAAATTCAAAATGGGTGGAGGGGCGACTTTTACTGAGTAAGTCGTTGCTGGTAAGGTTGGATGTCCTAAAACCACCAACTTAAGATATTTGGCCTCATTTTAACAAGGTAATTTATGAGAAATATTTTTTAGTCATTTGGAAGAAGATTTCTCACATAATGCACAATTTTTTGCAATTTAATTCTTAATATTCAAATTGATACAAATTTTCAAAGTGAAAAAAGCTTCGTGACCCAAATTAGGCCTCTAGGTTTCCCCATGGCTATACCATGTGGTACTAATTTTCACTCATAATGATACCCAAAACCACCAACTACTTCTTTACAATACTTGACATGCCATAGGTTTACTTGAATAGTGAAATTGGTGGTTTTGAATCTCAACTGTGATAGCCCCAAGAAAACTCTACATGTCATAATTGGGGGAGGTGGTGGTTTTTGGACATCCAACCTTAGTTAGCACTCGTTTACAGAACTCCCAGTAAACTTATAAGATTGAACAAAATCTTTTGTGAATTTAGTTGGGCTATAAACCTTAATATCTATAAATAGAATCAATTGAAGGGAAATATACAATAAATGATCATACACCGGTACTTATACTTACAGACCTAGGGTATCCATTCACATGCCTATATTTTGTACTCCGTATATCCTTTACCTAAGAAATATTTCCACCAGTGTTATGTTTGAATGTATTAGAGTTAACTGAAAAGAAGACCATGAAACCTCTCTTTTCAACCTCCATGTGACCTCTCTTTTCAGCTATAGTTGGGTTGAATATTGTCGTGTCATAACTTGTCCCCTTGTGGACCATGGGCTTGGAGCTTTGGTAGGAGGTCTGGGAGTCATTACGAGGTGTGGAGAATAATGGCAGTGGCTTGCTTTAGATTGTCTCCCAACTCATCGTAAACTAACTTTTGGTCTTTTTATATTTCCATATGAGTTCAAGAGGAGTTTGCTAAAACTTTCCTCTTTGAGTTGACTTTTCGGTTAACTCTATTGTAACCTAAAGTTTCAAGTACCTTACCCGGCAATCACGATCAGCAAATCCATCCAATTTTTTTTTTAAATTCCAAAAGATGTGAATATTCTCTAAGATTTTGTGGATGTTCACTAAGATTTTTTTTTCACAATAAAAAACATAGTTTTTTGAAAAAAAAATTTCCTAAAATTTTGGACTTCTCTTTTTATAAATAATTTTTGCCAACCCTAACAACCACCTACCATAACATTCAATAGCATGCAATGGCTCTGCTTGGTATGGTATATATTATTTTCAAAATGTACCTTGCAGCATTCCAAGAACGCAAAGCAAGTGCCGAAGCTTCTTGGTGTGAGTGGGCCATGAATTGGGTCAATATTCCCCGAGATGACGGATGAGCGACCAACATAACATTCTTTAGCAACCACTGTCACCCTTAGGAATCAGCATTGTAGGTCAGAATCGTTGCAAAAATCATAAATTTTTGAAGAATCAAAGCCACCTTTAATTAAAGATGGCTCGGCAGCTCAGCTAACTTTTGTTTTTGTAATAATTTCTACATGTTCCACATCATCGATTCCATGTTTAGATGTTGATTCTCTGCATAGATGTTGGTTCTCTGCACAAAGCAAAAGAATGTGCAGCGTACTAGAATGTTATGAACTGACTACAACAGTACTGTACATACAGTACTGGGCAAGTGGATGATTCAGGTTTATTTTTAATTTATTAAGGTAGACGACCTGTTTCCGATCACCTTAAGCAATTCAGCATACTTCCGGTGGAGTAACAAATAGGCAAATAATTTTGCAGTGTAGGGAAATAGATTTGAAGAAGATCACATATTTTTGAACAAATTTTAGGGCAATATTGAATTTACTACGAATTTTCAAAGTAAAGATTCTCTCCAACCCGTTCTCGCAATACAAACTGACCTTTTTCCAAGAATTGTAAAACTAAATTTTGAGAACACATGATATCATACTAACTCGGTAACAAATTTCTATTCTTGGCGCCAACCATTCCATATTAAGAAGAAACATGTTTCCATCACCGTTTACGAATGAATTTAAAAATAATGCAGGCTGCTTCACGGAAATAGGTCGCCCTATATTGCGTGATTGGGGGCCTGATCGGAAACAGGTCGTCTACTTTAGTTGTAGCTAGTGGCAGGCATTGCAAAGCCACTTGAGAATCTTGACAATGTCATTCAGGTTGTTTCTTGGCCAAATTCTACCTGGATATAGAAAACGGCAGGGAATGACATTGTCAATATTCCCACAGCTACGACACTTGAACGATACATAGCATAACAGATCAATGCAATTGAGTTAACCGAAATCAAAATCTCAACCCTGACCCCGAAATTCACGTGAATTCGAATCTATGTTGTCAACGAATGTAACTGGAATCAAAACTCATGTTGAAAACTGAACTTCTTTTTGGACTTCGGGGCGAAGGTAATCCCAAAATGAACAAAATTTTGTGCTTAGCGGGTTTGATGGAGGGGCAAGATTTTGTGATGCGTGAGCTGTGGATTAGAGCTTAAGCGGACCCTAAACCAAAATTGGCTCGTGAAGTCCTTTCTTGTGGGCCAGTGAAGGCTCTGACCCTAAACTCACCATCGTTTTTGTTTTGCCGTCTTTATTGTTTTATATTTTTGGATTTATTAGATTGCTGCTATTCTACTCGATTGTTCTTCACTCATGTCAGACTCACGTGACTTCACTCTTTTTTACAATTAACTCCCTCTTTAAAACTGGATCGAAAGGGAATCTTCACTTCAATCCACATTTTAAAATAATGAAGGGCTGTCATTTGTATTCCATGAATTTTGGGACTACAGTGTCATTGCCATCTAAACTTTTTTTCTAATTGTATTTAGATTGTGGTTCAATTGCAAAAGGATGTTGCCTTCATAGGGTTTATTATGCTACTCCCTCCATTTCATAATAAGAGTCCAAAATCAAATATTTTTTTGCGTCATCTTAAGAGTCCACATTCATCGTGTTGCCTTCTTACATTGACTCCTACTCATTCACTTTCTATACTGACTTCTTACATTTTTCATCATTTTCCATCAAGACACATAGTTCTAAAAGTTGCCATTGCGTTTCATTTCTTTCAACATAGGCTCCAATCCCATGTAAAACTCGATTCTTACTGCAAAGTGGACTGTATTTTATTATGAAACGGAGAGCGAGAGTATTTGTTCAACCCTTAAGTGTGCAAGGAGCTCCGTGGAACCATGTTTGGTCGTTTTTAAATCAAAGGTTTGATTTTCACCTAATTCCTAATTGCAAATGAAAATGGTCCCAATCAAGAAACTATTGGAGTTGTCTTCTACTTTCCATTTCAATTTACCATTCTTAAAAATTGTGAAAATTTCGTTTTTTACAGCACTTTAACCCTAAATTTCCAATATAAACTGCAGAAAAAGATTTTCTATCAAATATGTATTTATGTAAGCTCAAGAAACATGTTGCTTACACGTTGTCGTTCACCACTATTATTTATCTTTTTTCTAAAAAAAAATCATACTATTTTAATCATTTTTGTAAGAACTATGAATTTCACCAGAAAAAAACTTTGAAAAGACTTATAAATTTAATTTTCATTTAAACAATTATGAAAAAATCAGAATATATCAGTTTAACAATAACTTGTATGAGGAAAATATTCAAAAACAATAACATGTCTTAAAATGTAAGGAACTAGTGAGACCCATGCCGTTGAGCACATTGACAATCACTTGTTTTTGAGCTTGGGTTGTCTCCTCGACGGATTCCAGCGCGGAACGGTCGAGTGAGACAAAGCATGCTGTATTGTATAATAGATTGATAAGGTTTGACGAGGTAATTGTGGTGTGAATTGGGTTAATAACTAGACTATCCTTTTTGGAACAAATGGTAAACCTATTGCATGAACAGAACATTGCACGAACGGGACGGGCCGGACTTATAAAGGGACCCGGGCTAGGGAATCGAGATTCCATCGGATTTGCTTCCAGAGTCCAGCAAGGCCCATACCCCACGCACGTGCTGTCCTGGCCCTCGCCACGCGGCTAGCGCTGGTTCGCCTAGCCCCCGCCACGCGGCCTGCTCTGGTTCGCTACATGAATACTCCATTCACACGGACGCTCTGATTGAGCTGGCTGTCTGTACTGGAGAAAACGAAACCCGAAAAACGCTTGTGTTCACACTAGCTGCGGCTGCAGACAGAATACAGTCCAGAGGTCGAGGAGGTGTATTTATAATCTATAAGTTATATATCAGCCATTGATGACATAAAGCACTGCCCACTATTTTTTGTGTAGAAAATCGTGCCAATCATATACCCGAAATGGCACTAAGGTTGATTGTCCTAAAACCACTAACTTAAGCGATTTGGCTTATTTTTGGCAGTGCTAAATTTGAAAAAAAATATGACCGCATTGGAAATAGGTTTTGATGAGGATTGCAGAAATTTGCAACATCTGATTCGCAATTGTCAATTTTATACAAAATTCCAAAGTGGAAAGTAACATGTGACCCAGATCAAACCTCTAGTTTTCCCCATGTCCACAGTATGTGGTACAAACTTTCACTCATGATGATACCCAAAACCACCAACTATTTCTTTGCAATGTTTGGCGTGACATTGGTCTACTTGAATAGTGAAATTGGTGGTTTTGGGTCTCAAGTGCGGTGGTCTCAAGAAAAGTCTGCATGTCATAATTGGGGGAGGTGGTGGTTTTAGGACATCCTACCTTAATATACGTGTCGGCACTAAAATCTACCCCAGGAATGTGCTAGGCCCAAAATCTGACTAGGAACGAGCCGGGAACGTCATGGCCCGTTGTTTAGGACGGGCAACGCTGTCAATTTTGGGTTACCTTTGATGGGCCGGCTCTCGGCACCTTGTCCCGTTAGCCTGGAGCCTTTCCATTGAGAGAAGTCCTCGATTGAGTGCATCACAAACTTAGTAAGTTATATGTTTGCAATGTTTTATGTATGTTGTTGAGATAAACATGGGTGATTACGTTCAACATACGTTTTACATATGTTTATTGTATAAAAAACGTGCAAACGACATATTCCAAACATGAAAAAACACATCATGATAAAATTTACATGTTTTTAATATGTCCTTCGTACGTTTTTTTTATGATAAACATACGTAAAACATATGTCAAACGTAATCACCCATATTTATCTCAACAACATACGTTAAATATCACAAAACATGACTTCCTAAGTTTATGATGTGCCTCCACCCTTATGTAAAGCACTGGCTGCTTTTAACCCCTCAGAGCATGCCCAACAAGTACACCAAGTTCACATGCATGATGGTGTGTGAGAAATAAAAACTTTCCCAATAACAACCACCAAGTGTGTTTGGAGTAAAATGCATCAACCAATTACGTACTACTACTTTTGTCACTACATGGGACAATCATAACGGTGAAGAATAAATCTACTATTTCTGAATTCTTTACAAAACTAACTCGTACGTAGGGTACCGTAGGTTTAGGATAGCTTCGCCAAAAAATAATTCTAAAATAGATGGGAAAAAGGAAAAAACTATGAAATTCAAAGAATATTCAGTTTTGGTGAAATCTATTTAAAACATACTAGCAAATCTCGTGCTGCAATGCAACACAAAACTAAATAAACATATCAAGAAACATAAACTCCATTGCAAAGAATGTTGATTGAAAGAAATTGAAAAATCTGAGTATAGATGAAAATAGTCTACAAAAGAGGAAAATGAATAAACATGAACGAAAATGATATATGTTGAGATATTGGATGATAGTTGATGGAGGAAAGAATTGGATGAAAACGTGACGGATTTCGTGAGATAGGGGCTGTGACAGTGTGCATTTAACCCCTAAAGGACTATAAGGCTACCAGATGACTCCTGTTTTTTTCGGTGATTTTGAGTAGGTTTTATGCAAATTCTTTTTCGTTATTTTTATTTTTATTTTAAATTCAACATATGTAATATTCTTCACTAATTCAAGTGATATAAATTTTGGTCCCATTCAAATTAAAATTTTCAGAATATAATCCTTTAAACTTGTCATTTTAAAACCATGAATCCTTGGTCCTTTAGGGGTTAACCCCTTAAGAACCAAGGATTCATGGTTTTAAAATGACAAGTTTAAACAACCATATTGTGAAAATTATAATTTCGATGGGACCAAATTTTATATCATTGGAATTAGTGAAGAATAATACATATGCTGAATTTAAAATAAAATAAAAATTAACAAAAAATAATCTACATAAAACCTACCCAAAATCACTGAAAAAAACAGGAGCCACCTGGTGGTCTTATGGTCCTTTAGGGGTTAATAGCTGCGGTATTTCAAATATTTAAAGGCCAATATAGAGGCCCTGCAGGGGATGCGCTTCATTACCCTGAAGGTTTCCCATTTGGACTTACAGTTCGTTCAGCCCATAAGCCCTAAAAACCCTGTTTCACACAATCTTCGTGTCCATTGTACAGAATTCCGCAAGAGATCAGCTCTTCGAGCACCAGCAATTTTTGTCGAAGGAATGGTGAGGCGGATGCTGTTTCGGCGGGGCTGCGTTCGGCAGATTCAGCAAGCATGGCATCATCATCATCATCATCATCGTTCGGGTCGGCCTTCTGCGGGCACGGCCTTCGTGAACGACTTGAATTCCACAAATTCATTGTATGTTCTCTTCCCCTGCTTTCATTTTACGGTAACTGCAATGAAAATCCACGCCCTTGATGTTCAGAATTCTGGCAACCAGGGTTTCCAATGTGCAATTGAACTGGTTACATGGCGCTTGGACAGAATTATAGAAATTAGGGTTTCCAACGCGCAATTGAACTAGTTAGGACGGCTTTCACAATTTCCTTGTATGTTTTTCTCCCCGTCCTTTCATTTTATGGTAACTGCAGCTGTGAAAATTCGCGCCCTTATTGTTTATGGAAATCAGGGTTTCCAATGTGCAATTGAAGGCTTTCGTTTTACTGGATCAACTTTGGAAAGCCTGGAATTGAGGGTTGTGTTTGTGTTCCAGGCCGGAGTTATACGCCAGCACTAGTCACTTTGAAACCTTAGCATCCTCTTCAATAGCAAATAGAATCGACTCAAGGCGTTGTTTATGGAATTCACTAAACAAGCCAAGGCTGGACAGAGAATTTTCAACTTGGTTTGAATTTCGCTCCAAACCTTCCTGGAGTGCTTTAGACAGTGTAGGGTTTAGTAGGACGCGCGGGTTTAGCAGCCAAGCTGAAGTGGCAGCCAAGGAAGGATTGCGCAGAGCCAAGCTGACATGGGAGAGTCAAAATGCTGGGAAGAAGAAGTCGGAAGCCATGCTAATGTATTTGGTGGCCATGGTAACAGCCATGGTTGGTGCCACCTATGCTGCCGTTCCCCTCTATCGCAAATTCTGTCAAGCTACAGGCTATGGCGGCACTGTCCAAAGACGGGAGGTGAGTGATACGGTGGTCTTCTCAAGCTGTGATATCACACCAAATTCTCCTTCCATGATGAAAATCAATCAGGCCATTTGCTTATTAATCGTTAACCCCTAAAGGACCAAGGATTCATGGTTTTAAAATGACAAATTTAAATGATCATATTGTGAAATATATAATTCGGCTTGGACCAAATTTTATATCTCCGAAATTAGTGAAGAACATTGCATGTTTTGGTCAAAAACCAAACAAATTTGATCAAAATGAAGTCTACATAAAACCTAATAAAAACTGCTAAAAAGAACATGAAGGCCTGGAGGCCTTATGGTCCTTTAGGGGTTAAGCGTCCACTCGGTATTTTATGTAGTGTAGGAAAATTGGATCCGCTACTGCAAATCATCTGTTTGTTTGTGTGAAAATGACTTCAGTTTGACACGATTGACACTGTTGATCTTGTAGTATAGAACAAGAGCTTTGAAATGATGTATTGTACTCAGAAAACCGAGGTAAAATGAAAAAATGCCACCGTTGTGAAGTTCAGTGATGCAAATGGCCATATTGGGCGTTTTAGTTGCTTAGGGTTTAACAGGCGAGGATGTATCAGATGATGTGACTAGATGTCTCTCCTGCAGACTGTAGAAGAGAAGATTGCCCGCCACCAGACTGAAGAGTCTGCCGCAGAATGTAGGTGAGGCCGTTGTGCTCTTCTGCCAATCTTCGTTACGTACCACAGAATATTGCAGTATTAGGAGAGTTGAACACTTGAAGTAAGAGTGGAGGTGTTATGTTTCGTAGACAAAGTCTCTGTTCAAGCAGGGATAAATTTTTTGGTCACTTCATACTTCTTTTCCATTTTCTTACAACAGCAGTATTATGAAATGGCCATTATCTGATGAGCAAAACCTTTTTGAGGTTGAGCTACCTGCTAACCTGTGGCCTGTCTGTGATGTGTTAAAAAGGGAGTTGCTGGTACAGTTCAATGCAGATGTTGCAGATGGTATGCCTTGGAAGTTCACTCCTTGCCAACGTGAGGTGTGTTGAAGTCTGTCCATGATGACGCTCTTCCTGCCTTCACAATTTTTGCCCTTTCTGCTAACAAAAGCAGCTGGGTCAGGAATGTTGGCTCACTGAGAATCGGTTTACATTTGTCCGGACAGGCCTTGAGGACAAGACATTTCAACCATATTTTTTAGAAATGGGATTGGTCAAAAGTTGGAGATTTGTCCTTAAGGACTTTACACTTTGTCCGAACAGCCATGGAGAAAGAATCTTGACAATGGATGATAAAATGACATGGATGCTTACATGGTAACACTTTTGTTGTCTGTTTGACCATTTTGTGGAGTGCTCCATATACCATCAGTCCACAAAATAGCCAAACAAACAAGACCACTTAGCCTCACTTAGCTTCACTTAGTCTATTTAGCCTATTTATCTTGTCCCATGGCCTCCAAATAGCTATGTCTTAGCCTCAACCTTTTTATGTTCTCAGGAGAAGTGGAAACCGGACCTGAGATAAGTAGATTGTAGGAAGCGAATTGGGTACCAAGCCTCCTTTGTTAATGCAAGATGAGTCTCTTGGGATGATATTTAGTTATTTTCAAGAGTCAAACATGATTAGCTCAGAGGTTTAACTTTCCATTATAATCAATTGTGCTGAAGAGTCTAAAACTATGATCAGTTCATATTGAGGTCTTATTACTGTACAGTGGAGAGCCTTCTAATCACTTGTTGTGCTCTGCATTTCAGATCCGAGTGAGGCCAGGACAGAGCACTCTTGCATTCTATACTGCTGAGAATACAAGCTCAACAGCCATCACTGGTGTCTCTACTTACAATGTGACTCCCATGAAGGTCAGTTTGAGACCTGATTTGGTTTGGTATTCCTCTTGCACTTCTCAAATCTCATCTCCTTTTTGTCTGCTAGTAGCAAGAATATTTCTATATTGATCGGAGGTGAAAAGAACATTATTTGAGTTCCATGTTTTACACGAATGCCCATCCGGCATAATTTATGACAACATTGGTATAATTCTGCTTGATCCTTGCGCCTCACCTTTTATTAATGAATAAGCTTAGTATGAGTATATATCCTGTTGATAGTATCCAACTTAATCCAAGACTTTGAACTGATCCAGGCGGGACTCTACTTCAACAAGATTCAGTGTTTTTGCTTTGAAGAGCAGAGACTACTTCCTGGTGAAAAAATTGACATGCCGGTAAGCTGGAAAGTTCAATTTTACTGAAAGTGTTTTCATTATTCCATGGTGCATGTTGGATAGTTATTGAACCGTCTTGTGGCATGGTGCAGGTGTTTTTCTTTATTGATCCAGAGTTTGCAACTGACCCCAAAATGGACGGTATCAGTTCTCTAATTTTGTCTTATACTTTCTTCAAAGTTGAAGAGGCGCCTCAGCCATCTTAATCTTTACGAGGAACAACTTCAAGCATTTTGGCGAGGTGGTGCAGTATTTTGCTCCATGGCTCTGCAGATATTACGTTGATTATATATTCTTTCAGACTCTTGCAGGTACCTCTGAGAATAATGTAGCAGTTGTGAATTCATAAGCTTATTGGACATTCCACTGATTCATCTTCCCCGTAGCCGTGTGTCAATCGATTATAAGACACCCAGCCACGGGATGCAAGTACTCAAATTTTCTGCTCTTAAATTGGTCCCACTATTTATTGCCATTCTGAACTATGTATAATACTTGGGCCATTTTTGTATTCCTCCAATTTGGGTTACACTGACTATATGATGTGCACAACAGTGTTAAGGTAGAGGCACTTTGGACTGTGAAGTTAACCCTTAAAAGGGCTGATGGGGATAGTAGATTCATTGGCGTATAAACACTTTCATGAACTTGCACAAGGTGAAACATGAACAAATTTGATTCGTTGGGGAGAAGTTGCCATGAAGTCATTTTTCATCATTATGTATGAATTTCTTATGCAATTTCTAAGTGGGAGGTTGTCGACTACTATAAGAGCCAAGTTCCATGGGTTTGAGAAGTTGCCCATGGAAGTAGGCAAGAGGAGAGGAAAAGTGGAACTTGGGTTTGTCTCATACCCAGTCATGAAGTTGTTCATATCCCATGGACTTTCTTGAGATGAAACATGAACAAATTTGATTGGTTAGGGAGAAGTTGTGATGAAGTCTTGGGCTTGAGAACCCACCATACTTCATGACAACTTCCCCACCACTTTTTTCCTCAAAAGCTTATTTGAAATGTGAAACTTAGTCCCTTGAAGTCCCTAAAACCTTGCTTTTTTTAGTGAGAAACTTCACCCATGGAAGTTGGCTATGAGGGGTGTTAAGCTTGTGTAGAGATTCTATAAAATGGTTCCTTTGTCATAACCCACGTTCACAATCACAAGACTCACTAAAATAGTTTCCTTCTATAAGCAAATTGAAATCGTGGACTTCTACCACCACCCTTCAAAACCACATCCTCTCACTCTAAAGTTTGTAAAAGCTGGGGCAAAAGCTCGCATTGACACCCCATATTGCTACAAAATGCAGAGGCGTCGTTTTTCACTCTAGAGGATTTTGTTCATTGTCGTTTTACTTGTCCTATGTGACAAATCACACTCACCAAGTCTAACCAAAAAATTGGTGAGTGCAAAGTGGCGCCATTTGCTCACAGGAGTGAAAAGTGACGCCTTCTCTTCGTAGTGACCGTTACAATTAGCGTTCAATAATCTGATGTTCTCTACATTGATGAGATGCATCCGTCCTTTTCCATGGCACTTTGTTGGTGCAGGTCCAGGAGCAGCGGAAATGGCAACATATGTCAAAAAGACAGACCGAAAAGATGACCGCCAAATGGGTGCATAAGTATCCGAACGCATAACAGGATATCGTAAGCCTACTTTACCTTGGGGCCAGATTGAGGGTCAACCCGAACTCTTCAAATTTCAACCAATAGGATCGCTCGATTCTCTCAAATCCGGCCCAAGGGCTTTACACTAGGACCTAGCGAGAATGAGCAATTTTTCCTACGTGGCGTCTTATGTGGCATGATTTTGACGCCAAATCTTTGGGCCGATTTGATGAAATTGGAACAAGGTTTTCCTTGACCCAAACTTCAAACTTGGGCCGAATTGAATCGGGCCAGCCTTCCATCCAACCCTAGCCTGTGTACAAAGTGGGCCTTAATATATCCAAGTGTAGAAGAGTGTTCAGTAGATAAGAGATAGACTTGCTCTTTGCATTGACACGAACATATCAGAGCATTCCCACCCATGCACGCTAGGACGAACCCTCTCAAATTATTCATCTATATTTGAAGGGCCCTTGCACTCACACTCCCCCACCCTTGCATGCCCTTCACGTATCAAAAGTGCGCATCAAATAGTCAATGGACCAATCACAAGTAGAATGGGAGGAATAATCATCGAATAGTCAACTCAATAGTGTTTTTAAGGCCCAATTTCTAACACGCAAGAATCCAGAGTGAAGAGCTATTTTGAAAGGGCCCTTAAAACTTTTCATCTACTTCTCGAGGTCAGAGACTCTCTGAGGGCATGGGTGGCCATGCTCTCATCTAATTTCCGCAGGTGAGTGCCGTGATTGAATGATTGTTCTGGTTGTTTTGTGAAAGCTGTCGATGGCGGTGGAGGAAGTGACGGTGGCGTTGGACTGGACGCCCAACACCAACCATGTGGGGTTGTACGCAGCGCAAGCTCTGGGGTTGTATAGCCAGCAAGGGCTCAAGGTGACACTCCTGAGCCCCCATTCGGACAATTACAAGTCCACTCCTGCTGCTCGAGTGGCAGCCAAAGAAGCAAGTACGTTTGCAAATCAGCTTGAATTTTCTCTCCACCCGTTCCATTCATTAGCCTGGCGTGTCTTTTGAGTGCCACAATCTCTTTTGATTAGCAAGGACAGTAGAGTACCCCGCAATTTCAATTTTGCAACTGTTTTTGGTGAGAGTCTTGCAATTGTGAGCATGGATTGTACCACTATCGCATTGATTAGAGTGCGAGTATTTGCAACCAGCTTTTGATCAAGGACAGAACCCCACAATTTCAGCTTGCAAGTAGAAGGCAATTGTTTGGTGAGAGTCTTGCAATTGTGAGCGTGGATTGTAGAATGCACCACCGTGTCGCATTGATTAGGGAGTATCAGAGTGCCAGTATTTGCAACCAGCTTTTGATCAAGGACAAAACCCCACAATTTCAGCTTGCAAGTAGAAAGCAACTGTTTTGGTGAGATTCCTTGCGGTTGTGAGCGTGGATTATAGAATGCATCACGAAGTCGCATTGATTAGGGAGTTTCATAGTGCAAGTATTTGCAACCAGCTTTTTGAGCAAGGATATGACCCCACAATTTCAGCTTGCAAGTAGAAGGCAACTGTTTTGGTGAGAGACTTGCAATTGTGACCACTGTGTTGCACTGATTAGGGAAATGTCAGAGTGCAAGTATTTGTAACCAACTTTTGGGCAAGGACAGAAGAGTAGTGGTAGAAACCCCACGATTTAAGGCAACTGTTTTGATGAGAGTCTTGCAATTGTGAGCGTGGATTATAGAATGCAGATTACCGTGTCGCAAAGTCTTTGCCTCCAAAGCTCGCTCACACTTTGACACCCCCTATTGGGTGTTTGTTTGTTGTTCGTTGTTTTGGTTAGAAATCAGAAGAAAGTTGTTGGCTATGGCGAGAGCTGATTCTTTGTGTGTATTGGCAGGTTTTGGGTTAGGCCCCTCGGAAACTCTTTTCAGCTACCATTCTCTGCCTGAGAGGCCCAACCTGGTGGCCATTGCTGCCGTCTTGCAGCAGGATTTGAGCTCCATTGGTAAGAATTTCCCACTCTTTATTAACCCTTAAACGACATGTACTATCCTGATACCACACCCAAAATCTCTTTTAAATTCCATTTTAAGCATGAATCTGTTTTTAATTTACTTTGGCTCTGTTCTAAAGAAGTATAGATCTCTCTAAGATGCTCGGTTTGGCATTTAAAAAACACCATTTGATGCAATGGAGTAGAAGTTATGAGCAAGATTCTCCCAAAATAAAACCAAGCCCATGGGGCTGGCATTGTCATTTAAGGGTTAAAAAGGTGTCAAAGTGCAAGACTCTGTTTCTTCGTCTGGAGACCAGTGCGATTTTGAGTCTTTGAATTCTTGTCTGGAAACTACTGTGCCCCTCCAAACTGCATTCGGGGTGTCATGGCCCTTTTGAAAAGTTGATTTTCTGAAGATTGAAAATCTGGAGAGAGAATTCAAGAGCCAATCGTGACCATTCTCCACGAACGAGGCTGTGACACTCCTGTAATGAGTTAAAGAATGAGAATAGTAGCAAACTAGGGGAATTCACCTGTGAAAGGTTCTCAATCTTCACGCCCATTTTTCACCTCAAGAGGAGAAGAATGAAGTTTCTCAATCTTCAGAGAATGGGTCCTTCACAATTCAAGAAGAAAGCGCTATGCACTCATTCTCTGAAGATTGAGAAAGTGCCATGACAACCCTAATTGTTCTAATCAACTCCTTTAGAGCACAAATCTTGCACTCTGACTCCCCTATTGAAATAAGATGGGTAATACCTACTAAAATTCTGAATCATGGACTAAATAACCTTCAAGCGTTCATATTGATGGTTATTGGACATAATTGCCAAGCTGTCTCATTGAATGTCTAGATATGCACTTTTTGGTTGATGGAAAGGGTCATGTTGAGCAAAAATGTTATAACCAACCAATAAAAGAGTTTCAAAATCTAAAACAATGGTTAGGAGTCTAGGAGAGTGTAGACAGCCTAAACATTTGTTTAACCCTTCAATGGCCCATGGGGATGGTATATACATTGTCGTATGATTGAGATTTTCTATCAACAAGAAACTCTAAATTGGGATCTTAATAGCTCATTAGAACCGCATTGATGTAAATTTCAACTTCTCTTCCGCACCCAAACCCATTAAAGGTGTGGATCCATTCCAAATACAACCAGAATACACCGTATTCTACTGGTCGCCATGGCACGTTCAGACGTTTAGGAGTTAAGTGTTGGTTTTAGATCATTTTTGGATACATTTTCAAACGTTCATAACTTTTGCATAGGGTATCCAAATAGCACGTTCTTTGGTGCGTTGGAATCCTGTTGAAAAAAGGGAGATGTTGCAGCGACGCTGCAGGAGAATGGGATATCCAGACCACGGGATTTGGATGGCAAAAAGTATGCTTCATACGGGGCGCGGTACGAAGGGCGGATAGTGCAGAAGATGATCCAGAGCGATGGCGGCAAGGGCGAGTTTTCGGAGGTGGTGCCAGCCAAGCTGGGCATCTGGAACACGTTGTTGCAAGGCCAAGCGGACGCCACGTGGGTGTTCTCTGGCTGGGAAGGCTGCGCTGCCTCTCTCGCTGCCATTCCCCTTCATGAGTTCAAACTCGCCCACTATGGGTAAGCCTCAAATCCCATGTCACCTCCATGTTCAAAAACTTCTCTAAGGGCGGACTTCCATGTAAGGGGGGCAGTGGGTGGAAGGCACTAGAAGACAAGAATTGAGGTCTCAAGAACCACCCATGCTCCACCCATGTCGGTACAAATGAAATTTATACTCTAGAATCCTCCTGTTTCCACCCATATCGGTGGAGCTTCCTCCTTTAGAGGACCGGCCACCCACTGCCCCCCATGCATGGAAGTCGGCCCTAAGACCCACTTTCCATTAGGTCCCGACCTGATTGTTCACTGGCACTGTCGAGGGAGATGCCCATGTAAGTAGTACCCAATTCCACGCATGTACAGTGATTTTTTTTGGGCATCTCTCTGGGAGCGCCACCTTTTTTACTAGTGGTTGGTTTGAACCCAATTGAGAGGTAATTGGGTGCATGATCGTACAGATGGTAGAGATGTGTGAGATTCAACGGTGAGTGTGCATTTGAGGTGTTTGGGTCCAAGTTGTGAACTTGAGGTCAAGTAAAACCTCCACCTAATTTTTTAACCCCTAAACATACCAAGGTGTCCTTGGAACTAAAAATTTGAGAAAAATCATCAAAAACTACTATTTAGAAGAATATTTTGGAATTGATATACAAATGAAAGCTGTAGATTATGAATTTTAGATTGTTTGATTCACTAATACTATCACCAATATTTGATTATAAAATTTGAAAGTCAAATTTAAAAATTCCTTCTAAATTTGATTACAAACAAAATCTTAATATTTTTTTAAGTAAAATTTGTTGGAATGAGTTTGAAAGGAGATACTCTTAAACATGGTGATTCTTTGAACTTTTTGTGTTTCTTAAATCTATGGCCTCATTTTTGCAAGGCCACTTTTGAATTACAGTCAATGCAATTTTGGCTTGGTCAACGACTTGACATACTTCTACATTTGTAATTTTAGAAAAACATGTAATCAAGTATGACTAAATCCAACCATTAGATAAGACAACAACTTTGTGAAGAATCTCCAAAAAATTGGATGACTTTCATTCAAGCATTGATGAGAACGTGAGGTGGGTTTGAATATCTTAGTCGTTCAGTTTCTGGACGTTGTGATGTTTAGGGGTTAAGCACAACTACTTGTTTGTTTTGTAGAATTCCCCATCTATTTATTGCGTATCGTGGAAACATACCAACGTTTAGCCAACTAGGGGTCATCGTGGCGCTTTCAAGAACTTGATTCTCTGAAGATTGAGAACATAGGGAGAGAATTCTAGAGCCAATTGTGGCCATTGTCCACGAACCACGTGGTAACACCCCTTGAATGTGTGTGAAGAATGAAAACAATAGTGAATTGGGGGAATTTACTTGTGGTACTTCACCTCGACGCAAACTTGCAACCAACGACAGGGGTGAAAAAAATTCCATGGAGAGTGAGAAGCACGCCCATTCTTCACCTCAGGAGGAGAAGAATGAAGCTTCTCCATCCATCTTTAGAGAATGGGCCCTCGACAATTCAAGGAAAAAGTGCCATGTACCCATTCTCTACAGATTAAGAATGGGAAGATAGCGCCGTGACACCCCCTACTAGGCAATGTGAGTGCTGTAAGAAATGCAATTCAGAATCTTTACGAGGGGCTAGATGTGATGAGATTAGGCTCAAAATTTTAATAGCCTTGCTTTTGAGATGAGATTCTAGGCTCAAAATTTTAACAACCTTGCTTGCTTTTGGGATGAGATTCTAGGGCTCGGAATTGCACAAGGCAGATTTGGAAACAAAGAACAGAATTACAGAATGATCGCACAGCTGAAATCTCAAAGTCTTGCATATATCTCCAAATATGAAGCTTCAGAATTAGCCTGATTCCTCTCATTGCCTTGTGTTGTGAGAATTCCTTTCTTATGTGAATTCCTGTCCTTTCTTTCTTTGCAGGATACCTTATGGGTACAGCCCTGTGTTATTTTGCCATCCGGACACCGTCAAGTATGTTTCACTCTTTTTGAACGGTTTACAGATTTCATTCACGTTTTCTCATCCGTCATGCACTTTCTGCAGTGTGAATTTTTTACTATAGATTTTATGGGAAGTTAGCTTTGTGCATGTGAGAATCGATTAGAAAAGTGTTCATGCAGTAGTGATTTACCAAAAATTTCTAAGATCTTAGTTCAAAATAGTTCAAAAGTGCTCTTGAAAAAGTCAACTCATAAAATTAAGCAACCGAAAAATCTCCAAAAATCACTACTTAGAGTATTAAATTTCAACCCATCATAACAAATTTCGTCCATAGTTTGTCAATATCTTATTCATAATAGAATTACAAAAGAATTTTGAATTTTAAGTTTCAAATTTTATACAAAAATATTGATGATTACAATCATAGATTTCACTGTATGAATAGAATCTAAAATTCATAATGTGCAACTGTTATTCATACATCAAGTTCAAAATATCCCTCTTAGTTACATTTTATAATGCATCTTTGCAAAAGAGCCCAATTTGGAAAGGGCTGTAGGCATTTAGGGGTTAATTGACGATGGTCTATGGGCTAGCGTTATGATTATGATTATTATGGTTAGCCATATTCATTTGGTGAAAAAGAAGCAAAAAAAACAATTTTCTCACATTTGGGTTTCATTGAGCAGGGACTCAGTGGATATGGTAGTGAAGTTTGTGCTTGCAACAGAGAGAGGATTTGCATGGGCAGCTCGCCAACCGAGCACCCAAGTGGCAAATATGTTTCTGGTAAGTTTGACAACCTCCTGTTTTTTTTGGCATTAGAAGAAATTCCTTAGTCATTTGGCCTCAATTCTTTTTATTAACTATTGCACAACCCTGGCCTGGAGGATTTTGATTTTGCATGATGATAGATGAACTAAGGTTGGATAACCTATTACCACCAACTTAAGCAATCTGACCTATTTTTGGCAATGCTAAATTTCAAAAAAAAATATGACCGCATTCAAAATAGGTTTTGATGAGGATTTCAAAAATTTGCAACATCTAATTTGCATTTGTCAATTTTATACAAAATTCCAAAGTGGAAAGTAACCTTTAACCCAAATCAAACCTCTAGGTTTCCCTATGTCCGCACTATGTGGTACTAACTTTCACTCATAATGATACCCAAAACCACCAACTATTTCTTGCGTGCCATTGGTCTACTTGAATAGTGAAATTGGTGGTTTTGGGTCTCAACTGTGGTGGCCCCAAGAAAGGTCTACATGTTATAATTGGGGGAGGTGGTGGTAATAGGTTATCCAACCCTACTTAGGGACCGAATCTGCAAAGTTTTCTTCTAGTATTAGTAGAAAAGGTGGCGCTCCCAGGGAGATGCTGAGGCAAAATCACTGTGCATGCGTGGAATTGGGCACTACTTGCTTAGGCATCTCCCTCGGCAATGCCACCTTTTCTACTGTGACCTCCTTCAGCGTAACCTTCTCACATTCAATTCTCTTCATCAAAAAATACAGCTTCATTTTGTTTCTGTTACCAATAGGGGAGTGCAGAGTTATGAATTTTGAGGCAAGGTCTGAATTTTCTTTTGAAAATGTGGCTCATTGGGAATTGGAAGTCCCAATTCTTATTTTACAATCTCTTACCCCTAGGTAGAGATTGTAAAACCCGGTCTCCAATTCCCTTCTACACTAAATAGGGGCAGTAAGGGGACTGAAAAATCAGGGGACTCGTCCTAAAAAAAGTTATCTTGTGGTGTACTTCTATAGTAAAAAAATTAAAAAATCGATAGCAATATGAGGTAAATATTTATATAGTGTGAAATGTTTATATAAATGCAAAACCTAGAGGTTTGACACCCCTATTGAGCCAGCTAAGCAAGTGCTAAAGGAAGGGCAATTTGCAAGATTGTTACAAATCCGGCACAATGCAACTCTTCTTTCCCCAAATTACTAATCCTCTTGAAGAATGTTGGAATGCAATTATGGACTACATAACCGGCGATGAACGGTAGTCCTGAGCTAGTTATGGGACATAACCTACGACATAGAGTTTAACACTTTTCGTACCAAAATAGTGAGAAGTTGTGTGATGCAACACTTCATGGAGACAAGTGGGAATCAAGGAATTCAAAAAGTTACGGAAAATAACCCTTGAGAGTACCCTACCTCGTGGTCAGTTTTGACATGAACTAATTCATTTTGTCAAAAAAGTGCCACATGTCATCTTGTGATTGGTTTATGGTGACGTGGACCTCTCAAAATCTGATGTGGAAAATAGATTTCGACACGATACTGTCTGAATCTGACCCTCACATACGGTAGCCCATGATATGGTGACACATCTGTCGTACATTTCTTGGAGTAGATTATGATATTGCCTTGACACCCCTATTTATGACCATCACGGAACTTGTTCATAACATTCAGTTGCTGGTAGTGGCTCAGCCTTGCTCCACAGTAGATGGTGCAGCATATTCCACACCCAACAAGACCAAATCAGTAGCTAATAAGACAGGTGGAGTCCCTAGATGATGCATGAAGGAAACGCACTGAGCATGAAGGCTACTAACATAACATTCCGTAGCCTCTGTGATTGTTGCCTTCCCCCCAACATAATGATGTGGAATATCCCCCAATGAAATGATGTGGGATATTCCACATCACATCACTAGCTATGAGGGTAGGTGCAATCAACCATAGTGAACAACAATCAAAAGCACTCACTCGATCACAATTCAATAGTGTTTTGTAATTGTTTATTTGATTCAATAGTCTGGTCAATTACAAATCATTGGTCACTCCATATATAAAGTAGAGGGCTCTAAACCCGCCACAGTTCTAAACCCGCACTCTACCCAGGACGAAAATTTCAAAATTTTGGATGTACCCATGGTGAAGAGCACCACTTTAGAACCCATGTCATTTCAACTTTAGAAATTCATAACTAATTTTAGGAACCTCCAAAAACTTTGATTCAAAATATGTTGGTTTTTGCTTGGATTTGTCTTCCAATGAAAAATCATGCTCGGTTCTCCCTATGTCCTCATAAATTCACAGCCCTTAAAATGGCGGGTTTAGAGCCTCCTACCTTAACCCCTAAAGGATGATGCTGGTTTGAGTATAGACCGAAGCTGGAGCGTATTTTCAGGGTGTGGGGTATACCGGACCCATTTGCTACTGCTGTAGAAGTGTTGGAGGAGCGCTGATTTATTAGTGTAACCTCGATGCAGTCTTGAAGAGGGTTTCCAAGTTGCGATGAAACTCTGAGATCTGATGCGTGTAAGAGAAAATGGGGAGTGTGAGAAGTAAAGTCACTACACATAACCTGTATTGCAAACAGTAGGCCATTTTGGCTTACCCAAGCTTTAGGGGTTAAAGGTGGACGAAACTAAAAGGCAGGCTCTTGGAAGGCTACTGAATGTTATGTTTTCTAATGAGCACAGGAACAAGTGGAGAAGGAGCATCCGGACTTGCCGGAGGGGACTGTGACTCCAGAGCTGGCTCTCAAGTCTGTGGACTACATGAGGAATGCGTTTCTCCGAGAGGATGGCCACTGGGGACGCATGGACTCTGCCGTTTGGGAGGAGTTTCTCAAGTGGCTACACAAGGAAGGCTTGCTCACTTCCTACATTCAGTCACGAAACCCCGTTCCTGGAACGAGTGTCACCTTGGATGAGCTTCGGCAAGGGAACGTGGGCTCCCCTCTCCCGGATGGCCAGATAGAACTTGACAAACTCTTCACAAATAGGTTTCTCGAGCTTGCAGGGCAAGAGCAAAATAGCTGAGAATCTCATCCCCCTCCAGCTTGAGAGTGCTCCTTTGTAAAATCTCCTGCAAGTGCTCTTCACGTTGGAGGATTAATTCGTGTCTATTACAGTTGACGTGATCCTGCTCAAAGTGACACCAAACTTTATTTTGAAGTTATCAATGAAACGATTTGTGTCTGAAAAGTAATGCAAGCGCAGTTGCGAACCTTACCCAAAAGCAAGCCCTACTAACAGGTTCTGGCCTAAAATGTGTATGACCTAAACATGAGACTAGTGTCAATGTTAGGTAACCCTATAATCAACACTTAGAAAATTCTTAATTTATTAATATGATGTTCAAAAATACATTGGAATCCTATTTCAATGCTCCAATTCTTTTTTTAGGCAGTCTAGTAATTTAAGAATGCTTTTAGGCGTCATAACATCCAGTAGCCTTTGTGACTGTTGCCTTCCCCCAACAGAATGATGTGCGATATTCCACATCACATCAGTAGCTATAGGGCAGGTGGAATTAAGCAAGAGCAATCAACCATGATGAACAACAATCAAAAGCACTCACTCTATCACAATTCAACAGTGTTTTGTAACTGTTTATTTGATTCAATAGTCCATTCAATTACAAATCATTGGTCACCCCATATAGAAAGGTAGATGAAACTAAAAGGCAGCCTCTTGGAAGGCTACTGATTGTTATGCGTACATACCTTAGTCTGAGTGATTACTGTTTATTCACTGCCGCTGTCACCCAGGTGTGGAACAATTCTCTCCTTGAGATAGCAAGGGTCAATAGTGATAAAACTTGCGGCAGAAAAGTTCACGTTCGAAGCATGCCATGATACACTTCATTCTTTCCCGTAATCTGACAGCCCAAGTCTAAGAGGAACATAGTTGTGACAGCATGAGGACCAACTGCAAAGTTTAGCCTATTGTTGATCATTCGAATGTGAGCCTTTCACTCACAATTGACTCGTGCACTCGCACTGAGTTCCACTCCAGCACTATGGTATAATTGTGGGTTCGACCACTGTAATAACTGGTATCTTTAGTCGTCAAAGCTCTTATACCTTGAAAGGAGTCCTTAACACTTTGGCATCGATTAACGTATAAAGCTCTAAGCGTTGACATTTTCTTCTGCTGTGAGTTCAGTAACAACCACACAACATATCAGATTGCAGCATAGCGATGTGAATTTCACAAAAAATAGCACATACAAGACCACTGAAAATTTGAAAAGGAAATCATTATACAATATTGATGCCAGGCAAAATAGATTCAGACAGTTACTTTTCTAAGTGTAGTGTGGATTCTATGCATTTCCCTATGATTACAACTATCTTGATGCGCAAAGTGTAATTACCTCCGGATATGCGTATTTGTTATCGATTGCATCGCAGAGGTCAATAGCAAGTTTTTGCAACAGTGGGAGCTGCCATAACATGTCCAATTCCGTGGTAAAATTATTTTGCACAGAACTAGCATATAGAAATGCACAAGTTCAAACTATTAAACTAGTGCAGCGACCTTAAACCCTGTTATTCAGAAAGAAAAAAATGGAGGATCAAAAATTTAACGTACTCTGGTGGTAGCGAGGAATATGAAATTTTCAGGCAACACCTTTCCCTGAACAAGGAATCAAGCCATATAGTTAAATAGGGTGCTATATCATACTCCCGCTTTCATAATAAGAGCCCACCTTTTTTGGCATGTTTTTTTTCCTAGTTTTTGTCCTATGTTTTATACTTCAAATGTGAGCATTGTCCACTTCAAACGGGGCAGACAATGAGAGTGACACAAAACTACATACTACTATTAAAGATATCCCATTTTTTGAGTATTGAGATGACTTCTTTTGGCAAAAAAAAAACGTTAAGTTGAAACATCCCAAAAAAGGTAGACTCTTATTATGAAATGGAGGAAGTATAAACACTTGGAGATATAAGAGAGTTTGGAGCCCAAAGCCTGCCTACTGAAAGATGGTTGGTTACTTCTACAGATATACTGGACCTACCATTGCAAGAGTACCTTCACAAATTTGGCTCAGAATTTAAGTTTTAAACACAAAAAATTGTACATCTATTTGTTTGCAAATAAAAGTGCGTTGTATGACACTGTATAATTATTCTTAAAGCGCAAAAAGTATCAAAGTGAGAAAATTACAACGTGGCGCAAGTGGAGTACGTGCAGCGCTTTGAATGATCTCAATAAGAGCCAAAAGCCGGCTTGTTTGAGTATGTGCTGGCATTCCTGCACAAAACATACAGATTTAAAAATAAATAAATCACAAGAAGAAAATGAAACGCATTTTTGTCACAAACATGATAGTGGCAGTACATTCAAGATGTATGCACATTATACCTTTCAAAGTATTAAAAGACTACTGATTAACAGCACAACATTGATGATCTGTCTGACTCTTTGGCACCATTTTCAAGTAGCATTGTACAGCACAATACCTCAAGCCGCAGATCTTGAAGTCCACGCCATGCATGTGCCATGGTTGAAAGCGAAACTGCAGCCAGCATCCAAACGATTTCAATTAAAGATACAATTAGAGATTGAATTTTGCGTTCAGAATCTCCAATTATATCACTTCTTTCAAAAGCTAATAACCACTGCATCAGTAGGTTCATCCAATTCACACTCGGCATGGCTTAGTGACCATACAACGCTACCATCAATTGAAGTTAAAAGACTTACTGTTGGTTAAAAGTTGGCATCCTAAAAGAGAGAGACTCTGCAGGCCTGTGACAGATTGACTCAGAAGGAGAAGATCATCATCCGACAGCCAGGGCATAACTCGCTCAAGCCTGAGCGTCTTCAAGTTAGGTAAAGAGCGTGCAATTTCTGTAAGAAGACTCCGTGAACTGACTGTCATATTTTGAAGCTCCAGCGTCTGTAGGGATTTCAGGTTCCTAATAGCACGTATTAAGTCTTCGTCAGGAATTACCTATCACATACCAAAAACAACCACATAATCTATCAGAGCAGATAAAACATTTTACATGGTTGCAACTATTACTTTGTCAAATCATCAAAAGTCACGTCGTAAATGACAAAACTACCCAACCATAAGGGCCATCATTATGTTCAGTAGCCCAACCTAGCAAGCCAGAACAGGGAGTGCAATTTGTGAGCACAAAAGGAGTTTAATCAATCTAGGACTTAGATTTCCCTTGCACAATACAAAGAACCAAAAGAAGCCTTCAGAGGTAATCAATATTATATTTTTTCGCAAAAAAATCACCATTTCTATGTAATCCGTAATAAACAAGACACGTGGCTAAGGGAACGGAGGATGAGTTCCAACCTGGAAACCTAAAGAAAGCCGCTCCAATCTTGGGCATTCTTCAGAAACTCTCAACAAAGTATGTCCGCTGATAGTTCCCCCTAGTCCAATAGCAAGATTTTGAAGCTCGCAGCTTGAAAAGCCAAACAACGAAAAGGTTGAGTCTGATATACCCCATCCAACTTCCACTTTCACCCATTCAAAGGTTTTCTGGATGAGCGAAGAATCAAACGGATATAGTGCCAGCTGTGCGCATCCTCGAATATTCAAATCCCTCAAGTTTGTATTTCTTGCCAAAACCTCAGAAAGAACTCCTCCAGACACCTGCAAAGTTAATACACGAGTAAGAAGAGTTCACCGCACAAATTTCAAAACCACTCAGCAAAACAAAAACGTAAGAATTTGAAACACAAAAGTAAATGGGAAATTGCCTTCGTTTCTCTAAGATTGAGGTTCTCCAAGTTAGTCCCAATGAATGCTGAGAGAGCCATATCATTCAATCCAGTGAAGGCAAGTGCCAAAGATGCCAAAGAGGATAGTGATTGCAACAGAGAGCTCAGGTCTTCAGAGCCCAAAGCTGCACATCACCAAAACAATGTTTCACATCAAGACATGCTATCAAAGACAATTGAGAAGGATGTTGCTGAAAAGAAAATACACACTAGCAACAGCTTAAGTACATAACATGAATACAACTACCTAATTGACATCGAATACGCTACGTCCCACGTAATAGCAGGTAGGACGCTAACCAGCACCTGAACATTTGCTAAGATCCAAAGTACGAAGAGCGTGGCAGAGATGACTGTCTGAATTTGTGAGTGATCTGCAAGAAATCGGACCAAATCTTGTGCCTGCAGCAAAAAATTCCTGATGCACAAATCCCCAACCGTTATGTTTTAGTGCGACCATGGACGGCCATGGAAGTACCCAGAAGTATCACTATTTGCAGGTCTACTTTTCAGTAGTAAGTAGCTTGAACTCACTTTGAAAGGTTGTATGCACTTACCCGAAGGTAGGTGTCATGGTAATTACAGACACTGAGGAAACCTGCAAGGCCGACATCGCTGAGCCCTGTGCAGCCACTGAAATCCACTATGCAAAGTTTTAAACGGCTCCTTGCTATGCATAATAAGAAATCATCTGTCAAGATATATCAAACACAGACCCGTCAATATAACTTTTCATCCTTACAAGTCCGAAACTAGCATGCATGAACTACCAAAACAGAAAATGCAGCGAGTAGCCACCACTACAGGCCGTTTTGTGCAGGCTTGGTATCACAGTGCAGTACAAAAGTTGAACAGAATCAACCTGTTATCTCCGATCGACCCCGCAATAAGAGCCTTCGCAAACTTCCGCAAAAATTATACTTTGGACTAGGATCCCATGTGAGACGATTCTGCAATCTGGAACTCGACTGTTTCCGCGTTACCGCTCCCACAATGTCTGTCAATTCCTCGAGTTCGGACAAATCAAGCACTTCAATATTTGAAAGACTAGAAACGAGTTCCAGGATTATATGCAATGACTGGCCACAATGTGGCGCTCGCAGTTCACGCAGATCTGGGCACACAAGCTTAAGCCACATTAGCAGAGTTCTCTGTTCAACACGCCAGCCATGGGACAGATTCAGCGTCTTCAGATTGAGGAGCTTTGGAAAATCAGGCCATGCTAATTCTTGGCCTGATGGAAGCCGAACCGTTGGTGTTGTGTTTTTGGGTATTGTTGTCACTTGCGCTGCCGCTGCAATCAAGTGGTGACAAGTGATCTGATGGCAGCAAGATAAATTCAGCTCCTGAATCAAAGAGCCCCAACACTTCACTTAAATGTCGATCATACGCAAAATTAGATAGCTTGCTGCACTACGCAAAGAATCGTTAAAATACGTTATATCAATACATCTAATAATGCATAGATGAGACATAAGTGAGTGATATTTTACCTCCAAATAGTTTGTCAGACGAATTACAGGCTTGAAATTCAAATAATCTTCGACTAGCTCAGAGGTAAAATCACCCCACTGGTCAACGATTGAATATATCAAATCTTGTTCAGACTTACTGGAGGTTGCTGATGTGATGTGAAATATATTCAGTGAATACTTTTCCATTAACCTCCCTGCAATAAGTATGGGGTAAGGACAAGACCAGTAAATATCTTAAGCCCCATCACAACGACTCTGCTGTGCTGCACCATGACGATGTGGACAACTACTTTTGCTAGATGGAAGGGTTCAAATACTCAATATTTTTTGTGTGCGAACATGGCAACAGCTTCACGATGAGACCTTTATAACGGCTTCAAAATATAAAAGATTCAAATTGATCCAACTTTTGAAAATATTTTCAAATTGATAATAAGAGAACTTACTTAAGACGAAATCGATAGGTAGCAAACACAATTGTATCTGTGAAACAACCACCAATCGCTCCTCTTTTGTCAGAATTTGTCACATGTGTAGTAGCTAATAATACCACCAAGAATCTTCCTCTAAAGCTTTACAGACTGTTACAATAGACATAACTGACCTTTTTAAATAGAAACAACGGATCTTCAACAGCTTCATTAGATGAACCGCGATCTTGATTCTCGTACCACCGTAACAAGGCTTCACACAAATCCTTTTCACTGAAGAGAAAACAACAAATGTCTCAGCATATTTATACCGTTGTGAACTAGTTCAACAAGCTCTCTCCGTGTAGAAACCAAGGAAATGCTCTGTACCACGCCTATATTACTACTATTTTTAGTGCCCTTAGTAAGAATTGAATGCATAATGCCAAGAACCTTTCTTTGAGAAAGCTCAAGTATCTCTGACATTAGGAGGCAACTAGTTGCTGATTGAAAGCAAAAGAGAAAACTCACCTCTTAACTGTGAGCTCTGGATGGTCAAAACTAGCTTCAAGAAGTGATAATGGTAAAATAACAAAACTCTCTCCATGGATCACCCAGGCCTGAGCATAGTCAAAGTAATTTAACAAGTTAATCGAACTCTTCTCAAACGTTGCCGTTCATCTTACAACATGTCCAAGCATACTCAATCACAATGCAACGCACAACAGGCTCCTCTTGATATTCAAATTTGAAGGGATGGAACAGATGCTCACGAAATTGATGGCAAGGGCCTTTACACAGAGCTCTCGAATGGATTTTACTCCTTCATGACAAGAAAAATCATTCATTAGTCTTCAGGTAGATAACTAAGATGTAAATATTACTTTCAAGCGGTAGCAACCAAGAGATTTCTTTCCAAAATGGAGAAGAAACAAGATCTTGTTCATAACTAATCTGGAAAAGGTGCACACCATTTTCTGTTGCCGACGACCAAATCGAGCAAAGATCAGAGAGGAAATCCGCATCACATCTCCATCTTGAGCAAGGTCTGGAAATTCTAGAAGTCATCCAATCCTGGCACCTACTGATGACCTCCTCCACACCAAAATAGGTTGCGCCCTACAAAGTGAGCCTCACTTCAAAATTGTATCCAGAGTACAAGCGAAATCAGATTATAAATGGACTACTTGTGGATACACATAGTTGATGTTTCTAAAATAGGCGAGCTTTAATCAAAATGTCAAGTAGTCCCATGCGACCGTGTTTCTTGATTTTTGGACCAACCATAAACCTGCATATAAGGATCCAAAAGATTCCCTCCAAGGATCTTCTGAATACAGATGGTCGTGAAGCACTTCCTACAATAAGAGGGGGGTCGTAGGGTCAAACCACCTCTTCACGCACCTGAATAAGCGGAGCAACCATAGATGGATGTAACATGTCTAAGCCCCAACCATGAATACATTATAGGAGCTTGCAGAATATCGGAAGGATCCAATCCACATTTAAGCTCTCACAGCTAGATTCACTGAACAAACAATCATAGGTAGTTTAGAAAAAAACATGGTAGCACTCAAAGATCACAAGAGATGGACTATGCAGTATTCAATGAACATAAATATATATATATATATATATATATATATATATATATATATATATATGTAACTATTCAAGGACGCATGCAATCGATTTTCCCACATGCACTCATAGAAAGGATTGTAGATTCAAGGGTTTGGTGCACCTGAAGTTCAAGCAGCCCTTGAAGTAAGTCGAGCGCTTTGAAAGCCTGGAACAAGAAATCAACATGCCAATGATCTCAACTGCTTAAGTTACAATGGATCTTAAGTTGTACTTGGCAGTTGGTACCGAAGTAATTCCGATACCAGTTAAGATACAGTTTAGATACCAGTAATTTAACTTAAAGCATTTGAATGCAAAATGCTATGTCAAAGACGTAATTAACTGACGGTCATTGAGTAAATTACAGCTGAGTCTCCACACGTATGCGAATTTCATCCACGTTGTACGACTGCGCAACAAGAGACGCCCATTCTCCACCTTCCATCTCCCGCCCATCGGCTTCCACATACGAATTCTCGACTCCTGAAATATGATCTCCTTGGCTGATCACCAACAACACCGACTTGCTGAAATCGTCGTCTTCTTCCATCGAGCCAGTTGATCGTTCAGCTGAGAGAGTAACTGAAATATTAAGAAAGACAATGTGCACAAATGGTAATTAATATCTACTGTGTGACTCACCACCCAACCATAGAAGTGAGATCCTGTAATTAGGTGTGATCTCCTTCACCCATCAAGCCACACTTATAGTCCTAGTATTGTCTATCTACATACTTAGAATATGTACAGACTAACTAGACTACTATTTGATGTTCTAACTAACTTCGAGTCGTAACTTCGAGTCGTAGACACTTGGTCGCCTCAGGATAGACCTCTCATTGTAAGGGTGGTCCTCCACCCAAGGGCGCCTTCTCATCCGTCTTCGCACAAGAGCCCATGGTTTAAACGGGACGAGACCTTCGGTCCCTCGGTGCACCATTGGCTGTACTATCATCCCTCCAGGACTCGATCACTAGTAAACAAATCTTTTTAGTGATTTTAACTAACAAAAACTATCGTCCACTGGATTTACTGGCTTTTTAGTCAATAAGAAGATTTGTTTACGAGTCATCAAGTCCCGGAGGGACAATAGTGCAACCAACGAAACACAAAGTAAGTCGCCCCTCGATGGAGTCTCGGCAAAGATTGATGGGAAGGCGCCCTGGGAGGGGGACCACCCAAACAGGTGAGAGATCTATCCTGAGGAGGGCCGCTTGGTCTATGAGTTCCCTCATAAGTAACTTAATTCCAACAGTAACAATATCACATTACGCCATTCACAATCCTACATTTTGCAGTCACTCTCCAAAGTATAAAAACAAAAGTGAATGTCTCACCGAAACGTTTCCAGATGCTATCAAGCTGAATGGCTTGCTAAGCAGGAAAGGTTATCAAGCTTACCGAACCAGAATTGTTATATCTGCCGAGTTGCCCATGCAAACGATCTCTCGGTTGGAACCAGAAACAACGTCTCTGACAGGTTCTCCAAATCACTGCAGAATGAAAGCCAAAATTCCACGGTGGCGTTACAAAGTGAAAAAGACAGTATTCAAAATTATATTCATAAAATGGACAGAGGTATGCAATGAAAGCCAAATTCCGTGGTAGCGTTATACAATGAGAAGATAGTATGCAAAACTTCATTTACAAAATGGACAGAGGTATGCAACATAGAATTTACGGTTCCTAGAAAAGATTGAAAAGTACTTGATGGCAGAGAAGCCTCCTCAAAACTCCTTGATATGAAAATGAATTCAAGCGCCAACTTAATCTCTACATAATCCTAATTTTCAACCAGTTTTAATAAAATAAAAAACTCGAGAATTCTTACCAATGGAGCTGCAAGACCGCAGCGATGGCGCCCTAATAACTCGACAATCGCAAGAATTCGTCAACCCTACGAAATCTCAAACTTCCTCAAAACCTCACCAAATTGAGAAGCTGAAAATTCATCGGAGAAGATTTCTCTGGATTGCAATGACGGACTCGATCAGCGTATGATCAAAATATCGAAAAGAATCGAAAGGTTCTCAAAAAACTTGAATTGCTCGTGAAACTTCCGGAGGAGCGAGTGCAGATCTAAAGTTTCTAATGATCTAAAAACCTCCCTTGCTGCACACTCTGTGTAATAGCATCGAAATCTTCGGAACAAGCATTTTCAATTCAGAACTCCCATTGTTTTCCTACTATCACACTCTCCAATATCACACGATGTTTCGATGCAAATGTGATATTATGAAGAAAATTCAGTGTGAAAAGAGTTGAAGTTTGAGGGATTAGGGTTTTACAGGCGGATTGAGGGCTGGCCCGAACTCTTCAAATTTCAACCAATTTCAACCAATAGGATCGCTCGATTCTTTCAAATCCAGCCCAAGGGCTTTATACTAGGGCCGGGTCGGAGGGAGTAATTTTTCCTATGTGGCGTTCTATGTGGCATGATTTTGGCACCAAATCTTTGGACCGGATTGATGAAATTGGGACAAGGTTTGTCATGGCCCGAACTCCAAACTTGGGCCGGATTGAATCGGGCCGGCCTTCCATCCACCCTAGCCTGTGTATAAAGTGGGCCTTAGTTGCACACCTCAAAAATCGTCAGAACTAATTTTTATTTTAAAATTTTGCAACAAAACATAACATTCTTAACCGGTAGGGTATTGCACCGCCTACCATAAGTATAATCTATTGGTTGGTTTTTTCCAGGGGTTTTTTTACAGATACAGTAACTTTCATTGGAACGTGGAATGAAAGAGGACACTTGCCATTATATGAGGGAATTTAGTAGGAGTCAAGCAAGTAAGACAAGCTTAAGATGTGAAAACAAAAAGCATTCAACATCATCGGAGAAAATCTTGGAAACTTTAATAGGGGTACAAAGTCTAGGGCTCAAAAATGTTATGATTTTGGATATGTTGTAGTACATATAGGATGATGTGTGTACACTCAATTTCAATTTTTTTCCAATCATATTAAAACCTATTATTTACTAATCAAAATTTTGATTTAAAAAAAAAAAAAAAATCATATATGTGAATGATTTTTTTTTAAATCAATAAGAAGAATTTTCATTGCTTCTAGATCATATGTTAATAATATATTAATCCTAATTTTTTTTTTTAAAACTAGAAAAAAATCAAGAAGTAAATAAATTTCATATTTGTATTTTTTTTCCATATTTTTTGGATTTTTTAAGATTTTTTTAATATACTAGTGGGACCCGTGCCATTAAGCACATTGAGCTTGGATATCTCCTCGACGGATTCCAACGCGGAACGGTTGAGTGAAACAAACCGAGCTATATTGTATAATAGATTGAAAAAGTAAAAAAATAAATAAAAATTAGAAATTTCACTTAATAAGATCTTTTTCAATAGTGCTCCAAAATTCATTTCATGAGATTATCAACATATGATCTAAAAACAATAACATTCTTCTATAGAATTATTTTTTTAAATCATTCACATATGTAAAAAAAAACTACGTCAAAATTTTGATTAGTGAATAATGGGTTTTAATATGATTGAAAAAAATTCAAACTAAACGTATACACATCATCCTACATGTACTACAATATATCCAAAATTATATATTATATTATGGCCATTTTTGATTGAAACAGAGTATTATGAGTTTGCTACAAGTTTTCTCTTGTATGCAATTATAGAAAATTTATACGTTCAATTTTTTTTTGGATGCATAAAAATTTGTATCAAGTGAATATTTTCTAAGATTCATGAAACAAAAAATGAAAGATTTTTAGTTGCAAGTTGAACTATACAATGGGTACATCATTCATAGCACAAACCACTTGGGGACAAACCAGTAGGGGTTAAAAAATTAGCCTAAATTCTTTAAAATTTTCTTGAGATGTACTACAACACAAAGTATTGTTTGTTTCATTTGGTAAAAGAATATACAAAATATTGAGGGTCGAAATCTAAAACATGTTTCATTGCCCTACTTTTGAAGAAGAGATTTTAACACTCAATGTCTTATACAATTTGTCACCAAAAGAAAGAAACATTACTAGAGCTTACAATTGGCCTCTGCTTCTAAAGAAAAAAGGAGGCCGGTCAAAAAGTCTCTTGTTATGAAAGATGAGAAGGATGAAGATGGAGCAGGAGATGGGGCTCCCAAAAATTGGTCAGAAAGTGAAGTGCATGCTTTGATTACACTTGGAGGCGAGATGGACCCTAAGTTCGTCAAAAATGCAAAAAACAAGATAAATTTTGAAACGTACTTATGAATTTCTATTTGAGAAAAGAACTTGATGTACACATTGATTGTTCATAGGTATTTGTTCAAATTTCTGATTGAAGCATGTATTGGAATTTGTATTTGGTTCAAGGTTTTAAGGCAAAAGTGACGTTTTGTCTAATAGACACATCTACTCATTATATATATCACTAAGTGCTGAATTCCATTAGTAAAAATGCATCTACTCATTATGTATATCACTAAGGGTATGTTCGCACTTGGCCTTAGAGGTGGTCTTAGAAGGCGGTCTTACCACCTTAATAAAGTGTGTGTTCCCACCTACATTCTTTAGTAATTACCAATCCTACATGGATGTCCACATGGCACACTTTAAAGATTGGGTATTAGCTAACGTTTAAGAGGACAAAAAATACTTGAGCGATAGTAGGCAATTGTTAAGGGAGCACCAAAATTGGAAATATTCCTAAGTTTTGAACACTTAAGAATGGTCTTAACCCCTAAACGTTCTCACCCTTTTCAGATGTGGCAGTTTTTTTAAAGATGCATTATAAAATGCAACTAAGAGGGATATTTTCAACTTGATGAATGAATAAAAGTTGTACATTGTGAATTTTAGATTCTATCCATACGGTTAGATTTGCGATTGCTATCACCAATATTTGTGTATGAATTTTCAAACTTAAAATTTAACACTCTTTTGTAATATGATTACGAATAAGATATTGACAATCTAATAATGAAATTTGTTGGGATGGGTTGAAATGTAATACTCTAAATGTAGTAATTTTTGGAGATTTTTTGGTTGCTTAATTTTAGTAGTTGACTTTTTCAAGAGCACTTTTACACTAAAATCTTCGAAATTTTGGGTGGAACACTACAGCATGAAATGAGGCATAAAAATTTCACAAATCATCCCCTTTCTAATCGGATCACACATGCACAAAGCTAACTTCCCATTAAAGTTTCAGTAAAAAATTCACACTGCAAAAAATGCATGATAGATGAGAAATCGGAGTTCAAATCCGTACATCATGCAAAATATGCATGGTTGGGCGGTTAGGGGTTAACTAATTTGGCTCTTGAGGGGCCATTATGTAATCCGGTTATTATTGATGACACCTTTCCGAACCTCATTGATGACACCTTTCCTAAAAAGAAGGTATTCCTCCCAAAATTATGGAGGTGTTAAGTTTTAATTCATGTTCTTTGCAAAGGCCAGGTGCTGGAATGAGTGCTGGAATTTGCACTTGGTTCTTGATTTGAAGGCTGAAATGATTTTAATTCATGAATTACTATTACAGGAAACACAGCTAATCGTTATGTATATCAAAAAATGCTGGAATCTGCACTCTCCTCTTGATTTAAAAGTTTAAGACTGAAGTGACCTTTTTTCATCATTTCTTATTTGCACAGTAAATGCATCTACTTATTATATACTTAGATCCTCATGTGCTAATGACATGTAAATTTCAATGGATACCGTGGGAGTTGATGTCTGGGTGCGACTTCATGCAAGAACGGTAATTCATATTTCTAAATTCAAAAGGTCAGTTATATCATGCAAGATGCAAAAGGAAATTCAATGGATTATTCAAGAGATACAAAGATGACAGTTGCAAACCACCAGTCAGGAAATGATCGCCATGAGTGCTAATTCTATGAGGCCATGAACAATTGGTGGCATTTTAATGGAAATGTTATGAAACATGTTTCTGCAAGTGCAAATGCTTCCACAACAACACCTACATCAAACATCAAGGATTCATGGGTTTAAAATGACCAATTCAATTGATCATATAGTGAAAAACACATTTCAGATGGGAAAGTTTTATATCACCAAAATCAATGAAGAACATTGCATTTGTACGTCAAAAACTAAATAATATTCAACAAAAAGAACGTTCCCATATGACCTACTCAAAACTGCTAAGAAAAGGAAAACATGAGGCCCAATTCAGGTCTCCTGTGAAGGACTTACATTAGATAAACTTCTCCGCTCACAGGCATTGTGTTTTCTCTGAGTCATCGTCAGCTTTCCACCGTAAACTATACCTGATCTCTATTACATTTCTGTATTACATTGAAATAAAGCAACCACTGGTCTGAATTGCAGATTGTGTTGCAAATGTGAAGCAGGACTCTCCTTCAAAACTCTCCCGTGAATCTAGATATACAAGGTGATTGTTGACATGATCATCCAACAAACTAAGGAAACAACGCAACAAAGGGACCGAGAGTACCCTAATTCTTGGGGATGTTCTTGCCAACAATCTTGGCAGGGGTAATCCTGAGCAGGTTTCCGGGTTTCCCTGGAACGGCACCTCTGATGAGAAGAGCACGCAACTCCGTGTCCACCTTCACAATTTCTAGCTTGCGGATCTTCGTCCTGCCACCTCCCATTTGCCCGGGCATCTTCTTCCCAGGGTACACTCGCCCAGGTGTGGTTCCAGCTCCAATGGAACCGAGTTGCCTCTTTGATTTGGAACCGTGAGTCATCTGTCCTCTGGCAAAGTTCCATCTCTTAATGCCACCTGCACAATGCAGGCAAACCCTAGGGTTTAGTCTCCAGTTGCAAAATGAGAAAGATAGCCATTGCGGAAACCTAAGGTAACAGCACCTTAACCTAACTGCAACAGGAGATGAATGGACAATCGCCATTCACGCCCATTAGGAGATGACAAAATTGGCTGCAATGAGGGTTGTATCAAGGACTTGAAATGCTACGTTGACTTTGGATATTCTCAACATTACACAGCATGATATTTTGTGATAATTCTATTCATGCGTGAATAGTTTTCCATTCACAATTAAATCCAAAGTGAGTTTTCTATATGTATTTGTTGCCTTTGGACCAGCCTTTCATTGACAAAAACTTGAATGGAGAATGTGAGGAAGTTTGAATACGTTGCTATTCGAAAAGCAAAACCAGGTCTCATAGTGTAGCTACTTGTTTCATTTAATGAACTGCTTTGCTCAAATAGAACTTGTACTGGTATTTTTTGAACTATTTGCCCAAAGTAGGTGTGGACACTCTGATTGTGAATAACTCATTCAATTTGAATCAGAATCAGCTCGAGGCTGTTCTCAATTTGCTAATGATTTCTTATTCAAGTATTGCTCACAGAACTGCGGTTACGTTAAATTTGAGGGAGATTAGGTCAGAATTTGAACTGCACTGACCTTGGAAGCCCTTTCCAATGCTGTTGCCCACGACGTCGATCAAGTCGCCCTCCTTAAAAATCTCCTCGAGCTCCAGACGCTGATTAGGGTTGTAGCCCTCCGCGGACACCACCCGAAACTCCTGCAAATGGCGCATGGGAATGGCGTCCACTTTCTTCAGGTGTCCAAGCTCAGGCTTCGTCAATTTGCGGTCGCGGACGCGCCGGTACCCGACTTGCACGGCCGTGTAACCATCCGTAGCGTCCGTCTTGACCTGCGTAACAATGTTCCCCTCGTGGAATCCCACAACAGTGCACGGCACAGCCTTTCCGTCAGGGGTGAAGACCGTCATCATCCCCATCTTGGTCCCCATCATGCCCACGCCCGCTTCCAGAGGTCCCATGCTCACCACTCCTCGTGACGAAGACGAAGAAACAGAGGAAGTCAATTGCAATGCAACGCGAGAGAAAAATTCTACAGGGCTGGCGCCATTGCTGGCCTTGAGGCCCTGGAACGAAGTTGGAAAAGCTGCTGCAACCGTGCCCGTCGTCTTCGAGCAGGTGTGAGACTTGTGCAAAGAGAGGCTCGTTAAGCTCGCAGACACAGCGGAAATCGACACCGCTGCCGCCATCGGAAAGCTTGAGAGATGACGGAGGTGATTCCGGGTGATCCCAGGTGATTCAGGACGAACACCGGCTGCAATTCGAGCCGCAATGCGGAGAAACCTCGCTAACGAAGAGGACGAGGAGGGACCCGAGCTTGCATGTGTCTGTGGATAGGGGTGGGTGGGAACGTGTTCTCCATTCTGTTCCCAATATTGAGAACCGGAGACATTGCAAAGTTAACCCTTGACCACCACACCCTCTCCAGATTTGGAGAATTGCAAAGATGCAATGGATATGAACTCCGGTCCTCTTTCGAGGCCGGCGTGAATAAAGTGTCTGTTCGTCTTGACAATGAGCTAGTGTCCACCGGACAAAGGGCCATTGCAAAGATGCATTATACAGTACAACTACAAGGATATTTTGAACTTGATGTATGTTTGAAAGTTGAACATTTTAAATTTTAAATTTTAAATTCTATTCATACGGTTAGATATATGATTACTATCATGAATACTTTTGTATAAAATTTGAAACGTATAATTTAAAATTTATGTTTGATTAGATTATGTATGAAATATTGGCAATTTATGAAGTGAACTTTTTGTGATGGATTGAAATGTAAAACTCTACGTGTAGTGATTTTTGGAGATTTTTTGGTTACTTAATTTGATGAGCTGATTTTTTCCAAAACACTTTTGAACTGAGATCTACAATTTATTTGATGAATCACTTCATCATAAAATGAAGCATAAAAAGTTCACAAATTATCCCCTTTTCACAAAGTTCACATATGTGTGAAGCTATCTTGCTGTAAAATTTTGTAGTATTTTTTTTATTTACAAAAAATAGCTTGATGAATGAAATCTTATTGATATTTATCATTCAAGATATGAATACTCAGTCCTTTAGGGATTAAGTCCTAAGAGCATGCCCACCCTTCTCTGGAATTTATTCATGGATGAATGCAGGAAATTTTCATCTTGCCGATTTATCTCTCTCCCACCCACAAAATCGTATCTCACCTTGTTGCACAACCCTAAGCAAATGTCAAAGTGTCCTGTGTTCCAACACAAGTTCCCAAACTATTAACCCCTAAAGGACCATCATGTTCTCAGTGTAGTCAGACTTTGATCTGTAGCTCACTCTCTCATTTTGAATTTGAGAAAAGAAATTTAGAATATTTTCATAGATGAAAATAAATGTTCACTATACATCTTGAAATTTTCATAATTTCTATTGGAAATTGAAATTATTTTTATTTTCTTAAGATTTATGTCTTCAAAAAATCATATTAATTACCAGATTAATTACAATGAGTATTCAAATTTATGAAACCTTTATCTTAGGTGCAAATCACAAGTGAAATCACTTTGATATATATTTAAAAGTTACATAAAGTTTTAATTTGAAAATTTTAATAGAAAAACTATGCTAAAGAATAAATTGGCTTTTGACCCATTGAATTGATACATAATTACCATAAAAGATTCAATAATCAAAATTTTGATGAATCATAAAGTGGATAGAAACTAAACTTGATCAACTTTACAAACTTTGTTAATTCAACTCAAATAAAAAGAAAATTTTCAAAGTGAAATCTAAGTTTGATTAGAAAAAGGCCTCTTTTGGACCCCTCGTTTCTTTTAGGATTAATTAGTATCATACTTGATAATCATAGTGGCAATTTTGTTTAGAGGGGTTTGTTGTGACATCAATGTATCTTGCAAACTTGCCATCACAAAGAGCTTGTAAAGGTGTTGTCATAAAACTTTTCATTCAAAATATTTCCGTAAAAGGGTAGATACAAGCGTAGATGAGATTGTATGCTCTAACTACCTGAGAGCCGCTCCCCATGAACCACTCAGTCCCGGTGTTGCAAATAATAGACAACCAGTTCATTGTTCAACCTTCTTTGGTTCTTTTTCGATAAAAGTGAGAGCGAGTCTCTAAAAGACAGCGACCTTAATTTCAAGAAGTGCCAACTCCGACCTATCGCTCTAGCACTTGTCTTCTAATCCAAAGCAAGAGCTAAAATTGGTTTATACTCTCTGTAGAAAGTAGACATGGGTCTCTTTTGTGGACTCTTCCTAAGGCCTCGCACCTATGACCCACAAATTACCTTTTCCAACAATCAACACCCTTAGATTCTTTGCAAATTTGAACAATTTTTTTCAGTATTTTCTTCCTTTCTCTTTTTAGCCACAACGCCATTAGACATGGAAGAAACAATATCCGTTACAGTCTTATTATTTGCGTACTTGAGGCTAACCTTAACCTTTAAATATGCAAGGAGCAGAGTGAGGCCATCTTTGGTAGTTTTTCTATCAAACGTTGATTTTCACTTAGTTTTTAATTTCAAATGAAAATGATCCCAACTTCGAAAGTGTGGGGATTATCTTCTCGTTTCTAATTCAACTTACAATTCTTCAAAATTGTTAAAATTATGTTTTTTGCAACACTTTAACCCCTAAATGCATGAGAGACCAAAAAATGGCTTATGAATGAAGTCGACTTTTCAATTCCAACTGCTACATGGATGACTTTCATCCAATTCTTTTTGTGAAGGGCTTTTGCTTGGTGATGCCACCTCTTCAAGTTAAATTCATATCATTCAAGCTATTTTTAGATTTTACATGGGGTCCCAACTACAAAAAGAGTCGTAAAAATGGTTCACCGTGCAGTGTATTTTGAATGTTTTTGCTTGTTTTACTTAAACTAAATTTAGGCTATGAAATTGAGCTTAACTAACAAAATGAAGCTTGCCAAGTTTGGTTTTCGCTCCACTTTGAATTTTTGGAAAAATCTAAAAATTGAGTGTTTTATTGTAGCTACAAGTTTGGTAGGTATCATTAAGGTGTAGCAAAAATTCTAAATTTAGATAAACGGATGATTTTCATCAACTAAACTTTTCTTCATTGTAATTTACACCTTTGGTAGAAAAATCGGAATTTTCTAATACATTTTGTAATTGATATGAATTTTCTTTACAATCACTTCAAAAACAATAGTAATTTCAAAATTTCACCAAAATTTATGAAAAATTCATGATTTGTAGTAGACAAGTGGCTTCATCTACTAAAAATATAAATTTGAATTCTTTTATTATTTTTAGTTGCAAAATTGAGTGTGGCAGATAAAGCATGATTCCATGGTTATAGGCCCAACCTTTAGGGGTTAAAGCTCAAAACCTAAAAATTCCAATATACACTATAGTTATTCTTAAAGTCACCTTGTGTTTGAATAAGATATTGTGAATTTTGCTTTAATATATTCTTATTTGTTCACCCCAAATAATTAAAAGGTATAAAAGAGCTTAGTGGTCTCTCATTATTAAGTGTGCAAGAGCTTTCTTCAAACTCATGAAAAACTAGTTTAGCCATCTTTCTTGACGACCCTTCTTGGCTGACGAAGTAAAATATGGCTCTTGTCATTGAACGTGTTGTTCAGAAAGGCTTTTAGTGTTGGAGGATTAGGTATCCATCACATCTTCGGTGCAGGCCCACTGCCATTGCTCTGCCAAAGAAATCCAACTAACTTACTTGATGCTCATAGAATTCTCCATAGAAATGCTCATCAAATGCTCATAGAAACGGAGTATTCTATCACAACATGATCATGCTCAGCTCAGCTCCTTCTAGGAACAGACACTTGTCCTTTTCCATTTTGTTTTTGTTTTTTGAACGCAAAAAATGAGAGATTCATTGCAGAGAATCCTTTTCATTTCTGCAATTTAGTGCATAACTTATATCACATCATTCTCAATTTTGCTTCCGAGTTCTCCGTCACTTCCCCGTCTACCGATCGAGACTTTCGGGATCACCGCTTTCTCGAAATTATCCAGCTTCGGAATTTATTTTATTTTTGGCACAAATATCCAGTTTCGGGATTCATCAGTCACGGTGACTGATTGTTTTTTTTTATATAATTTTTTAATTGTGACCCCGGACAATCGGTGACGGATGTCGGAATGAAATAAAGTTCAGCTCATTCTAGTGAGTTTATGATTTCGGCCCCTCCGCTGGTGAGGACTGTGCACTTGTTGATGGTCAGAAACAGCTCGAAAGCTGTGTTTCTTTGTTTCATTTGAATTCTTCTGCTTTTTGTGACCTCAAATTCGACCGTGGGAGCTTTTGTGCGTCTCGAATTCTAGTAAGGTTCTTTGAGTTTATGAGGATTCTGCATTCGTTATGGTCAGAAACAGGTGATTAGGGTTTGACGAATTCCCCTGCTTCTTGTGATTCAGGTGTGGATATGGCAGCGACTGGCACTATGAGAGCGTTAGTGTGCCGCAAGCTGGGCGATCCGACGCTGCCGCTGTCGGAAACCTCGCCTCTGTACGTGGATGAGAATTTCCCGAAACCGAAGCTGTCAGGAGGCTCTCCCACTTCGGTGCTGGTGAAGATTGTCGCCTCCAGTGTGAACTTCGCCACGGGCTTGCAAATCGAGGGCAAGTACCAGGAGAAGGCTGCGTTGCCCTACGTCCCGGGGGAGGATTTCTCCGGAGTTGTGTTGGCCGTGGGCGATCGTGTGACCAAGGTGAAACCAGGAGATGCCGTCTGCGGCGTTGCAGGGGGTGGTGCTTATGCCGAGGAGTTGCTTGTTGATGCGTCCAGTTTGTAAGTTCTAACCGCAATCTGCTCCATAGCCAAGAAAACAATGATGAATATTACTCCCTCCGTCCTATAATAGATGATGCTTTTGAGAATAAAGTTGCCTCAAATTACTTGATGCAAATCATTTATTCAATTTGAAGTTGTTATTTTACACATTCTAACAAAGAAAATTTACGTGACAAAGCTTGTCTTTGTTCATGTGTGGATCACAAACAACATATGAGCTAGCGAAAATCAATGCTAGCATATGTTCGTTGCATCTAAAAACACATTCTAACGGTACTGAGATAGAAACTTACTGTATTTAGAGATTTGATGAAATCATTCTAGATTGCGTAATTTTTTGATTTTTTTTGAAAGCATCATCTCTTATGGAACGGAGGGAGTATGAACTTCGAGTGCTTTGTAACTGTTCCAGTACCTCTGGTTTTTCTTTCTTCTTTTTTTGGTTCTCGTTCTTGTTTTTGAAACAAATGGACGATTTGAGAACAGCCTCTATATCGAACCAAAGCCAGAGCCCTGGCAGAGAAACTATTTTTTTTCTTCTGGTGGTTCTCGTCCTCTTGTATGTGTGATCCCTTAATGGCTCAAATTTGGTGTCATGTTTTTTTAAGCAGTTTTGAGCAGGTCACATGCGGACTTTCTTTAGTCCAATTTTACTTATTTTTTGACCAATGTTCTTTGCTGATATATAAAATTTGGCTCCTTCTGAATTCTACTATTTTCACAATATTATCAATTGAATTGGTCATTTTAAAACTATAAATCCTTGGTTAAGTCAGATTATTTACTGGTGTAGGTACAAGGTGCCAAATGGATGCGATCTACTGCAAGCTGGTTGTCTGCCGATTGCATTTGGTACATCTCATGTAGGACTGGTCCATCGTGCGAATCTGAAAGCGGGCCAGGTATTGTTTCCCATGGCCTTTGATTGTTTTCATTGTGCATATTGGGCACTATGTTTATTATTGTTGTGTAAGTACCAACCAAGTAGTGCCACTTAGTTAACTTAGGCCCCACCCGCACCAAACAAGTAAGAAGAGCAGCCAAACAAATGTTACTTTCTTATACTTCTTTTATGATTCTCCTTAACTCTCCCTAAGTAGTAGCTTCTTACTCCAAAATCTTCATGCACAAGATATTCTAACTAACTCTCACTACTTGATCAATTAGCTAATTGCTCTTAACCCCTAAATGACAGAGGGGGTAAGGGCCAAACCTAAATGTGCTATAAAATGTTGCTTCTACAACTTCGATGAAGTTTGGTTCAAAAGAGAAAATGAGAAGCACGATGTTTTGTAATTATCCATACGGGTCAAACTTTCAAAAAATGTTTTCGATACTCATTAAACAAATTTAGAAGCATTTATCGTTGAATATTCACCAAAATTACAAATTTTATTTTTAGAATTTGAAATTTGGTATGATTGGTTGAAACTAGACATTCTATTCTAAAGTTCAAAAAAGCAAAAAAATTCAAAGAGGGAACATCATTACTTTCCCGAAATAGTAATTTTTGTAACACTTGGACAATGTTGAGGTGTTTGTCTTTGAAAATTTCTCCTTGATGGAGTTTAACTCGGATTGACATAATTCAAATTGGGTTGGAAAGTAGACTTGATTTCCTATTTGAAATTTTATTTTATTTTTCAAAAAAGTTTTTTTTTCATCTCGGGCAGCCCGTAAAAAAAGGGCAGCGACCATAAAATGGTCGTTCGGTCACTTAGGGGTTAACCCTTAACCCCTAAATGACGGAGGGGGTAAGGGCAAAACATAAATGTGTTATAAAAAATTACTTCTTCAACTTTGATGAAGTTTGGTCCAAAAGAGAAAATGAGGAGCATGATGTTTAGTAATTATTCATACGGTCAAATTTCAAAAAATAGCTTTTTATTCTCTCATAATCAATATAGAAGCCTTTAGCTTCAAATATTTATCAAAATTACAAATTTTATTTTTAGAATTTGAAATTTGATATGATTGGTTAAAACTAGACATTCTATTGTAAAACTAAAAATTGCAAATTTTTCAATGGAGAGAACATCATTACTTTCCCCAAATAGTAAATTTTCTAACACTAGCCAATGTAGAGGGTGTTTGTCTTTGAAAATTTCTCCCCGGTGGAGTTTAACTCGGATCGACATGATTCAAATTGGGTTGGAAAGTAGACTTGATTTCCTATTTGAAAATATTTTTTATTTTCTAAAAATAGATTTTTTCCATCTTGGGCAGCCCGTAAAAAAAGGGCAGCGACCATAAAATGGTTGATCCGTCACTTAGGGGTTAAACGTCAAGATGGCCTGAATGGGGCAGCCCGGAAGGAATCTAATTTTTTTTTGGCAAAAACGGCTCTGCAGTGCACTGCTGGCTAGCACTGTAGCACTGTAGCACTGCGGCACTGCTGAACTTCAGCTGCCCCAACCTCAAAACTTGTTCAATTTGATAACTTTGATTGCTTACCAACGATTCCACAATCTCAAATTAGGCGAAAATTTGGAATCTAGATCGCTTTTTCAGTAGCTTTCCAACGCAACAAGTCTCGCTTGATTTGGTTGAGAAATGAAACTTTTTTCTCCAATTATTCCTTTATACCAAGCCCGTGGGGCTTGCTTTGACGTTTAAGGGTTAACTAGTGGATGCAGGCATGAGTTAGCTGAACATTGTCATCTAATTGCTCTTACTCGGTAGGTGCGGGCACATTTTAAGTTCACTACTCTTAAAATTTGTTAGGTACTTCTTACTTGGTTGGAGTTAACCTATGAGCTTCCAAGAGACCTTTTTTTGGTCGTTGCCCATTTTCCCAGGCTGCCTAGGGCCAAAAAAATAACTTTTTTTCAAAATAAAAAATACCATGTCATAGGTAATCGAGTCTTCTTTCCAATGCAATTGGAATTATGTCCATTCAATCAAAAATCCACTTAGGAGAATTTTCAAAGTGAATCCAAAACAATTGAGCCAATGAGATTCATTGGGTACCTCAAAGGAACTTTTGTACAGCTCACATGGATTGCATGCCATGAGTTGTGGACTCATTCAATTGGAGGAGAGTTGAAAGGTTAATCTAATTTAGCCAAAATTTCTTGCTTCCCTTCATACGCCCACCTATTACAAGGTCTGTGAAAAAATGCTAATGATTTGAACATCTTGTCAAATTGAGTCATGCATCTTGTTAACAACCTCATCTTGAGAATGGTAAAAAAATGGCAAACCTTCTTTTTTTAGGTTTGAGAACCCATCAAAGCAAGGTTGCCCGGATTTTTCAGGACCTGAAATTTTAAAATCTCAACTTCATTTGTGTATGATCAAATATTTGAAATTTTGACGGATGGTTTATAAGGCCTAGGAGTACAAGATCTTGTGGTTGGAATGTGAAAAAAAGTTTTGAAAAGCATTTAGAGATCACCAACAAAAATGTCCAAAATGATATAGTTTTGGGTGGGGACCTCCCTCGGCCGTTTTGGGGTTAAGGCCCATTAGCTACTGTAGTTGAAAGTTAACAAACTTATTGTGTGCCTACACTTGCATGGTAACTAATAGGGAGTTAGGCTGTTAAGTTGCTAACTGCTGCTACTTGGTTGGCGCGGGCAGATTTAGCGCTTCAAACCATGTTACTGTTAGGTACTGTTAGTTTACTTGTCCAAAATCGGGGAGTTAAGTTAATTAGTGGAAATGAATGTAAACTCATTGCAAGTTAGTTAACAAGAGTTGGCAATAATTTGCTAACTGACACAACTTCAGGCATTTAGTAACTAATCTTAGTTAGCTAAACTTGCTGCTTGATTGGTGTATGCAAAACGTGGTCCAGTGACCTATACTTAGCAAATACTTGGGACACTCTTTTGAGCTCTTTGCAAAGTCAGTGACCCCGTTTTGATTGAATGGATGCAGGTGCTTCTCGTTCTGGGTGCAGCTGGGGGAGTGGGTACATCTGCTGTGCAGATTGGCAAGCTCTTGGGTGCAGTTGTAATCGGTGTGGCCAGGTTAGTGTATCATCTCTGTACTATGCTCACATTGTGTGGTTTGTAGCTCAATTATGGAAGCTCTTGTTTTCAAAATTCTGCATGGATGGTTCATGACGATTCGTGTTGTGAACTATCACCTTATCTTGTTATCCCGAAGTGCTTAAAAGTGGCTGCTTCCATATCATAGGAGTTGAAATAAATCATTTAGTAAGGTACAAAAATGTACCAATAGAAAGAAGAAATCATACCCTACATGTTTGAACAACAGAAAATATGTTTTGAAAATTACTATTAGCTTCCAAACTGGGTTTTTCTATTTTTAGCTTTGGCACTTACTGAATCATGGACATGTAACAGGGGCCAGGAGAAAGCAGAGTTGCTGAAAACACTCGGAGCTGATCTTGTTGTGGACCCAACTGATGGTGAGCTGATTAAAACCGTGAAAGCATTCTTGACCTCCCGGAAGCTTAGAGGCGTAGATGTTCTTTATGATCCAGTTGGTGGTAAGCTTTTCAAAGACAGCATGAAGCTCCTGAGCTGGGGTGCCCAGATCCTGGTCATTGGTTTTACTAGTGGGGAAATTCCCAACCTCCCTGCTAATATTTTACTCGTAAAGGTACGTTTTCTTCTGGTACTAGAAAATTGCTATGGTCTACTTAAAGCCGTCATTTTGATAAGCTACGATTATAACTGAAGTGGGGGTTTTATGTTTTTTGGTTTGTTGTCTCTGCCCCACAAGGGGGAGACTATGAAACGCTTCATTTTCAGGAGTGACTTGGCTGGACAGTAAAAACAAGCCATAAAAGTAAATCTGGGGTAAATACTAAGGCAGAGACTATGCAACTAGCCGCTTGTTTTGGAATCCTTTTGATCAATTCTACTTGTACTTATTTTTATTATATACTAAAACACATTCTGAAGGTGCATCGTTTTCTTTGCAGAATTTGACTGTTCATGGCTTGTATTGGGGAAGTTATCAAAAATTTCAGCCTCAAGTAATGCAAGAGTCTATGCAAGCATTGCTTGAGATGTTGACGAATGGCAGCCTGCACGTTCCCATTTCTCACAAATTCTCGCTCAATGAGGTATAATTTTGCCTAGAACATTCAGTCTGCTTCTTCAAGAATTTTGTACTTCCTACTCTGACCTGCAATGATGGATTCTCTAGAATAGTTTCTTTCTACATTTTAAAAGAATTTACATGTCCTATTTTACAGTACCCATTTTAAACTATTTTCGCACTATGCATACTCACTGGTATCTTTGGACAACAAGACTGGTGCATGTGTTACGATTCTAACCATTTACACAACGACCTTACTCTCGTACCTCAGTAAACATTGCTGATGTTATCTTTTTGTGCAGGCGAACAAAGCTTTTGCAATATTGAAGCAACGTGAAGTGAGAGGGAAAGTGATGATTCTACCTGGAGGCAGTTCAGAAAGCCCTAAATCAAAGCTGTAGGAAGCATTTAATTTCTCAAACTGCCAGCAGTTTCTAGTCGAATTTGAAAAATGTTGTTTATAGTCATGACTCACTGCCTTCAACTGAAAGCTTTGAAACATATTTCGTCAAGAGCCGCTGCTGGCGTTGCACACCCAGACCTCTTTAATAGACTTGGTACAAAGCACACTCCGTACTCTCACTACGGTATCACGCTGATATATCCAAGGAATTGTATATGAATGTGATGACAAAGAGCTCAACAAGTGTGAAAAGGGTTTAAAATAGAGGCACCTTGAACCATGAATGCCCCTGAACCAGTGAAGCTACACTTGTATTCATGTGGCTAATTGCAACAAAGGAAAAATAAAATAAAAAATGGAATAATCGCCTTATGCTTTCCATTGTCGCATGATGCGTGGCCCAATTGCTAGATTGGTTGGATCTGCCTTAGCCCTAGTGATATCATCGTGACTTGCTACCAACTACCCTTGTTGGCTATGACGTTCGCCCCCTAAACCCTAAATCGCCTCTTCTTGAGCCTAAACATGTTATATATTTGGGGTTGTCACACCTCTTTCTTCCTATTCTCAGAGAATGGAGAATAGGGACGTGGCATGCTCTCCTTGAATGGTGGAGGGCCTTTTCTTGGAGATTGAAGAATCTCCATTCTTCTCCTCCACGAGTGAAAAATGATTCTCGGAGAATGGAGAATGGCCCATGCTTGGAGGATGAGTCACCAACTAACAACCTCTATTCTCCATTCTCAATATCCACAAACCATAAAAGGGGTGTCACACCTTCTCCATGGAGAAACTATCTTATTGGCTCCTCTTTTTCCTCATTCTCCATTCTCCGAGAGGTGTGACAACCCCTCTTGTACATGGTTGAAGATTCAAAGTAAGTTTCAACGTACAGCGTATGACCTTCCACTATTTTTCTCTTAATAATATCCACCACTGTAGTCCACTCGTCTTACTTCCACAAAGTAGACAGCCTTCGGTATTCTATAAAAGCAAAGTGGCATCAGCCTTTAAGGCTGAAAAAAAATTCCCATAAGCCTTTTTGCTAATGAGCCATATATTCCCCACCTTTCACTACCCGGAACGATGATCTAGGCTTCCCCTATAGCTGTAACAAGCTGCACCTATTGCAACAACTTTTTTATTTATCTCGTTTAAATTTAATGCACCCAATCATTGCAATTTCAGTGCACTTTGAAATAGTTTTCTTTTTGGTTCATGTATTCACAAAATCAAGTACATAAATATTCAAGAATGATACTCTATTTTTTTGTTATAAACAAGCCTATTCAACACCTAAAGGTGGTTGCTTACTTTTTGCTTTGGAAATGTGTATCAATCTTATAATGGAACAAACATAACATTCAGTAACCTTCCAAGAGGGTGCCTTTTAGATTCATCCACCTTCATATAAGGAGTGACCAATGATTTGTAATTGAATGGACTATTGAATCAAATAAACAATTACAAAACACTGTTGGATTGTAATTGAATGAGTGCTTTCCATTATTGTTCACCATGGTTGATTGCTCATGCTTAATGCCACTTACCCCCATAGCTACTGATGTGATGTGGAATATCCCACGTCATTTCATTTGGGGGATGAAATGATGTGGGATATTCCACATCATTCTGTTGGGAGAAGGCAATAGTTACAGAGGTTGTTGAATATTATGAAAAATTATGCAAAAATATGCATTATTCTAGGTCTCTTTCCCTCTACAAGAAAAAAATTAGCTCTGATTACAACATTAGCAAATGTATACTAAATCCCTTAACTCTCAAAGGATAAGGCAAGCCCCTCAGGATTTTTCTAAAAAACCTTCAAGAAATCTTTTGAAGTGGTCCACCATTTTGTGATTAATAAATCATGTTGGAAAGAAAAAGGAATTGCACATCGAGATTGATACGGATAACTCTATTATGTAGCATCAGATGGGAGAGTGCCAAAGCAAGCAACAGTTCCGCAGTAGCACGGCAAGACTTTCCCCACCACGCCGCCGCAACAGCCATAGCTGTACCTCAACTCCTCCCCCTCCGGAATATCTCGCCTGGCGAAGAGCACTAATCTGGGGATCACGGAGCCGGCGGCTCTCACCAGGCAAGGCAACAGATTGCCCCCATCACACGCGTGGTTGATGAAGCGAGCCACGTTTCCTACTCTCGTGGCGTCCACGTTGAGACGAACACAGGCGTCGCCCGATGGCATGAATTCGCGCACTACCAGCAATGCTGAGCCACATCTGGATTGGCTGCTGCCTCTCTCCACATCATACAGCCTCTGACGCTCCCGGGATTGCACCGTGGTTAACAATTCACCTGCAACCGGAGCATTTGTTATTAGTAAAAGAAAATGTCCGAATGTGCGACTTCAACTGCAAGATTCTAATCTTTCTTTCCATTTTGAGTATGCGCAATTCTTGTTGTTTGAGAATCGCCTCTTAAAGCATCCTTTTCCTGTATCTGGAAGAGGATGAAGATCATCCGGTTTCCAGGAAAAACCTTCGCACCGGAGTGCTGTGACAACAAAAAAATTCAGGAGTGGCCTCCAAATCCAACAAACTCGGTTGGTTTTCTAGGATTCAAACTTTCTATCTGCACCGCTCTTCTTACTACGATTTTTCACTTCTTGCACTTGATTTTCACCTCCACAGGGTGCCCCTAGCCCACAACGTTGATTTCAGCGATGATTTTCGAAAGGCAGAGAGATCAGTTGCCGGCTATTTGCATGCGGTTTCTAGTTTCACTTTTCCAGAATTGAACAGTGCAACCCCGACTACTGTATCTGGAAATCAGGGACAGTTTCATCCCTTTCCAGATACAAATACAGGAATCACGGTGGCGATGCTCTTACAGTCTACCCTCCATAATATGACACTTCATAATATGTTGATATTATTGTTTCAAACAATACACATTTGACAAGTCATTTCTGTGACTAATCCATGCTTGCCACATTGAAGTTAGGGCTTCCCAAACATGTCACAATAGAGAGGGACTAGTGTATTGTGGAATGCAAGTCTTGCACTGACGTTCCTAACATTAGATTTAAGCAGAAGTCGTTGAATTCTAACCTTCATCTCTATTCCCTTGCATGAGTGTATCCCAGGCTCAAATCTACCCACTTGTATAGATTTGAGCTTTAAGAACGCGTGTACCATGTGACTCTGACTTCATCCCTATTCTCAATACAAAAATTGGAGGCTTAGTGCATACTCCATGCAATTTTTATCGTCTCCCATTGAATGCTTGATGATTTTGGTGTCAGTGAGTTCATTGAAAATGTTAAGTGAAGAATTTTGAGGAGGCTACGTCTCTCATTCATTGAGCAAGGGAAATGGAGCAGGGAGCTCACAATCGTGACTCCTATTAATAAGGTAGAGGATACTAGAATTGTTAGGGAACTTATCTATACTCATCATTGTTATCAATAACAACTCATGTATTCATACGTTTGGTTTAGGGTTTAGGGTACAAGAGGTGTAAGCATAACTTGGCTAAACATTGATGAGCATTGATCTTTGAATGAAAAATAGGGTTGTCTATAGTTACTTCCATAGTGGACTACAACCTCCCACTTCGATAAGAAATTTGTGCATAGTGATAAAATTTTGATCTAAACAGATTCGGCTCTTGCTTTTCTGTATTGAACTCTCAAAAATCACATGTTAAAAACAGTATCCTCTACATTACAGTGCTATCCGTCTCCATCTTAGAAAAATGAAAATGAAATGGAAATCAGTCGTTTTAAGACTCCACACATACCTGCATATTCACAAACAAAGGATCCTTTGTTGATGTGCTGAGCAGCATGTAAACCCCAGCCTGTGAACCGTTGACGCACAACCATAACACGGACAGAAAGGCCTTGTTGTGTAACTCGAAGGCAGCAATCTGCTCTGCAGCTACATGCTCCTCCACACTCCAAGATCAGAGGAGGCCCTTCATTCACATCGCTATCATCTTCCCGTGGCTCATAATCAGCAACAATTTCTGCACTGTGATAAAAAATGCTGAGTCATTCCCACATTCATGCCAGGGCCACAAATAAAGACAAAAGTATTTTTGCAAACTCAGGGACAAGAAACTGTGCACAAGGTTACATAAACATAACCTCTCAGGAACTCAGTTTGTAAGGTGGTTACCCCATTCCCAACTGAATAAGAAATACGGATATGAGGCATTGATATTATTTAGTATTGTTATTTTTAAGAGGTAGGCAAGAAGAAATAGATTCCAACACAAGTTGAAACATAATTTTTGGATGAAGAATGAATTAGTTATAAATTTTCAAAGTTGAAGTATGACACATCCCATTCACCTCATATAGGTAGAGCTCTTTCTGTCTAAAGAAGATTTGTATTGCACACACTAAAGATGCTTAAATCAACAACAACAAATCCATTACCACACTTACATATACTAAAACCAACAAGAGAGAACCCATTACCAACTGTAACTCATGCTACAACCAACATCATTGCAGCATTCATTGTGGAAAATGCCCCTAGCTATTGGTGAAAGGAGCCAGTTGGTAATGGGGTAACCACCTTAAACGCCAATTCAAGGAACTGCCAGTTTGGAATGGAATACCAGTTTGATTGTCAAAATCAAACATAAACATTCTTGAACAAAACAAGTAAAAGCCATCACTGGTTGCACCTGTGAACGCCAGTTGAGTTCTGTGTGGCTAAGACATTGACTCTCTCTTCGTTTTGGTACAGCAGCTGCAACTTGGACTCGGGGGTATAAGCGTTCAATCCGTTGCTTGTGCGACCGCATGTGCACTCGGAATCATCATTCTGCTGTGCAAGAACGCAACTGTCAGCACACCTGTAGTATCAAGATAGTGATGGTTAGCCATGATCAAGTGAAGATGTTATTCATATTCTTCTCTGATTGCTATTGCAGAAGATTTTCCTGAAGAAGTCTGAAAATCTTGGGTTGATGTTTCATTGATTTCCTTTCATTCAGATACATGCCAGAGTGCTTGCACCCACTCTTCGCAAAAGTTTCTAAAACCTTGTCAAGAAAAGTAGAAGCAACGATGGAGAACACCAAATACTAAAACATCATGAAAGTGCACCCCACACAAGTCATATAGCACTTCCGTACCAACTATGTGAATTGACTAAACCTTCACAATCAAGGATGCCAAAAAGGTTTACAAAATGCCATCAAAGTGTGTAGCTCACTCACACAAGCCATGATTTGACAACATAGCAATTCTATAACAACTCCTAAAACAAGGATACGAAAGTGATGCATAAGCACACATTTACAAAATGCAATCAAAAAGTGCACCTCACTCACACAAGCCATGATCTGACAACATAGAAATTCTATAGCGATGCCTAAACCTTAACCCATAAGCGTCTAAAAGCCCAATAAGGTAGATGTACCTCGAACCACCAATACGCCTAAAACCACCAACTACTATTATACCCCTCTTTCATTTCAGGAAGGAAATGTAAGCTTTCATTACATGATTTATGCATCAATTGCTCAAAAGTTAAGTCATGTACCGATAACTTACATTTCCTCCTTAAAATCGATAACTTACATTTCCTCCTTAAAATGAAGGGTGTAGAAGAAGGGTGTAGAAGTTGGTGGTTTTAGGTGTATTGGTGGTTTAAGGTACACCTACCTTATGGCCATCTGCATCAGTAAACTTTGCAGCGGTGACATTTTCTCAATTTACCTCGGTTATCTGATTGCAACACATCATTTTAAAGCTCTTGTTCTATACTACAAGATCAAGAGCGTTTGATCGTGTCAAACTGAAGTCATTTTCACACAAACAGATGATTTGTAGCAGGGGGTCCAATTTTCCGAAAATACAGTGGACGCTAAGGGGTTAAACCCTAAACCTGCAACGAAGGTGCTCACCTGCATCCCACAGAGCTGAGGATCCCGGAGAAGGCGAAGATGCCGAGGTCCTCCTGACAGCGCCGCATTACAACATCACGGTGCTCCTGTGATTCCCCACCCCAGCGGTGATGATTGTTCGAAAGGCTTCGGCAACAAGAGGGAGTGTAGCGGAACCACGGGTAGCGACACGCATCCAGGTCGTTGCGCACCGCCACCGCCCAGCGCTCCAGCCCCTGCCCTGCGTCCGCCTCTCGCCCCCGCGTCAGGCGGTCCACCGCCGTGGCCATCGCGCGACATGTACGTGCCAGACCCGCAAGCTCTTGCGGTGACAGCCATGGCATCACCAACTCCATCATCTTTTCTTGCAATGAAACCCCATCGTGACCCCTCTTCTTCATCCCCGCTCACTTCTGAACCCTAAACCCTAAACCCTAAACCCTAAGGATTCATGGTTTTAAAACGACAAATTCAATTGATCATATTGTGAAAAATATATTTCAGGTGAGACCAATTTTAAACCACTGGAATCAGCGAAGAGCATTGCATGTTTTGGTCCAAAAAAGAAAAAAGTTGAGCGAGAGGAAGTCCAAGTAGGATCTCCTCAAAACTGTTAACAAAAACAAGGAGCTCAATTTGGGTTTGTTGATCCTTTTGAGGGTTAAAACGTCAACATCACTCACTAAACCCAGCGATCACTCGTCGAGAATAACAGCTTGCCGGCTAAAGCTCTGTGACACGAAGAGTGTGTGAAACCGCAAAGAGTGAATAGCTTACAAAAGAGTCCAAATGGTGGAAAGAAGACCGTTGATTCAATAAACCAACCTGGGTTATAACAAAAAATGAAGAGAAAAACAGATCAAAAGCAGGTGAGAGACAGCATCAAGTAGTCTGATAAGCGGTGATTAATGTGTGCAAACCAAGTTTCACTGAAAAACCATCACTCTATCGAAAACCAATAATGTACCAGTGCAGTACATTTTAGGGTCTCCCTTTCACCGGTATCTACATCTACACATGGATATGGAGAAATCATATCCGTACTGTGGAAATTCCGAGTTGAAGAATGTGCAGGATTATTGAAGTATGCGCGGCGCTTTTGTTGGTGTGTAGGGAGTAGCTTGAATGTTGTTTTGCAGCAATTACAGGGCTCTAGAATTCTAATGAATTCGTGCACCATGGAAGGAATACCGTTGTGCAACGGTGGGTTTCGCAATTTGTCGTTGCAGGAACTGCAGAATTGGGGTTCAGGTAGGCCGAATTCTGTATGCGGAAGAGGGTTAGAAACAGCAAAGAAGAGGGTACAAGCAGGGTATGATAATAGCCGTGGAAATGGGCTTAAGGATATTTACAGAAGGAGAGATTCTGAGAGAAGCGGTGAAAGGCGATTACAAACCTCCAGAGATGGCGAAATGGGAAGGAGAGGGATTACTGGGACCTCTGGAGTCGTAGAGCTTGCATCTCATGTGGACACCATAACCAGCGTGCAAAACCCATATGTGAAGCATTTGGTGAAGCTGCGTCAGAACACAAGCTATCGCAACGCGGCTGGATGTGTTTTGGTCGTGGGCTCAGTGCCATTAAGGTGAAAAAAGAAAAAAAGAAAAAATCATGTCTCTTCCCGTTGCTGGATTACCAAATTGCATGCTAATGATTCAGGGTTTAGGGTTTAGGGTTTTACAGCAGGAGCTGAGGAATGGTGAAGGGAAATATGTGAGTTCTCACAAGAGGAAACTCAAGCTCGTGTTGGAGCTCTCGAATCCGCGTTCAGAATTGAGTGCATGGGCTGAAGGGATTGTGTATACGTGAGGGTTTTAGGGTTTTAGGGTTTAAGGGTTTGAATGACGCTTGCAGGAGCTGAGGGATGTTTGCATTTGTGATTTGAAGGGAAATATTTGAGATTTTCGCAAGAGAACACTCAAGCTCGTGTTGGAGCTCTCAAATCCGCGTTCAGAATTGAGTGCATAGGCTGAAGGGATTGTGTATATGTGAGGGTTTTTAGGATTTAGGGTTCGAGTGACGCTTGCAGGAGCTGAGGGATGTTTGCATTTGTGATTTGAAGGGAAATATGTGAGATTCTCACAAGAGAAAACTCAAGCTCGCGTTAGAGCTCACAACAGAATTGAGTGCCTGGGCTGAACGGATTGTGTTTATGTGAGTGTGTTTTAGGGTTTAGGGTTTAAGCGTTTGAATAGGAGCTGAGGAATGTTTGCGTTTTTGTTTTGAAGGGAAATATGTGAGATTCTCACAAAAGAAAACTCCCAACCGATCAAAGTGTTGCTGGTGTTGGAGCTCACGAATCCGCGTTCCGATTTGAGTGCCTGGGCGGAACGGATAGTGTATGTCAGTGAACCAGTGATGAGAAAAGTGGCCGGTGTGGATTCTGCTGAAGGTCTTCAAGGCGTCGGCGTGTTGGCCTTGCCTTCCTCCTTTTGCAATTTGGAGGGCACCTGCGACATACAAGCTGGGAATTGGGTTTCGTCTCCTCACCGTGTGTTGGTGCTTGATGGCATTCAGGTAAGTTCTCTAGCCCCTAAGCGTCCACTGTGTATTTTCGGAAAAGTGGACCCCCTGGTGCAAATCATCTGTTTGTTTGAAAATGACTTCAGTTTGACCACAACCGACATTGTTGATCTTGTAGTATAGAACAAGAGCTTTAAAATGATGTATTGCAATCAGAAAACCGAGGTAAAATGAGAAAATGCCACCGTTGCAAAGTTCACTGATGCAGATGGCCATATTGGGCGTTTTAGACGCTTAGAGCATCTGCACCCCAACGCGCCAAGAGTCTGACACACACAATAAGTGGATGATAAATGTTGCGGGCCCTTCAAAAATGCCTCTTGGCCGTGAACTTTGGCGAGTCAAGAAATGGCCCTCCAAATCTATGTTTAGTTGACTGAATCTGACATTCTACTTGCGATTGGTGCATTGACTATTTGACATGCACTTTTGGTGCTTGAGGGGCGTTCAAGGTGGGGGAGTATGATTTCAAGGGCTCTTCAAATATAGATGAATAATTTTAGTGAGTCACCTTTAGCGAGCATGGGTGCAGATGCTCTTAGGGGCTAGGTCATGCCATTTTAGAAGAAATTGACAATCACACAGTCTTACTTCTCTTTGGTTTACCGAGATGGATTGATAAAGTTGGTGCTAATTTGAATGGTTGTGCTCACAGGATCCAGGCAACTTAGGCACATTACTGCGAACTGCGGCAGCATTCGCTTGGGTATGGTTTTTTTTTAGTTCAGTTGTCATGTGTTCAAGCATTTCTTTTCAAAATTTTGGATGTTAATCACTAGGAGGCATGTTAGGTTATTGAAGAAGATTTCAAATTGCAGCCTCTTGGGTGACTATCAGTGATCTCAAAACTGGCTAAAATTAGCAGGATTTCTACCAAAAACATGGGGCTGCTAAACATACGAAGAAAGAAAATGAATTTTTTTTGATATGTAGCGAGAATGCTCATCATGATATAAATATGTAGCAACTTCATGAGGTTATATCCGCGGATATCATTAATATATCAAGGTTATTGCCGGATATTATAGAGGTATCATGAGTATTGTATGCATTGGGTAGCAAAAGTAGATACCATTTATGTGAGAGGTCGCATAATGTTCTAAGGTCGAGGCACCTAAAACTGATAACTTAAGCTACCTACACTATTTCTGGACCAGCCATTAATAGAGTGATATTTTTCCCGGGTTGGAAGTTAGTTTGTGCGGAGAATGCAAATTTTTCCATGAATTATTTCCCAATATTGAAATTTGTACAATTTTTCAAAGTGAAAAGTACTTCAGGACCCAAAACCGATAATGTGCTCTAATGTACAAATGAGGTACATCTTTTCTTTCAAAATCTAGAAATTAGGCCAGATCGGTTTTGGGTACCTGGTCGGTTTTAGGTGCCTCGACCTTAAATGTCATAAAGTGGTTCTGAGATCACTGGTGACTATTGTGTGCAGGATGGGGTTTTTATGCTGCCAGGTGGCTGCGATCCTTTCAACGAGAAAGCGCTTCGAGCTTCCAGGGGTGCATCTTTCAGGTTACCCATTGCTGCTGGCCGCTGGTCTCAGCTGCAGTCCTTTGCCGACATGCACAAAATGACGCTATACGCTGCCGACCCTGATGAGAAAGAGCCATCATCTAGACCATACGGTAATGAGACTGTAGGTTTGGATTCAGAAAGCAATCTTGTCTTGGGTGAGAATGGCTCAATTGCAATTGCTGCAGGCAAGGAAGCTCTCTGTCTGATCCTGGGCAGCGAAGGACAAGGACTTTCAGAAAATGTCCACCGGTCATGTGAACGGGTGTCGATTCCTATGCCGGGAGCCTTTGAGTCTTTGAATGTTGCTGTTGCAGGTGGTATCTTGCTGTATCTTCTCAATAATAAAATTCCAGTGCCGAAGGTGTTGTCTTGATAGACTGATTTTTTATTTGTGAAAAAACATACTCCCCCCATTTCAAAATAAGAGTCCTTCAAACGTGTGTATTTTTCTTTACCCTTAACCCTTGAAGGTCCAGAGAGCCCTTTCCGACCACTATTGTACGCCAGTATTCCATTGTATTTGGAATGGTTTCACATCTCCTATAGGTTTAAGATCAAAAGTGAAATTAAAATTCACGTCGACATGATTTTAATGAATGTCAAATAAATGTCAAATATATGCCTATGTATCTACTATCCCCATCAACCCTTCAAGGGTTAAAGGTCGTGGGGACTTGGCAGATATTTGGCATTTGATGTTAGTAGTATGGTCCAAATTGAGATCCCAATAGCTCATTAAAACGATGTCGACATGAATTTTAACTCCACTTTTGATCTTAAGTTTGTAGGAGGTGTAGAACCATTTCAAATACACTGAATTACTACTGTATAATACTGGTCGGAACGGGCTCTTCTGACCTTTAAGGGCTAACGTTTTTGTTGTCATAAAAAGTCGTCTCAATCCTCAATAAATGGTCCATCTTTAATAGTAATATGTAGTTTTTATGTCACTCTCATTGTCCACCTGGTTTGAAGTGGTTAGGGCTCACAATTGAAGTATAAAACATAGGACAAAAACTGGGAAATAAAAATTGCCAAAAACTAGGACGAGTCTTATTCTGAAACGGAGGAAGTATTCAATTTGGAATTTAAATCAGAGCTCCTATAATGAATGAGTACTGCAAGCCTACTTGAAGCTGTTAACCCTAAAAGTGGTCCGCCATAGACATAGATGCTGCACTTGGGACTAAAGGACGTGGGAGTTCCTCTTGACAACTGATATGCGAATACCAGTGAGCTTGTATTGCATGAATGAATTGCTACAACATGGTTTTTGATGTCACACTGTTCTATCAAGAAAGTTGGATTTACTACTAATAATGCTGTCTGTTGTTTGACAAGTCCTCATCTGAATATCGTGCCCGTGCCCAGTTATGCCCAAGCATTGGATGCTGCACAAACGAGGATTTATTAATACCAGTCAGAACCCTGTGGCTTAACAGGTATGGCAATTCAGTAGCAATTGATATCATCACAAAAGAAAGCTCCCAGTAGATTCACCAACTTATTAATGTCAAATTTACAGACGTTAGATTCAAATGGTGTTTAATCAATGTTGGTATTCACATGATTACCTTCGCAACTATTAATCTAACATAAAACTTAGATCTAACATGCTATTAGATTCATCATTAATAACTACATGAATCTAATGGGGGGAGCTTCTCAAGAAGTGTGATACATAAGAAACCCATGTTTTGCATGACACATTTTGGGTAACATCAAGATGTTTTCGTGTTAATAATAACATCAAATTTAACATTGAGACATTCATTTTGATGTGATGTTATTCTTAACATGAAAACATCTTAACGTCACCTAAAATGCATCATGCAAAACATCAAGACATTCATTTTGATGTTATTCATAACATGAAAACATCTTGACATCACCTAAAATGCATCAAGACATTCATTTTGATGGTATTCTGAACATGAAAACATCTTGACATCGCCTGAAATGCGTCAAGACATTCATTTTGATGGTATTCTTAACATGAAAACATGTTGACATCACCTGAAATGCGTCATGCAAAACATGGGTTTCTTATAGTGAGATGGACATACCTGCTGAAGCCAAAGACCAAGAAGTGGTATCTTGGTGTAAAGCCCAAGCAAAGAACCCGAGCAAGTTTCTGCTCTTGGCATAGCGAACCTTGGCAGCGATGGTGTCAGGGTTGTCATATCCGATCCAAGTGAGGTCGGGCTTGTAACTATACATGCACACAGTGGTGGGATCCTGGACAACAGTAGCACCGCCTTGATTGTAAACCACAATATCAGAGTATATGATGGGATCACCGCCGCCCGTGGCTGGCGCCTTTACTCCAGTGTTATTAAGACTGGTCAGATTCCACTCTTTCCCGTAGTAAGCAAGCCCCAGGGCAAGTTTGTCTGCATGTAAACCTGCTTTAAGCCAATTCGAGATCCCATAATCTGTGCTAATGTTCGAACTCGGGTCATACAATGCCGTGTGCTCGCCAGTGATGTTGGGCTCCCATGAGCCATGGTAGTCATAGTTCATCACGTTTGCCCAGTCCAAGTATTTATTGAAGGCGTCAATCGGCCACGTCTGGTTCCCGTCGCCCGTGTAGAGCAGGATTGACTGGTAGCTCACGGCAGCTTCAAGAACAAATCCCAAGTGAGCATTTACATTGTTGAATCATGTCTCATAGAAAATTAGAACTTGTTGTGAACACGACATAAGGAAATATCATGATCAGGGTACTGATACCATTACTAAACCACAAGGGTCCCAGACATTTTTGCCGGGGTAAAAAGTGCATAGTTTGACCTCATTTTTTACCCCATTTAGCACCATGACAGAAAGCACAGATTGGGAGTCGGGGTTCAAACTTTGACTCCTTTTCTGGAACTTTTACCGGGGTAAAACCATGGTGCTTTTGATGGGCATGGGGACCAAAAAAAACCTTATCTGGGGTAAAAATCCCTCATTTTTACCCACCCAAGTTTGGCTCCGGAGTCTAACCGTGAGGGTTTGTCGTTTGTAATTCATTCAACGAGTGCAAGAAATTACCCACTTGGATAATCATGAAGATGAAGTTGCAATTATCTGTCAAAAACACCAAGATACTTTACAATTTTAAGATTCCTTTCAGCATGCCTTCTATCAAACTATTTCGTTCTTTTATCAGAAAACCAATGGATTGTGAGTGTTTCGTTCTTGAACTGATTGGAGAACAGGAAACCAGAGATGAGAGCAGAAAACGAAGAATGAATACCAATGGATGATGAGCATTTGCACTGTTATAGCTTTGAACAATATATGTTGAAAGAGCACAAAATGAATGCAACCAGCACTGACCGCTAATTTGAATACATTTAGATAATCACGAAGATGAAGTTGCAATCATCTTTCATAAACACCAAGATACTCAACAATTTTAAGATTCCTTTTGACATCTTCTCCTAGCATGCCTTCTATCAAACTATTTTATCAGAATAGCAATGAACGGTGAGCATTTGCAGTGTTACAGCATTGACTTTTTCGTTGTTGAACTAATTGGAAAACAGGAAACCAGAGATTAGGGCACATTTAATGAAGAATGGATACCAATGGATGGTGAGCATTTGCACTGTTACAGCTTTGAATACTTTATGTTGAACTGATTCCAAAAGAGCACAAAACGAATGCAACCAGCACTGACCTGAAATGCTAAAAATTACAAACTCGAATACGTTTAGATAATCATGAAGATGAAGTTGCAATTATCTATCATTAACACCAAGATACTTAACAATTTTAAGATTCCTTTTGATATCTTCTCCTAGCATGCTTTCTATCAAACTATTTCGTTCTTTTATCAGAAAACCAATGAATGGTGAGCATTTGCGATGTTACAGAAATTCGGGCACAAAATGAAGCTGTTGCAAGCATGGATGGTGAGCATTTGCACTGTTGCACCGGGGGTGCACTGTACTAAACACGTACGAGTATACGTGAGTGCACGTGGGTATTAATTCGAACGTTGCCGTATTACATATACATACAATAAACATGTTTAGAGCTGAAAATATTGACGTATACTTGTATTAAACATATATTTAAGAGGGAATACATATGTATACGAAGGTTTTTAGACATATATTAACCCCTCCATATACATGGGGGTTTTTAGATCGAGGGGTCATGAACGCACGTGAATCTCAAACATAACATAGAGTGCACCCACCAAGTTGTTACAGCTTTGAATAAGGTAGAGGACTCTAAACCCACCACAGTTCTAAACCCGCACTCTACCAAGGACGAACATTTTGAAACTTTGAATGTACCCATGGTGAAGAGCACCACTTTAGAACCCATGTCATTTCAACTTCAGAAATTCATAACTAATTTTAGGAACATTCAAAAAATTTGATTCAAAGTATGTTGGTCTTTGCTTGGATTTTTCTTCTAGCGAAAAATCATGCTCAGTTCTCCCTGTGTCCTCATACATTCACACCCCTTAAAGTGGTGGGTTTAGAGCCTCCTACCTTAGTTATTCCAAAGACCAGAGAGATAAGGGCACAAAACCACTGACCTGTGAGGAGAAGCGCGGTTTTCCCTGAGGAACGAGACTCCAGCGTCGCAGCGGCACGCCACTCCTTGAGCAAGAGTGCCAGCTTCTGCATCTCCCGCTGCGACTGAGGGGACTCCCAGTCCAGGTCCAAGCCCTGGAACCCATACTCCCTCGCGAGCGCAATGCTGCTGTCAATGAACACCTTCCTGCGCGCCGAGGTGTTCACCATGGCACCGAACGTGGCGAACGGCGCCGCGGCTCCTCCGATGGACAACAGACAAACCACCGCAGGGTTGGAGCCTTTGGCGGTGGCCACGAACGTGGCGATCTGGCCATTGTCGGAACTCGGAGGCACCAGCTGGTACGTCGTTGGATCCACGCCTGCAAACGCGTAGAACACGTGCGTCTGGAAGTTGAAGTTTATGTTCTGCAACGCCTCGCCTCCCAGCCAGTATCCCCCCTTCACCACCGCTTGCACCTCCTGGCTCCATGCCAGCCCCAGTACCAGCAATAATAACGGCAACATCCTCATCTTCACAACCTCTGCTCCAACCAAATGCCGCTTTCTATGTGCACTACATAGACACGGACACAGTCACATTAAATTACTGATGTGTGCACAACCTCCTGATCAGGTCAGCCACTTTATATAAGGTGGTTACCCCATTCCCAACTGAATAAGAAATACGGATATGAGACATTGATATTCTTTAGTGTTATTATTTTTTATTAGAGTCAATCAAGAAGAAATGGATTTCAACACAAGTTGAAACATAATTTTTGGAAGAAGAATGAATTAGTTATAAATTTTCAAAGTTGAAGTATGACACATCCCATTCACCTCATATAGGTAGAAACGCCATATTCGTTATATTGGCCTTTCCCAATTATTTTGTCTGCTCAAATAGTGTGACTTGAGTTCATTTTCTCTCCTTATCAGATTAGTGTGGGTAAAATATAAACAGGATTGGCCAATTTAATGAATATGGCGTTTAGAGCTCTTTCTGTCTAAAGAAGATTTGTATTGCACACACTAAAGATGCTTAAACCAACAACAACGAATCCATAACCACACTTACATATACTAAAACCAACAAGAGATAACCCATTACCAACTGTAACTCATGCTACAATCAACATCATTGCAGCATTGATTGTGGAAAATGCCCCTAGCTGTTGGTGAAAGGAGCCAGTTGGGAATGGGGTAACCACCTTATGCACTACATAGACACGTATACATTCACATTGAATTACTGATGCATGCACAACCCTGCTCTAACCTGTTGATCAAATCAGTCCGTTCAAGCCACTTTATACACAGAATGTAGACTTTGTTTGGTCCACTGCTCTATCTTGCGATGGAGTACTCGTACAACACCGAAGTGTTAAAAATTGATAAGTCGAGAAGATAGACACTCTAGACAACCTCTGCTGCTTCAACTTCTTGATGAAATCAATCAGTTCAGGCTACTTTTATATACACACACATACTTAGCATCTAGTGAATGGAGACTCTCTTGGGTTGCGATAGTCCACTGCTCTAGCTTGCAATGGAGTACTCGTACAACACCGAAAGTATTGTACTGAAGTGTAAAAATTGATCTAGAAACAAAGTCAAGCAGATAGAAACGCACACATCATCTGCTCTGGCTTGCAATACAACTTACACCGAAAGATGGACGCTAAAAATCGGATCTGGAGAACAAAGTCAAGGGGATAGATTGAAGTGCACTTATTTTTTGGGTGTCGGAGGGAGTCATCCATGTGGGTCCAGAATTTGACTTTTGTCAGTACTCTGCATGGCCATGCCGTTGCACTATCCTCGAGCTTACTGTAATTAGTGTGGTGCACCAGGCCAATTTTTCCTTGTAGCCAAGTCGTGTTTCAATACTCATGTGATATTCAGGGGGTCTTTACACTAGTGACCAAGGGCCGTGGCCAAGGGAAATTCTGCACTATGATTGGAGGAAAAGAGCCGGCCGGTCCAAGTACACTTTACACTAGCCAAAAAAGGAGGAAGTGACCAAGACTAAAAATGGATGAAAAAATGACATGGAATCCTACATGTCCAGAAATGGATAAGGATTCGTGGTCACCCGGATAATGCGGCGAGAGCACCAAAATAGGTTCTCTCGCCGCAAAATCCGGGTGACCAAGAGCTGAAAAAACGAAGAACCAATGGAAAAAAAAATTTAATAATTTTTTAAACATTTTTTGCCTATTCTTTTTGCTCAACTGTTTTTACTGTTGTAGGGCGGCTACCCGTCTTTCGAAGATGAAAAGAAACCGTTAAGTCTTTAAGATCCCAAAAACCGTTAACTTTTGAATCCTTCCCCAACAAATATGTCTCTCTCTTCTCCAATTCTCTCATGTGTCCTGTTTTAACTACATTCATGATTTTTTTTTCTTGCATTGATTGTGTGTGTTTGTAGTGCAATTTGTTCGCAATGGAGGGATATGGTCCGGACAATGAGTACTCTCAATCTCAAGTAGGACAGGAATGGTCTCAGAATTCAGAGTGGATGACTAGATTCCATGTGCCAAATTTTTCAGAAAATCCGCAGCTACAGTTCGCACATGGACCAAATATGTTTACTTCAGGTGAAAGAGCGTTTCAAGGGTATCCTACACCTTCGTATAGGAGACTTCCATACAGTGAGGATAGAGAGATAGAAAACATAGGACAAGAAACCAAAATTTTACAGGGGGCCCAGATTTTAGAAGTGAAAAGAGAAGAAGCTGCAGCAAAGGGTCCTAAAGTTGTAGCAAAGAAGAGGGCGAGAACAACTCCAGCAAAAGAGAAAACTAAGAAGAAGGGAAAGAAGACAGTAATTGAGCTAGGATCAGATGAAGAGGAGGAAGCTGCAGCTGTGAAGTGGAAAGATGTTGAAGTGGAGACTCTCATAGCCATCCGAGGTGAAATGGAAGAGGAATTCGCCAAGACAGCAAACAAGCAAGGTATGAATGTCTATGAATCTTAAATATTTTGAAGCTTTGATGGAAATTTTGAACAAAAAAACAATCGCTGTTTCGCATGTTGTGGCCAATGGTGGCCTTTTAAAGGCCTTCGCCTTAGCCGCCAGCCCCGTGCCCCCCTACCCCCCAAAATGCGTGAGCGGCGGCTACCGCGAAGGCTTCGGTTTCCCTTTTTCCACATTTGGAGGTCTCACGCGCGAGGGGGTTTGAACCCCGCTCTCCTCCGAGGAGAGAGTTTCAACACCCTCCACCACCATCTCCTCCTACTTTCTTGGTGTCCACAATCTCCTCGCACTTCTCTTTATGCTAAATAGAGCCACCACATGTGCTGTCCACTTTTTTCAGGAGCTACTTTGATGGCCTTCGAGCATTTTTTTGACATTTTCTTGGTGGTTTCTCTCTCCTACCATAGGGATGAACACATGGATCAAGTTACAAGCCCGGATGGTCGCGGGAATTAGAGGATTTAACCGCACATGGCTTTCTTGCAAGAAGAAGTACAAGGCCATTTTGAAGGATTACAGAAATGACAAGAGGGCCAACGAGATTTCGGGCACGAATAGGAAACAAGACTGTAGGTGGTTTGATGAGATGGACATATGGAACAGCACTCGTGCTAGTGTAAAAAATGCGATCCCAGCAAGTGCAACAGAAAGAAATGAGGACCTCGACAATCCATCTACACCAAGTACATCACCTTCTTCACCGCTATCATCACAAATTACTTCTTCAGCACCAAAATCAGAAGAGAAAAAGAAGACTAACCAAGAAAAAATGCATGCATTGATGGAAAAGGTAATTAGCAATTCCAGTACTCTCATTTCCTCATTTCAGCAATCAACGGATTTGTTGAAGAACATGGATAAAAATTTTGCAAACTTGCTAGAGAAATTCTAACTACTCTATTAGTTAGAATCTGAATCAGTATCAGAATAGCCACTAGGATTGTATTCACGAAGTTTGGCTTCCCATAGGCTTGTAGCCAAAACTTCATGCATGTTTGTTGCTTCCCGAAGCAAATCTATGTCCTTCTCATTTTCTGCAATAAAAAAAGCTTCAGTTTCTTCATCAACTACATCTTCAACTACTGAATTCGGTCTATATTGAATTCTGCTCCTCACTTCTTCAATTGCAGCTCGTGCACCACGCACTTCTGATCCTTCCCTTGCTTCGCCATTTGCAATTTTTTGGGCCAATTCACTCTCTGCTTCATCAATCCAGGTTTTGTCAAAAGCATCCTTCATAGTTATGCACAAATTGTGCAATACTATACAAGTACAATCTACATCAGGAATCATACGTAATGGAATATCAGATCGTTTCATTATGATTCTCCACCTCCCTTTCAATATGCCAAATGCTCGTTCAACACACATTCGTGTTGAAGACTGGATAAAATTCCAATTTGCACGACATCGAGATAGTCCATCTTTTTGCCCTTTGAATGGGCAGTACATCCACGGCCTAACCGGATAGGCTGCATCACCTACCAATTTATATGGCATATATTTTCCTTCCATGAATGCTTTCCCTACTTTTGTCACTTGAAAAACAGACCAATCGTGAAGACTACCAGCCCACCCGAATTCAAAATCCCAAAACTTGCAATTCACATCAACAATTCCCTGTAAAATTGTTGAATGGAATGATTTCCGACAATAGTAATCTTCCCCCCCAATTATAGGAGCTAAAACAGGAATATGTGAACCATCAATTGCACCCACTATATAAGGAATTCCATGTAAGGCTTCGAATTGAGAAGCCAAAACCCTAAACTGCGATTCACTGGGAAATTGGACTAAAACCCTTAATAAGTGTTTTCTAACAACCTTACAAAATTCCCTTACTATGCAAGAAGCTGTACATTCAGCAATTCCATACACTTCTCCTACAAGCAACAACCCATTTCCAGTACCCAATCTGCACAAAGAAACCGCAATCCTAGTTTCAACAGAAATAGCAGCCCTCATACGTGTATCCTTCTTTTTCAGAAATGGACCCAATTTTTCACGAAGAAATCTGAATGTACCATGGCTAATCCGAGTTCTTTGCTTAAACATCTTCTCTGTGAAAGAACCCAACAAGAAACGATCCGTAAACCCAACTTGTCGTGCATGACTCCAAATACTACGCTCCTCACGTCCCATGCTCTCCCACAAAATGCTGAAAATGGCAAATTTCTCCCATTCTCCTTGCAAAATCAGCGATTGCATATTCACAACATGTTGTACTATCATATACAAGCACATATACAATCCCAACGCCAATACAAGGTCCCTCTTCCTCTCCTCCATTACAACCCTAATTGCTGAAATTCCAGTAGAAGGTGAGAAGATGAGTGAAAACAAGAGAAGAGAGGAAAGGGAGAAGAAGAGAGAGAAGAAGACCTAAACGAGGAGTGCAAAAGAAATGTAAGTTATCAAATCTACTCTTTTCAAAAATACATTAAAAATTTCAGCCCACCTAGCCGGCCGGTCCAAGTTCACTTTACACTATTGTTGGTGACCAATGGATGGGAAAGTTGGCTCTTGGTCATGGCTCTTGACCAAGGGCCGTGACCAAGAGAATTATCCATCCCGGCTCTTGGTCACTAGTGTAAAGACCCCCTCATCATAGACTAGTTTTTGGTTTATTTATATTGCAGGGCAATGGCACAATATGGGTATCACTTCCCGGACTCTTCGGACTTTAGAAAAATGTCCTTCCAGAAATGAAAAAAATGATGGAAAATTATAAAAATTACATGGTATTATAGAAGGCATGTTGGTACCTCATAATTATGTGCTACATAGGTCAAATTCAAAAATTGTTTTTTTCTTAATTTAACATATTCAGATGTTGTCCGCATTATAGTAGTGAAAGGACTACATATATGAGGTTTTTTATTAAAACAATTAGGCATGCACGTTATTAAGTTTGTATTTAAGTATATCATATGGTTTTAGGAGGAAGATGTTATGAAATCACAGTCCTTTAAATTGTGTAAAAATATGTGATTTCTGAAAGTTCTCATAAATAAGGAAATATAGTAATACATCAAATTAAGAGTTAAAATTAAACACGGATATGGCTCAAACATTGTTTCAACTAATTTTCACGTTTACAAAAAAATTCTTTATAAGTTGGTATTCGAGATTGTTCCTTTTACCTCCAACCGAAAAGTGAGACAGTTCCGGATTTGACAACAAAAGAATGAAAAGGAATATAAAAATTGTTCAATTTTTCTTACTCAATAGTATTTTGGGTGGAGCATTACAACTTTCTCATGAATTTGTCATAAAATTCATGTAAATAAAGAATGTGTAATTTCTAGCCCAAGTTGAATAGTCGCAAAATGACAGTGTTTTGGGGAGACGTTCCTTTTTGGAACCCATATCGTGCCATTGCCCTGCAATATGAGTTCAAGAGGAATTCAACACAAGTTTGCTAAACTTTCTTTTTTGAGCTGACTTTTCGGTTAACTCTATTGGGTTGATAACATGTTGATAACTAAGTTAGTTGGGAAAATTTTGGCTAGATGTTAATTTTTTCTTAGTACTTGGCTATTTTTTTCTTCCCTGTCTTTATGAAAATTAGCCACCAAGTTTCAAGTGTAGCAAATTGGGTTTAAATAGCATAAAATGGTCCAAGAGTGGACCTAGCTTATTATATTCCATCACTCATTCCACGCGGCAACAGTGTCGAAAATTTCATTTCTTTGTTTGAAACAAAAGGGAGCAAGTATCGAGGATTTTGCTATTGGGTCAATGATATGGTCGAGAAGCTTTTAAAAAAAAACATATTATATTCTTATTGACATTGTTGTCAACTTCCGTAGAAAGGTTCTGGAAGTAGGTACTTGAAGTCGTTATTCTGTTATACTGTGAGTTGTACCTCCTTCCAGAACTGCTTCTTTTTCATCAATGCCAAAGGATTGCAGCCACTTTTTACATTAAATCTGTACACACTTGTTTTCTATAGGCAGTGGATGCAATCCACAAAATAGTCTAGGTGCCAAATACATAAATTATTGTGGGTATGGCAGCTGTTTCAGATCCCTTACGTGTGCTTAGGTCAAGGTCTAACATATATGTCAGTTTCTTCGTTGCTAGAGCCTAAACAAATCTGAACAGGAGACTTGTAAAGTAGCCGAAGTATCCAAATGGTACACAAGTCACAGAGGTAGCCTCCAATCTTGACTTGTGTAGGCAAAATGCTGCTGCAGCATTAATTTTGTATCAACCTGAAAGAATATGGGCATCACAATGGATACAGTCCTAGCTACCTCCTATTTGACATGTGGCAAAACAAATCTAGTCAAACTAAGAAAACAATTGTTTTGTATTAATTTGCTATGTGGGTAGAGTACCATAACATTCAATAGAGTTATCCGTAAACTAAAGGGTTGAGTGGGCCTTAGTTTGACTAAAATTTGGAGAAAACTATTGAGAAATGTTTAGGAAATCAAAAGAATGGGTGAGTGGGGACGGTTTAGGTATATATAGCGAGAATCTATTGCTAGAAAAGGGGCTAGCAATCACCGGCTTCTTCAGGTGTGAAGGTGAATAATAAAAACTTGGGTGAGAAGTTTTTCAGCACCGATTTTGGTGCTTTCAAAGTTTGCATCCACAGTTTGTTTTTAGTGACCGATACACTTTCTTTTTTGAAGATTGTTGTCACTATTCACTCAAACTATAGTCCACTCACCCACTTTTGACGGACTTTACAGATAACTCTAATAGCCTCTATGAGTGTTGCCTTCCCTTCAACAAAATGATGTGAAATATCCCACATCATTTCATCCCATGCCAATGAAATGATGTGGGATATCCCACACCACATCAGTAGTTATGGGGCAGATGGCATTAAACAATAGCAACTAACCATGGTGAATAGTAATTAAAAGCACTCACCCAGTCACAATTTAACAGTGTCTTGTAATTGTTTATTTGATTCAATAGCTCATTCAATTACAAATCCTAGTCATTTTATATATAAAGATGGATGAAACTAAAAGGCAACCTTTTTGAAGGCTCCTAAATGTTATGACATTGATTATCCCCTTTTGTGCATGTGATACTAATTCCCAAAGCATGCACTATTTTGCCAAATCTCAAAATCAGTGAGGGGTATAATTTTTATTAAGTGGCTAAAATCTTCATATCACGCTTATTTAATTTACTTCATGATGATATTTAGTATCACCGTCACTAATTTCTTGCACGCACTATAAACCCCCCCTCACTAAATGCGGTGATCAGTGTGGTCTTCCATGCCATTTACGACCCCAAATAAGATCCTTTTATCTTAGAAAGTCTTACCATATATCACAAAATGTAACATTAAAGTTGCATTTCAAAGATGTAAAAGGTATAGTTAAAATCTAAACATCCTCACCTATGTCCAGTTTAGGCAGTTTTGCAAAGATGCATTATAAAATGCAATTAATATGAATATTTAGAACTTGATGTATGAATAAAAGTTATACACTTTTAATTTTAGATTCTATCTATACGGTTAGATCTATGATTGTTATCACTAATCTTTTTCTATAAATTTTGAAACATAAAATAAAAAATTATTTTGTAATTCAATTGCGAATAAGATATTGACAATATGTGGATGAAATTTTTGTGATGGGTTATAATGTAGTACTCTAGGTGTAGTGATTTTTGGAGATTTTTTGAATGCTTGATTTTAAGAGTTTATTTTTTCAAGAACACTTTTAGACCAAAATCTTCAAGATTTTGGGTGAAACACTACAACACAGAATGAGGCATAATTTTTTCAGAAATTGTTTCCTTTTCGATCGGATCACACATACATGAAGCTAACTTCCCATAAAAAAAATCTGTAAAAAAATCACACCACAAAAAATGCATAACGGATGAGAAACTACGGATGAAATATGTACATCATGCAAAATATGCATGGTTGGGCAGTTAGGGGTTAACAAGAAGTGATTCATTGAATATTGATTAGGTAATGGTTCTTCCCCCACAATGGTGCCCAAAGGAGGTGGGTCTAATGGTCATGAACTAGGGTCTAGTTGAACATCACTTATAATATTCAACAATTTGTTATTGAACTATAATCTTTTGGGCCTTGCGTTACCATACAAACAACTTTGCATGCAATGAGCTTTGAGTACTACTTTATGGATCCAAGGAACCACTTTGAATATAATCAAAATAAAATGCCAAAAGTTAAACCCTTAACGTACCAACCTTTTGAACATACATAGATGCTAGTTTTAAAAATAGATATTAGCGTGACTCAAATGTACATGAGGTGTACATGAAAGGACCATTGCAAGCACAAAATCTACCCAAAAAATTGACACACTTGCATTTGGAGGCTTCTCCAGTATTATCAACATCTCTCCATTACAAGACATTTGTTTTAATTGGTAGAGAGTTTAATAGGCTTGCAAAAATAACTTCAATGAAAATCATCCGAGATATTACATTAAATGAGAAGTTACAAGGCCTTGAATAAGTGGGGTCATAAACATTGGAATGGGTTGGGGGAGGTGGCACTTTGATTCCCTTCCTCCACTATTTATTTCCCCTCCAACCCCTAAAATTCTTAGAGAATATGCTACATGTCTTTTAAAACTTGGAGATTTAATTTTTTTTCAAAAAAAATTTGCCATTCTACAGAGGGTGGAATGAATTTATGTTTCACCGCTTGGATTCGTATTTTGAATAACGAAAGTTGAAAATATTGCAAATCCAAAAACAAAGCCTTTTTAACTTTTAAATCCCAACAAGTGCAAGGTGTTCTTCAACATCCTAAACATCTCCAAATGCAACGAAAGTTGGTACACAACTAAGCAACATTGTTTAGAATGTGAGAGTGAAGTGCAACAGGTTTTGATAGGGAATTTTTTCATACGTAGCCACAGTCAGACGCATCTGAATTTTTTGGGCATGTGTTTTTTTGGGGTGTTTTTTCTATTAAACGCAGTTATTTTGCAATCCGTGAGGTCAAATCCAACAAAATTTGTTGTAGATGTTTTTCAAGTAGTTAGGAAAAGATCTTACGTTTAGAGGGAAAAAAATAACATTTTTTAGAATGTTTGCTTGGAGAGTAAAAATGGTAACATTTAGTGTTTTTGGAGGCTCGGGGGTCAGTGTGTTAAAAAGCTAAGGATATAGGTGCGAACAACAACTATTTTATAGGGAGGTATTACTTTTTTTTTGGGTTTTTTTTTCACATGCTATCATTATGTAATTTTCTACTTTGGGTTCATAGAAAAGGGGCTTGCATTACTTATAATTCCAAATTACCTATTACTCAATACCCTATAGTACTTTAAAGATGTCCAATGCCATTTTTGATACCCTATATTACCTCTAAGTCCATTTATATTTTTTTGTTCCCATGTTTTTAAAATACCCTATCATTTGTTTGCACGTATATTGCTACTTCAACATATCACTACACCCCCCGAGTTTGGAGGAAAAACACTCCGGCCCTTTAAGGGTTAACAACTATCACATCATTGAACAAATTTATATAATTGAAGTGCACAATAACTTAACCCCTAAAATTCTGAGCGACCATATTCTGGTCGTTTCACTTTTTGGGCAGCTCGTTGGGCAGCCTCCAGGGACCTCCTACTTTTCAAAATTTCAATAAAAATTTCAGCGTAGCTTCCAAAAACTACACTCTACATGTCACACTTCGTTTCATGTCATTCCGATAAGTATTGCAAAAGTGATAAGCATTTGAAGTTTTTGAAGCGAGATCGGGTACCAAGAATTTTTTATTTTTTACTCTTTTTCAAGAAAAATAATTTGATTCATGATTGGTTGATCTTTATCTACAAATGAAGCTTTAACCCTTAACTTCCTGGGCGACCCAAAATGGGTCGCTCTATTTTTAGAACTGAAAATATCTTGAGGAAGGAGTGCCCGAATGATTCAAAATTTGGGCCAATTTTGTGTAGAAACGAGTTAGCTATCCAATGGTGTAGTCTGATTTGGAGAAATGCACATTGTCAAGTTTACAAAAATCCACAAGTGCTGGGTGGTCACATAATTGAGGAAGAAAAGTCAACAAAAGAGAGTGACGGGCGAAGGACGAGCTGTCACGTATTCCAATTGGGCAGGGCGGCTTGTGGGTGGGTGTAGCTACTAAAATGCAAATCTTGCACTTGGATTTCATTTTTTTCCAATATTCTTTTTCCTACTGTATGTGTTCTTTTGTGTACTTTCAACTTACCGTGTCCGATTTTGCAATGGAAGATCAGATTTGTAGGAATTTGTAAGATTTCTTTCAAAGTCACAAGTGAACTAGTAAAAAGTGGATGTCATGTCAAGGCCTCTTTCTCACTCATTTTTTATCCTAAAAATATAAAACTTGTTGTCATGCGTAGGGAACTTGATTATCTTCAGAATTCTAGACGGCACCAACTTTCTAAAATAGTATGTGCCCAAGAGAGTCGGTCAAAGCTCATTTTCAGCAGTGAGAAAACAATGAATTTCTTGGAGTACCCTTCACTTTATGTCCCATCCAAGCAACCTATAACTCAGATTGACCCTAAACTTTGTAAAGATGAAGGTGACTTGCATATCTACAAGATCTTACGGTTGATTTTGTAAAAAAGTGAACAACATAAGTTAGAGCAACATATATGCCTAACCAAAAAAATCAGGGTCCAAAACGCGCTGAAAATGGTTCAGGAAGTTAAGGATTAACCCCTAAATGACGGAGGGGGTAAGGGCAAAACATAAATGTATTATAAAAAATTACTTCTTCACCTTTGATGAAGTTTGGTCCAAAAGAGAAAATGAGGAGCTTAATGTTTAGTAATTTTCCATACAGTCAAATATCAAAAAATTGCTTTTTATCATCTCATAATGAATTTAGAAGCATTTACCTTCAAATATTTATAAGAATCACAAATTTTATTTTTAGAATTTGAAATTTTGTATGATTTGTTAAAACTAGACATTCTATTCTAAAATCTAAAATTGCAAATTTTTCAACAGAGAGAACATCATTACTTTCCCCAAATAATAAGTTTTCTAACACTAGACAATGTAGAAGTGTTTTTCTTTGAAAATTTATCCCGGGTTGAGTTTAACTCGGATTGACCTGATTCAAATTGGGTTGGAAAGTAGACTTGATTACCTATTTAAAAATATTTTTTATTTTCTATAAAAATGTTTTTTTCTATTTCGGGCAGCCAATAAAAAAAGGGCAGAGACCATAAAATGGTTGATCCGTCACTTAGGGGTTAAATCTACCCATTTTGAGCAATGGGATAAAAGTTATGAGGAGATTTGTTTTTTGTGCAGTTTGGACAAAAAAACCTTTGTAGCTCATTTCTAAACTCAATTTTCAATATTCTTTAATGAAATAAAAGGCACTACGTGAAGATTTCCATGTACAACATTCTCACCGTTAAGATTGACATTTTACAATTCCATGTCAAACTTATTAATGATTTTCTTTTTCCTTTCACTTTGTAACCACTTCTAGTAATTGTTTTATGAAAAAATTAATATAAGCTTTTTTCTTACAAGATTTTATATTTGAAGACTTAACTTAATTGTTAACATGGCCTTGCCGTTCAATGAATTTCTAACCCATTCAAAAAAAAGATATTAATTTCTGAAGTTCAAATTTGTCACCGGATTGAACCCCCAAAAAATTCTTTTGCAACTTTGATCCTTATAATCTAAGAATCTAATGGTCATTTTGCTCTCAAATTTTGTGCTCACACAAAAAGTCAAGTTGGGTATTAGATCTTACGGTTAAATGATGAAAAAACTAAAAAACATATGATTTCTTCTGCAGCTTCCAAATGCTGCGTTTTTCATGGTTTTTTGTGAGAATAAGTCAAGGAATTTTAGGGGTTAAATACCAAAAACTTATGGGAAGAACTTCACCGGTCATGTAGCCTTTCCTTATTACTTTTTGATATGGCAAGGCCATTTTAGGGCACATTAATTTTTTCATGAGTTTTTTTGGTACCAATGTGTTTATATGGTGATTTCAAACTACTTTATAATTAAAAGTTTTTTCATTTGAGTAATTTTGAAAACATATTTCATCTTTAAATGTGTTGCTAGGAAAATTTCAGGATCCTTCTTTTACACTAAAACACTATGATCTTGGAATCTATGTGGCCAAATGACCCCAAATTTTATTCACATGATCCACAACATGTATATTTCAAGATTGTACGGTTGAGATTCCTATACCTCACTTACATTTTGACCAACAACACATAAAGCAATGATGATTTAAAGCCCAAAAGAGCTAGGGACACTTAGGGGTTAAAAGATGCATAACTCAAATTGATAAGATGTTCAACTCATTACCATTTTTTTAGATACCTTGTAATTGGTTGGGGTACGAAGGAAAACAAGAGATTTTGGCCAAATTGGATTTTCCTTTCAACTCTTGTCTAATTAGAAGAGCCTAGAACTCATGAATGCAACCCATGTGAGCTGGAATAATATTCTTTTGAGGTGCTTAATGAATCTCTTTGGCTTAGATTTTTTGACAAACCTACCCAAAGTGTTGAAGCCAATTTCAATATTGAGGTGTTTCACTTTGATTAATTCCTCTTAGTGAAGTTTTTATCGTATGGAAATAATTCCAATTGCATTAGAAAGAAGACTTGTTTACCTTTGACATCATATATTTTTATTTTGGAATTTATTTTTTTGGGCTTGGACAATTTGGAAAAATGGGTAGCAACCAAAAAATGATTTCTTAGGAGCTTACGATAGGAGTTAAATTCCTAGTCCTATTTACACTTCTTTACCTTTTTATTGTCATGTTTAGTTTAGTTTTTTATTTTATTTTAAAAGTGTGACGTAAGTAGAGAGTAAAATTGATACATCTACCAACCAACCATCGAGCTCATGACTTGACCCAACAAACAAACATACATTGTATTATATTTAACCCTTAAATGCCAAGGTAAGCCCCATGGGTTTATTTAAAGGAGAATAATGAAGAAAAAATTTGATTTTCTCAACCAAATCAAGCGAGGATTGGTGCGTTGGAAGCTACTGAAAAAAGAGATCTAGATACCAAATTTTCGCCTCATTTGAGATGGATTGTTGAATCGTTGGTAAGCAATCAAAGTTATCAAATTGAACAAATTTTGAGGTAAGTTGGAGCAGCTGAAGTTTAGCAGTGCCGCAGTGCTACAGTGCTAGCCAATAGTGCATTGGAGAGCCGTTTTTGCAATTTTTTTTTTTTTTTTTTAAATTTTTGCTTCGTCCAAAAATTTAGATGCCTTCCGGGCTGCTCCATCTAGGCCCTCTTGACGTTTAAGGGTGAACCTCGGGGGGGGGGGGGGGGGGGCATTGGCGAAAATCGTAGAAACAACGTGCAATAAAAAATAGGGTTCCATATATTCTTTGTAGATAAATTTTGTAAAAAACGTACATATAAAATACATTGCTCTAAATTGTAAAACTACATTATAAGTAATATAGTATTCAATATATCATGGAAGATTTATTTTACCGGTACATGTAAAATACTATGCCAAATATTTTTTATATGAGGTAGGTGTAGACCTTGAAGGACAACTGGCTGTCAGAATTTAATTTTGGATGAAAACAGAGTCTTTTACATCCGACTTCTGGAGTGACAACCTAGCGCGGCAAGTTCAGCGTCCCAATGACGGTATCCAACGGCAATACGCATCCTATGAGGTATTGAGCATGAAAAGTGGTAAGGAAAAAAAGTGGGGAGTAAGAAAAAAAATGGGGTATAAGTAAAATACCCCTATTTAAATAGCCACCTAGAAAAATTATAAGTACTAATAGGATACAATTAATTACTAAGTTTTACATTTATTTTAAAATATACCATCTCATATAATCAATTATCCAAGGTAAATAGCCCCCATTTTAATAGGCTATTATCGCAGGTGTATGCAAAATATACAAGGGAGTGCCCCCCGAGGGGTTTACTAAGTATACACCTGGGATCTCCCCTTTCTAATTACTTTTGGTTTACTTTTTTTGTTCATTTGTTACTAGAGTGTCTATTCCTGATAGGGAAGAGTAGTTTGTTCCGTTGGCCCTTTGTTATTGGGTACTGGGTCATTGTTTTTACAAACAAACACTTTATTCACGCCGGCCTATAAAATTGACACTATTTATAATTAATGCTCTTGAATAGCTTTCTTCAAGATTGTAGAATTATTTTTTAACCCTAAATGATTTGAACTCCACTTTGATTTCAAGATGCCAACCATCAAAGTTTACATAGCTTTGAACATGAATAAATAAGAAACCAACATGAAACAATATTTTATTTATAGGGTTTATAGCTTTTTGAATTAGAAGAAAACTATAATGCTCAAAAAAGTTAAAGAAATTTTCATTTCATTTTTGTACTGCTTCAATGTTTTCTATAGGTTATTAAAAACTTCTTAAACACTTTCTTTCATGAACAATAGAGTTATACATTTAATTCAAAAAAGTTTCAAAATTGGCAATGTTTTTTTATAAATTTGTTGTTATTGTACTTCCATTTGGTGCACTATAATCGTTTATAGTCTTTATGATATACTCAACCTAATTGGATATTGATACAAAATGTCTTCATGTACTTGTATTTGAGGCTATAGGTATGCTTACTCTTGTACTTTGCGAGTAAACACTTGCTTAATGCAACAACAAAATAGACTAGATAATTAACCCCTAAAGATTGGGCCTATGACCATGGAATCATGTTTTATCTGTCACACTCAATTTTTCTACTAAAAATAATACAAGAATTCAATTTTATATTTTTTTAGTAGATGAAGTCACATGTCTATTACAATCATGAATTTTTCATAAATTTTGGTGAAAATTTGAAATTACTATGGTTTTATGAAGTGATTCTAAAGAAAATTTATATCAATTACAAAATGTACTAAAAATTTCCGATTTTTTTACCCAAGGTGTAAATTACAATGAAGAAAAGTTTAGTTGATGAAAATCATCCGTGTATCTAAATTTAGATTTTTTTTGCTACACCTTCGTGGTACCTACCGAACTTGTAACTTCAATAAAAACACTCAATTTTCAAATTTTTCCAGAAATTCAAAGTGGAGTAGAAATTAGATTTGGCAAGCTTCATTTTGTTAGTTAAGCTCAAATGCAATGTTACTCATTTTCATGGCCTAAATTTAGTTTAAGTACAACAAGCAAAAAAATTCAAAATACACTACACGGTGAACCGTTTTTATGACTTGTTTGTAGTTGAGACCCATGTAAAATCTAAAATAGCTTGAATGATTTGAATGATTTGAATATAACTTGAAGGGGTTGCATCACCAAGCAAAGCCCTTCACATAAAGAATTGGATGGAAATCATCCACGCAACAATTGGAATTGAACAACCGACTTCATTCATATGCCATTTTTTGGTCTCAACTGTGTTTAGGGGTTAAGAGTTAAAAATACAAAACTCATTTACAATATTTTAAGCCATCGAGTAATGTTCCTATTTTCAAATCGTGTAATTTTTTTGAGGGTTTCATAAAAGATTTGAAGGGGTTTCCAAAATATCAAAGCATACATTATTTGGAAATTGTATGAATAAATTATAAAAATATGAAGTTCTTTCCAATGAACATGATAGATTATGACTTTCATTTCTTCAATGGTTGTACGTAACATCGAATAACCCTAGTAAAATTATAAATTTTACCTGCAAAGCATTAATAAATACCTTGTCTTCCCTTCTAAAAATAGTACAAATGTATTCCCCGAGTTACCCGGAATCTACATACCCGTATCCGGACTCTGCATACCCGGACTCGGCAGACCCAGCACCATTAGGGCTGAGGATTTAGGGTTTAGGGTTTAACGTTTTCCTTTCCAGTGATTGCAACTATCTTCTGCAGCTCGAGCTCAAGCTCGTCAATCTCGAATTGATCAAGCTTCGACGCGATTGAATTCCATCTTCTTCTATCTATCGATCCCTGTCGCGGGCGAAGTGAGCAAAAGCAGCCAAGATGGTGAATAAACAGAATACAAGTGAGGACTTCCTTTAATGCATTTTTTCATAATTTTGTTTTTTTTTCCGTTTCAAAAGAATTAGATGTGATTTGTGGCGTTTTTTAAATTTCGAATTGGTGCAGAGAGTAAGTCCAAGCGTGTTACCATGAAGAAGAAGAACAAAATTCTGAAGAAGGTGAAGCTGCACTGCGAGAAGAAGGCGAAGGAAGCGCGCAAGTTAGCTCACAACAAGCCGAAAGTTAATAAGGAGAAGGAGTCCGAAGCCATGGTGGAGCAGGTTGCGGCCATGGAAGCCCGGCGTACTCGGGCCATTGAAAATTTCGAGCTGAATAAAGCAGTGAAAAAAGAGAGGGTAAGCTCAATTCAATCTCAATGCATTTTAAGGTTCATTTTGGCCGATGTTTTCCGCGTCTCTTTGTGTATTACTCCCTCCGTCCCAAAGTTATTGTCATGTTTGAAAGTGCTTTTTTAAGTAGGTCAAAAAAATACTTCCTTGTGGCTAATTTTATTTAGGTTGCAATGAACACATGCAATGTTCTTCAATCATTCTAGTGACATAATTTGGAACCTTGTTTCATCATGTTTCTTACAATATGATCAATGAAATTGGCTCAAAGAAATACCAAGGAAACAAGTTGGACAATAACTTTGGGACGGAGGGAGTACATCGTTTTTTTCAATTACTGTGAGATGCGTCCACTGTGTATTTTCTGTAGTGTAGGAAAATTGGACCCCCTGCTGCAAACCATCTGTTTGTGTGAAAATGACTTCAGTTTGAAACAATCAACACTGTTGATCTTGTAGTATAGAACAAGAGCTTCAAAATGATTTGTATTTCAATCAGAAAACCGAGGTAAAATGAGAAAATGCCACTGTTGCAAAGATCAGTGATGCAGATGGCCATATTGGGCGTTTTAGACGCTTAGGGTTTAATTTTTTTATGTTTCGTTTTTCTGAAATAAACGGCTTACTTTGTGTGAAGGACCGAGGGGTAAAATTTTCAGTTGCTGTTGAGACGTGTGCATTTTCGAAGTTTTTGATTTGAATTTTTTTGCATAGGCTGCTGCGAAGCGAAAGCTTGGCGGACCGGACGAAGAAGGTGATGCTGACCTTAAACAGTTGGCTAACGATGCTTCTAGAAGGAATTCTGAATTTGATAGGTCGAAGAAGCAGAAAACTGAAACAGTTGGTCCTCAAGGTATGGTACTCCTCCTTTTCTCTGTCCATTCAATAACACATAAAACAATTTTTGCAAGACTCGTGGCCAAGTGTTTGATTGAGAAATCACACAGATATTTTCATTTGAGTTATTTTAGGGTTTAGGATTAGATTACTAGGCTGACAACGTGAATGTGTTTTGTTCCCAGAGAATTCTAGAAGGGCATTTTACAAAGAGTTCATGAAAGTGGTGGAAGCATCAGATGTTATCATCCAGGTGTTGGATGCAAGGGATCCTCTTGGTAGCCGTTGTGTGGACGTTGAACGGATGGTTCATAAAGCAGGGGGTCTCAAGCGCATCGTTCTTCTTCTTAACAAGATTGGTAAGTGAATTAACTCCCAAAGGATTCATGGTTTTAAAATGACAAATTCAATTGATCATATTGTGAAAAATATCCATATAGGACCTACTCAAAAGTGTTAGAAAAGAACATGAGGCCCATTTTGGCTTCTTGGTCCTTTAGGCTAAACGTCCCAGCATCCAGAAATTGGATCATGAACAAATTCAAAGCCCTGTAACTTTCTAATACAATATCGGATGACTTTCATCCAAGTCATCTTTGCAAATTCTCTACCAATTAAAGTAATCTCTTGTGATAGGGAGATGTTGATAATATTGGAGAGGCCACCAAATGCAAGTACGTCAAATTTGTTGGGTAGATTTTATGCTTGGAATGGTCCTCCTATGTACACATTATGTACATTTGGGTTGTGCTAATATCTATTTTTGAGGCTAGCATCTACTTGTCTTCAAAGGGTCGGTACGTTTAAGGGTTAACTGATGCATTATGATATCTAGTCTATTTTCCCACATATCTTGAAATGTTACTAAGTCAATCAGTGCTTTGCAGATCTTGTACCTAGAGAAGTAGCGGAGCAGTGGCTGAAGTATCTTAGGGAGGAGCTTCCAGCAGTTGCATTCAAGTGTAACACACAGCAGCAACGAACAAATTTGGGAAGGAAGTCATTTGCTAAGGCTACCGAGAATGTTGACGTTTTGCAAGGCAGCGACTGCCTTGGTGCAGAGACACTTTTGCAACTCCTTAAAAACTACTCAAGAAACCAGAAGGTACTTATACTCTTTTGTACTTATACTACATGAAATATTTTGGATTCTCAGACAAACTGATACTATCCATTTGAGCCTCATCCGTTTCATTTGCAGATATGTATATAGATCAGTTATCAGAAATACCAAATATTTGCAGTGCTTTTTTTGACAAATAGTGTTGTGTGTTTGTGTACGTTAGGAGACATGTTACTCGTTGTGCTCATTTTGAACGTAATTTTTTGCATGTGCAGATGAAAACTGCTATCACAGTCGGTGTGGTAGGGTTCCCGAATGTTGGAAAAAGTAGTCTTATCAACAGTTTAAAGAGAACACGAGTGGCCAATGTCGGTTCAACACCTGGTGTTACCAGGGCGATGCAGGAGATTCACTTAGATAAAAACGTAAAGCTACTTGATTGTCCTGGAATTGTATTCGCAGCTTCAGGCGATAATGAAGCATCTGCCACACTACGAAACTGCACCAAAATTGAAAAGCTTGCAGACCCCGCTACTCCAGGTAAACTAGTACAGAGGTGTAGCGACATTGTGCTTAACTATTGCTCAGATTCGGTAGTTTTGATGTGAAACAAGAATAAGTTGTGATACTTGTGGTGTGCCTTGGGAGTTGCTTGAATTGTACTCCCTCCGTCCCAAAGTTATTGTCATGTTTGAAAGTCATGTTTGAAAATCCTTTTTTAAGTAGGTCAAAAAAATACTTCCTTGTGGCTAATTTTATTTAGGTTGCAATGAACACATGCAATGTTCTTCAATCATTCTAGTGACATAATTTGGAACCTTTTTTAATCATGTTTCTTACAATATAATCAATGAAATTGGCTCAAAGAAATACCAAGGAAACAAGTTGGACAATAACTTTGGGACGGAGGGAGTATCTGCTTTTGTTGTCTATAGTGTAATGTGGCACTCAAAGCTGTGTACTAACTAAAACTTATCAAATATCTGTAATTCTGTACAGTTTTGGAAAGCATCAATGTTTTTTTCCCCTAACGTATGATTTACCTTTCTCAACAGTGAAAGAAATATTGCGACTGTGTCCTGCCGATAAGCTGGTATCTATTTACAAGATTAACAACTTCAGCGATGTGGATGAATTTTTGATGAATGTCGCGATGGTACGTGGAAAGTTGAAGAAAGGAGGTGTGGTGGATAGTCTAGCAGCAGCTCGCATTGTGCTTCATGATTGGAATGAAGGTGAGCCAGGGACACACTGAATTTATTACTGAAAACACCAGAATGTATGTTGAAGCCTGCTCTACAAACAGAGACTAAGAGAACGACAGAGATTTTCTTTGATGTGTCTTTAGTGTAGTAATGATATCAGTGAAGGTCTGTTCTGTAAGCTTGTGCGTTGAGAAAGTATTTAACCCTTAGTTTGTCTCCATTTACTGGTGTTATTTAAGCTCTTTCACTTTTCCGGTCCTGCTTGGTGGCGTGTGGCCTTATAAACATGAGTTCTACTATATTTTCTTGTCTTTTAACGTTCTTCTCAAATTTTCTCAGGAAAAATACCATACTTTACAACACCACCTGTGCGGGAAGTTAGCGAGCATGCAGAGTTTGGAGCAATTGTATCGGATTGGGGCAAGGAGTTTGACGTGGAGGCAGTGTTTCAGAACGAAGCCAGTGCTGTTATAGCTGGTCTTCCTTCTTTGACAGACACTTCATATGTCCAAATGTCGTCAAGCGCTCCGCTCACAATGGACGTGGATGATTCTTTGGTACAGTGTTAACCCCTAAGCGTTCACTGTGTATTTTCTGTAGTGTAGGAAAATTGGAACCCCTGCTGCAAATCATCTGTTTGTGTGAAAACGACTTCAATTTGACACGATCGACACTGTTGATCTTGTAAGGTAGGAGCACCTAAAATCAACATTGTACCTAATTGCAACAGAATCTAAAACATGCAATCATTTTAGAACGCAAATCTAAGCACATCATAGAGCCTTTATTGTATGTTGACCAACATGATAAGCTATCTATGGTTTACCTAGATTTACGCTCTAAAATGACTATTGAGCCTAGATTCTGTCACAATTAGGTTCAATGTTGGTTTTAGGTGCTCCTACCTTAGTATAGAACAAGAGTTTTAAAATGATGTTGATTGCAATCAGAAAACTGAGGTAAAATGAGAAAATGCCACTGTTGCAAAGTTCAGTGACGCAGATGGCCATATTGGGCGTTGTAGACGCTTGGGGGTTAATCCACGAACTCAGAGTCAGCATGGTGGCTGGTGTACCTGAATTTTTGGTGCTGCAAAAAATCCATATTATTTCGATGCAGTTTTAACAGATTTCCTTTTCTAATTCCAGATGTCTTCATTATTTGTACAGACCATGGAAGACGGGAACAGTGATGAAGAGGAGGAGGATGGGGAAGATATGGATGAGGGTCCCAGTATGATGGACACAACTGAAGTAGCTGTGAAACGGGGTAGAACTTATTTGAATCAGAATGAGAGACTTTATGATGCCGAAGGCATTCAAAACCCACATGCCAAACGAGCTCAGAAGAAGCAGAAGAAGAAAGCGGCCAAGGCTGCTCCGGCTTTGAGTGACGATTCAAAAGCATCTGATGACTACGACTTCAATACCGATTTCATTGAAGATAATAATGCCACCGCAGACGATGGTGAGAATGCAATGGAGGGGATCAACTAGGTACAAAGATACGACTCCACTCCCAATGAATTCTGTCTTAAGCTATACCTGAAAGTAAAAGCTTAGCTCAACTCTGCTGTTCATGGAGTCTGTGAACCAGGTAGTTCACTTTTTTGGTCTACTTTTTAGTGCTCCAGTGTTGTCTGCTTACGGCGCTAGTTTTTAACGTGGATTCACTAGTTTCGGCATAGATTAGGTCATTTATATGAGTCAACTATCGGTTTCATTTGTAATCTATTTTTTGGGCCAATTCTGAGAGCCACATTGCTCGAAGAAGACGACTTGCTGAGCCTTGTAGAATAAGTAGGTGTTACGCGGAGACACTTTTTTTCCTACCCTTGTAGGAAACTACAGCCACTCTTTTAGGGGAACTACCTTAGTGTCACGGAACTAATCCTGGGAAAAGTAGAAACAGAAAATGCTATAAGGTAAGGGGTACAGTTGCCGTCAGTTTAAGCATTTCAATACATGGAGCGCTGATTTTCATTGATAAAAAAATTGCAGCACATAAAACTTTGGGTTCAATAACCAAGCTCATATTTTTATCAATTTTTTCACAATGTATGATTTTGTTATAAATTTTCAAACTTAATATGCATAGACCTCTATTGATGTTAGTAGGTGTACCAATAATTGTCTTTCATTTCTAGTCCAATCAAATTGCTAACTTGATATTCATAATTAATGCTTGTGATAACTAGATTAGGAACTCCTGAAGTTGAAACATGTGCTTTTATAGGTGACTGCAATTGGTAACTAACAGAAAAGTTTCTGGTGCTTCTACCTTAAATCCTAGTTTTGAAAGAACTCTTTGGGTATGAACGTATTACTGACATGAGCCAATGAGTGCTCTTGCCAGTCAGGGTCTAATTAATAGTACACAATAACATCAAATACTTTTCCAGTCCCATGAGCATGTACTTCTGCCTCTGATGTCGTTATACCTGAATCTTCTGGTCCCCATCTGACGTATGATTCATGTCAGAATCTGTCCTTTTGATTTTGAAGGGTCGTATTGCAGTCTGTTGCACCCACTTCTGATATCTGTCTGCATCAACTTTATTGCCATGACTTTACTGAGTTCCAGATGATCCCAGACGTTGGATTGCTCGGAAGGGTTTACTGCCGAAGGCTCCTGCACAGGCTCCGGCACAACTAACTGAAGGGATTAAAACGCCTTTAAAGAAACACATGTCAATTTCCCTGAAATCAACTAAGGTAGACTGTCTGTAAACCATTACCACCCCTAGAACCAGTGTAGGTTCGTTGGAGCCATCCTTTATTTACCCTTAACCCTTAAACGTCAAGAGGGCCTGAATGGGGCAGCCCGGAAGGAATCTAATTTTTTTTGGGGAATTTATTTTTTATTTTTTATTTTTATTTTTATTTTTATTTTTATTTAATTTTTGCAAAGACGGCTCTGCAGTGCACTGTTGGCTAGCACTGTAGCACTGCTGAACTTCAGCTGCCCTAACTTCAAAACTTGTTCAATTTGATAACTTTGATTGCTTATCAACGATTCCACAATCTCTCAAATGAGGCGAAAATTTGGAATCTAGATCGCTTTTTCAGTAGCTTTCCAACGCAACAAGTCTCGCTTGATTTGGTTGAGAAAATCAACTTTTTTCTTGGTTATTCTCTTTTAAATAAGCCCATGGGGCTTACCTTGACGTTTAAGGGTTAAGCGTGCAAGGAGCTTCGTGGGGCTTCGTGGGGCTATGTTTGGGTTTTTTTAGTCAAACGCTGATTTTCACCTAGTTTCTAATTTTAAATGAAAATGGTCAGCCTAATTGAGAAAATGTGGAGGCTATCTTCTACTTTCTAAGGTAGGATGTCCTAAAACCACCACCTCTCTCAATTATGACATGTAGAGCTTTCTTGGGGCCACCACAATTGAGACTCAAAACTACCAATTTTCACTATTCAAGTAGACCAATGGCATGCCAAGCATTGCGAAGAAATAGTTGGTGCTTTTGGGTTAGCTCATGAGCGGAATCTAGGAACAACAAAGTGTGACCTTAGGAAATTGGTATGTGATGTACGGGTCAAAGGTTACTTTCCACTTTGGAATTTTGTATAAAATTGACAGATGCAAATTAGATGTTGCAAATTTTTGCAATCCTCATCAAACCTATTTCGAATGCGGTCATTTTATTTTGAATTTAGTATTTCCAAAAATAGGCTAGATTACTTAAGTTGGTGGTTTTGGAACAATCAACCATATTCCAATTTACTATTCTTCAGATTTTGTTAAAATTGCGATTTTTTACTGCACTTTATCACAAAAAGTTTCTACAAGAGGAAAGACAAGAAAATTTGGTTTTTCGGCTTGAGAGGTGACAAAAATGAGTTTTGGCCCCTTTTTATTCGACCAATCACAACGCAGTGTGTTGTCAAATGGATTTGAACCTTAAACCTCCCCAATACAAGAGTAACTCCCCAATACAAGAGTAACTCCCCAATACAAGAGTAACTTTTATTGAATTTTTTTGTTTATAATTATTTTGAATTTATTATCGAATTTATTAATCAATAATTAATGCTACGGTTTTTATATATATATATTTAATTTTACATTGTTTTATTAGTTTCGTACTAATTTTATCAAAATATTATTTATTCGATTAATATCTTAATATTTTTAAAATTTTAAATTAACTTATTTGTAAATTATATGTTGCAGATTTTTAGAAGTAAATAGATTTATATTTTTTATATTTTATTCCATTCAATTAAATATATATTATATTATATATTTCATTTAAATTTATTTAAATTTATTTTTTGTTTTCTATTTATAGAATTTAATATATTTTTCGTTTTTGACTAGGTATACGGTACAATGACTGTGACTAGTCCTACTGTGGCACCTTACAAACACGTGTGCACGAAATGCAAATTATCAAATCTCATTTTACTTGAAGGGGGTTATTATTGCAATGTTTGTCACATTCAAGAAGCAGTTGTAAAAAAAGCGCATGTACGTGCTAAGATTTCTACTGTGTCCTCTCAAAATGTCACCATCTATGTTGAAGGTCAATGGTTACAATCTCTTGTACGTATGACGGAAGAACAGTTTTTGAGCCTTGCTCGTGGACAGCAAATTAAAATCCTTTCATCCATTCGTGTGAAAGGGACTTTTTCATTAACTCCTATGTCTTTTTTAAACGGTTTTGAAGAAGATTTAGATAGAGATATGGATCTAAATGTAGATAGCAGTGCATTAGCTTATAGTTCCTTGCAAGATGGAGGAACTCCTCCTCAATCTAAAAAGAGAAAAGGTGATAGTGATAGTGTAGCAGCTTCTCCTGGGACTACCTCCTCTACTAAGAGTAGGAAGATGTAATGCTTTGACATATATTATTTTCGTATTTTTTAATAAAAAATATATTTTCTATTACAAGGGGCGTGGCTCCTCTTCCATCTTTACATTTACAAATCAGTTTCTCATCAATCTATCAATCCATCAAACCATCATTTATCAATCGTGATCTTTTATGATCCTTGGTCTTATATTATACAATATCAATTTTCATCCATACCAATTTATCATCAACAATACTCTATCATCTATTTTTTATCATCCGCAGTTTTTATCATCCATAGTTTTTATCATCCGCAGTTTTTATCATCCGCCTTTTATCATCCGTTGTCTATTATTATTCACAGAATTTTATCATCCACACTCATTTATTATTTATAGTGTTGTATTATCTACATTTCTTATCATCCATTGTCATCTCAATCATTTATTATTAATCGTTTCATTTACAATCATTTATCATCCACATTCTATTTTCATTCGCACTCTTTTCATCATCCATAGTTGTTTGTTATCCGTGGTATTTTATCAACTGCAGTCTATTATTATCCATATCATTTGTTCATCTGCAGACTTTTTGCATTTGTAGTCTTTTCATTCATTCATTTTTTCACACACAATCTTTTCTCATCCGCAATTTTTTTACATTGTGAATTTTACATACATTTTTTACATTCATGCTTTACCTTAAGAATTTTATACATACAAATTAGATATGTAGTTTTGCATTGACTTTAATCTTATTAGTTATTATTAACAATATTGTTTGACAAGTTTGTATTTTGAATTTAGTTTTTCATTACATCTCTAATTGTTCCTTTTTTATTATTAATATATTTTTATATTTTTATCTTAGCTTTTGATATTTATTTAGAAATATATATTCATTTTTCAAAAGTATTTCTATATTTTAAAATATAAAGTTACCTTATTTACTTTTATAAAATATCCCTACAAAGTTCAGTTTCAATAAAATGGCATATATAGATAGTAAGCTTTTAGAATGCAATTTACGACGCAATACAACATATAGATATATTGTTGGTGATTGTCTATTTGACTCCATATCATATCTTTTAAATTATGAAATCTCTTCTACTTCGCTTAGAATGAATTCCATGCGTCATCTTGCACATTGTTTGTCTTTGAATACTCCAAAAGCTCAACAAACACGTCAATTTGAATTGAATCCTGAATGGTTGCATGATTTACATCGAGGTGTTTTGAATGAATATCAATATATGCAAAAGATGGCTATTAGTGCTACACAAGGTGGACTTTGGGGAGATTTTACCGCAATTAAATGGATGTCTGACTATTTACAAAGGGCTATTTATGTGTGGTCAAATTTAAATGGTATGATTATGGCCAGAGAAGGGTGTGAGTTTCAATTAGAACCTTTACATTTAGCATTTGGTTCAAGTCATTTTGAACCAATAGAAAAAATAAATCAAAATTTATCAATAATTATACCTATAATAAATAATGAACCCGAATTAATAAATTTAGATTCAGATGCATGTGAGCCAAACGTTTTAGATTCACAAACCACATGGAAATATCAAAGAACTCAAGAATTACCATTGACGTGGAAATCAAATTCTAATTATCAATCTATAGGAATGGATACTCAATCAAAAATAATTGATAAAAATGATATTGAATCTACACAAGAAATAAATGTGAATACTAAAATTGTAGACAATAATTTCTCTACAAAAGTCTCAAAAAGTATAATTATTAAAGATGAGAAAATGGAATGTACGAACCAAATTGTCATTAGAAAGAAAAAAAGAATGTTTTGGACTTCTGAGCTTAATGATATTTTATATACACTAATGTCAAAATGCTCATCGAATAATGAAGTTGCTACAAAATTCTTGTTAGAAATGAAAGAATTAAACTTAACAACGGATCAAGTAAGTCAACATATTAGAAGAATAAAATATGGAAAAATTAAAAACATTTCTCTTCCCATCTTTAAGGATGAAAATAACATTGCTTGTAATGAAATTAAAAGCAACAATGGGTTATGTACTTTGAATAAAAAACGCTCATATACTAAATGGAAAGAAATGGATGAAACAATAAATTCTATACTAAATGATCACAAGCATAGTACATTTATTACTAAAACAAGTATGTTTATTGAAAAACATCCAAATACTCAAAAGACTCCTATACAAGTGCTTAAAAGAATGAAACTTATTTCATCCAAGCTCAAGAAAAGTTCCTCAATAAATCAAATTTGTTCTAAAAATGCTTCTATAAAACTTTTGAATAAAAAGGGAAAAAATCCTATAGGAAATCTTGCCGAATATAAAAAAAAAGTAAATGATACACCTATTTATTCGTGTGTTTGTTGCAAGAGATTGAATTTTCTTTCAAAATCTACTTTAATCAATGAAAAGATTGTAAAAAGAATCAATGGTTTGTTGCATTTTAATTTACAATTCACAACAGAAGATAAAACATATGTATGTAATTTTTGTTTGAATTTAATAAAAAAAGGTTCAATTCCTAAATATTGTGTTCCAAATAACATCTGTAGAAATTCTATTATTGCATCTGTTAAGAAACTTACAATATTGGAAGAAAGATTAATATCTCCACGTCTTGCATTTGCACAAATTCATAAACTATACAATTATGGTCAATATAAATTACACGGAAGCATTATAAATGTGCCTTCAAATATTGATCAAACTCAATCTTTGCTTCCTCGTTTACCTGAAGATGGAACAACAATTGGAATATTACTGAAACGCCGTTTGGAATATAGATCTCCCTATATGTCTGGAAACATACGACCAAATATTACAATGCTAGCTTTAAAGGATTTAATCGAAACGCCTCTTTATAAAGAATGCAATGTTCTTATTCGTCCACAATGGAATAGTTTATTTGCATTGCATATGCAATCAAGTTCTAAAATAGATGTAAACATGGTCTTTGAAAATAATTCCAATGTAGACAACTTTGAAGAAGATTCAGAGGATCCTTCTGGTGAAACACTAGTTCATAACTTTTTGGACTTAGAAAAAATTTATGATTTTAATAATACGATTTCTATTGCTCCTAGTCAAGAATATTCTCCTATAGGAATTTTTAAAGACAAACATAGTGAAGAATTGAATTACCCAACATTATTTTATGGTCATCCAAGAGATGAAAAGATTATTAAAAACTTTTCCTATCATCAAATAGCTAGTTGGGAAATTTTACATAAGAATCATGATTTTGCTACAAATATACAGAATTTATTCTTCAAAGCTATCAAAATTTGTATCGATAAAGTTAGAAATTCTAGTTGGATTCAAATTCGTAAAGGAAAGTTATCTGGGAGGACACTAACAGCTGGTCAAGTTTCAAAGGAACCTAATCTTGAAAAAATATTAGAATCACATATAGGTTTTCGTGATTTAGAAAAACTACGAACCTCACCTAATTATGTTGAGGGATTACGAAAAAATTTATTTGCTATGATAAGACAGTTAGGACCTCCAACATTTTTTATTACATTAACAAGTGCCGAGCGATTGTGGAATCCATTGATTGAAGCTTTGTACAAATTAAATGCAACACGTCTCAATTTGCCAAATTTAAAAGATTTAGATTCTACTCATATTGCAGAATTAATAAGGTCTGATCTAGTCACTTGTGCATTGTATTATAATCACCGTACAAAAGCTTTTCGAGAATTGCTTTTAAAAGAGTATTCTTTTTTAGGTGAAGTTTCAGATTTTTTCTTTATTACTGAATTTCAACTATGAGGAAGTGCGCATGAACATGCACTCATTTGGATTAAAAATGCACCAGTGTTTAAATTAAACTCTACACAAGAAATTGAAGAATTTGTTGATCAATACATAATGACTGATAAAACTTTATTGCCTCAAGCTTTGCAAGAAGCACAAACTCACAAACATTCATGTACATGTAGAAAAAAAGGTCAATCTATATGTAGATTCCACTATCCTCTTCCTCCGATGAAAAAAACAATGGTTTTAGAACCTTTAGAAAATCTAGATGCAAAAAAAAAATCTTTTCTACAAAATAAAGCTAAAGAGATTTTTGTTTATTTAAAGGATTTGAACATTGGAATTGAAATGAAATTTGAAGATTTTATTCAAAAATTTCAAATCAATGAAGACACCTACATTCTAGCTCTTCGTAGTCAACTAAAAAGGCCTCATATCTTTTTAAAACGAACATTAAATAATATACGTACCAATGCATTTAATAAAAATATAGCACATACGTGGTATGCTAATACAGATATTCAATTTTGTTTAGATCCATATGCAGCAGCTACATATTGTACATCATACATGACAAAAGTTGATAAATCTATTATAGCAGAGTTAAAATCGATTTTACAAAAGTGTGTTGCAGATAAAACTGATGCAAATTTGAGAATTTTAAAACTTGGCAATGCTTTCTTGAATGCTCAACAAATGTCTGCTCAATTAGCAATTTATCTTATTTTATCTATACCCTTGTATCATTGCTCTCGTTCGTTTTCATTCATAAATACTTCACCATTACAAGAACGAGCATTTGTTTTAAAACCTCAACAACAATTGCTAAAGTTGAATATAGAATCTACAGAAATAATGTGCAAATCTATAATTGACAAATACATGGATAGGCCAAGTAACTTAAGAGACATATGTTTAGCAAAATTTGTAGCAAATTACAATCATAATAAAAATAGAGTGTCTATTCGAAATAAGTCAAAAATAATAAGATTTGTTAATTACAATCAATTTAAGGATGTAGAAAATTGGTCACGTGAACAATTGTTGTTATATTTTCCATTCAATGGAACAGAAGAATCTCAAAAATGCGGCAAAAATACTTGGAAAGAAGCTTATGAGGAACAAATTGAAACGATTAGAAAAAATAAGAGAGATTTTAACTATCAAATTCAAACAACTTCATCAGAGGATTGCGGTTATGAGTGGATAAATTTACAAGAATATGCATCTGAATTAATAGATTCAAAAGATTTTAGCATTTGGAATGATTCATCTATAGAAGATAAAGAATCAATGCCTATAAGTATGAATGCAGAAAAATATGACTTAGCTACAGACATTGTTGTTAAACCCCATTCAACTAGTACATACAAAAGTACACTACAATGTAATAATTGTATTTTGGAATTGATGGAAAATGAAGAATATTTTAAAATATTACGATCATTAAATGAAGAACAAAGAGCAATTTATGATGACATTATGTATAAAAAAAGGGTTTATCTTGATGAACCTCTATATTTATTTCTCACTGGAGGAGCAGGAACTGGAAAGACCTTTAGTCTTCAAGCAATTGTGCAAGGATTGTTACGCATGCATCATAAAGATTTAAAATCAGATCCTTTGAAAACAAAAGCATTATTAATGGCATTTACAGGCAAGGCTGCATTCAATATAGGCGGAACTACTATACATTCAGCTTTACACATTCCTATTAACCAATCTCTTTCAAATCTTGGAAAATTGTCATCTGAAACACTCAATAAGTTATGTGATCAATATGAACAATTGCAATTTATTGTACTTGATGAAGTTTCATTAGTAGGTGCAAGAATGCTAGATGCTATAGATCAAAGATTGCGTTCAATCAAACATGTACAAAATAATTTTTTTGGAGGTTTGGATGTTATTGTTACAGGTGATTTCTACCAAGCTCCTCCAGTACGAGATAAATGGGTGTTTCAACGACCTGACTTTGGCCTTAGTGCTATTGCACCAAATTTTTGGCATGACCACATTAAATGTTATGAATTAAACATTGTTATGCGCCAAAGTGATTTAATGTTTATAAACATACTTAATAGATTTAGAAAAGCAACTCATACAATAGATGATATCGATACAATTAATAATTTGTGCTTAAAGCAGCCTCCTAGTGATTCTATGATCCCTTATTTATTTTATACTAATAAAGACATGCGTGCACACAATATTGAAGTATTTATTAATGCGAAAGGACCTACATTTCATTTTGAAGCAACTGATATTCGACATCATTCACTACCGGCATCTTTCCAAATTCCAAATGATCCAAATAAAACTGCAGGACTTCATACAATTATCAAAGTTAAAAAAAACATGCTTGTAGAACTTTGCAACAACTATGCTATCTCTGATGGACTTGTTAATGGAGCTGACGGTTTATTCAAAACAACAACATCATTTAACAATAAATCCTATATTTGGATTGATTTCTTTAATGCAAAAGTAGGCATTGCCACTAGATTTTCAAACTCTCATTTATATAAAAATTCAGACATTGATTCAACATGGACTCCAATAGAATCAATTGCTAAAGAAATTAGAATTGGCAAAAATCAAACTCATCTCATAACACGTATTCAATTTCCTGTTCAATTAGCTGCAGCAAGAACAATTCATCGATCTCAAGGTTTGTCGTTAGATGATGTTGCTTTTAATCCGTCTGGTGTAAATAAGCATGGATTAGCTTATACGGCATTATCGCGTATACGCACCAAAGAAAAGTTGTATCTACTTGCTCCATTATCAATCTCCAATTTCCAAATAGACACATCTGTACTTAAAGAAATGGAAAGATTAACAACAAATGCAAGGTGGAACTTATCTGTACCAATATTAAAGCCAATGCGTCGATCACATGTAATTATACAAAGCATCAATATTAATTCCTTAAAAAAGCATCATTTAGATTATAAATGCGATCATAACATGCAAACTTCTCATATTTTGTGTTTGCAAGAAACAAAAATAAATCATCCCAATGACATAAGTGAATATATTGATACATCTAGATATAAATACATACATAATTACGATAAACATGGTATAATTATGATGTATGAACATCAAATGATATGTGCATCATTTCAAACAAAGGTATGTAATGGATCAGAATTTATAGCAGCTTCTTTTAATTTAGGCACTCGTATTGCAATATATGTTATTACTGTATATCGTGCTCATTCAACCAAAATTACATTATTTTTAGAAAAGCTACAAGAATTGATTAATGTAGCACCCTTAGAATGTCCAATCATTATTTTAGGCGATTTCAATGTTGATGCATCTAATGACACAACTCAACACTATGAAATTGAACAAATATTTCAATGTATGAACAAACACTACTTAAAACAACAAATTTCAACACCTACGACCCAAAATAATTCTTTGATAGATCATATTTGGTCAAACATACCTGGAACAGATACCAAGTATGGAGTTACCGATGCATATTGGCCAGATTATCACAAACCTATATATTGTGCGTTTAAATTACCTAATACACTACCAAGGTATACAAGACAATTTCATTCATATTATTTTACATAGTTTTTTATAAATAAAGAAAATTTAGTAAATTTATTATAAAAACATTTATGTCATAAATGTTATATATACCATTAAATAAAATGCATTAAAATGTTACGAAGATTATTGTCATTAATATAAAGAATATTGAATTTCACGCTTATCATGAAATTATAGGATATTTAATATTGTGTTGTTTTATAAATCTCAAATCTCAAATGTCATTAACTACTTCTTAACTTGTTTTTAAATCTTGTAATAAATTCATCGAATACCATAACATGTAAGTATTTTATAAGACATTAGACATAAGACATTTATGACATTATTCTCCTTAAAATTATGATCTTTTTATCATTCAAATGCCTTGTAGCAATAAAGAAATTAGCGACCAAGATTGATTGTAAATAATGCGGATTAGGAGGGAATATGTAATATTGTTCTAAAACATGATAGCAAAATCAGTTTTACTTTAACCCCTAAGTGACCGAACGACCATTTTATGGTCGCTGCCCTTTTTTTACGGGCTGCCCGAGATGAAAAAAAAACTTTTTTGAAAAATAAAAAATATTTTCAAATAGGAAATCAAGTCTACTTTCCAACCCAATTTGAATTATGTCAATCCGAGTTAAACTCCATCAAGGAGAAATTTTCAAAGACAAACACCTCAACATTGTCCTAGTGTTACAAAACTTACTATTTCGGGAAAGTAATGATGTTCCCTCTTTGAATTTTTTTGCTTTTTTGAACTTTAGAATAGAATGTCTAGTTTCAACCAATCATACCAAATTTCAAATTCTAAAAATAAAATTTGTAATTTTGGTGAATATTCAACGATAAATGCTTCTAAATTTGTGTAATGAGTATCGAAAACATTTTTTGAAAGTTTGACCATACGGATAATTACTAAACATCGTGCTTCTTATTTTCTCTTTTGAACCAATCTTCATCGAAGTTGTAGAAGCAACATTTTATAGCACATTTAGGTTTGGCCCTTACCCCCTCTGTCATTTAGGGGTTAATATGTGTCAATCATCTTGTAGAACTTAGTTCAAGGTTGATTTTGCCTTACACAATTGCTTATTATTATTGAATCATTTTGATGGGATTGAGATTATAATTTATGTTTTGCCAAATGCATCAAATTACTATTTGCACAAACACTTGACCCTAAAACACAACATAAACTTTGTGGGCAATATTGCAAAGAAGACTATAACAAACATATAAAGGAATGTCATTTTGCAATTGTATACGAATTTATTTTCACATGATGTTATTTCAAAGCTTTAATTGGCTAATGAGCATAGTCCAAGAGACAAAATGTTGATAGACCTTTTTTCAAAAACATGCCACAATATAAAAGGTGTTTTAAGATTTAATTAATTCAATAACTTATTTTCAAGCACGTAGTGCTTGAAAATGCTTAAATTCTCTCGTCCAAGCAAACAATCCATTATAGTGATTTTCCTCATCAACTTCATACAAATTCTTTTTTATATAAGATAGTAATAATGGAGAGAATTCAATTGAATTTTATTTTATTTGTTAGTTAGATCCTATATGTTTAACGAGTTTTTGAAAACAATATTGAACAGGGACGTTAAATGGTTAAGTATATAATGAGTATATAACTTTATAATTTGTATGTATTTAATATACCATAGTGTACTAGCAAGTTTTGACAACCAACTACCTAATATTTAATTATTTTTAAAATTTGATTTAAAAAAAATCAAATATTCTATAAAATCCGTTTTTTTCCTTTACAAATTTTCTTTTTGAAAAAAAGTCATGGATGGGAAATTTTTTCATGCAAGTAATCTAAAAACTGAAAAAATGCATATGGAAATTTAAGTTTACTACATTTTAGGCAACTATTTCCAGAATATGTTATACCAAACCTATTATTAAATTATGGTATTTTAATTTACTATTAAAAGATTTGTATTCTATGTATGTGTGCAATACATGTGGGACAGAGCCTCACGGTTGCACCGTTCTTGTTTACCCTTAACCCTTAAACGTCAAGAGGGCCTGAATGGGGCAGCCCGGAAGGAATCTAATTTTTTTTGGGGAATTTATTTTTTATTTTTTATTTTTATTTTTATTTTTATTTTTATTTAATTTTTGCAAAGACGGCTCTGCAGTGCACTGTTGGCTAGCACTGTAGCACTGCTGAACTTCAGCTGCCCTAACTTCAAAACTTGTTCAATTTGATAACTTTGATTGCTTATCAACGATTCCACAATCTCTCAAATGAGGCGAAAATTTGGAATCTAGATCGCTTTTTCAGTAGCTTTCCAACGCAACAAGTCTCGCTTGATTTGGTTGAGAAAATCAACTTTTTTCTTGGTTATTCTCTTTTAAATAAGCCCATGGGGCTTACCTTGACGTTTAAGGGTTAAGCGTGCAAGGAGCTTCGTGGGGCTTCGTGGGGCTATGTTTGGGTTTTTTTAGTCAAACGCTGATTTTCACCTAGTTTCTAATTTTAAATGAAAATGGTCAGCCTAATTGAGAAAATGTGGAGGCTATCTTCTACTTTCTAAGGTAGGATGTCCTAAAACCACCACCTCTCTCAATTATGACATGTAGAGCTTTCTTGGGGCCACCACAATTGAGACTCAAAACTACCAATTTTCACTATTCAAGTAGACCAATGGCATGCCAAGCATTGCGAAGAAATAGTTGGTGCTTTTGGGTTAGCTCATGAGCGGAATCTAGGAACAACAAAGTGTGACCTTAGGAAATTGGTATGTGATGTACGGGTCAAAGGTTACTTTCCACTTTGGAATTTTGTATAAAATTGACAGATGCAAATTAGATGTTGCAAATTTTTGCAATCCTCATCAAACCTATTTTGAATGCGGTCTTTTTATTTTGAATTTAGTATTTCCAAAAATAGGCTAGATTACTTAAGTTGGTGGTTTTGGAACAATCAACCATATTCCAATTTACTATTCTTCAGATTTTGTTAAAATTGCGATTTTTTACTGCACTTTATCACAAAAAGTTTCTACAAGAGGAAAGACAAGAAAATTTGGTTTTTCAGCTTGAGAGGTGACAAAAATGAGTTTTGGCCCCTTTTTATTCGACCAATCACAACGCAGTGTGTTGTCAAATGGATTTGAACCTTAAACCTCCCCAATACAAGAGTAACTCCCCCAAACCTAACTTGAGTTCCCATGGAGGAATTTCCACATACTCCCACACCATCTTCATACTCCCCCAAGGGAAGGAGCTTGGTGGCTTGGGTGAGAGGGTGTCAGAAAAATCTATATTAAGATTGAAAACACCCTATGGCAGGCAGGTTACATGGTTCTCACTTTACGAATAACTCTATTACCCAAACGACTCATTCTTTAGTGCGTTGGAAACGTCTTTCACCTGCTAACAATAATTATATAAAAATATGGTTAGTATGGTACTAGGAAGCACACAGCTGGCGATTGAATGGAGAGCTGCTTGTGACCTCAGAAGAATTACTCAAGTTCAAGTTTTAATGGTGCCTGGTCTCTGTCTTCGTGCTTTAATCGCTTTCAGTATTGCGTGGTTGTTGGATTATACGTCTCTGCACAAATTCTGATGCCTTGTACATCTACTTTTGAATTTATTTTTATTTTATTTGACACAAATAAAGAATCTCATTTGCAAGGTTGAGCCCCAGTCTGTTCAGTTCGGCCTGAGGGGTCTTGAATTTTTATTTATTTATTTGCTGCAAATGCACTCTAGTTATATACAGTCCATTTTCACACTACATTTAGTTGAGACACTACATTGTAGTTTTTTACTAATATGAACACTAATCCAAAAATACAAAAAATTAACTAGAATTTTTCAAAGTTCAATTTCTCAAAAATCCATCACTTCAGACTACTTTTTTTCATCCATTTGAGTTAACAAAAAAGAAGCCCATCTCACCTCCATTTTTGCTTTACTTCTAACCTCGTTTTTGAGCTATACTTGAGTTGAATAGTGTCGTGTCATAGATTGGCCCCTTGTGGACCATAGGCTTCGAGCTTTGGTAAAAGGTGTGGGAATCATTGCGAGGTGTGGAGAATAATGACAGTGGTTTGTTTTGGATTATCTCCCAACTCATCATGGACTAGTTTTTGGTCTATTTATATTTCAATATGAGTTCAAGAGGAATTCAACACGAGTTTGCTAAAACTTTCCTCTTTGAGCTGACTTTTTGGTTAACTATATTTGTACCATGAGAATGTTGGTGACCACCAACAAAACAAGCCTCAAATTATACCATAATAACAATGCAAATACTTGAATGTTAAAGGTTATTGTGGGCTACTGTAACTAGTTTCTGGTCACTAAAGTGTTTATTCTCGGAAGGGGAGAGTAGTCTTGTACCAATGTCCCTTTGCCTGGTGGGCACTACCTCATTAGAGTTAACCGAAAAGAATTGAAGCCCATCTAACCTCCCTTTTTGCTCTACTTCTAACCTCTCTTTTGAGCTATACTTGGGTTGAATTGTGTCGTGTCATAGATTGTCCCCTTGTGAGCCATGGGCTTGGAAGTTTGGTAGAAGGTGTCGGAGTCATTGCGAAGTGTGAAGAATACTGATAGTGGCTTGCTTTAGATTATCTCCCAACTCATCATGAACTAGTTTTCGGTCTATTTATATTTCAATATGAGTTCAAGAGGAGTTTGCTAAAACTTTCCTCTTTGAGCTGACTTTTCGGTTAACTCTATTGTTAAGACGAACAGACACTTTATTCACGCCGGCCTCAAAAAAGGATTGGAGTTTCTATCTATCTATCTACCATGAGAATGCCCATGTGCAAGTTCCGGAATGAGGAGTTAGCGAGAAATTTCCTTTACTTCCATGTTAGAGTGTGCAAGTTTTGGAATGAGCAACTAGCGAGAAATTTCCTTTACTTCCACGTTGGAGTGTGCAGCAGCTGAAAAGTACGCCGTATATAACTTAGTTGGGCACCCAGCTTCAAGGACTTTGAAGAACGTTCTTCTCGCTCATTACTGAACTTAGCATTGTAGTAAGAGTTGGAAGCAAGCAGGGTGCGTTCAATGGGGAAAGCTGAAAATGTAGACGAAAACATCGTCACCGAGAATCGACTGCCGGGGAAGAGCTTGGAGCAAGTTTCCACGACCTTCATCAAACCGGCCACGGCCACGCCGGGGGAGAAAGAGTGGTTGCCTTTGTCCACACTAGACATTCTTTTCGCTGCTTTTTACACGCCCATCCTGTGCACGTTCAAACTCACAGGCGAGGAGCAGAGCAAAGCTGCGGTGCAGCATTTGAAGGAGTCTCTGGCGGATGCGCTCGTGCTGTTCTACCCTCTCGCTGGCCGAGTGGTGAAGACCGGTGGTCCTCCCAGGATCCATTGCAACGACGCAGGCGCTGTGTTCACCGAAGCTAGCGTGGATGCCGACTTGGCTCAGCTTCGAACCGATGATGATTTCCAGCCTCAACCTTTGCTCTCGGGACTCGCTGCTGCTGGACTCGCAGATTACCCTACTCTTCCTCAAACCGACGCTGGCCTTCCTGCCCTCATCATCCAGGTAACACATCTGCTTGTTCTTTGTTCGTCGCATTCTTTTCCGTTTGCGCCATTACAGTCCCTGCAAACTTTACAACTCTGCAGTAAATCTCAATCTTGGTCTTTGATAGGTGAGGTTCACATACAGTCTAAAAGGAGTATGTAATCCTCTGTCTACACTATAGGGTTGGAACACAGAGCATACACAGATAACCCTGTCTAATTCACTGGGAAGTAAACATTACTGTTTACAGCAAGTTTTGCAAGTGGTTGTTCAATTTAGCAAGTGATTACCCAGACTTTGCCATCGTTCTTGTACCCATTAGAGTTAACCGAAACGTGAGCTCAAAGAGGAAAGTTTTAGCAAACTCCTCTTGAACTCCTCTTGAACTCATATCGAAATATGAATTGACCAAAAACTAGTTCATGATGAGTTGGGAGACAATCTAAAACAAGCCACTGTCATTATTCTCCACATCTCGCAATGACTTCCACACCTTCTACCAAACCTCCAAGCGCATGGCCCACAAGGGGACAATCTATGACATGACACTATTCAACCCAAGTATAGCTCAAAAGAGAGGTTAGAAGTAGAGCGAAAAGGGAGGTTAGATGGCCTTCTTTTCGGTTAACTCTATTACTGCATGGTAACATGGTCAGGGCTCCTTGTGATGGTTCCCTATTCGTATGTTCTTGTTGGTGAATGAAAGAGGATTCCAAAGCGGCAAAGAATGTGCCAGTTGAGCCTTCGAACTGTCAATGCAGGTGACGCACTTCAAGTGTGGAGGTATCACGTTGGTGGTGAACTGGGCACACGCAGTGGCGGATGGACAGGCGGGTTTCCACTTTCTGAGATCCTGGACCGAGCTTGCGCGAGGGTTGGAGGTTTCCCTGCTTCCAGATCATCGGCGTGGAGAGCTTGTGAAGCCAAGAGAGAGTGATCGCCTGTATACTTTGAACCCTTTGATTGACGCTGCGGTACTCTCACCGGGTGCTCAAACCATCAAAAAAAACTCGAAGCTGAACTCAGCAGCAGAAAAAGCAGACTCTACGACAAAGCAAGCCACAATTATACCCAAGACAATTGAGTTCACGGACGCCGACATCGCAAAGCTGAAACAACAAGCCTTGCAACAACAACCCGGGCAAATACTGTCCAGAGCCGATTGTCTCTCCACGCATCTCTTGCGCGCCATAGCCCGAGCTCAAAACCTGCAACCCGACAGCACCTCAACTGGTAATTCTTCTCAAAACTTGATCATGGCATTCTGTACCTTCCTATTCCGAGAATTAAACTCCACTTTGCCAAAACATATCTTCGGTTTCTTCTTTCTAGTAGTATGTTTTTGCTACCAAATGATACGAAAACAGACGCTTTAGGGTTAGAAAATATTGGTCAAGTTACGTGTTCAAGATTCTTTTGTGTGAAATCATGCACCATCCGGATTTAGAAATGTTGAAATAAGTTTGACTGTTCACCACACAGGTGATTAACACTTTCATTAAGAGAGGTATTTATCTCCTACATTAACATGTGTTCACCACATAGGTGATTAACACTTTCATTACATTAACATGTGTTCACCACATAGGTGATTAACACTTTCATTACATTAACATGTGTTCACCACATAGGTGATTAACACTTTCATTAAGAGAGGTATTTATCTCCTACATTGACATGCGTAACTTCTTGTACCTAAATTACTGTTACTAACCACTACGTATCCACTACACTTAAGGAGTGTACTATTCTAACTGTCTGGCTACTTGTTACTTAGCTGTAACTTCCCATCTAGTGTGAGACAGGTGTGTTTACAAGTACTGGTGTGTTCCAACAAGAAATTGAAAACCCCTGTGTGGTGCTTTCGCAGTTCGGCTGCTGCTTCTGGTAGAAGGGAGGAAGAAGCTGTCGTTGCCACCGGGATTTTTCGGCAATGTGATCAGCATGCTGTCTGTGATCACCACGGTTGATGAGCTTCTGAACCACTTCGGAGCCTCTGCCAGTTTGATTCATTCAGCCGTGGGTTCGCTCACGGCCGACTGGTTCCAGGACCTGGTGGACTTCGTGTCGCTGATTGTGGCGGGGAAAGTGCCGGGGCCGTCCATGGACGACCCGGCGTTTCCCAGCATGACCTCCGTGGGCATTTCGTACCTACACCGCTACTGTTTCTACGAGCTCGACTTTGGATTCGGCGTTCCTGTGCACTCCACACGCAACACCATGGCTGCCAGAGACGGCCTGTTCTTTGTGCTTCCCAGCTCCCGTGGAAAAGATCACCTCACTGTCCTGGCCAACATCGACGCGGACGTCATGCCCAACTTCCTCTCCATGGCTCATGACATCTAGTCACTTCTATCCTCAAATTTCTTGCCGAAAAATTGAGGACCTTTTGCCAGTGACTGCTATCCTCAAATTTCTTGCGAAAACTTGAGGACTTTTTGCCGGTCTCAGCATTTGAGGCTGATATTGGAGTTAACCGAAAAGAAGCCCATCTAACCTCCCTTTTTGCTCTACTTCTAACCTCTCTTTTGAGCTATACTTGGGTTGAATAGTGTCGTGTCATAGATTGTCCCCTTGTGGGCCATGGGCTTGGAGGTTTGGTAGAAGGTGTGGAAGTCATTGCGAGATGTGGAGAATAATGACAATGGCTTGCTTCAGATTGTCTCCCAACTCATCATGAACTAGTTTTTGGTCTATTTATATTTCAATATGAGTTCAAGAGGAGTTTGCTAAAGCTTTCCTCTTTGAGCTGACTTTTTGGTTAACTCTATTTTTCCAGCTAGATCGTCTTTAGGTCTGGGATGGTATATGAGGTTTAGGAATAGGAATACTGGCCTCATTGGTGGGCTGGTTCTAAGGCAGCAAGGGTCAAGTATTTGACGAAGGAGCTGGGTGTTTTTCTGAGAAACTTAGTTCTCGTTCTGTGGGAGATTTTGTTTTTGCTATGACCACCTCTAAAATGACATTCTAGAATATCATTTGACTGTAGCACAGTTGTCACACATTCAAGAAGTTGGGGCTCAGGTGGTACTAGGTAGGTTTCAGACATATAGTACACAGTTTTACCGTGCGGGTACTTTGTAGAAAGTGCTACTGTAAGTCACAATCTCCGTCTACTTTTTCATCTCCATCTCCATTATATTTTTTGACTGTATAATCAATTGAATTTGATACTTTATAGGCATGATTTCTTGGTCCTTTTGGGTGGACAATTAGATCATTTGCTATGTTCGATTGTGTACCAAAATTTATTGAAATATGGTGTAGTGAGAATTGGCATGGTCTTGCAAGTTCTTATTATCCCATATCATTTAGGAGTGAATTGGAATGAATTTGATTACAACACGAGCTTGTTCTTCTTTCACTACTCGTACTTGATTATTCAAATAATATTTAGAAATGTGAAAAATGGCAAATTTTCAACGTTTCGACAATTTCAATAAATAGTTTATGTGAATTTAAAAAAAAAAATTGGCATGTTTTTGAAATATTTATTGCCAAAATTGCTATGCACCTCATAACACAAAGAGTAGTGCTATGGAACATCCTTCTGAAAATTGGATCAAAAGAGAATGTTCACTTGGCTCCACTTTTCTAAGTAATGAAGGAAAGTCATTTGTATTCCATAAATTTTGGAACTATCATGTCATTACCACGTAAACTTAATTCTTAATTGTAACTAGATTGTATCCCCATTGCAAAAGGGTGATGGCTCCCATTGCTCTATTATGCTATGCTACAATGCCACTGTTAAAGATAGACCAATTTTTGAGTATTGAGACAACAAAAAGAAAAGAAAAGAACATTAAGATAACATGCCAAAAACTAGGACACTCGTTTCTAAACAGAGGGAGTGTTAACCCCTAACTGCCCAACCATGCATATTTTGCATGATGTACAGTTTTCATCCACAATTTCTCATCCGTCATGCACTTTTTGTAGTGTGATTTTTTTACTGAATTTTTTATGGGAAGTTAGCTTCATGTGTGTGTGATCGATCGAAAAAGAAACAATTTCTGAAAAAATTATGCCTCATTTCGTGTTGCAGTGTTTCACCCAAAATTTTGAAGATTTTAGTCTAAAAGTGTTCTTGAAAAAATAAACTCCTAAAATCAAGCATCCAAAAAATCTTCAAAAATCACTACACCTAAAATACTATATTATAAGCCATCGCAACAAATTTCATCCCCATACTGTCAATATCTTATTCGTAATCAAATTACAAAATAATATTTTATTTTATGTTTCAAAATTTATAGAAAAATATTAGTGATAGCAATCAAAGATCTAACCGTATAGATTGAATCTGAATTTCAAAATGTATAACTTTTATTCATACATGAAGTTTCAAATATTCATATTCGTTGCATTTTATAATGCATCTTTGCAAAACTGCCCAAATTGGACATAGGTGAGGACGTTTAGGGGTTAAACAATTAATGACATGCCAGTTATGAAGACGAGTGGAGCTGCAGCAAAGGCAGAAATCTCTTCATGACATCAGGAGTGGCGTGGAACACATCCTGGTAAGGTACGGACACCCACTTGTAATAAGCAAATGAAACAGGACTTACGCACCAAAGTAAGCATTATTTGAATACAGCATGCAAAAGTTACAAAAGTTCAAAGTCTTATTAGTAGTTGACCTAAAACTAACACTTGAACATACTGCATGTTTTAAGCGGTCCACATCTTCTTAACCCTTAAACGTACCACTCCTTTGTAGGAAAGTCAAACTACACAATTTAGCCTTCAAGACTTATCAAAATATATTTTGTAATATTTTTCATGCATGGAATTGAATGTTTCCTATCAGTCTTGAAATTTTCAGATTTTTTTGATTAAATACGGCCTTTTAAACAAATTTTTAAGTCAAATACTTCAAAAAATATTTTTTATTACAAAAAAGCTTTAAAAATTAATATTTTTTTGGGAGCGGGTACAAATTACAATGGAGAATCACATGATATGTTTTCCATAGAAATTTTTTATTTAAATTTTGAAATTCGAAAGGTGAACATCCTATGTAGTGTAATTCAAACCTTGAGCTACAAAGCTTGCACAAGCAATAAAATACTCAATAATTGGAATTTTTAAGATTTGAAAAGTGGAGTACAAACTAGACTTAATAAACTTCATTTTCTTAGTTGGGTGTATTAGCAACAAAAGTCATCTTCAAGATCAAAATTGGGTTTGACCAACAAACGTCCAGAAACTGGACGCTGGGACGTTTAGGGGTTAATCAACATGTAAGGTAGGAGGCTCCAAACCCGTCACTTTAAGGGCTGTGAATTTATGAGGACACAGGGAGAACTGAGCATAATTTTTCACCGGAAGACAAATCCAAGCAAAGACCAATGTACTTTGAATCAAATTTTTTGAATGTTCCTAAAATTAGTTATGAATTTTTGAAGTGGTGCTCATTCACCATGGGTACATCCAAAATTTCAAAATGTTTGTCCTTGGTAGAGTGCGGGTTTAGAACTGTGGCGGGTTTAGAGCCCTCCCCTTTACACATTAAACTTATCCTCAAATTGAGGTTTCTGATTATGTTTGATCGTAATATGAGTGCAGTATAGACAATTGAAAATATTCTTGATAGGAAGAAATAAAAGCTCCAGCAATTGTAGGATTTAGTGGCTGCTGAACTAACCCGTACCTGTCCGGACATTGATAAAACAAATGAAGTTATTCTTCAATTCATCCCATAACATTCTTAAGCAAGTTAGAGAGGGCACTCCTTTCCTAGCGTGGTCACCCAAAAGAATTGACCTTGTTCCTGACATCTTTGGACGAGAAAACAATAATTATAAAAAAGTAGCTTCGTTCTACGTGGTTTAAGCTCAACATGTTATGATTCCAGAATCGAGGCCAATTCTTTTTGGTAACTAGCCAAGAAAGGGTGCAAGTAAGAGATGCCTAAGAATATTATATCCAGATTGAAAAAAAATTCAGGATATGTCAAAAATTTGATGAGATAAAAGAGAAAGTCTGTATTTCGGACTAGAATTTTGGCAATTTTGGGTGTCCATACCTGGAACCAGTCCTTGAGCTTGTTTCAGTTCATCAATAAGCGGCTTCGTAATCTCTCTACGACTTGCTGCACCGTGGACTTGCTCTGGTTTGGCTTGGGATGATCAGAGACAGTCACAAGGAGATAAATACAAGATTCTCATATGGGAAACGCGGACAAATTTTCAACAATTGTAACTTTCCCAGATCCAAAATACACTACAACCATCCCAAGAAAGTTACAATTGTGGGAATTTTGTCCCAATTCCCAAATAAAATTCCATGTGGGAATGTCTTTATCTCTCCCTGTGAGTCACACTGCAGATACTTGAAAACTCCGAACTAAAATGTTCAAAGAAGGGGTCCGAGAGAGAGACACTTCACTACAAGGAGAAGGCGTTGCTTTTCACTCCCTCTGTGAGTCAAACGGCGCCTCTTTGCACTCACCAATTTTTTGGTTGGACTTGGTGAGTGCGATTCGTCACGTACGACAAAAGTGTACAATAAAAAAAAAGTGGAAACTCACATAACATTCAATAGCCTTCAAGAAGGTTGCATTTTAGTTTCATCCACCTTTATAGATGGAGTGACTAGTGATTTGTAATTGAATGGATTGATGAATCAAAGAAACAATTACATGACGTTGAATTGTGACCGAGTGAGTGCTTCCCATTATTGTTCACTATGGTTAGTTGCTCTTGCTTAATGCCACCTGCCCCATAGCTACAGATGTGATGTGGAATATACCACATCATTATGTTGAAGGGAAGCCAGTAGTCACAAAGTCTACTAAATGTTATGCACTTTAGAAGTTGGACAAACTCATGAAGTAATGGCAACTCAATGGAGAGGTGAACATGAGTTGGGAAGAGCTTGCAAGCACGTTGAGAATTTTCTAACACATGAGTTGTAGCATTCATGGTGTGTGAAACTAAACGGTTTACAAACATGTGTGTGTTTCACCATGTTGCATTGAATTTTAACCTCTAGTTGTCCAACCGTCCATTTTTTGAACGATTTACAAATTTTATCCACGTTTTCTCATTTGTCATGCATTTTCTTCAAGGAAACAAAATACTATAAAATTCTATGACAAAATAGCTTCATGCATGTGTGATCCGATTACTGTAGGCAACTAGTTGCTTTGTCACCTTGCCACCGAATATTTATTTAAAGCAGGAAAACAATGTTCAGCGGAAAAAATCATACTACTAAAATCACAAGCCCCTCCTGAAAAAGTCAGCTGTACTTTTACTTTTACTTTTACTTTTTTTTTTGCTTTTTTACTTTTACTTTTTTACTTTTACTTTTACTTTTACTTTTACTGTAGCTTTTCAGTGAGCCGTTTTGAAATTTGAACGTTGAGTTTGTGTGTGTATCAATTTCAAGTGTATGTTACAATTGTGCTTACCCAAAACATATATGAAACTCTTGATTACAATTTTGAAGCTCTTGATTACACTTTTGAGTTGTGAATTGAAAATTGCAAATTGTGAGTTGAGATTTGAAAATTGTGAGTTGTGAAATCAAAATTGTGAGTTGTGAGTTGTAAAATTGGAAGTTGGAAGTTGGAGTTTGGAGTTGGAGTTGGTTGATGTGATCTTGGAGGTTGGAAGTTGAGAGTTGGAGTTAGAGTTGTGAATTGAAAATTGCAAATTGTGAGTTGAGATTTGAAAATTGTGAGTTGTGAAGACAAAATTGTGAGTTGTGAGTTGTAAAATTGGAAGTTGGAAGTTGGAGTTTGGAGTTGGAGTTGGTTGATGTGATCTTGGAGGTTGGAAGTTGAGAGTTGGAGTTGGAGTTGGAGTTGCAAAGTTCAAGAAATTTGTTCAAGCAATTTGAGGTGAGATTGCAATTTTTTGGTGATTTTTGATTTTGGGTAATCATAAAATCAAGTTTTCAAACATTCGTCTTCAAATCAAGTTGACATTGAGTGAAAATTGAGTGCAAAAACACCAAAAACGAACCAAAAAACAAGCAAAGCAAAATGTTGAAAAACGAGCACAGCTGCTGTTCGCAGTTCTGTGCTGTCCGCAAAACAGAAACTTTTACTTTTACGTTTTTTTTTTTTTTTTTTTTTTTTTTTTTTTTTTTTTTTTTTTTTCCTGGCTGCAGCTCTGTGCATATTGCAGGGAAAAAAAAATTGAAATTTTTTGAAATTTTTTGAATTAATTTTCTTAAAATGATTTACTTATTTGTTTATTATTATTTTATTTCTGGACACGGTTTTGTACAATGCATATTTTGGGAAAAAAATAATTTAAGTCACTCTTTTAAGTTTTAAATTTTTAATCATGTTCTTTTTAATATTTTACTTCGAGAGGAAGTGGATGTTTTGATGAAATTGTTGGATAAGTATAGTTTTGAAATTTGGTAAGTGAAAATTTAAACTAAGTTTTCAAATATGATTTCAAAATGAAATTCCATGTTGGAATGCAAAAACTTCAAAACCTTATTTTAATTTATTTTTTGAATTGTAGTGCATTGAAGGTAAACTTTTTGGAGTGGAGAGCAACTTTTTTGGAGCAAAGCTATTTGAGGTACTATCAAGAGCCTTTTTTTGAGTTTTGAAATGGTTTTTGTTTTTGTTTTGGTATTGGTTTTGGTTATGGTTTATTAAATATTTTGTGGAGTTTGAGATTTCGGGTAGGGTTTTTCATCGTTTTATTAAAACCTTTTTTATCTTAAAAAATCTTTTTATCTTTGTGGAATTTAGAATTTACGATAGGATCTTCACTATCCTATCCTAAATTCTACTTTTTAGAGAATGGCTCGTGCTTTGTCTACCATTGATAATTTTGTTGATGTCAATGTTTATAGTGTTGGATCAATGTGCATTCAATGCTCAAAATGTTTGGCGTTTCGTTTTAAGAAAGAAAAGAATACCATTTGTTGTTACAATGGCAAAATTGCCAATGAACATATTAATCACCCCATTGTCCATCCAATGCTCAACGAGCTTTATACGGGCACAACACCTAAATCTCGAGATTTTCTCAAATCCATTCGAAAATATAATCAAGCTTTTGCATTTACAAGTATGCGAAGTAAATTTCAATCCGGCCAAGTTGAAGGTAGAGGGGTATATACTTTTCGTGTAAACGGAGAGTTATGTCATCACATTGGAAATTTACAACCCGATTTAGACCAAGACGCTAAATTTGCACAAATTTATTTCTTGGATGATGATTTACAAACAAATCGCCGTATGGAGATTTTTGATGATCTTCATTGTGATATTATTAATAACATTCAAGAAGTTTTAGAATCCATTAATGCGTTGGTTCGTGGTTTCAAGTCTTCGCGTGATGTTCTTCAAAGGGGACAAAATATGGGGCTCCGTATCTCCGGTGAAGTTCCTTTTGGAGAACATCCCCGTCGCTATAATCGCCAAGTAGTTCCAGAAGTTGCTGCTGTTGTTCTTGACGAACAATACATGAATTTTGGTAGAGATATTATTCTTCACCAACATGGTGGAGGTTTGCAACGTATAAAAGAAGTTCATCCAGCTTACGATGCTTTATCTTATCCATTGTTGTTTCCTGACGGACAATGTGGGTGGTCACCGACTTTTAAAGCAGATACTGGAGTGACTTTAAAGTCATATGTCCAGTATTTGCTTCAAAAGCGGCCGGAATCCAATGTATTACACAAGGCTGGTAGATTATTCCAGCAATATGTAGTGGATCAATATCTACGTGTAGAACATGAAAATTTACTTTTCATTAGACATCATCAAACCGAACTTCGTGCAGAATGCTATCAGGGGGTCGTGGATGCTTTACAGGGAGACAATACGGCACGCATTGGGCGACGTATTGTCTTACCTGCAACATTCATTGGTTCCCCCCGGTACATGCAAAAACTCTTTCATGATAGCATGGTTTTAGTTAGAGTTTTAGGAAAGCCCGATTTGTTTGTGACAATGACATGTAATCCGACCTGGCCTGAGATTCTTGATGAGCTTGAGCCAGGTCAAAGTCCTCCTGATCGTCCAGATATTGTCGTGCGTGTTTTTGAGCTTAAGCTAAGAGCGTTGATGGATGAGATTACAAAGAAGAATGTCATGGGAGAGACCATTGCTTTTTGTTACACTATTGAGTTTCAAAAACGTGGTCTTCCTCATGCTCACATTCTTCTTTGGTTGAAAGACAAGGTCAATGATTGTGACCTTGTAGATAAGATAGTATGTTCGGAGATTCCCGATTTAGAGAGACAACCGCAATTGTATGCCGCGGTTGCCAAGCACATGATGCATGGACCATGTGGTTTGGACAATCCCAATTGTCCATGCATGGAAGACAATAGATGTACAAAGGATTATCCGATGCAAGCTCGAGATAACACCGAGGTGGATGGTGACGGTCATGTTTTGTACCGCCGTCGAAACCACGGTCGATACATCGAAAAACGCGTACGTGGACAAATCGTCCATTTAGATAATCGATGGGTTGTGCCATACAATCCATATTTGATAGGTCGGTTTAATTGTCATATCAATGTGGAAATTTGCAGTTCGGTAAAAACTGTCAAATATCTCCACAAGTATATTTTTAAAGGTCCAGATCGTGGAGTTGTGGAAATAGATGAAGTTATAGATGAAGTTAAGGATTTCTTGGAGGGCCGTTATGTGGCCGCTCAAGAAGCATGTTGGAGGCTTTTTGGTTTTGAAACCAACAATAAGAGCCATAGTATTTGTCGTTTACCGGTTCACCTTCCTGGTCAACAATATGTTACTTTTGAGGAAGGAACATCTTTGCAGTCGGTGATTGATCAAAATGTTGAGACTAGACTCACCAAGTTTTTTGAGCTCAATTGCCGCATTCGTGCCTTAATTGCTTCTGGCAATCAAGGCAATCACATGCTTCTTCGTTACATGGATCTTCCACTCTATTACAAGTGGGATGTGAAGAATAACATGTGGGAAAGAAGACAACGTAAGATAAAAGTTTTTGGTCGGATAAATATGGTTCCCGTAGGTACCGAAGTATTTTACTTGCGTTTGTTGTTGACTCATGTTGAGGCACCAACTTCATTTGAGGACCTACTTTGTTTTCATGATACGGTGTATCCAACGTACAAAGCCGCCAGTATTGCAAGAGGACTTTTACACGATGATACCGAGTGGGAAAATTGTTTGCAAGAGGCAACTGTCATTGCGTTGCCTAAACAAATTCGGAGGTTGTTTGCAACACTTCTTGTGTTTGGACAACCGCTAGATCCTCTTGGTTTACTAAAGACACATCTTGACGCTATGTCTGATGATTGGCGCAATGATCAAAATCGCTATTGCAAAGCGATTTTGAGCATTGAGGAATATTTGTCATCATCAGATAAACATCTTACAGATTTTTTTAATATCGAAGAATTGAATGAGTTAGGTTATTCAAACATTGTTGATGTTGGCAGTGATGCCAATGACAACATTGATTCTGATAATCAAAATTGTACATTTCTAGAAGAGGATGTAGGAAAGCTCAACGATGAACAATACATTGTTTTCAATGCGGTAACTACTGCCGTTTTGAATTCCGATTCTCCAAATAAGCTTTTCTTTTTAGATGGTCCCGGTGGTACAGGTAAGACTTTTTTGTATAATACCATATTAGGTTATCTTCGCGGTCGTAGTGTTAAGTGTATGGCAATGGCAACAAGTGGAATTGCCGCATGCCTTTTGGATGAAGGGCGAACGGCACATTCATCTCTTGCTATTCCATTACAATTGCATGATGCATCGATTTGTAGCATTAGTGCCCAATCTACATTAGGTCAAAGCTTACGTGAAGTACAATTGATTGTACTTGATGAAGCTTGTGCGGGCCATCGTTATATGTTTGAAGCTATAGACAGATCGTTGCGAGATATACGCGGTGTAGATAGTCCAAATGGCGGTGTTGTAGTTTTATATGGCGGTGATTTTCGCCAAACTTTGCCTGTAGTTGTACGTGGAGGTCGCAAGCAGACTGTTCAAGCTTGCTTGCGACATTCATATTTATTTCCATTAATGCAACATTTTCATTTGACCACTAACATGCGTTTGCAAAGTCAACCGGACTTTCAAAAGTTTTTGTTAGATATTGGTGAGGGCAAAACCGGTCCAAAAGTAGATCTACCGCTGGGATTGGTTGCTCCTGGAAATTCTTTAGATGGTCTCATTGATGCTATATTTGATGATCCGGTTGATTTCTCTGAGCGCGTTATTTTGGCTGTCCGAAATGATGATGCCCAAGAAATCAACCGAAGAATCACCGATCGCATACCTGGTGATGTGCATCAATGTTTTAGTGCTGATTTTGTCCACGAAAATGATGAGCATGCCCATCATTATCCAGTAGAGTTTTTGAATTCTTTACAATTGAGCGGTTTGCCTCCTCACCAATTAAGTCTTAAATGTGGCCAATATTTGATGTTGCTAAGGAACTTGAATCCGGCAAAAGGTTTGTGCAATGGTAGTCGTTTGCGTCTTTTGCAAGTGTCTCCGAGTGTATTGCTATGTGAAATTGTAGAAGGTCGCTATCGTAGCCAAGAGGTATTGATTCCTAGAATCACACATCATTGCAACGATAGCCGCTTGCCATTCACACTTTGCCGGAGACAATTTCCTGTCACTGGCGCTTTTGCCATGACAATCAACAAATCGCAGGGCCAATCATATGATCGAGTCGGCATTTATCTTCGCAATGAAGTATTTAGCCATGGTCAATTATATGTGGCATTGTCTCGTGGTAGACATCCTGCAAACATTAAGGTTGCCAATGACAACAATGAAGCCGTGGGAACGGTGAAAAACGTTGTCTATCATGAGGTTTTTACATGACATTGTCATATAAGTTCCTCTAAATATTTACACTTGAATCAGGTGGATGGGAAAGTTAAGAGTTTGTTTCAAACTCTGCATGTTTAGGGTTCATGCACGCTTTGGCGACGTCCCCTTCCATCCATCTATATTCTTTTGGTGTCCATCATGATGTCATTGTCTCAATTGAGACATTTTATTTATTACTATATTACTATATCAATAAATACAACCAAATCATTCTATAAGCATTTTTGGTATTTATATTTGAATGCCTCTGCATTTTAATGTGTGCATGTTTGTATCAATCATTGTATACACTTTCATTGTCATTGACTAAAATTGTTATGGATATTTAAAACCAAGTAAAAATGCCCTAGCAATCTACCTACAAAGTTAGGCATTGAACTTCTTTAAAAAAATTTATAATAAACACTCACAAAAATGTGGTTTTTGAAAAACCTTCTACACAATTTTTTTTCCTTCCTGCTAGATAAAAACCCCCCTAGAGAGCCCAAATCCAAAGTCGGAATTCAAAAATAATGATTATTTTGGGAGATATTAACTCACTGTTAATAGATTCTGCCCAAATTACAGTTTCATCCACTGCGGATGAAGAAACAGTGAGCGGATGAAAAAACAGTCCGTGGATGAAAAAACAGTCCGCGGATGAAAAACCAGTCCGCGGATGAAAAAATTAGTCCGTAGATGAGAAAACAATCCATGGATGGAAAAACTGTCCGTGGATGAAAAATTGTCCACGGATGACTATGCCTAAGTGCTAAGGATTATTATCACTAATATCAATAACTAACACTTAATGTTTGTAGCCCGCTCCATCTATACTCTTCCAATCTTCTATAAAATTTTCAAATGAGTATTTTTTAAAATATTTTGTAGTATGGAAAATGCATTAAAATGGTTGCTCTAATGCGTTGCAAAGCAAGCGCCAACCGCTAGTATAATTACTAAAATTTTCATTTTTTTTTACAAAATTCAAATTAAATTTGGCCATAATTAAGTGGTTTATCAAAGTTGAATGAAAATGATTTACACTTCTCAAATGCGAGTTGTGAAGGAGGTAGAGCCTTGTGCTTTATACAAAATTCATTTCACTAGTGCCAACAATGAATGTAGGATAGATAGATATGAGATAGATAGATATGAACTCCGGCCCTCTTTCGAGGCTGAATGTAGGATATGTAGAACTCCTCACTTCTTGCTCTCTTTATCACCGGTTAAACTCCTCTACAAAAAATGTGCAAAACTCAAGCACAATTCTTTCAAATTACAAAATTCTTTTTTGAGTGGTAATTTTACTTGATTGTGCAAGTATTCTTAGTTGAACAATATTCCAAAACGTTAGTCTACTATGCACAATTGCACCTCGAAAGTTTGATCACTACACATTTTCTTCTCATTCAACTCAATCATACACATTCTTCACAATGTTACTAAATATTGTCCACATATCAAGCATAAAAACTTCAAATTAAAAATTTATTTTTAGAGGTGGAAGATAAATTAGCCTTTTAAATGTTCTCAATTGATTTTTTTTTCAAAATAAGACCATTTTCCATGCTCCATTGTGCACCAAAACCTACTGAAAAATATGGTGAAGTGAAAATTCATATGGGCTTGCAAGTTCTTATTCCATATCATTTGGGAGTGACCTGGATTGAATTTGATTACAAGATAAGCTCTTTCTCCTCCCACAACACATGTATTGATTAATTACCCACCCAATACTAAAAAGTGTGGAAAACGGTAATTTCTCAACATTTCGACAAATCCAAAAAATATTTTTTATGAAATTTGGCAAAAATTGCTTGTAATTTCCAAAAAAATCTGCGTGATATTAGAGTTATCCGCAAAGTGCTCTACAGTTGGGTGACTGGACCGCAGATTGTGAAAAGAGAGGTTGAGAAGACAATAAAAGTAGACATGTCAGATGCTGTAAATAAACTAGAGGTCTGAAGTCTGAAGGCACCAAAAACGGTGCCCAAAAACTTCCCAACCTCAGTTTCTATTCTCGTGGATGCTCTGTCACACGGGCTTCCTTGACTTGACACGTATCTACATGGAGTGGGTCTATTCATTGAAATAGAAAAACGAGTAACTAACAGCCCCTGACAGCCCACCACGGGCCAATTTTCGTATACTCAAGAAATTGCCAAAGTAAGGCTCTTAAAGCCGATGAGTTTGCGGAAAACTCTATTTTTGAAATATTTATTGACGAACGTGCTATGCACGTACGGTAGAAAGAAGATGATCTATGGGATTTTATCCACAAATTGTTAATATCTTATTTGTAATTGAATTACAAAATAATTTTGAATTTCAAGTTTCAAGATTTATACAAAAAATTGGTGATAGCAATTGTAGATCTAATTGTATAGATAAAATCTAAAACTTATAATGTACAACTTTTATTCATACATCAAGTTGAAAAAAATATTGTTCTTAGGTGCATTTTATAGTGCATCTTTGTAAAATTGCTGAATTTGGAGAGAGGTGAGAGCCATGCTTAATAGCATATGCTTTTGTGGGACCAATTCCACTTGCCCCAAAGTCCAACCCAACAACTACCCACCAATGATAAAAAAACAATATTTTGGGCCAAAGTTTGAGTATTCCCCGCCATCTACAAAAGCTTTGATGCAAGCAAATTACTCACACCAAACAAGCATCTTTGCTCAATCAAGCTTGAAAACTATTAAGTGACCCATGCTTCAAGGCCATCAAGTTCTTAGTTTCCATAAATTCTTCTTTTAACAAGAAACCTTTGAGTCAACTAGAGAGAAATGAGTGATTTTGATGGTTCCAACAAATTTGGTTGAATCCGGAAATTGAAAATCCAAAGTGTCGTTTCTATAATTAGTTTATATGGTGAATGACTCAATAATTAACATGTACTATAAACCAACAATATTTTCAACATGTGATCATTGAAAGCTTTGAATTCTATACCAATATAAGATTTGAGTGAAAAACTTAATGTGTTAGTTTATGGGCCATCCTCTATATACTAGGTTAGAAAGTACAAGCAGTAATTGGAATTCAATGAAAGCTCCATTTTATTCATAAATATAGCCCTACGAAATTGAACACATTATGAGAGTGTGGGTCATAACTCAAGTGTTGGGTTTAGGTCAAATTATGTCATGTCAATGACTCAATTCAATGCTAATTGGAATCTCATGTAGATTGTATAGCTTGCTAAATGTTGGATCTAATTAAGAGAGAGATGGGGCGGTCGTGAAAGAGGTGTTTTCATGATAGGGCCACGTTTTTGCACGAATTCAAACGTACAACATGTAAAGCACATGCCACTACTGCATTGTTATTTATATTCAATAATAACATAAAATGTTTAAATATATTGAATATAAAATCTTTTGGAATCTTTGTAATATTTGGAATCTTGTGGAATATTATTGGAATCTTTTGAACTTCTTTACACATTTAAGGCGTAGCAACGCACTTTTTATACACATTTTTATATTCCTATAATTCATATTCTGAGAATCATTTTTATTTGCATTTTAACCCTTAACTTCCTAGGCAACCCAAAATGGGTCGCGATATTTTAGAACTGAAAATATCTTGAGGAAAGAGTGTCCGAATGATTCAAAATTTGGGCCAATTTTGTGTAGAAACGAGTTAGCTATCCAATGGTGTAGTCTGATTTGGAGAAATGGACATTGTCAATTTTACAAAAATCCACAAGTGCTGGGTGGTCACAAAATTGAGGAAGAAAAGTCAGCTGAAGAGAGTGACTGGTGAATGACGAGCTGCCATGTGTTCCATTTGGGCAAGGCGGCTTGTGGGTGGGTGTAGCTACTGAAATGCAGATCTTGCACTTGAATTTCACCTTTTTCCAATATTCTTTTTCTTACTATATGTGTTCTTTTGTGTACTTTCAACCTACCGTGTTTGATTTTGCAATGGAAGATCATATTTGTAGGAAGTTGTAAGATTTCTCTCGAAGTCACAAGTGAACTAGTAAAAAGTGGATGTCATGTCAAGGCCTCTTTCTCACTCATTTTTTATCCTAAAAATACAAAACTTGTTGTCATGCGTAGGGAACTTGATTATCTTCAGAATGACAAGAAGCCACCAAATTTCTAAAATAGTATGTGCCCAAGAGAGTCGGTCAAAGCTCATTTTCAGCAGTGAGAAAACAATGAATTGTTTGGAGTACCCTTCACTTTTATATCCCATTCAAGCAACCTATAACTCGGATTGACACCAAACTTTGTGAAGATGAAGGTGACTTGCATATCTACAAGATCTTATGGTTGATTTTGTAAAAAAGTGAGCTACATAAGTTTGAGCAACATGTATCCCTAACCAAAAAAATCAGTGTCCAAAACGCGCTCAAAATGGTTCAGGAAGTCAAAGGTTAATAACGACCAGAATTAATGGAATGGAATTAAGAAAAGAAAAAACCCAACTTGTAACTACATATTTTGGCCATCCCACTGTGAAAACATCCTAAATAAGATTAACTTTTAATCCATAAGTGACCAATCAACCATTTCTAGGTTGCAGCCCAAACAACAATGATTGCTCACAGTCTAATTTAACCAATCATACCATATTTCAATTTTTAAGAATAAAACTTGTAATTTTGGTGAAATTTCAATGGAAAATGCTTCTAAATTCATTAAATCAGTATCTAAAATTGTTTTTGGAAGTTTGACTCTATGCATAATTATGAAACATTATACTTTTCATTTTCTCTTTTGAACAAAACTTCATCAAAGTTGCAAAAGTAACATCTTATAACACATTTAGGTTTTTCCCTTATCCCCTCTGTCATTTAAGGGTTAAATGCCCATCTACACCAAAGTGTCTATTTTCATATTTCATTAGTTTTCAAAGGCATAACCACTGTCGTAGGAATTTATCGAGTCCAATAGGCTCGACCTGACAAATTCTCAGCAAAAAATTTCCATGAATAACTAATTACATTGGGGTCTCGGGTGGGTCACTCTTCATATATTTTGGGTACCACGTGTGGCAAGGGGGTGTTTTTTGGGGGCAATTTACCTCCTAGCTGAAATTAAAAGGACCCCTATGATTATTTAATGGGAAAAAATGGCCTATATTATGAACTGTATCTTTTTTTATAAAACAGTGACCAATGCAATTTTTTATATGTTATCTTCCTTGTAAAGGCTTAAATATAATCTAAAAGTAACATGACTTTATCAATTTTAGAAAAATAGCCTCAAGAAAATGACCAAAACTTAACCTTCTTTCATACATTCTGGAAAATGTGCATCCTAACCCTAGGTACCTTCAAAACCAACGGCAACCTTAAATTCAGGTGGATAGAACTGAGCTTTCATCCACTTCTAAACCTACTTTTCGTCCACCTCGCAACTAACCGCCCTTTCCTACTAACTGTGCTCTAGATGTTTGCCCCCCAAAACAGATTGTATTCAGTTTAATACCTTGGATCCCATTTGCAATTCCCTAAATTACATGTACTAAAATCATAATGGATCAGAATTCTGGTGTACCTAAATTATTTATAATGACATGTACTCTTTCATTGCATTCTATCTTATTTGTAATTTTTTAATAAATTCTTATAAATTTTACCTATGATGAATAAAACCCATGCTATTTTCTGCCGCACGTTGTCTGTAAAATGCAGTAAGTGACCCACCCGAGATTGGGGTTCTATAAGTTCCTACAAGTTCTATAGAATGATGCCAAGTTTTGGTTGTGCCAAGCGACAAGTTTTGTTCAAGCACATCAAAATTCAATATGTCAAAAGCCAGCCATCAAACTCTCTCTAATTACCTCAAATATTGCTTGTTAATAAGGGCCGCTCCATACTATGGCTCAAGGTCGAGAGACTGTCCATTTCCACCAATAAGATTGCAATAATTCGACCTCTCAACCCTTCACACTAGAGGACAAAGTCCAAAGGCTGTCGCCCTCCAAAATGCCTACGTGGCAACACTTTTTGACCAAGGCGACACACACTCGAAAGGAAGTTTGGGTCGGGCGGTAATGGAAACCCAAACTATGGTCGAGAGGCCGTCGATTTCTTTTTATAAAAAATCAAAACTATATTTTATTGCCTATTTTCAGCCCATTCCTTTGAACTCTCAACAAAATTTGGTCACCCAATGCCACGGCCTCTTGACTAATGATCCGAAAACTGGCTAAAATTCGCTGGTTTTCTACCCAAAGAACGGGGCTGCTAAACATACAAAGAAAGAAAATGAAAAAAGAAGAAGAAATGTAGTGAGAATTTTCATCATGATATAAATATGTAGCAACTTCATGAGGTGATTTCCCCGGATATCATCATGGTATCACCTTAATATATCAAGGGTATTGCTGGATATTATAGGGGGATCGTGAGTATTGTATGCACTGGGTAGAAAAAGTAGATATCATTTATGTGGGAGTTCGCATAATATTCTAAATGTCATAAAGTGGTTCTGGGATCACTACTCTCGACTTGAACGACCATAGTGTGAAGTAGTCCCAAGTTATTTTGGTGTTTGCGCAAGGAATTTGCTGAGCTACTTCTTGTCTAAGATTCCTCAAATCAATGCTTGGTGGACGTATTTGGCCTAGAGCTGTTGGCCTCGTTCTAGGGATTAGAGCATCTCCACCCATGCTCGCTAAAGGTGACTCGCTAAAATTATTCATCCATATTTGAAGAGCCTTTGAAATGACACTACTCCACCCTTGAACGCCCCTCAAGCACCAAAAGTGCACGTCAAGTAGTCAATGAACCAATCACAAGTAGAATGTCAGATATTGTCAACTAAAATTAGATTTGGAGGGCCATTTCTTAACACGCCAAGGTTGAGGGACAAGAGGCATTTTTGAAGGGCCCTTAGCATTTTTCACCCACTTATTGCGTGTGTCAGACTCTTGGCAAGCATGGGTGCGGATGCTGTTAACAATGTTATGCCAGCTTCCGACACTCAAAGCGTTATTCAACTGTCGGCTCCAAAACTGGCAGAATTTGAGTTCACTCATGAGATCCATGGCGATGCGTTTTGTCGGTGATGGAACCATGAATTAGGTCGCGCGCATCGATCGATCGCTGGTTCTTTTTCAGTGCATTTTGGTGTTAAGAGAATGAAGTAGCCATGATGGTGAGCAATGGATCTCCAGCTCATGTTGCAGCTACAGCTGAGGATCCGCAGGACGGGCGTTTGAGTTTGGAGCCCCGGGTGGAGGGGAGAAGTTTGCAGGTGTTGCGCAAGAGCTTCGTGAAGCCGGCCACTCCGACTCCCGCCGAGAATCGGTGGCAGCCGTTTTCGAGTTTGGATCTCAGCTGGCTGAATTTCTACTCGTCTGTCATCAGTCTTTATCGTACAAATGCGGCTACGAGGGAGACTGCAGTCGGGGAGCATTTGCGGTCGTCGCTGGAGAGAGCGTTGGCGGTGTTTTACCCGCTGGCAGGGAGAGTGGTGACGGGGAATAAAGAGCAAGCAGCACCGGGGACTGTGTGCGATGATTCGGGCGCTGTGTTTGTGGAGGCTTGCATTGACGCGGAGCTCGACGATTTGCAGTATGAGACCGATTTCCAGCCGTCTTTTCTGTTGTCTGGTATGGCGGAGGCGGGGTTAGCCGAGTATCCTCGACTGCCTCTGGATCCTGCGGGCCGGCCAGCTCTCATTCTGCAGGTTCGTTCTTCTTCTTTTTTGACAAATGAAACAGTATTTCATTGCATCAGTGGCCATAGCTTTCATTGTGCAGGTTACTAGAGAAACTTACGGCCGCTTCACACCATGGCCGTCCAAGTCGAGAGGCCGTGGGATTGAGAGTCCAAACTTTTTTGAGAGTCCAAAGAAATCTACTGAAATAGGCAATACAATATAGTTTTCATTTTTTATGAAAAGAAATCAACAACCTTTCGACCATAGTTTGGGTCTTGCAAAATGTAGGACCCAAACTTCCTCTTGAGAGGCCGTCACCTCGGTCAAAAAGTGTTGTCATGTAAGCATTTTGGAGGTCCACGGCCTTTGGACTTTGGCCTCTAGTGTGAAGGGTCGAGAGGCCGAACCCACGGTTTCTTGCAATTTGATTGGTGGAAATCAACGGCCTCTCTACCTTCGGCCATAGTGTGAAGCGGCCCTTAGTAGCATTCAAAGGTCAGTGGCCATAGCTCTCATTGTGCATGTTAGTAGAGAATCTTAGTAGCATTCAAAGGTCAGTGGCCATAGCTCTCGTTGTTCGTTATTTTCTTTGAACGATTAGGTCACAAGTCTATTGTTTATTCCATTCGTGGTAGAGAACATAGTACGGTAGAGAACAAAATTAGCCAAGTCGTACTTACACTCAACTTGCTACTTGAAAGCCAACCTACCGGATTGATGAGTTGGTGGTGTTCACAGGGTCAGCATAGAAAATGAGATTACATTCTTAACGGGATCACAATCTTCTTTAGAGGATACGATTTGTGTAACTCTAAGCATATGTTGGAGTGTGCTTTCATTGGGAGATCACTATAGAGTTCACTAGGGAGATCGCATTGCGTATTACAAGGGTTGAACTCTCTTTAGATCAATTTTTCTCAGTCAATGTATGAATTTCTTATGCAGTCATTTAAAGTAAAATGTTGTAGACCACTATTGAAGGGATAATAGACAACCACATTTCTATTCGGTTAGCCAAGTCATGGTTACACTTAGCTTGCTGATTGAAGTGTATTGGAAGAGATGAGTTGTTGACATCAAGGATGAGTCAATAGGAGACACGATCAGGTTATAGTATCCACAACTGTATGTTGTTTTCTTTTCAGCCAACGGTGATGAATTTTAGGGATTGATTGGACAGGTGACGCATTTCAAATGCCATCGAATTCGAAGGGCTTTGGCTATTTTGTGATGGCCCCTGGTAAACCGTTTCCCTCTTGCAGTGACTGTTGGACATTGAAAATGGTCTCTCCCTCAACTCCAGGCCTAGACAGTGTTGGCAGTTGCTACTCCGTTGCGGCTACAGAAGACGCTTTTAAACGGCCCGGATACACCTATTGAAAATTCATGGTTTGGTTTATTTATGCAATAGAGTTTTCCGCAAACTCACAAGGGGATTGAGGCTTAGTTTGGCAAACTTCTTGGGATACGAAAATTGGCCTAAGAATTTATAGGACCATAAAGTACAGATGAGTTCCCGGTTGGTAGGGGCTGTCAGTTACTATTGCAGTGAATGAGCTTTCAAAAGCTTTGATTTTTTAAAAATAGATCCAAGGAAGACCCACTCCATGTGACAGAGCATCCATGAGAATAGAAACTAAGGTTAGCAAATTTTTGGGCACCGTTTTTGGTGCCTTTAAACTTCAGACCTTTAGTTTATTTACAGCATCTGACATGTCTACTTTTATTGTGTTCTCAACCTCTCTTTTCACAAACCTGTGGTCCAGTCACCCCACTGTAGACCACTTTGCAGATAACTCTAATGTTCAAAAATTGGATGCGAAGAGAGTTTAATTAGATTCTTTTTTTGATTGTCAAATGGACAGGTGACGCATTTCAAATGCGGCGGCATCACATTGGCAGCCAACTGGGCACACGCTGTGGCAGACGGCTTCTCCGGGGTCCACTTCATGAAGTCCTGGGCGGAGCTTGCGCGAGAGGAAGAACTCTCTCTCCTTCCTGTTCACAATCGTGCTCTTGTGAAGCCCAGGGAGCCTCTCATTCTCTCGGACCCCTTCTCCGAACATTACAGTTCGGAGTTTCCAATCATCTCCAGTGTGAGTACTGTCTCTGAATATCATCCCAAGCCAAACCAGAGCAAGTCCACCGTGGTGCAAACTGTAGAGATTACGAAGCAGCTTGTTGATGAACTGAAACAGGAAGTGGGGCAAACTCGGCTGTCGAGAGCGTGTTGCGTCTCGGCCCATGTATGGCGTGCCCTAGTGAAAGCAAGAGGGCTTCCCGGCACGGATCTCACCCGGATGTTGACACTGGTGGAGGGGAGGAAGAAGCTCTCTTTACCTGCAGGCCAGTGATCTCAAAACCACTTTATGACATTTAGAACATTATGCGACCTCCCACATGAATGGTATCTACTTTTGCTACCCAATGCATACAATACTCACGATACCTCTATAATATCCGGCAACACCCTTGATACATTAAGGTGATACCATGATGATATCCGCGAATATCACCTCATGAAGTTGCTATATATTTATATCATGATGAGCATTCTCGCTACGTTTCAACAAAAAAAAAATCATTTTCTTTCTTTGTATGTTTAGCAGCCCCATTTTTTTGGTAGAAATCCACCTAATTTTAGCCAGTTTTGAGATCACTGCTGCAGGCTACTTCGGCAATGCGATCGCCTACGTTCTCACCACAACCACAGTGAACAACTTGTTGAATAAGCCGCTGGCGTATTCTGCCAGCTTGATAGCTGCAACCATTCAGCATGTCTCCAAGGACTGGTTCCAGGTATGGACACCCAAAGTTGCCACTGAACCTTAAATTCTACTCCCTCCGTCCCAAAGTTATTGTCATGTTTGAAAGTGCTTTTTAAGTAGGTCAAAAAAATACTTCCTTGTGGCTAATTTTATTTAGGTTGCAATGAACACATGCAATGTTCTTCAATCATTCTAGTGACATAATTTGGAACCTTGTTTCATCATGTTTCTTACAATATGATCAATGAAATTGGCTCAAAGAAACACCAAACAAATTCGTATGACAATAATTTTGGGACGGAGGGAGTAGGAAATAGAGTTCTCTCAATTTGAACTCATCAAATTTTTGACATATCTAGAAAATTTTCCCAATCTGGATGAGTTAGAGGATCACTTCATTTGTTTTGTCAGTGTCTGGGCAGGTACTTGTTAGTTCAGCCCCAACTGGATCCTACAATCGTTGGAGCTTTGATTTCTTCCTGTCAAGAATGTTTTCAGTTGTCTATACCGCACTCATATTACATGCAAAAAAAATCAGAAACCTGCTGGAGCAATGGGCCTGTGATATCTCACCACCTCACCAGCACACTTTGAGATTTATTAGAGTTGTCCAGATTGGGAAAGTTTTTAAGATATTTCCAAACCAAAATTGAGTTGAGGGATAAATGTCCATTCTCCAAAAAAAAACGTACCACCGAAGGTGTCATCAGTGCTTTTTCAGTGCTTTTTACAAGGCATTTTCAATGTGATGTTTGATTTAAATTGTAATTAGAGAGGAAAGTGATACGTCAACGTTTCCAATATGTATACAAAACACATAGTAAAAGATGAAAGCAATATCGTAAACAAAAAGCTATCAAAAGCACTAGAATACCTCTGTCATTAGTGGTTTTAATGACTCACCAAGGACTTTTCTAAATGATAAATAACATTTTTTTGGTATAAATTTTGGGATAATTGGATGAGAATGATGATCATGTGAATGAAAATTGAAAAAATACACTACAAAATTGTTCTTTGAATGAAAATCATGACTTTCTTGTCTCTAGCTACTCTCCAAAGAACTCTCCAAAGCAACCAATAGCAGGCGGGTTTGGTTCGTTTTTCGGAGAACGGACCCATAACTCTAATGTGTACATGTTGATTACGAGGATTTATTTCACTTAAACAAAGATTCAAGTGTTAGTTTTTTAAGTCATCTACTCCCTCCGTCCCAAAGTTATTGTCCAACTTGTTTGCTTGGTATTTCTTTGAGCCAATTTCATTGATCATATTGCAAGAAACATGATTAAAAAAGTTTCAAATTATGTCACTAGAATGATTGAAGAACATTGCATGTGTTCGTTGCAACCTAAGTAAAATTAGCCACAAGGAAGTATTTTTTTGACCTACTTAAAAAAGCACTTTCAAACATGACTTTCAAACATGACAATAACTCTGGGACGGAGGGAGTACTAATTAGACTTTGAACTTTCGTAACTTATGCATACTCACTGTATTGAAATATTGCTTTCTCAAATCCTGATTCATTTGCTTATAAGCGGGTGTCCCTACCTGACCAGGATTTTGTGGACTGGGGGGAAGCAAAGCAGTTCAAGCCACACCCTGGGCCGGACCACGATTGCGGAAGCTCGTGGTTGAACCGGTTTCCTTTCTACGAGCTGGACTTCGGGTTCGGAGCCCCTGTGTGTTCCACCCGGAACTCGTGTGGTGCTTGGGATGGTTACTTTGTCGTCCTGCCAAGCCCTCGAAGCCCAGACAATTTCACCGCCGTGTTTCACACCACTCCTGATGTCATGAACAGATTTCTGCCTTTGCTGCAGCTCCACTCTCCTTCGTAACAGGCACTGGTATGCAAATACCAGGGGGATCGTACTGTGAACTTGGGGGGTGCACTGTGCTAAACATATACGAGTATACGTGAGTGCACAGAGGGGGTATTAATTTGAACACTGCCGTATTACGCATACATACAGTAAACACATTTAGAACTGAAAATATTCATGTATACTTACACTGAACATATATTTAAAACGGAATATATCTGTATACAAAGGTATTTAGACATGTAATCTCCTCAGGGAGTGCACTATAATTTAATAAAGTCAGGAATCACGTGCGTGCATCCTCTTTATTAAAACAACCTTGTATACATTTTCTATTTGGCTAAAATCAAGCAATATATGTACAAACCTCAGAGCCTCAAAATACATTTCCATATGTACACATGGGCTAAAAATGTGGAATTAAACTCCAAGCCCCATGTATATCTACTTTCCGTTCGATTGAAATATGTCTCCCATAAGAACGTTTTGTACATGCTTGTTCTAAATAATACCCTTGTTGTGCACGCACGTGTATAATTACAGTACTTGAAGAGTGCACTCCCTGGGGTAATCTCTCGTATACAAGGGTTTTTAGAAGGTGGTCATGAACGCACGTGATTCTCAAACATAATGTACAGTGCACCCCCCGAGACTATGAAAAACATAATTTAGATGGGATCAAATTTTGTATGCACGAGATTCCAGGACCCCATGTCACCGTACTAGCTGCGTGAGAAAGGCTGGATTCGGTGGAATCCTTCACCCGTTTTGTGAATATCCTTAGACTACAGTGGCTTGAGTATTCAATGGCAGCTCTGGCCAGGAGCCAGGTCCACCATTGATTCAATAAGCTTTTGAACTTATAGCCCCCGGGGCTAAAACGGTTGTGGGGGGCTAAACCACAACGTTTAGCCCCGACTAAACCCAAATCTCTCCTTTTTAGCCCCGGCTAATTTGTGTTTTAGCCTCAGCTAGTGGTACAAAAACGGGGCTAATGGTACAAAAAATTTAGCCCCCTCTCATTTTTCACATAGTGCTAAGGAGGGCTAAAAAGGGGGCTAAACTACCCCAGTTTAGCCCCGGCTAAACTGATCAAAGTTTCCAGTGGTACTCTGGCTGATGGAGATATTGGGATACGATGAAGGGGGGGCAAGAGCAAACCGAGGCATTGACAGAGCTCACAAGAATGATAGTATGACAAGGAAGGGACACCAGCCAGAGTAAACCAAAGCAGAGAGCACTTGATCCAGTCATATTTGTCAGAATGCCCTGTTTCAGAGCACCAAAATTGTGACAAAGCTCTGACTGATACATCTGAGGCTCCAGGACGGACGTATAGTTCTTGTCATCTTAACAAATATTTCCTCTATTATTCCGAAACGGTTTTGTGGGTTGCAGTTACCAAGGGTATCAGACGTTCTATACTAACGGAACAGAAGGAGTGAACCTTGACACTGGCTTTGGTTGGGGAATTGCAGTGGCTATATTGCGTTCCGTCCCAGGCAAGCATTAACTGCCCAATTTGATTGATCAGATTGTGAAATATATAATCCACATGGATTCACATTTTCTATCACCAAAGGTAGGGAAGAACATTGCATATATTGATTAGAACTAAGAATAAAGTTGAACTTGAAAAGTTCCTCTATAACCTACTCAAAAGTGCTAAAACAAATTCCTGATTCCTCATTTGGGCCTCTTGTTCTTTTAGTTAAAACCATATCTCCTGTCTCGTGTTATCAACAGTTTGCAAGTTGGTGTACGCATGACCCCAGGCTTTGACCACTCCTCCTTGAATGGAAAATGGGATTGCCTACAGCCTTCACCCCGTACGAATGATTGCATAAGAAATCATCATACATTGAATAAATGCAATCACATGATGTTGCTTAACCCCTAAACGACCAAGAAGCCCAAATTGAGTCTCATGATTTTTTTTTAGCAGTTTTGAGTAGGCCTTATGTGGACTTATGTAGGCCTTATATTTGTCTTTTACCAACACATGCAATGTTCTTCATTGATATAAAAGTTGGTTCCACTTGAATTATATTGTTCACAATATGATCAATTACATATATCATTTTAAAACCAAAAATCTTGGCCCTTTGAATATGATCAACAGTGAGGGGGAGAGAGAGATTAGGGCGGGCTTCCTTGTGAGCTTTGGGCCGGTGAATACAACTAAAGGACAAAAAATGAGGTCCCAACTTCCACCCATGCTCGATGAGTATTGAAAGCAGACTTGCAAAGTCACCCACTTAACCATGCCATCAGTGGGCTACGAGATTGGTTACTTTGTGGAGAATTTCTAATTTTATCTACTAGATTGCTCTACCAAGGTATGTATAGAAGTGGTATGTGCTTCTTCTTCTTTTTTATCGGAGGAGAGCTTAATTTTGGGATTTGCCCGGCTCTCCATGGAAGGAGGCCCTTAATATTCTTTTCTTGTACCATCGGGATGACTTCCACTTTGATGATCTGTGTTAAGATAGCGTTTTCGATTTTCTGCACATCCAAGTTCCAAGTAGGCAGGCTTATCAGGCAACAGAACATTCTTGAGCAGTAGTAGCATGGCGTTTTTTATTAGAACAGTAGAGTTATATAGAGCGAAGTCACAGAAAAATTGAATTAGAGTTTTGACACTCTTATTGCTCGTTGAATTGAGAAGCTCTCGCTCTCATTGGTTCCAATTGAACAAAACAAGGTGTCAGGAATTCTTTTCAATATGAGCGTTCTCCAGTACACTAATTTGTGGTAGAGATTTGAGATAGTGTTAGGTTTGAGTGCAAGTACCTGAACAAATGAAGTGGAATCCGGGGGGTGCATTCTACATTATGTTTGAGAATCATTTACATTCATGATTCCCTCTAAAAACCCCCTATTTATGTATACAAGAGTTTATGGAGTTATCCTTAAAGTCTATCAAATTTTGAAGAAGATACCATGAATTTTTCTTTATTATACTCTTATTTCTTCACTCCAAATAGTCAGAAGGTGTGGAGATCTTGGTGGTTTATCATTATTAGGTGTGTAAGAGGTGTGTAAGAGCTTGGTGGTCTTCAAAAGTTTTCAAAAGTTTTAGCACCACTTCTTGCTTGGTTTTTTTCAGTAGCTTTTTAACGCACCAATCCTTGCTTGGTTTGGTTGAGAAAAACTACTTTTTCTCAAATACTCCTTTCTAAAAAGGCCTGTGGGGTTTTTTTGATGTTTAAGGGTTAACTAAAGAGTTAAAGATGGTTGGGCCTTAAAACATCCACCCCCTATTTTGGACATATAGGTGCTTCAAGCTACCACGACCCAAGGAACCATACTTATGTCGGACTAGTTGTAATCTGCAAGGAACCTAAAACCGATCACTTGTCATCCAAATAGAAAGCTTCTACAAGCTTGCGGAATTGGGGCATCTGTGTAGAGTTGTCTTACTCAACCATAAGACAAAAATTCAAACACAATGTTGGAGACCTCTAGTAGACCTCTCCGTATGTCAAACATGCATACTCTCAAAATATACATGAAATATTCTAGAATATTTGGGAATATTTCATTGACATTGCCTAACACATTTGACACTTGCCTAATTAGACAACCAACGTTTGACGCCTAATACAACGTCAAGTTGGAAAAAAATGTCGGATATGACAACGTTGCGTCTGAGATGTAATTCACAATCCTAGTTCACAACAATTTTGTGTTGGGAAAACCACCACCTACATTGCTCATATAGATCAGTATAACCAACATTTTACTTCCGAAATTTCATATAAATTTATTTTTCAAATGTTTTTCAAATTTTTTTCACTTTTGTATGGAAATCTTATGTCTATAAGTCAAAATATTCCCAATTTGATTGACAAAAAATTCCAACCACAGTAATTTAACCCTTAACTAATTGAACATCCATTTTTTGAATGATGTACAAATTTCATATATGTTTTCCCATCCGTCATGTTGTCATGCTCTTTTTGCAGTGTAGATTTTTACTATAAATTTTATAGGAACTTAACCCCTAACCGCCCAACCATCCATATTTTGGATGGTGTACGGATTTGAACTCGGATTTCTCATCGATCATGTACTTTTTGCAGTGTGAAATTTTTACTAAAACTTTTATGGGAAGTTAGCTTCGTGCATGTGTGATCCGATTAGAAAGGGGATGATTTGTGAAAACTTTATGCCTCATTTCATGTTGTAGTGTTCCACCCCAAATTTGAAAGATTTTAGTCTAAAAGTGCTCTTGAAAAAGTCAAGTACTAGAAATAAGCAATCAAAAAATCTCCAAAAATCACTACACTTAGAGTATCGCATTTCAACCCATCTCAAAAAAATTCAATATTAAACTGTCAATATCTTATTCGCAATCATGTTACAAAAGAGCTATAAATTTTAAGTTTAAAATTTATACACAAATATTGGTGATAGCAATCGCAAATCCAACCGTATGGATAGAATCTAAAATGCATAAGGTACAACTTTTATTCATTCATCAAATTGAAAATACTCCTCTTAGTTGCATTTTATAATGCATTTTTGGAAAACTGCCAAATCTAAAAAGGATGAGGACGTTTAGGGGTTAACTTTATGCAAGTGTGAACCAATTAGAAAGGGGATGATTTGTGAAATTTATATGCCTCATTTCATATTGCATTGAATCACTGATTCACCAAAAAAAATTCAAAGATCTTAATTCAAAAAAAATCAAAAGTGCTCTTGAAAAAGTCAATTCATAAAATTCAGCAGTCGAAAAATCTCCAAAAATCACTACACTTAGAGTATTACATTTCAACCAATCACAACAAATCACATCCACAGATTGTCAATATCTCATTCGTCATTGAATTGACAAAATATTTTTCAATTTCAAGTCTCAAATTTTATACTCCCTCTGTGCCAATATAAAGCACACGTTCTAAAATTTAGCACAAGGTTGAAAATTAGGACGTACCTTAGGGCCTCTTTACACTAGAGGCGAGAAGCCGTGAAGAGAGAAATTTCAACCAATGGGAGGCCTAAGAATTGAGAAGACCAAAGAATGTCACTTTACACACTAAATTTTCAGTCCAAGGGACAAAAGGAGGAGAAAATGACATGGACAACACTTTTGTCCTTCGTGGCAAGAAAAATAGAAATTTTTGAAGGCCCCCGGATTTTCCGTCAAGCCCACCTCAAGAGGTGGGCCTAACGCAAAATCCGGGGGGGGCCGTCAAGCCAAAATTCTCACAAACAATCATTTTTTATTTTTTAAGAAATATGTAAGAACTTTACTTTTTAAAACCGGTACTTTTTTTTGTAACCCTTTCTCACTTTACACTATATCCAAAGGCCGTCAAGTTCATAGGTTGGCTTCTCAAGGACCTTGTGAGGTTTTCTCCTCGACTTCTCGTTTGTAGTGTAAAGAGGGCCTTATGCTTTATATTGTGACAGAGGGAGTACAAAAATATTGGTGATAGCAATCATAGATTGAACCGAATGGATAGAATCTAAAATTCATAATGTACAACCTTGATTCATACATCCATTCCAAAATATCCCTCTTACTTCTAATTTTGATAATGCTTCTTTGCAAAATTGCCAAATTTGGAGAGGGCTCTAGCCGGCATTTAGGAGCTAAATGGGTTGTTTTTGGTGCCTCCACATGACCTTCACTTTTTCTTGTGGATCAGATTGTTTGTCTTACCCCCAAATTTGTACCGGTAAACTTACCTGTTGTGGATGGTATCTTCATTCTGCTCCTATGCATGCATCCAATGAATTCAAAGTTTCAGGGATATCCAGACACCACTGGCCTGCATGATCATAAAACTGCGAAAAACTGCCACACAAGACCCATTTGTAGCTTAGCGCAGGCCCACTCATGGCTTGGATGATTGTATGGAGAATTACTGTTTACGCACCGTTATGTACGGTCATGGTCATGAGTGGTCATGCCCCTATGAACATTGGAAGTTGGCACCAAAAAATTGGGTGTTTTTTCCCAAGGAACAAGCAGCTCCGTTACAAGAGTCCGTAACATTCTTGAGCTAGACTTTCTATCCCTTGCTAAAGTTTCTAAGATTTTTTCCATTCTTAGATTTTGTTTCAGTCACATCTTAAATTTGTCTTACATGCTTGACTCCTATTAAATTCCCTCATATAATGGCAAGTGTCATCTTTCACTCCATGTTCCAAGGAAACTTACTACATCGGTAAGACTAAGCAGTAGGCGGTGCAGTACCCTAGTACTTAAGAATGCTATGTTTGCAGTCATGTAAGAGTCTGGAGGAGAAAAACATTAAACAACATGAAGCTCCTGTGCGGTCATGTATTTTTGCATATTATGCACCATTGGTCCTTTGTCCAATGGGCACTTGGTTCATTGTCATTATGAACAAACACTAACAGTAACGAATATTTCACACCCAACAATATTTCATTGATAGCTAAATGGACAGGTGGAGGCTCAAGGTGATGAGCAGAGTGCATGAACAAAAGGCAGTGGGCATGAAAGCTACTGAATGTTATGGGAAAAGCTATTACGTGAGCAGTGAGCAGATATTTTTGGAAAAATTTCGGGCTGTTGGATTTTAAAGGACCTCCTATTCCCGCGGATTTAGGTGTAATTGGTGAGTATTTATGAAACATTGATTTATGAAAAGTACCTATAGCCGTGGAATTTAGGGTGTATTTTTAGGGTTATTAGTGGAATTTAGTAGCTTCTTACAGCAATCGCTTGTTCCTGAATCTAACAGAAATGCATTCAAACTCGTTATAGAATCAAGAAATGATGTCGAAATAAATAAATACTCAAACCGTACAATCAAAGTGAATCTGTATCATATTCGATAGCACTCACATCGACATATGAAAGCACACGATGATCATAATGTAGACGCGGTGTAGAATAGCATGAAGAACCACTAGGCGAGCCACTAGGGCTAGGACTAGCATTGGCAAATGCCGTTGCCAATGCTTCTATGTACACTGGAAGTCCTTGAGGGGAACTATCAGGGCTGACCAAACTCTGCAAGGACTTTCTAAGGTTAAAACGGCGCCGCTGTAGTGGTCTAGTCCTTGTCAAACTGCAAACAAGAGAAGTGTAAAAGTATTAGAAAACGTATTTAGATGAAGATGTACTAACTAGTATTTGCAAGGTGCATTAAATAAACATTGAAACTTACTCACATGGACAGTCAAGGGGCTCGTCAGGAACGGTCACATCATCGGAATCAGGAACCTTTATTATAGGATCCATAACGCTGGTGCCAAGCATCCAAAGCTTCTCAAGCTTCATCTCTGGATCTTCATCATGAGACTCATAGTGATACTTCACTTCCTCAAGAAAAGGTATGGTGTTGCTGGGATCAGCAACAGGCAGCATCTTCTTCAACTCACCCTTGTAATGAACTTTGGTTTTCTTCACAGCCCTGTGCACCAGTTCCTCAAGTCTCTTAGCAGTCCAATCTTCTGGATTAGGATATCTCTCATAAAATCTCCTCTGAGCAACGGCGGTTGCTTCTCTAATCTCTTGCTGCAATAGGAAGACAAAACAATTAAACAGACATAGGAAAGAACTAATGGCCAACATTATACACAAACTTCAGCAGTTAAGTGACGGTTGTACCTGATTGAGAAGAACACTGAGAGAATCAACAGTCAATGAAAACCACGTCTGGCTCTTGTCACCCTTCTGTTTCTGATCAGAGAGTCGAAGGTCCTCAGGTGGCACTAATGATTTAAAATATGAGAGAGGTTGAGCCCCAATGGTTCGAACTCGATAGAGTTTATGGACAAGGTTGGAAGTCACATGAGACTTTTCATTTCTCCTGTTAAATCAAATACATTTGAATTAGTCTAGTTATCAAATGATACACAAAAACTGCATAAAAGCAAAGTTAATCAGTAAAAGAAATCGTACCAATTGACTTCGTGTAGAGTCATCTCCTTTCACCTCCAGGATGATGCTATCAACTGAGTAATGCCATCCAAGATCATTTGGATGGTCCTGATTTATGATTGGCATCCAAGCCTGGACTCTATGGTTTCCATCCCAAACATGAAACATCTTCCCACAGAACACATTGAGGATGGAATCTGCAGCAAGCATGGATTCAAACTCATCGTTGACACAAACCCAATGGTGACTCCAAGATGATTTAATTTCTGGAGTGACATCTTTAGTCTTACCGTCGTTGTCCTCAGAGGCCACATAGAATACACCGTTACCTTCCTTGTATCCATTTTTGATAAAATGGGATGCCAGCTTCAAGACATCGTTTTTGAGAAAAGGTCTCACAACAGGAAGACATACCATTCTATACAGAGGAATTAGCAAGCGGGACTTGTGACGAGGTTGGAACCGCAGCCATTCAATTCGAGATCGTGTATTAGGGGTCTCACTCAAGAGAATAGAGTTTAGCTGTGAATGAACGTCCCTCTCACTCAACCGCCCACCTTGCGTACGTTCACCAAGGTCAACGGGATCACTAAATTCACCGGAATCACCTTCAAAATAATGAAATTCCAAAATTTAGTATTTCAAAGGTAAATAATAAACATGCAATGTGATTCATGATAATGATAGATTAGCACCTTCAAGGTCTTCTCCTTCATTTTCTTGTATTTCACCCTCGGTATCCAATGGAGATTGATCTATGGGGACACCAAAACGATGTTAGCATTTGAGCACTGACTACATATTAACCCAATACCACGTGTAATCTATGGTACACGATATCCACATTGAATTAATAAAACGTGTGATCTCTAGTACACAAAATCCCCATTGAATTAATAAAACGTGTGAATTATGAGCTCACACAAAGCCCGCATTTTAGTGTTAAAGAAAAATTAAAATTGACCTCCCAATAGGGAGACCGGCACCGGCTGGGTCAAGCCCTCCTTCCACTGGAGTTTAGAAAAAGTGATGAGCTCACACACAGCCTGCATTTTAGTGTTAAACAAAAATTAAAATTGACCTCCAAAAGGGAGGCCGGCACCGGCTCGGTCAGGCCCTACCTTCCACTGGTGTTTAGAAAACGTGATGAGCTCACACAAAGCCAGCATTTTAGTGTTCAATAAAAATTAAAATTGACCTCTACAAGGGAGGCCGGCACTCGCTGGGCAAGCCCTGCCATCCACTGGTGTTTAGAAAATGTGATGAGCTCACACAAAGCTAGACTTTCATGTTCAAAAACAAATTTAAATTGACCTCGAAAAGGGAGGCTGGCACCGGCTGGGTCAAGCCCTACCTTCTACTGCTGTTTAGAAAACGTGATGAACTCACACAAAGCCAACATTTTAGTGTTAAAGAAAAATTAAAATTGACCTCCCAAAAGGGAAGCCGGCACCGGCTGGGTCAAGCCCTGCCTTCTACTAGCATTAGGGGAAAAATGAGGTCCCAAAGGGGCCCTGTAAGCTTGACCGGGTTAGGTGAACCGGCTGCCCAGGCACCATTTTCTATGTAAATCCATTGGTGCAGTCGCTGCCCGCTGACAGCGTCGGAAGCCGCAGTGCTGGCAGTGTGGGCAGTGCTGGCAGTATCGGCACTGCTGGCAGCGTCGATTGGCGCGACCCACGGAACTGCGCTGCTGGCAGCCACGGTGGCACCATTGGTGCCCTCGTCAAAAGTGCACGGGCTGGCCCAAATTTTGTTCCCGCGTGACAGTCTCTAGGGCCCCTTTGTGACCACAATTTTCTCCTAATGTCTTTAGAAAACGTGATGAGCTCACACAAACCCAGCAGTTTAGTGTTCAATAAAATTTAAAATTGACCTCCCAGAAGGGAAACCGGCACCGGCGAGCTCAAGCCCTGCCTTCCACTGGTGTTTAGAAAACGTGATGAGCTTACGCGAAGCCTGCATTTTAGTGTTAAAAAAAAATTAAAATTGACCTCCCAAAAGGGAAGCCGGCACCGGCTGGGTTAAGCCCTGCCTTCCACTGGTGTTTAAAAAATGTGATAAGCTCACACAAAGCTAGATTTTAATGTTTAAAAAAAAATTAAATTTAACCTCGAAAAGGGAGGCCGGCACCGGCTGGGTCAAGCCCTGCCTTCTACTAGTGTTTAGAAAACGTGATGAGCTCACACAAAGCCAGACTTTACTGTTCAAAAAAAACTTACAATTGACCTCCAAAAGGGAGGCCGGCACCGGCTGGGTGAAGCCGTGCCTTCCACTAGTGTTTAGAAAACGTGATGAGCTCACACAAAGCCAGACTTTAGTGTTCAAAAAAAATTAGAATTGTCCTCTATAAGGGAGGCCGGCACCGGCTGGGCAAGCCCTGCCATCTACTAGTATTTAGAAAACGTGATGAGCTCACACAAAGCCAGACTTTACTGTTCAAAAAGAACTTACAATTGACGTCCAAAAGGGAGGCCGGCACCGGCTGGGTGAAGCCGTGCCTTCCACTAGTGTTTAGAAAACGTGATGAGCTCACAGAAAGCCAGACTTTAGTGTTCAAAAAAAATTAAAATTGACCTCGAAAAGGGAGGCCGGCACTGGCTGGGCAAGCCCTGCCTTCCACTAGTGTCTAGAAAACGTGATGAGCTCACACAAAGCTAGACTTTAGTGTTAAAAAAAAATTAAAATTGACCTCGAAAAGGGAGGCCGGCACCGGCTGGGTCAAGCCCTGCCTTCCACTAGTGTCTAGAAAACGTGATGAGCTCACACGAAGCCTGCATTTTAGTGTTAAAAAAAAATTAAAATTGACCTCCCAAAAGGAAAGCCGGCACCGGCTGGGTCAAGCCCTGCCTTCCACTGGTGTTTAGAAAACGTGATGAGCTCACACAAAGCTAGATTTTAATGTTTAAAAAAAAAAAGAACTGACCTCGAAAAGGGAGGCCGGCACCGGCTGGGTGAAGCCCTGTCTTCCACTAGTGTCTAGAAAACGTGATGAGCTCACACAAAGCCAGACTTTAGTGTTCAAAAAAAATTAAAATTGACCTCCAAAAGGGAGGTCGGCACCGGCTGGGTCAAGCCCTGCCTTCCACTAGTGTTTAGAAAACGTGATGAGCTCACACAAAGCCAGACTTTAGTGTTCAAAAAAAATTAAAATTGTCCTCTACAAGGGAAGCCGGCACTGGCTGGGCAAACCTTTCCTTCTACTGGTATTTAGAAAACGTGATGAGCTCACACAAAGCTAGACATTAATGTTAAAAAAAAATTAAAATTGACCTGGAAAAGGGAGGCCGACACCGGCTAGGTCAAGCCCTGCCTTCCACTAGTGTTTAGAAAACGTGATGAGTTCACACAAAGTTAGACTTTAGTGTTCAAAAAAAATTAAAATTGACCTCCAAAAGGGAAGCCGGAACCGGCTAGGTCAAGCCCTGCCTTCCACTGGTGTTTAGAAAATGTGAAGAGCTCACACAAAGCTAGATTTTAATGTTTAAAAAAAAAAAAGAACTGACCTCGAAAAGGGAGGTCGGCACCGGCTGGGTCAAGCCCTGCCTTCCTCTAGTGTTTAGAAAACGTGATGAGCTCACACAAAGCCAGACTTTAGTGTTCAAAAAAAATTAAAATTGTCCTCTACAAGGGAGGCCGGCACTGGCTGGGCAAGCCTTGCCTTCTACTGGTGTTTAGAAAACGTGATGAGCTCACACAAAGCTAGACATTAATGTTAAAAAAAAATTAAAATTGACCTGGAAAAGGGAGGCCGACACCGGCTGGGTCAAGCCCTGCCTTCCACTGGTGTTTAGAAAACGTGATGAGTTCACACAAAGTCAGACTTTAGTGTTCAAAAAAATTAAAATTGACCTCCAAAAGGGAGGCCGGCACCAGCTGGATGAAGCCCTGCCTTCCACTGGTCTTTAGAAAACGTGATGAGCTCACACAAACCCAACATTTTAGTGTTCAATAAAAATTAAAATTGACCTCCAAAAGAGAGGCCGGCACCGGCTGGATCAAGCCCTGCCTTCCACTAGTGTTTAGAAAACGTGATGAGCTCACACAAAGCTAGACTTTAATGTTCAAAAAAAATTAAAATTGACCTCGAAAAGGGAGGTCGGCACCGGCTGGATCAAGCCTTGCCTTCTACTAATGTTTAGAAAACGTGATGAGCTCACACAAAGCCCACATTTTAGTGTTAAAGAAAAATTAAAATTGACCTCCCAAAAGAGAAGCCGGCACCGGCTGGGTCTAGCCCTGCCTTCCACTGGTGTTTAGAAAACGTGATGAGCTCACACAAAGCTAGATTTTAATGTTTAAAAAAAAAAAAAACTGACCTCGGAAAGGGAGGCCAGCACCGGTTGGGTCAAGCCCTGTCTTCCACTAGTGTCTAGAAAACGTGATGAGCTCACACAAAGCCAGACTTTACTGTTCAAAAAAAATTAAAATTGACCTCTAAAAGGGAGGCCGGCACCGGCTAGGTGAAGCCCTGCCTTCCACTAGTGTTTAGAAAACGTGATGAGCTCACACAAAGCCAAACTTTAGCGTTCAAAAGAAATTAGAATTGTCCTCTATAAGGGAGGCCGGCACCGGCTGGGCAAGCCCTGCCATCTACTAGTATTTAGAAAACGTGATGAGCTCACACAAAGCTAGACTTTAGTGTTCAAAAAAAATTAAAATTGACCTCGAAAAGGGAGGCCGACACCGGCTGGATCAAGCCCTACTTTCCAATGGTCTTTAGAAAACGTGATGAGCTCACACAAACCCAGCATTTTAGTGTTAAAAGAAAATTAAAATTGACCTTCTATAAGGAAGCCGGCACCGGCTGGGTCAAGCCCTGCCTTCCATTGGTGTTTAGAAACGGTGATGAGTTCACACAAAGTCAGACTTTAGTGTTAAAAAAAAATTAAAATTGACCTCCAAAAGGGAGGCCGGCACCAGCTCGGTCAAGCCTTGCCTTCCATTAGTGTTTAGAAATCGTGATGAGCTCACACAAAGCCAACATTTTAGTGTTAAAGAAAAATTAGAATTGACCTCCAAAAGGGAGGCCGACACTGGCTGGGTCAAGCCCTGCCTTCCACTGGTGTTTGGAAAATGTGATGAGCTCGCACAAAGCCAGAGTTTAGTGTTTAAGAAAAATTAAAATTGACCTCCCAAAAGGGAGGCCGGCACCGGCTGGGTCCTGAAGCTACTATGACAAGTTTGAGAGTTTTCAAGTTTGACGCCGCTTGAGCTTTATCGAGGTGTAACAACTGTAATTTTTGGAATCTCGAAATGTGTAATATACAGTTGGAAAGGTCTCAAAATTACCTTTCCAATGGTATATTATGAGCCCTTAAAATTGTTGCAGGGGGTCGGCCGGCACCGGCTGGGGTCCTGAAGCTGCCATGACAAGTTTGAGAATTTTCAAGTTTGACGCTGTTAGAGTTTCATCGAGGTGTAACAACTGCAATTTTTGGAATCTCGGAGCGTGTAATATACCGTTGGAAAGGTCTCAGAATTACCTTTCCTATGGTACATTATGAGCCCTTAAAATTGTTGTACGATCGGCCGGCACCGGCTGGGGTCCTGAAGCTGCCATGACAAGTTTGAGAATTTTCAAGTTTGACGCTGCTGGAGTTTCATGGAGGTGTAACAACTGCAATTTTTGGATTCTTGGAGCGTGTAATATACTGTTGGAAAGGTCTCAGAATTACCTTTCTAATGGTATGTTATGAGCCCTTAAAATTGTTGTAGGGTGAGCCGACACCGGCTGGGGTCTTGAAGCTAGTCTTGGGAGAGGGTGGCCGGTAGCGGTCAGGGCCATGACGAGAGCCTCGACCATCACGACGACGAGGATAATCACCACAAGGACATGGAGAGGGTGGTTGGCACCGGCCGTGGTACAAAGAGCCTCGATTTTGATAAAGGCGACGACCATCACATCAACGAGGATGATCATCAGAAGGGGCATGGGGAGGGTGGTTTGTGCCGACCATGGTGCCAAGTGCTAGGGCGACGACGACAGCCCCGGCCGTCATGACCTTCAGGGTGATCACTACATAAGGACTAGGAACACCACGACCAGGTCCAGGGCCATTAGAGGGATAAGGCGAACACGATGATGAGGATGATTACGATGGTGTCAAGGGCCATGGCACGATGACGAGGGTGAACACCATGCCAAGAAGTAGGTGGCCGGCACCGGCCATGGTGAGTACTGCTAGGCTACGACGATATCCACATCCATCACGACCTCGAAGGTGATCACCACACGAGGACCAGGAACACTACATCGACGAGGGAGATCATCACGACCAGGGCTAGGGCCATCACGAGGGCCAAGGCGAACAGGTTGACGATGGTGATGACGATGGTGTCAAGGACCAGGGGCACAATGACAAGGGAGATTTCCAAGACCACGAAGTAGGTGGCCGGCACAACAAATATTTCAAAATTTCTTGTGCATGAGTTAGTGTGCAAGAAATTTAGGATTGTACCTTGTTGCACATTGTCCTCTACCTACACCACGACGTTGAGTACCACCACAGAATCCAACGTCGTCTCATTCTCTACTTGCACGCTTTGTGCCTCCTCTACTCTTCCCTCTTTATTTGCCTCAACATCCAGGACCTCTTTGTCTCATGAAATCTCTATTTGGGACATTCAAGGCACAACCTAGTAATACCTTAGTTCATGCATCTACACAATCAAAATCTCATTCGATAGCAAGAAATTGCTCTAGAGCATGCAATTAAAAATGCAAACCCTAAACCCTGATAATATCACGAGATTAGAGTCTAGGAAAGACTAGATGGGAAGAGCACAACCAAGGCAATGAAGAGGACGAGGGCTACTACAAAGACAACATGAGCGAAGGTGACGGTCAGGGCACGGCGAAGACGATGGTCAGGGCCACGGCGAAGACGACGAGGGCTACTACAAAGACAACATGAGCGAAGGTGACGGTCAGGGCACGGCAAAGACGATGGTCAGGGCCACGGCGAAGACGACGGTCAGGACTACAGCGAACAGGACGCTTAGGCGACGGTCAGGGCAAAGACAGCGAGGACAAGGACGGCCAAGGCGAAAACGGCAAGGGCGAAGACAACCAGACCGATGAGGTCGGACACAGCCAGGACAAAGACGGTTTAGGGTTTAGGCGACATTGCCTGACAGGGTGACCTCTAACACTACAACCAGGGTGAGGACGACGAGGATCTCGGGGAGGACACTTCACTATACTTTGGTAGAACACGTGCGTTAAAGGGGTAATTAAATGAGGCTATCACATAATTGGAATATTCAAGGTATATTCTCGAATATTCTCGAATATTCTAGGTATATTCTAGGTATATTCTGTAATTATTCCTTACTTGAATTTTAAACATCCTATATTACATCTACATATTTCAAAATTTTATTGCTCATAAATAATACACACCCTATATTTTAACGCACCATGTTTAATAAATTTCCTAAGTGTCTTCCCCGGGACGAGGATAGGAGGGAGAGGGCCAAGACGATGGCCTGAACAAGGGCTTGGATTTAGACTAGGGTTGAGGTATGAGTGATACGAGAACTTAAAAATGATACTCAGGATAGTGAAATAAGGTTGACAGAATTCACCTCGACATCTTGCTTCTCTTCCTTGAAATCGCTTTCCCCGTCTTCAGTAATAGAGGGTCGATTGTTTTGTTGTGAAGTCTTGTATGTCGGTGTCTCCTCCATGGTCTCTGGAATCGTCTGCAATCCTTGCTCAGTGACAACGTTGCCATACTCCAAGACCCTTGCAGTGTACATAGACCCTTCCAATTGTAGTCTATCTCTGAAGACAACAAAGGCACTATAACATTATCCATTTCTACATACCCTACATCTAACAGTACTATGACACGGGCTCTTCCAGAAAGGCAGATCTAGATTTTAGCGCTCTTCTCTGAATATAGTTGAAGTGGGCACTACCTCTCAATTTGCATTTAAACAAATTTTCTCAAGTGCTCGATCTCAATCGATATTGCATAGAATGTTTTGAGTTTGTATCGCTCCGGGAATAGATCATGGCATTCATTCGAGTCGAAGGTGCAGGCATTCCTACATCCTTCCCAATAGGGGATGATAGATTTGCATATGTCTCTGCGTTCAGTTTAAATTTGACCTTTAAGTTTCTCGCAACAACGGTGCACGTAGATGAGGAGGTCTTTGATTCTGAGTCTGGTCAACTTACGCACACCGTTAGGCAGCTCTCAACAGTTACAGAAGATGGAAAAGTCTGGTTGCTTAGGCCGGGTAGATATAGAGCTTACGGTCTCATGGATTGCTTTATGGGCACATCCACCGAACTTTTGACTCCAAGAGAGTCATCCACTTGCATTATGCAAACAACTGTCCTAGCTTGCGTGAAAATTGAGCCAGGCTTAGAGACAATTTATGAACTCAGTGACGATGAAGTCCCAGAGAATGTAGATCACGATCTTATTCTTCCTCCTCAGCCTAATCCTCAATCTTCTGTACGCAGCTGTCCGTCCACCAATAAGGTGCCCACCCCGCTTTCTCTGCTTGCAAATCATAATGTCCTGGAGTGCCTGAAATTGTTATAGGATAGAAAGGGCTCTAGAAATATGTTAAAGAAGTTTGACTACAACTTTACATCTATCAAGCGAGTTGAGTTCCTCCCGCCCCAGTACAATGGAGATGTCATCTTCGAGTTCCCTTTGTCGACTTCCACAGCGCGAGGTCATATCGCCGCGAAGGCTCTTCCAAGACCACCGTCTCTCCGTCGACTTGTCAACATATGTAACCCCAACTTTCCCAGCTGAAGTTCCCAAGCGACGTCACGGCAAGAATGTCCGCCGCAACAAGAAGAGCCCATCTATCAAGCAAGCCCACAACTGTGCCAGCGCTGCAGCATTCAAAGGTTGCATATTATTTACGAAACCCTAAACCCTAAACTCTGGTATTTTTTCTATCTTGTATCCAAACTGGTCTAAACGCTAAATTTGCTATGCATTTCAAATAATTATGCCCAAACGAGTGGATTGGCCCCTAATAAGACGCTAAAATAACAATCTCTTTTTACCTAAAACCGCGGATTTGGGTCTAATTACCACGGTTATAGAGACAGAGTGTGCCTTTAATGTGCCTTTATCCTTGAACCACTGACCCAAAACCACGGTAACAGGTACCAAATATTCCACGGTCATAGGTCCAAAATTTTACTAAAAATATCAGAATATTCAAATATTTACTTATTATAGTGTCGTTGACCACGGTTGACCTGAAATTCTTGCTCGTAATCCCACATTTCTCCGCTCACTGCTCACCGCTCCCCGCTCCCCGCGCGCATACTATCCTCGTCCTGAATGTTATGAGTGGAGTTTCTATCTATCTATCTTTTGTATATTAGCATGTGATTGTTGCCATATTTCACTAAAGATAAATAGATAGAAACTTTAGTTTCTTGCAAAGTCGGCTTGGAGGCCGGCATGAATAAAATGTCTCTTTGTAATGACAATGTCCGAGTGTCCACTGAACAAAGGGCCATTGGAACATATTTCACTACACCATTGTATTTAAGTACATCATTGTACTTGAGTATACAACATATTAAAGTATGTTAAGGGGGTTTCCTAAGAACCGACCTTAAACGAATGAAGCTACTCCGCCCAAGACTATTCCACTCTAGACTAGTTTTTAGGGATTGAGAGGAGTAGTAAGAGGTTTCTACTTTGAAGAATGAACTGTCGGCTAAGGAAAAGCACCAGTATGCTAGTAAGTCGACTCCTGCATACCCACAGACTATTGCAACTATCCAAGATACAACCACAAGGAATGATTCAAGAGCAGGAAACAGCAGTAGTCTAACATACTAGTGCGCACAAGAAGAGCTTAAGACAAGAATGAAGTACAACTGAGGCTGCCAAAAAGATGTACAAATGGTATAGCAACAACTCTCTCGAAGAGAGTGAAGGTACATATAGGAGACTAGTCTGACAGTGTGTCAGACTGGTCGACCGGAAAAGTCGGGTCGACCAGTTTGTACCAGCCTGTACTGCCACGTGTCTCCTGCTGGGTCTATTCCTGCGGGGTATAGACTAGCCTACTCTTAGCCTAAGGGAATATCAACTAATATTCGGTTAACATTACCCTCCTTCTGAGCTAAGTACACTCCTGTGGACTTTAGACTACCCCGATCGGTGACTAGGAAAAATTGTTCACGAGGATTGACAAAATTACTCGTGGTCAAGTAATCGACCCAGCTAAGGTCGAGTCATCAGTCGTGGATGTCGCTAGAGTCCTGGGTTATACCTAGCGAGCGGATATCGGGAGGCATTCCTGAGAAGTCGAACCCCAGAGAGTGTGGTGAAGAGATTACTGGTAAGTCGACTGAGGTGTTGTCGACCGATGGTGTAGGTGCTGTCATCATCTGGTCGGGTGCTAGGGGCTGCTGATCCGGCTGCTGCTGCGGAGAAGGAGGGTGTGGAGTGGCTGGCTGCTGTTGCACCGTGTCTTGAAGGTTGACTGGCGGTGGCTGCTGGTCTTGTTGCTGCTGATCGCGATCTTCGTCTTCATTGGTCGATTCGCTGTCGTCTTCGTTGTCGTCCTCACTTAACTTGACGTCGGTAGTCAAGACCTCGTCTTCGTCAGTCGAGTGGTTCTCCCAGAGCGAATGGTCGGGTTCGAGGTGGCTCGTATCCTTCTCTTCGTCTTCGTTGACTGGTGGAATCTCTAAGTCCGGGTGGTCGAGCTGAAGTTGGTCGAGTTGCCTGCGGTACATGTTGAGCTGGTGGTGGTCGGTGCTGAGGGTGTGCTTGAGAACCTTGATACGGTTTCTTGCCTTGAGTCGGAGTCGGTACTTGCGCGCTCGAAGTTTGTGTAACTGCAGCTCCCGACTTGCGAATTGGCGGGACTTTTCCTCGTTGTCCTGGAGTAGTAGGTCGAGTCGGTTATTGGAGTCGACTATCTCCCTCCGAGCTTGCTGAAGACTGAGCTGGGTTGCTGCTACCTCGGCTCGTGCCGCTCCAAGTTCGTTTCGTGCTACCACGAGCTCGCTCTGGTGTTTCTGTTCCTGCTGTCGACTGCTGTGGAGGTCGGCTTCTAGCTGGGCCAATCTGTTGTCGGTCTGACTCTTCTCCTCCGTGACGGTGGTGAGAGTAGTACGGAGTCTTGCCAGTTCGTTGGTGAGGTTGTCGACCTGTTGCTTGTATGTTGTGGAGTCCTTGGTCAGTCGACTACTCTCCAATCGGTGGCGGTCGAGCTCAGCTTGAAGGTTGGTTTTTGCTTGAACCGCCTCGAACAAGAGGAGGTTCACTCGGGAGCCGACATCCTCGAGTCGACCTACTGCTCCTTGGACGTCCTCTAAGCGCTGGCGCCAATGCATTGCTAGTGTCGTGGCTCGTGATGTTGGTGAGTCGGGTGCGGATCGATTGACCCCAGGTGATGGCGGCGGTCGAGTCGTGGGGGAGACGGGTGGTGGCTGGCGAAATTCGCCGGTTGGTGCCGCTCCATATGCCGCTTCGAGGTTGAGCGGCGCGAAGTCGGATAGAGAAGGCGGAGGTGTGTCCGGGATGGGAGTCTCTTTTGGCGTTGGTGGTGGAGTCGACTGGGCCTCACTGTCGGATGAAGTCAGGTCGACATGTCGAGGTACAAACTAACTCAAGGGTGTGAGTTTGCCTCGTTTGGCACGTTTCTCTAGTCGCTCCTGGTCCCGCTTGCGTGCGAGTGAGGAGCGCGTCTCCCTTCGTTCTGTGGTCGGTTGGCTCCCGGTAGTGGCTGTCGGTGCTACTGGGTCGGGTGTGGTTTGTCGACTAGGGGGTCGAGCAGTCGATGTTTGGCCCTGGTCGACTGGTCGGGGCGGCCGAACATGGTCCTTCGAGGTGCGTTCGGCTCCAAGCCCGCCTTGAAAAACGATGTAGTCGGGTCCTCGGGAGCTGTTTTCCGAGTTCTCCGACTGTCGACGTCGGTCTTTGGTGTTCTGCTGGGCAACTGTTTGGTGTGCATACTCCTCGTCAGTGCTAGGAAAATAAGACTCAAGGAGGAAGTCCAATACCTCGGCTGATGGGCAGATTGTGGTCTTCGTGGTCTGCATCGCCTTGATGTCGATGGCGATCGAGTTGAACATCCATGTCGCCCAGTCCCATTGCATGGCGCAGTCGATCAGGGCCTCGACTGTGCATACTACGTCGAGCATTTCCTTGCTGATGTAGGTCGTCTTGCGTTTGAACCCGAGGCCTTGAATGAATGCCGTCAGTCGCCTGTGGTGTTCCGGTTTGTAGTGGCAGATGCTGTAGCCCTCAGCAGTCTTGCCGGCTACAGAATATTCTTCTAACCGACCCGGTGGGTACTCCGCAGGGTTGATTGGCTGGATAGTAATGCCAAATGGCAGTTTGAGAACCTCGTGAATCACAGTCGGGTTGACTGTGACTGTATGTGTGCGGACTCGCGCAGTGATCGACTTGTTGGGGAGGTCGACTACCGCAGCGTTGACGAACTCCTCGATCAGTTCCATGCGTGGCGCGCGTTGAGGGTTGTCCCAGTCGAGTCTGAAACGCCGATCGCCTTGATGAAGTCGGCCTCGGTCGTGTGTTCAGCGGCGTACTCGCGCCATTCCCGGATCGGCCGCATCGACTGAAAGGCGAGGGTTTTGTAGAGTCCCTCCCTAGTGCGGATCGGAATCTCGTAACTCGGTGGTGCGGAGGACCAGAGGCGTCGGGGGCCGCGATCAGTCGACTTCCCTTTTGCCATCAATCGGTCGGCTGCAAATCTGCGCACAAGGAGACAAAAGAAAGGCCGGCGTAGTCCCGAAGTCGGCTCCCACACAGTCGGTTGTAGTGGCGATGGGCGCGGTCGTTTCCTACTCAATCTACTCTCGATTATCTCTCGCACAGTCGGGCTACGGGGTCGCTTGACTACTCGTCGCCGTTCTACTCGTGATTGTCTAAATTGCTTGCTAAGAATGCATAAGGCAAGAGCCGCGGAGTGGCGGTCGGCCGGAGGAGAAGGGAAGGAGGGGGAAGAGTGAGCAGTGGGAGATAGGAGGCGCGCGGCCGGTGGGTCGGCTGGAGAGGAAACTAATGGCGAGGAAGCAAGAGGAGGAAGAAGGGGTGCGGCCATGGTGCTAAATACCTGCCCTATGGGCCTTGCATTCAAAACTGAGAAGATAGGTGAGGGCGGTGGCCATAAATATGGCGGCTCTTCTAGGGTTTGACCGGTCGGGTTGACCAATCGGGTCGACCAGTCGAGTCGACCCACGGTAACTAGGTCGGGTCGGTTCCGTTGCTGTCGGTCTTCTTCGTTCTGTTCCAGTGTTGACCTTATCTCTGATTTGCTAATGAGTGGGCTAGTCAATTCGGTTGGAGGTTGATCACCTTGAACTCGGTAGGGTTTGAGTTTGTTGATGTTGACTACTACCGGGTCGGGGTCAAAGTGTTGAATGCTGACTAGGAGGACAGTGTTGTTGGGGAGGGTATACTGGACACAATACGGGCCGAACCATTTGCTATGAAGTTTACCGGTATGGACATTTGTCCCTTTCGGGTGCCAGAGGACGTAGTCTCCTACATTGTATAGAGTCGACTGGCCTTGGGTCTGGGTCCACTGTGCTCGGTTCCATTGTTGTGCGCCGTGGTGGGTGGCTGCTGTCAGTCGGGTCTCGTCTAACTTCTCGAGTTCGGCGGCTCGGGCTGCTAGTACTCGCCTGGGAGTGAAGTCGGTAGTCGATGTCGACCGTTGGGTCGGGATGATGTATTCGGTGGGCATCAATGGCGTCAGACCATACACCAATTGGAAAGGTGTGTGGCCTGTGCCGACTTTGTATGCCGTTCGGTAAGCAAATAGGACCGTGTGGAGCTGTAAGTCCCAATCGGTCCGATTCTTGTTGACTAGCTTTTGAAGCATTCGGACTATGACCTTGTTGGTCGACTCGGCTTGGCCGTTGCCTTGCGGATAGTATGTCGTTGAAGTCGTGTGTCGGAGCAAAAAATGCTCGGTGAGAGTGTGCACCGTGCTATTGATAAAATGGGTACCTTGGTCGCTTACTAGGTGGAGTGGACATCCAAACCGGGTGAGAATTGCCTCGTACAGGAACTGCGCGATCTCCCTGGCGGTGTTTCCTCGGAGAGCTCTAGCCTCGACCCATTTGGTGGCATAGTCGGTAGCCACCAAAATGTATCGACAGGCTGTATGTCGGGTCTTCTTGACGGGGCCTATGAAGTCGAGTCCCCATTTCATAAACGGTTCTGCGGGTAGTTGGGTGACGAGCTTCGAGGAGACTGTCTTGGGTAGTCCCCCAGTCTTCTGGCATTCATGACACGACCGGCAGTACTGGACAGCGTCTTGGTGTAGAGTCGGCCACCAGTAGCCTGCGTCTAGTACTTTTCGGACAGTGATGTTATGAGAAAAATGTCCTCCCGCGTTGCCTTTGTGTAATTCTTGGAGGATTGTTGTCGGCTGACTGCCGGTCAGGACTAGTCGGAGCTGGTGGTCTTTGCCGAGTCGATACAGTTGTCCGTCGAGTACTTGGTACGGAATGGCTTTGTGAGCGATTCGCTTGCGAGCCTCCTTCGTCATGTGGGTTGGAAAAGTCCCGGTAGTCATGTAGTCAACTATCGGGTGTAGCCAGTCGGGTTTGGTGGAAAAGAGTTGTGCGTCGACTGTCTGGTCGGGTATGCCTATGGCTGGCTCGGCCCCTTCATTTCTTGATAGTGCGTCGGCTACTCCATGTGTTTTGCCTGGTTTATAAACCACAGTGAAGTCGAATTCAAGAAACAGTAGTAGCCAGCGTGCCAGTCGACCCGATACCTGAGGTTTGTTGATCAAGTACTGGAGCGCCAGGTGGTTGACATAGAAGACGAACTTATTACCTAGGAGGTAATGGCGGAATTTGTTGATGGCGTACATCATTGCGAGGGCTTCCTTCTCGGTTGTTGTATAGTTCTTCTCTACTTTGTTGAGTAGTCGAGAAGCGTAGGCTATCGGCTGGTCGATGTTGCCAGTCGGGTTGTTTGCTAGCATCGCCCCGACTGCTATGTCGGATGCGTCCGTGTGTATGTGGAAGTTGAGTGACCAGTCGACTCCGATCAGGATTGGTGCAGTCTCGTATCGATCCTTGATGGTCTGATATGCGGTTGCGCACGCCGGCGTCCAGTCGAACGGTTCGCCTTTCCTGGTCAGTTTGGTGATGGGTTCCATGATGGCAGCATAATTTTTGATGAAGCATCGGTTGAACTGGGCTAGGCCGTTGAACGTCTGAATGGCTTTGACGTCCTTTGGTGATGGCATGTCGACTAGGGCCTGGATTTTCTTTGGATCCGGAAACTTGCCTTCCCGTCCTACAATGTAGCCCAAAATTACACCAAAAGGAACATAGAATATACATCTTTCCGGATTGAGGCTTACCCCGTACTGTCGACATCGGTCGAAGACTAGTCTGAGCTTCAGTAGGTGGGAGTCGATGTCGCTGTAGACACTGAAATCGTCTAGGAATAGCTTCATGAAGTCGCCCAGGTACTCTTTGAAGATCTGGTTGACGATGCGCTGGTAGGTAGGCGGGGCGTTCTTCAATCCAAACGGCATCACAACCCATACATACCAGCCCCATTCGGTAATGAACGCTGTTTTGGGGCGGTCGGTCGGGTCGATCCGTACCTGGTGGTAGCCTGAGAAACAGTTGATGAAGGAGTAGGCTTCATAGCCTATGACTGCGTCGAGTACCTCGTCCGTGAACGGAAGGGGGTACGAGTCTTTCTTGGTTGCTGCATTAAGTCTACGGAAATCTACGCATATCCGTAGTTTCCCATTCTTCTTGGGGACCACAACTATTGGGGATAGCCATGTCGCCTGGTCGACTGGTGCGATGAATCCTGCTTTTAGAAGTCGTTCCAGGTCGTCCTTTACTGCTTGTGCATAATTCGGGTTCATTCGGTATCTTGCTTGGTGACTAGGCGAGATGGTCGGGTCGAGCTCGATCCGATGAGTCGCTATGTGTTCCGGTATACCTCGCAGATCTTCGTTAGAGAAGGCGAAAATGTCGATGTATTCCTTAAACAGGGATTCTGCGCTAGTTCTGAGACTATGACTCAAATTCGCGTTCAGCTTCAACAGCTTGGGGTCGGTAGAGGTACCGACGTTGACATGGTCGAGTCGATCCTCCTCATTGTGATTCCAATGGGCAATGTCTATGAATCGCAGCTTGTCTTGTATTGGTGTCTCGTCTACCAACATTGTTCCTGGTCTATGTTGAATACCTTGGTGCCCAGGGGTACTGGCCGTCGGAGTCGGTTCCGTTCCAGACTGGTCGACTGTCGACTCGGTAGCTAGGAGGTTCCAGTCGATTGTGCCCATTGTGTGGAGGGTCGGGTCGGAGGCCATCAAAATTTCCTCCTCTTCATTGGTGACACCTTCCGCGAAGTTGTAACAGACTAGCGCATGTGGTGTAACCGCCTCGTATCCTAACTGTCGATTTATCTTGACGGTCTTGACTGTGCCATTGCCCATGATCTGCACTTCATTGTTGCCCCAGTCGTGTATGACTTTGGCATGTTGAAGCCAGGATCGACCGAGTAATAACCGGTAGTCTAACTGGACTGTCGAGCAGTCGATGACTATAAGCGTGACTATGTAGGGGATGCCATGAATGTGAATTTTGACATCCCTGATCAATCCTTTGGGTCGTGCTATGGTGCCATTAGCCATCTTGAGGTTGAATGGTGCGGGTGACGGCTTAGCTAGTCCCAACCGTCGGCGTTCATCTTTGGTGATCACATTGACGCCGGAGCCGCCATCGATTAGAACGTCGTCGACCATGTTTTTACCAACTGATACTGTGATGACTGGCATGTGTTTGTCGATGACTGCTGCAACGGCGATCGTCACCTCCTCTGTAGTCGAGTAGGGTAACGCTTGAGTCGACTCTGGGTCTGAATGCGTCAGTCGATCCCTAACCAGTTTGGTGAGGGTCGGTGATAACTGTAGTAAGTCACGGATGGAAACCTGCAATTTGCAGTCTTGGAGTTGATCGAGGATCTGCTGCTGGACGGCGCCGAATGCGATGCTGCCTTGGTCGACTGTGGCCGGAGTCGGTTGGTCTCGGTTGTCTTGAAGGGTGATCGTTTGTTGCGGTAATGCCTCCGCGTCCCAGTCGAGTGAGGATGAGTCCTCAGTCGACTTTGGGTCTTTAGTGGAAGTTGTTGTTTCCAACTCGGCTTGGAGTTGACAAACTTCCTGCATCATTTGATCACGTAGTAGTTCTTGAGCAGTCCAGTCGGTCTTCTCTGTGGTTTGGTCAGGAGTCGGCTGGTCGGTAGTCGACTGGCTTCTGGTAATCGCTGCGACTGTTAGGACACCAACCGTAGTGTTCGGTAGTTCTTCAATGACTACTGACGACGTGTTGGGCTTGGTCTCGATCTGTTGATTAAGGAATTGGACGACCTTCGGATCCTTCAGTAGGGGACACAAGTGTGTCGGGTGGTCCAATGTTTTGCACAGAGAGCAAGGGAATATCCGTCGTGGTGTGCTATCTCGCGGTGGTCGACTCCTTGATTCGGCGGTAGTCGACACTGGTGTTGCTGCTGCTACTGGCGTTGTCCTATTAGCTGCCGCGCGCCTTTTTCCGATCTCGCTCTCCGGATTGAGCCAGCAATCGCGTTCGAAATGGCCTGGCTTCTTGCATCGGTTGCAAAATGCTCGTTTTGTAGTCTCGGGCCGCTCGGTAGTAGTCGAGTCGGGTTCCTTAGGTAGTCCGCTTTCTGCAAGCTTAGCCGATTTCTTGGCCTGGGCTAGTGTCGATCTTGGTAGTCCGACTGTGGCTACCTGCAGATACTTCAGCAAACCAGCTCGGAAATTGCTTAGTAGGAAATTATCAGCCGGAAGGACCTCAAACTGGCTGGCTAGTTTCATCATCCGTTCATAGTAATCGTCAACCGACTCTTTGGCATCCTGTTTCATACTGCGGAAACGTAGGTAAGTCTGGTCATCATTGTCGATATCCTGGTAGCGGTGTTTGAAGGCATCGAGGATTTCATGTAAGTTTTGGTGTGGGTATGACGTCCGTTGAGTCGAGAACCAATTATAGTTAGCAGCATCGACTAGGGAATTTCCGAATAACGCTATAGTAATAGTCGAGTCGGTTTCGCCATTCAACGTAAGGGCATTGAAAAATCGATGGACGTGCGTAATGGCATACTTGCCTTCCTTGTAGGTAGGCATCGCTACCGGTTTCCGAGCAATCGTCCGAGTCGGGAGTGTAGCTACTGGGTAGGGAGGCTGCTGCTGCGTCTGAGCTGCAGGTGCCGAATAGCCTATCGACCGAGGGTTGTATAGTGCACATTGGTCGAGAAGATGACCATAGTCGCCACAAGATGTACACATAGGTACGGTGGGTTGGTACTGGGTCACAGTCGGTAGGACTGGTGGCTGGGAAGCTACCGGTCGGTTGTATGGGTTTTGTGGCATGGGCCTATTATGCGTCTGTGAAAACGATGGTTGATTGATAGGTTGCAGCATAGGAATGCCTATCGCTGGTTGAGTTTGGTAACCAGGTGGTAGACCAGTCCGAGGGGTCGACACTCTGGGGGTTGTAGTGTGAGTTACCCTCGTCTGATCTATGTATAGAATATTCGGCTCATGAATATGAGTGCGAATATTCGGGAGACTGGGTCGAGTAACAACTTGGTCGACTGGTTGGTTGGAGTGGTAGATCTGTCTGATCCTATCGACTAGGTCATTATCAAAGTCGTCTATGCCGGTCGAGTATGGGTTGTCAGTACCTGGTGATCCGGGTCGACTATTCATTTGACCAGGAGAACTGGGTTCCTGGCGAAATGTAGGCGACTGGTCCGGTCGACCTGGTTGCGATTCTGGGTGTAGTTGCTCAGATGTCGGGTTCTGGCTGGATAAAAGATCGGCCAGTTGGGAGTCCAATTCGTCCCTATTACGACGTAGTTGGTCTATTTCTAACTGTCGTTGATATGAAATGATGGGAGGTTCGGTAGCGTACCTTACTAGTTGTTGATGCGCACTGGAAGGTCGTTCCGGTAAGTCGAGCGGGTCGTCCAGGAGCCTTCGTGGAGAAGTCGGGTTCGACCTTGTCTGAAACGCCACAGTCGGGCGGGTCTGATGATTCGTGGTGTACATGGTCGGTAGAATCGCCAAGGGTCGGGTTGGCATATTTGGGATGCCGCGTCCCATTGGTACCGAAGTTTCGTGAAAAATGGTACCTTCCGGGGTATTCATCCTTCCCTGTGTGAACTCCATGTAGTGTTGTTAAGACGGGTCGGTAGAAGTCGATGCTGCGACTTGCCTCCGAATTTTGTATGTTGGTCGGGGATCTATTCCCGTGGTAGTCTCATGGACTACTGTCGGTGGAACGATCTCCGACTGTAAATTTTGCCATTCTCTATGAAAACGTGGGTTAGAGAGCTGGTCGGCAGTTACTTCGACTGCTAAGGAAGAACCGGTAGCTCGTGTACGCGGTCGTTCCATACTAGCGACGCGGCAGTTATCGGATCTAGATCTGGATCTGGGATTTAGATCCGACTTCTGCTAGGTAGGTCGGGCTCTGAGATCTGTTTGGCTAGTCTTTTGTGCTGGCCTAGTCGGTTGCTCTGTGGCACCGTAAGCCTTGTTCACAGACTGTTCCTACAGATTCTTGGTCAGTAGCATTTATCGACTGTTGACTACTCTGGTCGACTGTTACACAGAATGATCTCCGAGGCGCTTTTCGGCTACTTGGGCTTTGGATTTTTCTCAAGACATATGATTTTCGTGTAGGAAGCAGATGGCTGTTGTTTCCTAGGGACGTATAGCGCCTTTAGCGATAGGTGACAGGATCGACTAGGATCTAGATCTGGATCGACCAGGATTTGGATTTGGATCTAGATCTAGATCTGGATCTGACTAGCCCAACAGAAAGACTAGCGTCTGGGCTGAACTTTGCATGGTCGCCAAATGTTAAGGGGGTTTTCTAAGAACCGACCTTAAACGAATGAAGCTACTCCGCCCAAGACTATTCCACTCTAGACTAGTTTCTAGGGATTGAGAGGAGTAGTAAGAGGTTTCTACTTTGAAGAATGAACTGTCGGCTAAGGAAATGCACCAGTATGCTAGTAAGTCGACTCCTGCATACCCACAGACTATTGCAACTATCCAAGATACAACCACAAGGAATGATTCAAGAGCAGGAAACAGCAGTAGTCTAGCAGCAGTAGTCTAACATACTAGTGCGCACAAGAAGAGCTTAAGACAAGAATGAAGTACAACTGAGGCTGCCAAAAAGATGTACAAATGGTATAGCAACAACTCTCTCGAAGAGAGTGAAGGTACATATAGGAGACTAGTCTGACAGTGTGTCAGACTGGTCGACCGGAAAAGTCGGGTCGACCAGTTTGTACCAGCCTGTACTGCCACGTGTCTCCTGCTGGGTCTATTCCTGCCGGGTATAGACTAGCCTACTCTTAGCCTAAGGGAATATCAACTAATATTCGGTTAACAAAGTACATCATTGTATTTTAGTACATGAATGAATGATACAAGCAAACATATGGCGATTGTGTATGGAGTCCATTTATTTTTACATTCTAGGAAATTAGAAATGATTGATATTCACAAAAGAAATTCCAAAAGAATCAATATTTATTCATTAAAAAAATGTACATACAAAGAACATGAGCTGACATCTAAATTTTACCTTCTAAAGTCATGTAATTGTGACAGTGCATAGTGCCTAAACATATTCTAGAAGCAAGGTTTTGATTGGTGTATGCATGTGAATTGCATGTGGGTTCATAACCTTGAATGGTTTAACCCCTAAAAACCGAAGGGATATTAAACAAAACATAAGTATGTTATAATATGTGCCTTCCATATGTTTGATGAAGTATGGTTCAATAGACAAAATGTAGAGCATTATCTCTACAAAATCATCCATACAGTCAAACTTCCAAAAAAATTAAAATTAAAATTAAAATTTTAATGAATTTAAAAGCATTAACTTTTGATTTTTTTTATAAATCATAATTTTCACTTCTGGCGTTCAAAATTTAGTGCAATTAGTTAAAATTGGTTTATCTATTGTAAACTTCCAAAAAGCAAAAGAAATGATAGAGGGAACATCATTACTTTCCCCAAATAGCAAATTTTATAACACTAAGACAATGTTGAGGTGTTCCACTTTGAGATTTTCTCCCCAGTGGAGTATAACCCGGATTGACATAATTGAATTGCATTGGAAAGTAGACTTGATTCAGTATTTTAAAATATCTTTTTATATTTTCAAAAAATTATCATTTGTTCTGGGTAGATTGTTAAAAGTAGGCAAAGACAAAAAAATGGTATCTTGGAAGTTTAGGGGGTTAAGTGTACTTACTGTAGTATGCTAGTATGGTTGGATAACCTATTACCACCACCTCCCCCTATTACAACCTGTAGACGTTTCTTGGGGCCACCAGAGTTGAGACTCAAAACCACCAATTTCACTATTGAAGTAGACCAATGGCATGACAAGCATTGCGAAGAAATGGTTGGTGGTTTTGGGTATCATGATGAGTGAAAGTTAGTACCACATGATGTGGACATGGGAAAATCTAGAGGTTTGATTTGGGTAAAAGGTTACTTTCCACTTTGTAATTTTGTATAAAATTGACAAATGCGAATTAGATGTTGCAGTTTTTTTGCAATACTCATCAAAACCTATTTTGACTGCGGTCATATATATTTTTTGAATTTAGCACTGCCAAAAAAAGGCCAGATTGCTTAAGTTGGTGGTAATAGATTATCCAACCTTAGCTCCAACACCTTTGGAATTCCACGTCCGCTTTTCCACCACATCCACACGGTCCTCTTTTTTCATGGGTCACAACCAATAAGAAAGAAATATGTGACATTTTTTAAGAAGAATTGAATTAAATTGTGCTGGAATTGCTAGCAGCTTACAGTAGTGACACTTTTATAGAATAGAATTGAAGTGGAGTCCTTCAACCTACCTGATGCACGATTTTTGAGTTTTTTTCAATGCATGGAAAAAAAAAAAAAACCATGTACTTTGATTGCTTGATTCTTACGAATTTGTGTCAAAAAAATCTCGGGGAATATTCTACGTTAAGTTAAACGGTCCTACATTTACACTGTCATTTTCTTACATTTGCTCTACGTCAGTCCCCACCTGAAGAGGATTTTCCATTGGCTTGTATGCATGCATGCAAGAACGAGGAATAAGGGAGAATATCCACCGCTACGAAAAACCTACTAGTAACTTACCAGTGGGGGGGCCCAACACTAAATCTCCAAGTCATACCAAATCTACCCGATTCTCGTATATTCCCACACCTCGACATAAATACGAATAGTATACTAATACGTACGTATACGAATACGTACGTTCAAGCCCATGCGGGGAAAACAGAGTATAGAAACGCAGCACCCTTCCCTCCTACACTTCCTCTTCCGTCTTCCCGAGTTCCCCGATCGAACGTAAGAATCATCACCTCGCAACTATCTCCTGTTGTTTTTTTTGTTTTTTTTGTTGTTTTTTTCTTCTTCTTTGATTTCGTTGCTATCGAATTTTTTGCAATACACTCTTCTGCATGCACAGCAATCGCTGGATCTCATCAAACCTCGTCGTGTGAGTTAAGAATCACTCGTTTGCCACTTTTTTCGGGGACCTGGTTGAGAATTTTGATGCAATTGAACCTTAGTTTGCCTAACCTGAGTTTATTATCATGCCGGTTCTCACACCGGTTACACGATTTTTTCGGTTTCGATTGTAGGAGATCCTAACGGTTTCTTTCTTAGTTTCTTTTTTTTCTGTGCTCTTAATTGTGATGATGATGATGATGATGATCAGAGGTCGTTGCATTGACAATTTGGAGAGTTGCATTGGAACGATGGTGGAGAGCAATGGAGCGCACGTCAATGGGACTTCCGCGAAGAGTACTGTGGTGGCGGAGCCGAAGAAGCGGTGCTTGTGGTTCGAAGAGGAGCTGGAGGAGGATCTTCGCTGGGTGTTCGGTGTCTCCAAGTACGTTTACATTTTATTTTCTTTCTCCCTTTGAGTGTTAAGTGTTTTTTTGGTTGATCCCGTGCAATTTTGTCTTGTCCAATCACCGTTGTAGGATTTTCAAATTGCGGTTGAGAATTGCCTCTTCTTGCAGAACAGAAAGTTAACTTCTCCTTGTGCCTTTCAAATTCTTAACATTTTTGAAGACCGTTTTCTATAGATTTATTTATTTGTTTTTCATGCTTGCTTTGCGTTTGAGTATTGACTGTTATTGCAGAACTGCAGAGAGAAAGCTTGCACTCTTCTAAACACTCCGAAATCTATAATTATCATTTTGAACAACTATTTGAAAATTGCGTTTGAGAATGCTAATATTCACTTGTGCTTCCGAAATTCATAATATTTTTTAACGGCCTTGGGACCATTTCCTGTAGGAATCTTTTCTTTTTTGCGTTTGAGAATTGTCTTTGAGAATTATCTCTTTTGCAGAGAGAAAGCTCGCATTCCTTCTGCAGAGAGAAAGCATTGCTAGCACCTCCCCTTGTGTCTTCCAAATTCATAACATTTTTGATTGGCCTATACACCATCTTCTACAAAAATCCTTGCTACCATAGATAAATGAATTATCTCCAACGGAATCTTTATTCACAATGGTCTAAAGGTCATGATTGTTATCTCTATGAAGAGAGCTCACACTTGCATGTGTCTCCAAAATTCATAACATTTTTGAACTGCATATGGACCTTGCTCTTCATGAATCTTTCTTTTCTTTTGTTGTGCTTATCTTGCATTCTTTTCGATTCTCCTCTATTTTCTTCGCTCCTAGCCATTAGATCGTTCCACCGTCGTTTTTACGGCTCCACATAATGGATGGTCTTTATTCAGAACATTAAGTTTCAATTGAGTTGACAGGAGGAGCTCGTTTCTTTCATTATTCTCAGTGAATTGAGCGCTAATATATCCCCCAAGGATCAAGAAACTTCAATTGAGCCTCATGTTTCTTTCCTAAAGGGCCAAGAAGCCTGAATCGGGCTCCACGTTTTTTTTGTTTAGTAGTTTTGAGTAGCTCTTATGTGGACTTCCTTTCAGTCAAGTTTATTTAAGTTAGTTTTAGACCAACACATGCAATGTTCTTCGCTGATTCCGATTTTCATGATATGATTCATTTTTTTTTTTCATTTAAAAACCACGAATCCTTTTCCTTTAGGAGATATGCCTAATGTGCAATTGCAACCCACGTGCCTTGTCAGTCGGTTTTGGTTATTTTTTACAAAGACCAAAGGGATAGGTCCATGCTTAAAACGAGGAAGTACAACTCTACAGACTGCCTGTGCTTGGCTGCTTGCCGGTCAATTTCTCTACAGAAACTTGGTGGATGAGGGTGCCCTAGGAGTGTGTTTTTTTTCTTCTGGAAACAGGGAGTCCCGGTTGGTTTTGTATTTTACCTCTTACAGTAAAGGATCCCCCTTTTTTTGTGTCAGAAAAAAAGGGAGCCAGATCTTTGTTTAAATGGGAATGTGGAGTCCATAATATTCGGCGGTCCCTTGAGAGTGATCCAAACCCTGGATCAATTATAGCCTCTGGAGGATCCCTGGATCCGGGATTCGGCTCTGACAGGAGGCTTAAGTTAGTAAGTAGTTGTGTAGAAGCGCCGCTGTTTGTTCTAACGGCCTTATATTCGCTATACAGTTGGTTCAGATGTACACACTCTTAAATTTAGAATGGCTATATTTATCTTTCATTCGCATCGTGGGTCCTCTTCAAAGGAATCTGTTCACTAGAGGTATCTTCATGGTGATATTCCGGAAGATGCACGATCTGACAAGGACCTTCCATCTCACTGTTTGTTTTATAACAGACCGGGCAAGCGCCAGACCGGGCAAAGTCACAAGAACTGTTCTTTTTACCTCTTTGAAAGTGGCTGGTTTCTTCATCTCAGTGGTGATTTTTTAAAAGTAACTTACCTCAACTGGTTTTGTGGACATGTTCCTCATGTAGTTTGATGTGCTCTTTTTAACCCCTAAAGGACCAAGTGGCTTAACTAGGACATTTCAATGTTCTGGTAGGTTCCCACGGTGTCAATTTTTATTTTTATTTTTTGAAATAAACTATGTGAACTCAACATATCAATACAAAAATGAGGATCTAATTTATTTTTATTCTGACTTTTGAGTGGAAGTTATGGAAAAAAAGGGTTTTTTGGGGGGAGAATGAGCAGTGTAGGTAGGGATCAAAATAAATTGTAGGATCTTGTCAGAATAAAAATAAATTCTACTCTAACTGTAGGATCTTGTTTTAGATTACTAGGAGAGTGCATGGTAAAATTTTCATAGAATCTGACCGTATAGATTGTAAAATTATAACGTTTGAAGTGAAAAGATAAAATTATAGTTTTTTTGATACTTTTTTACTGTTTTTGAAGACATGGGAAAATTTGTTAAATTGGTCAAAAAAATTCTTAAATTTTATTAATGTTAAATTTGGTTTTTTCTATCCAGAGTAAAAAAAAAAAAATTCACAAGAAAATGAATAGAAAGAGGTGAAAATGATGGTCAAAACCAAGAAAAACCTGCGGTCCTTTAGGGGTTAGAAATACTGTTTCTTTTTAATTATTGATTTTTGAATGACTGGTTTTGTTTGGTTTATTCATTTTGTTTTGAGGCCTTTTATGTGTGGGGGTAGGAACCGTGTAAAATCTTATGTCCCGGCCTGTTGGAAGTCAATGAGCTGTTTTGTTCTAACTTTGAAGAAGGGTAAGTTATTCTTGGTATGGTAAAAAATAAATCTCAGGGAAAAGAATTACCAACTGATGTTAGTTGATTGCATGTCGCAGGATTTTACATACGGGAGTGAGTGAGTTTCAGGACATCGAGTTGGTGGAAAGTGGACCTTTCGGCAAGGTCTGTTGCTGACCACTTTTCATTCTTGGTTTTGCTGTTATCATGTGAAAGAGGGAGGACCTCATTGTATGGGTATCTAAAAAGTCCTAGATGTCTCAATTCATAGTATGTTTTCAATTCATAGTATGTTTTCAATTCATAGTATGTTTGGACACCACAAATTCATCCCCACAGTTATTTCATGGAAAAGTGCACACTGATTATGGCTATTAGTGTGTGTGACATTAATTGCGAGGACACACTAATTTTAATAAATTGGAATTTATGGGGTTAATTTTTACTCTATGACGCTAATTGACGTTAATCCATGTTTTAAACCCCCCTATGTATCAAAATCAGTGTGTGTTTGTCAAATATGAAAATGGAAGGATTTCAAATAATTTTATTTAAAAAAATTGGTTGTATGTGAAATCATACATAAAAGGAAAATTTCATCCAAGTCAAATCTCACCACAGAATGTGAAGTCAAGATTATACTTAATATCAACAATTTTTTTGAAGTGTTAGATTTCAAGTTCATCTCTAAAACTCTATTTTCTAATTACAAGAACAAATAATTAAAATAAGTGAATTTCAAAGTTTACAAATAGTCAAACACACTAATTTGCTGTCAAATCTACAAATATTGTTACACACACTAATAGCCGTAATCAGTGTAGTCGATCTATCCCCAACAAATGTTTCATTCATAGTGTGTACATAACATTCTTGAACCTACCGTGCAAAGTCCCTTTCTACTTCAAGATGCATGCAGTCTTTGGCTGGAAAAGAGACCAAGAAATCTCTTCAGAATATTCTTTCCCAGTAGCGCTATAGAAGGCTCAAGAATGTTGTGTAGGCTGGAGTTACTTCGTGTTCTTGCAAAGAGGGACAGGTGCTGATGTTACTTCGATGTTTGTTAGAATCGGTATAAACTGAGGGTGGTGTCAATGGATGTTTTGCACAGGTCTTGATTCTGGATGGCAAGCTTCAGAGTGCAGAGGCAGATGAATTTGTTTACCATGAATCCATCGTCCATCCAGCTCTGCTCTATCACCCAAGGTACTTTTTGTTTCTTCTGTCATATCTATCAGTGCATTGTTTTGGAGGGTACCGTAGTTGAGTTCCCAGCTCTTCATACGTGATACTTTTTAGGGAGGATTGTAGGGAGAATATGGGTGAGTTTGCCTGAAAAAAGAAAGCACTAAAATGATTTTATTTAATACATAAGGTAAACCACACAATTTGTGACTTGTGAATTTTTGTGTCACTTTGTGATCATCATATATTAGTGTCTTACATTTAAAAATTTGATATTTACAATACTAGTACATAGTGGCACAAATAGGGCGACTTCCAAATTATGGCAAGAATAGGGTGGTTTACCTTACATAGGTTTGACTCAGAAATTAAATATAGCAAGGCTGCACATAGCAATTTTTGAAAATGTAAATTCTGTGCCTTTTGGTGATGCCTGTTTTTGTCTATGTCATGCTCTTGCAGCCCAAAGAATGTGTTTATTATGGGTGGTGGTGAGGGGTCAACCGCCCGGGAGGCTCTAAGACATCGAAGTGTTGAGAAGGTCGTTATGTGTGATATTGATGAGGTGAGCTTGCTTTTTTCTGGTCTTTTTTTTCCAGTTCGAGGGAGGTAAGGTAGGATGCTGAGGGGCTGCAACCCGATTTCCTAGTCCAAACATTTTTGATTGATTTTTTGGGGAAAGACAAAACGCAGAAGAGAATAATGCACTTTGAATAAAAAATATTCGATGTTTGTACAATTAGTTACGATTCATCATCAAAGAATTAGTGTTTTAAAACCTGATTTCCTAATCCAAACATTTTTGAGTTACTTTTTTTTGTTGAAAGACAAAAAGTAGAAGAGAAGAATGCACTTTGAATTAAAAAATTAAACTGAATGCTTGCACAATTAGTTATGATTTAAAACAAAGTAGTGTTTTAAAAATATCATTTACCCTAAAATGTGTATTTTTGTTGTACATTTGAAAATTTAATATAAACTTTTGCATTAGAATAGCCTAGGGGACGCTTTTAGAACGAGGACAATTTTAGAGCATCAATCCCCGCATCAATCAGGAAAACATGGCAAAGGGTCTACGGATTGGTGCACTGCAGGACCTATACCTAATAATGACCTTAAATGACCTCACAATACAAGGTCATTTGTCATGTTCCCTGTTGTGGGACTTTGCTATTCATGTTTACATGGATTGTTGACAGGATGTGGATTGTTCAACCTTGTGGATGCAGGAAGTGGTCAATTTTTGCAGGAAATATCTCACTGTCAATGCTGAAGCTTTTCGTAGCAATAGGCTGGACCTTGTTATCAATTGTGCCAGGTCCGTGCATGCAGTTTTAATCTCAATTGCAACTTCATGCATTAATATCTCGAACATTTTTTTATATTTGTTTCCTTTTCTCTTTACTTTATTGACAATTTTATTATATTTTTTGAAATTTTAACTGTCTTAAATAATAAATCAATCCTCTTTTTGTTTTTAAATTTTGGTGGTCATCTACTAGGCAGTGTTCATTACATGATTTTTGATTCAAGAATTTTTGGCTTTTACTCATCATTGTGTGGAATGTCCTACACTATGCACCAAAATTAACAAATGTCAAATTAGACTAAAATAATTTCAAATTTTTTTCTAGTGCTGTGTTCTTTTTTGTAGTTAAGAAATATTTTGGTTTCTTAAAAGCTAAATTTAGCCAAATTTGCAGACATTGCTCCTATTCCGTTCGTAACATCCTAGCCTTCTACAAAACCTCACCAAAGAAAGGATTACTTGTCTGCACAGGCTTGGTGTCTATTTTTGTGGGACACAAAAGGACCCACTAGAATTGGTTAATAATGTTATGTTGATATGACAGGAATGAGCTGGAAAACAGAACGGAGCAGTTTGATATCATAATTGGAGATTTAGCAGACCCAGTTGCTGGAGGCCCATGTTATCAGCTGTACACAAAATCATTCTATGAACGTATCCTGAAGCCAAGATTGAAAGAGGGTGGAATTCTGGTCACACAAGTGAGACTCTTGCCCATTCTCGTGTGTGTGTTTTTTTTTTTTTTCAGTTTGATAATAAAATTTCAAGCTTGACCTTCTGTTAACCCCTAAACGTCACAGCATCCAGTTTCTGGACGAGTAATAGGTTCAAACTCACCCTCTGTTCTCATCAATGCTTGAATGAAAGTCATCTAATTTTTGGAGATACTTCAAGTTGTTGTCCTATCCAATGGTTGGATTTGGTGATACTAGAGTACATGTTTTTCTAAAATTACAAACGTGGAAGTATGTCAAGTTGTTGACCAAGCCAAAATTGCATTGATTGTAGTTCAAAAGTGACCTTGCAAAAATGAGGTCATAGATTTAATTAGCACAAAAATTTCAAAGAATCACCATGTTAAGAGTATCTCATTCCAAATCCATTCCAACAAATTTTGCTCAAAAAATGTTAATGTTTTGTTTGTAATCAAATTTAGAAGGGATTTTAAATTTTAACTTGCAAAATTTATAATAAAATATTGGTGATAGTACTGGTGAACTAAACCATACGGATGGAGTCTAAAATTCAAAATCTACAACTTTCATTTGTACATCAATTCCAAAATATTATTCTAAATAGTACTTTATGATGAATTTTCTCAAATCGTCAATTCTAAGAACACCGTGGTACATTTAGGGGTTAACTCCTTTCAGTGGTTTAGAGAAGCTTCATGATTTATTTTTATCAATACTCATGGACATGATATTTCCCAACTGCAGGGGGGACCTGCTGGTATCCTATCACATACAGAAGTTTACTCCTCTATCTATAACACGTTGAGACAAACATTTAAATGTAAGCTCTCTAACTCACTACTTTGGATCATGTCTTAGATTGTTTCACATTTGACACCAGTTTGTCCAAACAGGCACCAAAAGTAGCCCTAGCAATCTTTCTTCATGTGTAGTTAGTAGAATTATCCTTAATTGATTAGTGTTTTTGGGCGTTGTTGCCTTTCATATTTTGTAAAATGTTAAAATGGATTGTGATTAGTGTTTTTAGGTGTTTACCAAACACACGTATCACTTGCTTAGGAATATGTAAGGTGCACTTGCTTTTGGTGCCTACCTAAAAATTAACCTAGGGTGATTGAAATTAGAACATCAAAACATTATGGATAGTTCCCAATCTCACAATGAATGCTGGACATGGTTTGCAGATGTAGTACCATATGCAGCACATGTGCCATCTTATGCTGATACTTGGGGCTGGATTATGGTGAGTTCTTCTTCCACTTTCTCAGTGATGAGCTGATGGGAATACAAGTACACTCAGAACTCTTTTATATCACCTCTTTGGTTCAACAACATGCATGAGTTCAGAAGTGGACACGTGGAAAGGTATCAAAATAATTCGAATTTTTTCTCCCAACTCAGAAACCTTGAACTTTGAGAAGTTCCCATGGGTTCAAAAATACATCAAATCACAAAACGTGAAGTACAGTGGAAAGATAATAGAGTCTAGATTTAAGCTTTAATAATTTTGAAATATTGTCTGAAATTGTTCAATAGAATTATTGGTACGAAAAAAATTACTTGGAAAGTAATTTGATATTTTACTCAAAAAAGCCCAAAAAATCACAATTTTTTTGTATTTAATTCTTAATGAGAGTTTACAAGCTCTTTGTTAATTTCTTAATCTGGGTACTGTACACAATACCAAATATTCTCAACAGATACTGGAATGTGATATTGGAGAGTGATAATAATGAGTTCATAATGATAGTGTAAATTATAGGAAAATGACAAATAAGAAGCTTGCTGTTGCCATTTTCAGGTTCTGAAAAGTCTGTTTTTAATCTACTCATTTTTAAAGAAATGGTTTTTCATCACCCTCACAGGCCTCCGACCAGCCCATCCCAACCATCAGTGCTGAGGAGACTGATAGCAGAGTGAAGCAACGTATTGATGGGGAACTGAAATTCTTGGATGGGCAAACCTTGTCTGCAACCATGGCTCTCAATAAGCATGTTCGCCACAGGTACGATAAACCCCTCATTGGCCCTCATGATTTTATTTTAAAAGTAGTTTTGAGTAGGTCATATATATGGACTATCTTTTATTTATTTTATTGACTGAACTAAAACATGCAACGGCCTCATCTCAATTTTTCTTTTCGCAATATGATCTATCAAATTGGTCATTTGACAAGTGAGAATCATGGAGTCCTCAAGTTGGTTGGAATTTGGAACCATGATTTTTACTAGTGTTTTTGAACCTTGGTCTTTAGGAGTTCAGGTAGAGGGTCATATTTCTGACCGGGTTGTATTTCCGACCCCTACTGGTTGGGGGATGGGTGTCAGAAACCAGCCATCATGGTTTTAGATAGTGTCCAAGAGTGTTCTAATTTCGTCCATGCTTGGAAAAATCAAGAGCTTATGATTGGTTCTGATTGCTGTAGAAGCACTCTATTTTTTGAATCCAACCTCTCATGAAAACCATGACTCTATGAGCGGTTAATGGTCACTCTAAGCTTTCAAACTTAAAAAATCATAGAAAATTGTAGAAATGCTCAAAAAATGTTTTTTTGGGGGATGCCTTTGCAATAGCTTTGAAGAGCATCCAAAAATTATAAAAATATTCTTTCACAAGTCTAAGTATGCAAACCTGAAATTCAGTCGGGAATTGGTCCCACTACCTCAGTGTTTTTTTTTCTGGCGAGATTGCTATAAATAAAAATCTTTGGCGATTGGCCTTATAAGAATTTCATTGCCTTTTCAACCAAAAATGGCCAGAAGGCAAACCGTGTCCAAGGTTTGTGTGCCAGGTGGTCTCTGGATAAAGGGTATGTGACCTTTGGCATCGCTAGATTAATAATAAAATAAGCCATAAAAAGGATAAAAGGTACATGACCTTTGGCATCGTAAGCCCATTCAAACAAAAAATAATAATTTAAGTAGCCAGATCAAACATTGAAATCTCAATGAAATAACCATATAAACGTTTGGCTCAAAACCAAAAAAAAATCACTGCACTACCTTACTCTCTCAATTGCAAACCCCATGGTTACTTTTTTCAATACCTTAGATTAATAGCACATCTGACAGAAATTAATTCAAGAAATGAAAGCTAAATTTTTTGGAAGTTCTGTGTTATTTTTAGTGTCAAACCAGCTGTTAGCCTACTGTTAATCCTTACCTAAGAAGTTATGCTCATAAAAAACATTAAATTCGAATGACGATTGGGGAAAATAAAAGAAACGACTGGGAAGTTTGAATTTAAGGAGTTTGTCTGTTTTACAGCTTGGCGACGGAGCAACACGTGTACACCGAGGAGACCGCACGGTTCATCCATGGGCATGGTACTGCTCTGAAGAATTGACCGGCCTTCTGAGGCATATGCTGGCTACAAAGTTTTGCTCATCTTGCCATTTCCAAGTGTTATTTTTAGTTTTATCGTTTTTGTTGAGAATGCTCGAAGAATCAGGCTGATTTTCCAAATAGAGTCTATCCTAGAAAAGGGACTTGTGTCCATTTTTTCTAGATTTTTTTGAAAGAAACAAGTTAATGTACCGCATCCAATCAGGAGAGGGAAAGAATATGATTAATAAGGTGACTTCCAAATTGTGACACTACAGTACTTTAGATCAATTTTTGGGCTCACCATCTGGAGTTGATAGTGTACCCTCAAAGTACTTGTGTTACTGAAATGATGTTAAGATATTTGTCATTAAACCATATTACAAGGTCTTTCTCTGTCTAGCTAGAAAGAAAACAAGAAAGCTGGTAATGAAAATTTGTTCAACATCTATACCGTAGTGGATATTTGGCATAAGTGCATTCAGTGGTTTGGTATTTGGCATCAAGTGCATTCAATTCTACTTCATAGTAAATTTGTATTTCTGTAAAGGGGTTATCAAAACTAGGTATATTAAATAACTAGGTATATTAAATAGGTAGATTAGGTACACTAAATAGGTAGATTAGTGTTAGGTACACTGATTTACATAAACATGTTGTAAGTTTTTACTATTGACCAATTTTTTTATCCTCTATATTGGTCAAGATGGGGATCTTTCAATAATATTGGAATCAATGTCTTTGGTAAATTTTTCTGTCAAAATATATAAAGTCTATAATATTTTCAAATCTTATAATTAGTGCAGTTGTCGAGCACTGTAAAAACACAAGGTTCAATTTACATTCAACTGAGTTAAGTAGTGCATCATTTTGATTGCACCACATGCTAAAAATCCAACCGAGTGCATGAATAAAGGAGCTGCTGTAACAAGGGCATCAAGTCCCTAGCGGTTTCAGTATCCCCTGTTGCAAATCACTTGATTGTTTGTGTGAAAATGACTTCAATTTGACGCAATGGACACTGTTGATCTTGTAGTATAGAACAAGGGCTTTAAAATGACTTGCATGACAATCTGAAAATTGAGGTAAAATGAGAAAATGCCACCGTTGCAAGTTCATGGTTATATTGGGCGGTTTAGACGCTTAAGAAATTAACTTCAAGGCATCTGAATTATCCGTAAAGTCACCTTGAGTTTGATGAATCTACAAAGAATTTTGCTTTACTATACTCTTATTTGTTCGCTCTAAATAGTTAAAAGGTGTGGAAGATTTTGGTGGTTTATCATAATTAGGTGTGTAAGAGGTGTGTAAGAGCTTGGTGCTAAAAAACTTTTGAAAACTTTTAAAGACTACCAAGCTCTTACACACCTCTTACACACCTAATAATGATAAACCACCAAGATCGTCCACACCTTCTAACTATTTGGAGTGAAGAAATAAGAGTATAATAAAGAAAAATTCATGGTATCTTCGAAATTTTATGGACTTTTTTTTTTTTTTTTTTGAAACAAATGACGAACATTTCATTGTACAAAGCGAACATCACAAGAACCAGATGGAACACCACCGGTGAAGAAAAAACGAAAACCGCTGAAAAACTAATTGAAAGCCCCAGCCTTAGGCTTAAGGGGATTCCATCTAACCTGCATACCTAATCTAGAAACTAAAGTATCATTTCGGCACCAAACATGGTCAAATTGATCCAAGAAGGAATCCCTCCTCCCTGGAAACTGCTTAATAAAAAGCTCAGTCTGGTGCCAAGCTGTCCAACCGTGGTCAATGACTGCGTCCCAAATAACCTGAACTACTTTGGCTTTAGGCCAACAGTCTTGACTGAAGCAAATAGCATTGCGATCTAGCCAAGCAATCCAAATCACTGAACCTCTAGTCAAGGACCAAAGGAACTTCACCTGTTTGAGGCGATTGGGGAGTTTAGAACCAAAGATGCATTGCTGCATAGTCAATGCGGGCCACTTCCCGATGGCGGTATCTGGAGGAATCTCCAGGTAAGTGTACACTATGGTAAAGGCATAGCTCCAAGCGTAATCCGCCCTCGGGCAGGAGTGTACTCTGTGTTGCACAGATTCCGGGACAGCAAGCTGGCAGCAAACGCAAAGACTGGAAATGTTAGGCGCCATTTGCTGACGCCACTAGAGTTAACCGAAAAGTCAGCTCAAAGAGGAAAGTTTTAGCAAATTCCTCTTGAAAACCTCTTGAACTCATATTGAAATATAAATAGACCGAAAACTAGTTCAAGAGGAGTTGGGAGACAATCTAAAGCAAGCCACTGTCATTATTCTCCACACCTCGCAATGACTTCCACACCTCCTACCAAAGCTCCAAGCCCATGGCTCACAAGGGGACAAGTTATGACACGACACTATTCAACCCAAACATAGCTCAAGGGAGCTCAAAAGAACGCTTGAAAGAAGGTTGAAAAGGCATGTTCCAAGGCCTTCTTTTCGGTTAACTCTACTGGTTCACCGCAATTGCACGGTGATAGACAGACCAAATGAACCCCGCCTCCTTGGCCGGTCGCTTTGGTGTCCACACCTCCTTCCATCTGGGTTTGTATGTCAGAGGAAGTATACCATGCCACTTCTGAGGAATTGTTCGTACCAGTGATTCGCGCGCATTGAGAAGCTTCCTCCCTATTTTGGCAGAGTAGGACAAAAGTGGTCCCTCCTTGCCCCAACACCATCTGCCCGGATCGAAGGTGAGTGAGGCAATTCTCCCAACGTATAACAGATACACTTTTTTTTTTTTTTTTGGCACAAACAAAGGGAGATCCTTTATTGCGAGAAACGGATACACCTTTAGCGTGCGGTTTTGGCCTCGTGTAGTGATTGCCACCCTAATTCTCTGCAGATAGCCCTGAACTAATTCTGTTGTCCCCAAGAAAGGCTGAGGGCTGAGAATGTATGATTTGAGACCAACTGAGTAACTTTGACACCCTGCATGTAAATTCATAGGCACTTGGCCATCCTGCATGGAAGGAGAAAATTCCTTGTCCGTTTGGAAAATAATACTCGGGATGGTATCTTGTAAATCCTCCAAAATTCCTATAAACTCACCAGCTTGAATTTTCAACCTATCAGTTGCAAGGAGAGATTTCCACTCACAAGGGATTGCTGTGATCATACAATTGTAACTCCCTTCTTCATGATGCTGGAGGTGGAATTGATCACGAGCACTTTCAAAGGAGAGGAATTCTTGAGCTTCTACCTGCCAAAGGTGACCCAGATGGGTGAGACCTTGACGCATGAGTTCGGTTGCCCTTAGTATTGAGAAACCAAAGTTAGCCCCGTAGAAATGAGTGGTCCACCACAGTGGAGAGTTAAGTACCTTAGCTTCGTTTTTGGGAGCAACTGCTTCGAGTCTCGGTACAAGTTTTCGCCATGCTTTAATGATTCTCTCCCAAACGCGATGACCTCTTTGAATCGCGAACTTGTGGGACATGAGCCATTGCTCAGAACGAGGCCATGTTCCGCGATTGGCTGGTCTTGTTTTCCGGATTCCGTGGAGCAAAAGGAGCTTGAGGTTAGAAGAGCCTGGAAGAAGAGCCTTGATCACCCATTTCGTCACTAACGCGTGCAAGGCATCCTCTGGATCAATAATTCCTAGCCCTCCGGTCGCTTTTGGCGTGCAGCAATCCGTCCATGCCACTCTCGATCGTGCTTTGTGAATTGTCCCGGACCAAAGGAAGTCTCTTAGTCTCGCTCTAATTTTACAAATAACTGCGAGAGAGCCTCCCCATAATGTGATGAAATACCACAAGGTGCTGCAAAGGACAGAATTAACTATCACAGCTTTGCATGCTAAGGACAGATGAAGAGAGCTCCAATAATTCAATTTTTTGACGATTTTCTGAAGTAAAAACTCATCTATGTCTGCTACAAGCGGATCTATGCAAAATGGTATGCCAAACAATTTGGATATATTGCCTAGGGCTGCCCACTTGTAATGCGAATGTTGAGTCCAAAGGGGGGCTGGTCTATTTGAAAACCAGTAGCACAAGGTCTTCTCTTCGTTGGTTTGGAGACCAGAAGCTAGCCGAAACAACTCGAGAAGCTCTACACATGCATTGAGAGATTCTTCGGTTCCTGATAAGGTGAACTTGGCATCATCAGCAAATTGGACAAGGACCTGCTCAGCCTCTTCACCTGGTAGAGTAATGCCGTGGAGAGCTCCATGTTGTACAGCACGTTTCGTCTCCGCATTTAAAGCCTCGTCAATAAACAGGAAAAGGTACGGGGCGAGCGGGCAGCCCTGCCGCACTCCTCTTCCTATCGGACACTCGCCTGTTTCACCACCGCTTAGGTTAACGGAAGCCACTGCACCGGTGAACAAGAGCTTTACCATTTGAATGAATGAGTCAGGTATCCCCATTTTTGCCATAACTTGAAAGAGGAAAAGTAAGCTAACAGTATCATAGGCTTTCATAAAATCTAGCTTAACTAGAATGAGGTCTTGGTTGGTGGAATTAGCCCACTCAATGGTCTCGTGAAGCACCAGGACATTGTCGAGGATAAACCTGGTAGGCAGGAATGCAGTCTGATCTTCTGAAATTAGGTCAGGGAGATATGGTTGAAGTCTCTTTGCAAGAGCCTTGGCAACTATTTTATAGGAAACATTCAGCAATGTTATAGGCCTCCAGTTGCTTAATTGGTCGTTTTCTCCACCCTTGTGAAGAAGGGCTATGAGTCCTCGGTTCATACCCTGCGGTAAGTGACCTCTCTAGATGGATTCAGTTACCATTTGTGTGAAGTCTTGGCCTATGGTGTCCCAAAATTTGGTGAAGAAAGTAACTGACAAGCCGTCCGGCCCCGGGCTTCGCTCACTGGCCATGGCTTTGGCCGCTTCTCTCAATTCTTCTACCGACAACGGGACCGAGAGCTCAGCTTGATGTTCATGAGGCAAGGTATTGGTGATGGTCGAGAGGATGGCCTCCATGGCAACTGTATTAGCTGGGGATTCAACTGAGGCAGCATAGAGCTTGCTGTAGAAATCCAGGTAAAGCTTTTCTAGTCCCGACGTGTCTTTAACCCCTCACCGCCTGAAGTCCAAACATGTGTAAAAGCTGACTTGCTTTTCAAGTCCTATAAGTCTAAATCTCAGTGAGGAATGAAAATCTCAACCGTACAATATTGTAGTGTGCATGTTGTAGATTGTGTGAAAAAAATTTGGGGTCATTTGACCGTATAGATTGAAAGATTATAATGTTTTATTGTTGAAAAAAGATGCTGAAATTTTCTTAAAAACACATTTGGAGGTGAAATTCGATTTCTAAACCTACTCAAATGAAAAAAAATTAAACTTCAAAGTGATTCAAACCAAAAGACAAACACTTTGGTGAAAAAAAATCTCATTCAATTGACTCGTTGTGTCTGCAAAATTGTTTTGAAATGTCAAAAAACAATGAAAAAAGTAGCAAAAAATCACATCTATGTATGAACCTCCCTCTACTAAAATTCTTCTCAGTCACTCATAACCTCTTGGATTCATATGAAATTTTATTCTTATAAACAAGACTAGTATGCGCAACTTTTCCAACAAAAATTATTGAAAACGGACCATGTATGAAGAAGTTATAAGCTGCCGAAGTTCATTGTAATGCAAAAATGTCTGGATATTGAACTTCGAAATGCTCCCAAACATTCAAAACAACTTGGATTGACATGAAAATTTCACCACAATAACTAGGTTTTATTGGGAACAAAACCCAACAATTTTTATTGAAAACGAACATTTGATGAGAAAGATACAAACCCCCGAAGTTGCAGCCATCATAATGCAGTGAGGTGAACTCAAATTGAACCTGTGAACTCCGAATGGCTCTCAAAAACTCAGTACATCTTGGATTGATCTGAAATTTTTACCACTGAAACTAGACTAATATGCGCAACTTTCCCAACAAGTTTTATTGAATTCGGACATTGGATGCAAAAGTTACAGCACTTTGAATTTTACTGCGAGACTATGAGAGGACACTTTTCGTCCCCTTGGGCGGTGAGGGGTTAATCTCTACTCCATCCGCGTCACTGAGGCGCACATTGCTGCCTCGGGCCTGTGGCCGGCTCGCGCAATCTTGACCCTTCGATCATCGAGTTCCATCCTGCGGCTGTGGTGATCCGAGGTGGCGGGGGGCGTCGGGGGGGGGGGGAAGGTCGTGCACGGGTCCCCAAACGCGGGCGTCGCAGCAGGCTGGCTTTCCCCATTGAAGGCTGTTAGAATTAATTGAATGGGAGGGGCAACAGGGGCTCATCATGGGAACGCGGGGCACGGGCATACTCGGGTTGCACAGTCTCTAAACGCCCTGACAACTAACTATAAGCAGTCTTTTAAATATTTGAAGAGCTAATCTAAAGTAATGGAGACATTGCATGTATTTTTTCCCATTTTTGAGGGTTGATTTCAATGCTTTTTATTAATTTTTTTAAAAATATTCTTTTTTTACAATATAGTGTACACCAAAATGAAGAAAGAAGTGTAATTAAATTCTTTAAGAGATCAAATTGACATTTTTATTTCACTGCTACAAAGTAGCTTATTAACCCCTAAACGTCGGCACCCTCTGCAAATTTGACAGTTTTGTTTAGATACATCATAAAATGCAACGCAGAGGGATATTTTGAGCTTGATGTATGAATAAAAGTTGTACATTATCAATTTTAGATTTTATTCATATAGTTAAATTTGCGATTGTTATCACCAATATTTTTGTATAAAATTTGAAACTTGAAATTGAAATTGATTACAAATAAGGTATTAATAATTTGTACATGAAAAAATGTCTAATTGGTTGAAATGTAATAGTCTAAATGTAGTGATTTTTGGTGATTTTTTGGTTGCTTGCTAATATACATAGTTGAATTTTTAAAAACACTTTTACACTAAAATCTTCAATTTTTTTTGTGAATCACTACAACATAAAATGAGGCATGGAAATTTCACAAATCATCCCCTTTCTAATAGGATCACACATGCATGAAGCTAACTATCTATAAAATATATAGTAAAAAATCCACATTGCAAAAAGGCAATGACGGATGAGATACCAACGTTCAACTCTATACATCATGCATTCTTTCCGAAGCAAAGTGTACTTAAATTAGTGCCATAACCTTTCTACAAGGTTAGTTGTGTTTATATAGCCATGTTGATATAAACGACTATATGGGGACCACATACATCTCCATATGCATCCCACCCTTGCCCAACCCGTAGCTACATAGGTTAAAAAATCGATTTTTCATGTGCATACTTCAACTTGAAGTCTTCATATTTTTTGTTGAAGTCTTCTTCTCTGAGACACTTCAAACAATCCTCTTGGTATTATTTTCAACTCTAACTGTTTAAAAATCTATGTGATATGCTTTACTATCTTGATTATTTAATGCTCTTGTATTTTATGGAAAAAAAGTTTATGTTCATTTACTCACTTTTTGATTGCTTTAAAGAAAATGCAGATGAACTGTCAGTTGAGAATCAAGACGAGGACATTGTTTCAACACTTGAGCAAATGAGTATGTCTACATCCAATGCTACATTAGTAGATTCCGTTCAGAGAAAAATGCAACGAATTCTCTCGAAATTCTTTACTAATGAAAGATTATCCATGCTATCATCAGAAGAAGTTATTGCTTTGGATAAAAAAATCAACATGTTTTTACGGTCGATAACATCTATATTCAATCCACAAGTGGCGCCGAGAACCATCACTCTACCTCGAAGTGGAACAAACATAGAAGCAATCCAAGCACATGTTACCATGACAAGACTTTATCATGGAAAGTCAAGGAAGGGTAAAGAAGTAATTGCTTCATAGGAAAATCCATCAGGTACCTAATAACACTATTTACAAGTTCTATTTTTTTGCTTGCCGTTAACTTTGCAAGTTTCCACTTGTTGCGAACGGCAAATCTTGAACAGAACAAAGATCAGAATTGAGGGGAAACCTCAAACAAGGACAAGATTGGACTAGAAGTGAGGGGATTCCTCACAAGTGACTCAAACTACAACTCAAAGTGAGAGAACTAGAAGATGTATTGATAACAGGAAGTTAATACAAGACTGGGTACAACTGGTGTTGAAGAGAGTCAGAAGCAACGGCCCTTGACTCTCTATTTATACTAGGCTAGAAGAAACTTCCGGAGCAAAATCCTAGAGACCTTGGGAAGCACCTATGGGACCTTCTGGAGGCTTATGGGAGCTTCCGGAATCTAAGAAGGTCAAGCAAAACCTTTCGGAAGCTTATGGAAGCTTTCGGATTCTATTGGATCCGTATGGAACCTTCTAGAAGCTTTTGGAAGCTTCTGGAAACTACTAGAACTATGCGGAAGCTTGTGGAAGCTTCCGGAAACTAGTGGAAATATATAGAAGCTTCTAGAAGCAACTAAACATACCTAACGTCTCACGGGGACCTGTGGGGTTAGGATGAAATCCGGTATGGCACGTCCGTGACACCACCGCTTGAAGAAGTTGACGGACCTCTCCTTGGCGAAGCTGGTGATGCGTGTCATCCGGGGAGCTTTGAAGGGCAGCATTTGTTCGTTCTAGCTCGTTGCAAAGATCCAGCTCCTTAGCCCGGAATGCAGCTGCTTTTTGCTTACAAAACTCCTTGTAAAAGCGAGTAATTGTGCGAATTTTGGAGAAGAATGAGGAATTGCAGGGAGAATTTTGCCAAATGCGAATAATCTCACCCTCCGCAACGTCCAACTATAATGTGTTCATTCTCCACCGAGTCTTCCTTATTGGTCCTATTTCTAGTTCTAAGGTGAATTCAACCGGTATATGATCTGACCACGCCGAGTTCCCTCTAATTTGGTATGAGATGATTTTCCTAGCTGTTGTGGCTCAACTATGAAACGGATAGAATCTGTCAAGACGAGCAAGGACACGCATACCATCAGTTCGAAAATTGTCCCAGGAGAATTTCATATTCTCCAGGGATCGCAGATAGTCAGCTACTCCAAGTCTCTCGTTCAGCACGTCGAACGCAATTCTTTCACGTACTGGAATCATGCGACCGCATTGGTTTGTCTTGTCCTAGCGCAGTTCTACCATGTTGAAGTCTCCTGCCAGCACCTAACGACAATTGTTTGAAAGCACCAAAGCAAGTTTTTCCCAAAGCTTTGTGCAATCGGATGAATCATTTGGAGCATATATGTTTATGAGTCCAATATCACCCCCTGGCATGTCCTTGAGTGTGATCCAATCAGCCCTATTGTTCATTACCGAGCCCGTTGCACTAACATTCTTCGCCCATTTCTGGTCAATGAAGGTTGCGATGCCTCCACATTCGGCTAGCATCTAGGCACCATGAAGCTGCCCGACTCTAGAATCGTTTGCACACACCCGCTGCGGCGTTGCCTCGCAATTTATGTTCCTGCAAAAAGACTACATCTAGTCCTACTACAATGTCTAAATAATTCCGAAGCATCGGAATTGAGGAGGGGTCGTTAAGCCCTCTAACGTTGTAAGAAAGGATTTTGAAATTCATTACACAGTGTTGGATGTGGGAGGTCTACTCGGCCCTGTTCCTACGGTACTAGATTGGCCTTCTACTCTATGCCCCCATTCATTCCATTCAGAACGATGCATGTTACATGCTTGAGGAGCTTGCCCTTTATTGCGAGCTTCTGACAAAGCCGCCCGCATGCTCTAGCTTCTCGTCGTCACTGGTTCAGTTCTAGGCGTACGAGGTCGAGTGAGCATGTCAAGATGACGTGCCACCATCTCGTTTCGACGTTCTTCGTAAGTGAGACGGTGTCGGTGTAATGGCGAATTGTTATGCTCTGAAGGTTGCCTTCCTGGATCCAATTGAGCTCCACTAGTTAGAGCTGGTAAGGTTGTAGGAGGAGTTGTAGAGGCTTCATGTATTATGTTGGCTGGCAAGATGATGGCTTGCTCAACATGAGTTGCAACATGTAGTAGTAATTCCGTCTCACTGTTCGTTGGTGAAAGTTGTTTGGCATCAAGAAAGGTGTCTTCTTCTTCATCTGATGTTGGGTTGAAGAACACCCGACCCCCGACGGGAGGATGACTAATCTTTGGTTGAGGATTCTGGATTGATTGGAGAATCGATTTGCCTAGTGAAAGCTCCTTCGGGCTTAGGTCGTTGCACACAACTGTGGATGGTGAAGCTTCTATTAGCATTGATGGAAGCTAAGGAGGCGTAGTCTCATCCCTTTCAATTTCTATGGCCTCCAGTACCTTGAGTCTTTCACTTTCCCTATCCTGCCGTTCCTTAAGTTGGGCTTCTAGTACCGTAAGATGAATCGGCGAGTCCTGTGGACGAACAGGAGGAGCCAAAGGTAGGGAATGTGAATTTTGTGGCGGGGACTGAGACTCTTTCATTACTGTATCTCGGTCATACGGCCTCTACCAGTGTCTATTGGCTCTTCTTTGCCTGTTGAACTAGAAGTTGGCTCGCCGCTTGTGATTCAGCACAATTGTAAACCCATCCTCCTCCAAGTAACGTCTATCATGTTCTGGGATGCGCTTCCCACCTCTTGCATAATACACACTACGTTGTTGACGCTTGGTTGGGGGCTCCTTGGTCTGTCATCCGAGCTCGAGAAATTCCTCTCACGACGCAGATGGTATGGGATCTTGGAGCATTTCGAATCTGCATGCCTAAGGTCCAAGCACCATTTGCAACGAAGCTGTTCGGAGTCATAGTCTACAAAAACTTCAGCTATGGAGCCATCGAGGCCCACAAGTTCACAGTTGAGAGCCACCATTTATCTACATTGAGCTCTACTCTGAAACAAGGATCGCCATTAGAGCTAGGGTGTCCTATTTCTAAGACTGGACCTATTGTGGAAGCAATTCTTGCTGCTATGTCCAAGTATTCTAACGGTAAGAGACGTAGTGTAAGCCAACTAGAGAAAACCAAGCCAACAGGGATTCTAGGGTTGAAGGAAAGTACCCATGCATGGAAGAATGTTGTCCCTGCAGAAAACCGGATTGAAGCCATGGCAAGGACCTGGCGAGTTGTCTCCAAGTGATCGGTGCGAATGTAAGCAAAGCCCCAACCAGCTTCCTTGTACGTCAGCACTTGTCCTGGCACAATGGCATCCTTGAGGTCCTGTAGCCAATTCCTTGGGTCACTGGCCGTACCCTGAGCGAAGCTGACGATAACCACGTGCTGCCGTAAGTGCCCCACCTCTTTGTCCAGGAACTCTGAATCCAGCTCAGAAGCTTCAATGGTGAGTTTCTCCCTAACTAAACGGCCATGGTAATTACGTCTCGTGCCTGGTAGCAGAGATTCTCCTTCCTCCACGGCAAAAGGGTTGAGCGGAACCCTTGCACTCTGTTGATAGCCAGCTCGACCAATACTGCCGAGCCCTTGAAGTGCAACATCAATCCTATGGCATCGCGGAGCATCGCGGAGCATCGCGGAGCATCGCGGAGCATCGCCAGCACTGTTTGTGAAGCCTGATAGTGCGTCATCAATCCAGATATTCCTGGGCTGCACCGGTCTCTGAAGAACTTCACTGAAGCTCCTTCCAGCGATGGCGCTTGAAACAAACTTTTGTTTCTCGAATATTGTGAATTAGTATCTCTTTGCCAGATGGTTGGAATCAGAAGATTCGACAATCAATCGCACCGCAATCAGTGAACGCAGCAGAATCCAATAGCTAAGCAATAATCGTGAGCAATGCAATGCTTCATTTGGTAGAAGATTGCTGGAGAGTGTGAGCAGTGCCGCTACCCCCTCCGGCCCTCATCGCAACTCCCCTACAACCAAAATTTTATGGACTTTAAGGATAACTCCATCAGATATGAGATTTGGTCAGGATCACCAGTACAATAGTACCCGGAGACCTAACAACACAGTCTTTCGTGAATGCCGCAAGGGTGGTTGTGTTGTAGTCAAGATGAACTAGGTGATTCCAAAGGACGCAAGACTACACGGTAAATCCAACTGTCGCATTGATTAGGGGCACTTTTTTGTTGATTTGGATAGAAATTTGTTAATTTGAATAAAGACGCGACCAAATCAACAGAAAAACCGGGTAGCGATCAGAAAATTTTCATTTAGACGTTTAAGGGTTAACGTAGAGTTTTTTTTTTTTAAAGTTCCCCTAGGTGGAGTTTACCTTGGATTGACATGATTCAAATTTGATTCAAAAATATACTTCATTTTCTATTAGAATATATTTTTGAATTAAACAATTTTCTAATGTTTTAGTCTTAGGCAGCTCATAAAAGGGGGATCGACCAAAAAATGTTCTTTGAAAGCATTTCAGGTTAAATTGAGTTTAAAATTAGACTTTCTTTGAACTCAATTTGACCTTCCCGATTTGGGCACAAAAATGAAAATTCAAAATTCTTTGTTATTTTTTCTAAGTATAGAAAATTTCTTGCATGATGTAGTGCAGAAAGTCTTTTTGGAATTTTTTTTTTACATCACTAAAAACATCCTATGTCAGCTGTAAAATAAAAACAACTCACAGACTTTGCAATCTTGGCAACAAAAAATATTCAAAATATTTGAAATTCTTTTCCACATATACTTAGGAAAAAAATAGTTTTTTTCCATGCCAAAAAAACTGCCAATGGTTACATTAATTTGTTTATAATTATCAAGAAAATTATTGACTTGTATCAAGACTTCTATGTGTTGTGGTGGTAAAGAGCAAGATTTAGAGTTAGGAGGTCTGGTGTTTAAATCCGGCCATCGGCGATGAAGCCCGGGTACACGGTAATGGGCCCCATTGCGGTTTAGACAGCCTAGTAGTTCCACCGGGCAACTGTTTTTTCCCGAGCCGCCAAATTTTTCCCTTGGGAAACCCAAATTAATCTTTGCGCAGGGAAAAATATTTTTGGACAGATTATAAATATTTCACTGTGGAAATTTTTATTATGATTATTGTTTAGATAAAATTATTTTGACCAAATGAATAGTTTCGAAACAACAGATTTCAGTTGGAAAATGACTAGAACAACGAGTCATAATCAACTGCCGCAATCAACGTTTTTTAGTTGATACGGACATAGGATTTCCTAGTAGTGGCATACAACACAAGCTTGATGCAACCAAATACATATTGTTGTCTAAAGGTTTTAGAGTTGTAGTGAATGAAGTCTAAATAGTTTTAGGGTGCTATCGACCCAATTTGCTTGGAGGCCCTCTCTCCGCCCGTCTACCAAGTGGGTACCCATTACAGTGATTGTCCTATGTGTATGCAAACGAATTGCTCAAGTTTGCTTTCCGTTTTTGGATATAATTTGTTGTAGGGTTAGATAACCTATTACCACCACCTCCCCCAATTATGACATACTCAACTTTCTTGGAGGCACCACAATTGAGACCCAAAACCACCAATTTCACTATTCAAGTAGACCAATGGCATGCCAAGAATTGCGAAGAAATAGCTGGTGGTTTTGGGTTAGCTCATGAGCGGATCTAGGAACAACAAAGTGTGAACTTAGGAAATTGGTATGTGATGTATGGGTAAAAGGTTACTTTCCACTTTGGAATTTTGTATAAAATTGACAAATGCGAATTAGATGTTGCAAATTTTTGCAATCCTCATCAAAACCTATTTCGAATGCAGTCATATTTTTTGGGGAATTTAGCACTGCCAAAAATAGGCCAAATTGCTTAAGTTGGTAGGAATTTTGGTGTTGATTTCATGGCCAACTAGTTACTTTTAAATGGAATCAAGCTATAGAGATATTGAACGCACTTTTCACTTGTTCCCGTTGGAGTGCATTGCAAACTCAATACACTCCAACGGGAACAATTGAAAAGTGTGTTTGATATCTCTGCAGTACAAAAAAATACACAGTGGACGCTTAGGGGATGAATCAGATTGTCCAAGGAGATTGGGGCGTCCATATCGATATCCACGCCAGAGCCATGGCAGCTTTGTCCTCTGCAAAAATTGAAATTATCTCTAAACATGCTTCATATTTATCATGAGGTCATTCTTCACGACCTTCAGAAAAACACTATGTCTGAGAGTCTGAGTTTCTTTCAAAGCTTGTTCTCATGCGTTGCACAATTACAACAGACCACAAATAAAGCAATAAAGGCATTTGAATCAGTAGACTAATCACAAGACTAATCAAGCAGCAAACGAAACTATGGAAGAGAGAAGGGGCTCACTAATTAACCCCTAAAGCACCGTAAGGCCCAGAGGGGTTGTGGAACTAGAAAGTTGGGAAATTCATGTTCTTCGGTTTTCAATTGTAGGATGAGCAACAAAGAGACCCTAACTCTTTTTGAGAGCTGAATCTGTGAATATTTCTTGATCGAAAATTCATCAAGTAAGCGATTTTTGGTGATTTTTTGAGTTGTACGGTGGGTATTTAGGCGTCACTTCAGACCCACATATCTTCCTCGTCACACCTCCAAATTACTTGATATTTTTGTGGGTTATAGTAAGGTTAAGGTGGTTAAAATTTGAAAAGTAATTTTGACCAAATTGAAAAGAAGATATAAAACAAGTTGAAATTGCATTAAACATTTTTTTTCCTAGATTTTATTTCTTTAGAGCCTTCAAATGCACAATGAACTTAAAGAATAGATAATTTGTGTTCATATTGAATATGATTTGATTCATCATATTTGCTCCCAAAATTTGTATTAGACATCCAATTTCAAGTTTCTCTTTTGATAATTTTTTTAAACAATTTAATATGAAACTTTAAATTTAAGTACCTAATAGGAAAATGAAGCGCGCAACCAAATTAAAACTTAAATATATAACTTTTTAGTGGTAATTAACCCCTAAAAGCCCGAGGGGTATTGGACAAAACATAGATGCGCCTTCCATATGTTTGATGAAGTTTGGTTCAATAGACAAAATGTAGAGTATCATCTCTACAAATTATTCGTACCGTCAAACTTTCAAAAAATAACTTTAGATCATTTTCTAATGAATTTAAAAGTATAAAACTTTGAAAATTTGTATAAATTATAATTTTCAATTTAGAGTTCAAAATTTAGTATGATTAATTAAAGTTGGGTTATCTATTGTAAACTTCAATAAAGAAAAAAAAATGATGGAGTGATCATCATTACTTTCCCCAAATAGAAAATTCTATAACACTAAGACAATGTTGAGGTGATTTACTATGAAAAATTCTTCCCGGTAGAGTTTATCTCAGATTGACATTTATCAAATTGGATTAGAAAGTAGACTTGGTTTAGTATTTTAAAATATTTTTTATTTTTTCAAAAACAATATATTTTGTTCTAGGCAGCCCATTAGATACGGGTAGCGACAAGAAAATGGTCATTTGAGCGCTTAGGGGTTAATGGACTTTGACCAAGAAAATTGTAATTTTACCATCAAAGATAACTTTATCGATTCGGTTTACCATGCTCTCACCCATACACATTGTACCATGATACAAATGGTACTACTGATGACCTGTCTTTGATTTCTACCAGTGATGTGTAACAAATAAAAATCACAACCTCAAAATGTTATAATCATAATAATCTTATGTTGGGAAAGAACTTCACCTGTATGAATAGAACTGAAGGAAAAGGATTCTACACTTCCTTTTGATTGGTTGATACTTAGTCAGTTAAGTACAGATAGAACCGAAGTAAAGTGATAGATTATTTTATGCGTGGTTGGCAATAGTGAGTTGTATGAAAAGAACTAAAGTAAAAAACTAGACTCAAGTAAAGACTAGAAGATCTTTTATCCAAAAAAAGTTTGGGATTCTAGTTCTAACTTCTAAATAAGTATGAATGACTAACAGTCACTTTAAAAATAAATACTAGGCTTGAAAATGAAGGAAGCTCTCCTTTCATGTACTCTCCTCTAAGGTTGGCTATTAAACCCTTGTGTTTCTTAATGTATTGAGTTTCTTTTTTTGAGTCTCTTTGCATGTCTTGTTCTTGGGTTTTATGAAGGTTCCTTACAACTCTTACTAACTTATTTGATCTTCTATCAGCTTGGACTATAGTCCACCATCATGGGCTACACGACCGACTTCCAAGGCTTCTTCACCATCACCCCACCCCTTCAAGGAGCACCCAAGGCTCTCCTCGATGGGATTTGCAACACCCGACGCATAGCACGGGAGACGGACCCCATCTACGGTGTGGAGGGTGAGTATTGTGTGGATGAAGCTCAAAGCAGGGTCCTAGACGATAACTGTCCTCCTCGAACCCAACCAAGCCTCAATTGCGACTGGGAGCTCAGCGAAGATGGAGCCAAGCTTCAATGGAGCGGGATGGAGAAATTTTATGGCTACACTGAGTGGCTCCGCTACATCATCACGCGTGTGATCCCCGAGGAGACGCTCCTCAACGGCGAGGTCAAATTTGCAGGCGAGATCGCAGACGACAAGGGCGTGATTCAAATTGTCGACAATCGAATCCGTGTGATCCCTCACGGTGGGGAGCAGCTCCAACAAAACATTGATCCCGAGAATTTAGAGGATTTATGTGAAGGGTATCAGCGCGTGATTTGGCTCATCCTTTAGTCATTGGAGCACTACCGCGTTCACCACGATTGGACTCTTGGCTTGCCTCTCAAGGCAGATTACTACATCTCCTACATGCTAGATGTGCACAAAAAACTAGACGATTGCACGTTGCCCCTGCGTGAATGGATTACAAGCAAGGATGGTGATGTGACGCAAGCGGTGTACTTCAGCGTTCTTCTTAACCCTAATTTGTCAGAGCACGACGTCCAAACCGCTCTGAGCGCCTATAAGAGCATCTTTGGCATCGAGGACGAGCGTAAGCTACCAAAGGCTTCGCTTGTACAGGAGTATTGGAAGCCTTCACCTCAGTTCATCAATACATCCTTTAGATCCCCATGGAGAACAGCTCACGAGGTTGGGGGGATGTACAACCGGTGGACGTTTCTTGACCACTTCCTTCCATACTTTCTACATGATTTACAGCACAAGCAGTTAGATTTGAAGAGGCCTGAGTTGAGGAATACTGTTTGATAATATACTCTTTTCTGTACGGGGTGATTGGGGTGACCATCACACTGATTCACTGAAACCCTAAATTTGTAAGCCATTTGTTTCTGTGGAAATTTATCACCTTATGTGACTCTAATCTTTTTTTTGGTATGCTTCCTGAATCCCAAATTTGCTTCAACGTTGTTTGGGACTCTAAAGCTCCACACTCTAAACATGCCTTTAGTATCGTCCAAAAGTGCTAATGGAGTGTGAGAACCGATGTTGTTGGCCATGCTAGCGCTTCTATATGCAAATTGAAGCTGCAGAATTCTGGAACCGCTGTTCAAGGAGACAGGGACCACGTCGTTGCTCCAAATCTCGTTGCAAAAGCTTGCGCAAAGACTCACACTTTGACACCCCTAATGCATAGTTACAGTAAGCCACCTCATTCAATGTAAAATGCCCAAAAGGCCTCGACACAGCTAGCAGCGGATCCAAAAGCGCAGGATACAACTGGAGACCTTCACCACCCTGAGTCACCAGATAGACTGAATAACCTATAAGTGATGCAAATAGGCTTGCAACAATATGCTACCATTTCTTCCCATCAACTTCACTAATTGTGATAGTAGCTCTGAAGAATCACCCAAGAAAAAGTTGGCCAACATAATGAACATTATAGTACAGTAACAGGTAACCATTAAACAGTACTGCATGTGTGGAGATGTGAGCAGTATCTCGGTCTGAACCGAATTGGCCTGATGTTCTTTTCGTCAGTTATGAGTAGGTCATATGGGGACCTTCTCTCCTTCAATTTTAATTGATCATGCAATATTCTTTAACCCCTAAAGGACCAATCAACCATATTATGCTTGATTTTTGGTCAAAGGCCCCAAAAATCAAGTGTCTTAGCTTTATAGTAGTTGGTGTTTTCATTAGATGTTTAAGTTAAGTTATGATACATCTTTTGACCGTTGGGATTGGAGAATAAACTTCATTTGAAGCTTTTCCACCGTTGAGAACTTTGAATTTTGAGTGTCCAAATTACAAAGGGCTTTCTAAAGATGCTTCAATCATAAGCCTCTTTTAATTTCTTCACCTTCAATTTTTTACTCCATGTAAATATAACTTTTATCTACCTGAAATATAATTTTTGATATTAAATTTGACAAAAACATATTTATTTTGAATTTTTACCTTGTTTACATGATAAAATTTGTAAATATTCAAAATATCTTCCAATCATGTTGAAAATTTTGTCATACCTTCATAATGTCGATGATTATCCATGAAAAATTATAAATCATTCAATGTGATATTTAAAGTATGCAAATTATAGTGCTTTGACTTTTACAAAAGAGGTGAGGACCTTTAGGGGTTAATGATCATGGTGATATAAAATCTAGCCATCTGTGAATTATCTTGCAATCAGATTAAAAGTTTTTCAAACCAGATACACACGTGCCTGAACTAAAAATTGAAAGCTCATAAACCAACAATAGTAAATTGAAATACATGTATTTGCTGTTCAACGACGACAGCAAGCCACTTTTGGCCATTCAGGCGCTTATGGATTAAGTTAATTTTGGTGATAGAATCCTTTTTTTTTCCTCGTTCTTTTGGGTACAATAGAGTTATTTGTGAAGGCATCCGGTCTTTTGTCCTCCTTTTTTCATGGACCAGAGCTGGTACCAAAGCATAAAATCATAATGTGACACCACTCCTCCTCACGGTTCCACCCCACTACCCAATTCTTCTCCCTCCCTCCAAATTTTTATGAATAAAAATTTCAATCTATCCAGTGTTCTATTCTGGGTCTACAGTGAGATCATGCCGATCTTGTTCTTTCCAAATTACAGGTCAAAAACTCAGGTTTTGAGGGACTTTACAAATAACTCTAATTTCTTTGAAGGTTTAGTAAGCAGGTTGTGAATATGAATATTCAGGAAGTGGAGGAAAGCGTGAAGGCAAGGACGACTGAAGGGAGAGGCTGGTGCTGCCAAAACTCTCTGCATGCCATTCGAACAGGATACCCTTCCCATGGTGTCCAATACACTCGCTGAAGGTGACATTTCTGTTGATTTCTGTACTTTGATTTCACACGATATTAACTAAGTGAAGAGATCTCTAATTTTGCAAGCAATGTACTAGCATGATACAACATACGTCATCTTATATCTCCAATTTAAAGAATTTATTTTGAAGACTTGTTCAAATATTTACAACAAATATGTAGAAGGTTGGGACAGAGCCTTGTGGTTATACTATTCTTGTTTCAAATTCCAGGTACTCTCACTTGTGCCAATTATGTCCTTGTTAAAATTGGGTTATGTCGGACTGATACTGTTGGGCTGGGTTGACAATCTCAGGAACGAAACAGTGATCTCAAAACTGGCTAAAATTAGCCGGATTTCTACCCAAAAAATAGGGCTGCTAAACATACAAAGAAAAAAAATGATTTTTTTTTAAAAATTTAGCGAGAATGCTCATCATGTTATAAATATGTAGCAACTTCATGAAGTGATATCCGCAGATATCATCACGGTATCACCTTAGTATATCAAGGGTGTTGCCGGATATTATAGAGGTATCGTGAGTAGTACATTCACAAGGTAGCAAAAGTATCTACCATATATGTGGGAGGTAGCATCCTGTGCTAAATGTCATAAAGTGGTTCTGAGATCACTCAACGAAATGTTTCGCATCTGGCAAGCCTGCGAAGAAATGGGCGCTGTGGGGACGTAGTTATTGATGAGAAGCTTCTCCCTGTTTTGAAAACGGTAGCATTGACTTCTTGTGCAATTAAGCTTCTGCTGTTGCACATAATTGTTTACCAACGTTATTTGACTATTAAGTGCAGCTTGCACCGCATCTTAATATCATCTTTCAGCTTTACATAAATCAGTGTGAGATAATTTTGTTTGACACAAAAATAATCACCATCTGGGAGAACTTATGCCTTCCTTCCACCGGAAGTTCCTCAGGGTGAACCACCTACAAATTAAATTTGGGCTGGCTAATTGATACAAAGGATTTTTGAAAAAAGAGAGGAATATTTACATGGAGTCAAGATGTGTAGCCTCTTTAACCCCTAAACGTGCCAACCCTTTGAACACAAGTAGACACTGGCCTCAAAAATAGATATTAGCATGGCTCAAATGTACATGAGGTGTACATGAGAGGACCATTGCAAGCATAAAATCTACCCAACAAATTTGACATACTTGTAGTTGGAGGCCTCTCCAATATTATCAACAAGTCCCCATCACAAGAGATTTATTGTAATTGGTAGAGAATTTTAAAGGCTTACAAAGGTGACTTGGATGAAAGTCATCCGAGGTTATATGAGGAAGTTGCAAGGCTTTTAATCTTGTAATGATTCAGTTCCAGAACGCTGTGACGTTTAGGGGTTAAACCAAGGTCTCACCTATGTATTCCCTAAGTTACACCTGGTAGCACATGTGTATTACCCTAATGTTACCTACATATTAACTTGAAATCAGCACCCAAGGAGCTTGGATTGCCATGGAAAAGTAGCAAAGATGCTAAACTGTCTAGTGACAAAGAAGCCTACCCTGCCCTAGTGTCCTACGTGTCTGAAACGTCCAATACGGCCATGATCTGCATCACTGAACTTTGCAACACTGGCATTTTCTCATTGGTTTACCCCGGATTTGTGATTGCAATACAAATCATTTTTAAACTTTTTTCTATTCTTGTCAATGTGTCAAATTGAAGTCATTTTCACACAAACATATGATTTGTAGCAGGGGGTGTCCAATTTTCCTACACTATTACAGAAAATACACAGTGGGCGCTTAGGGGATGAATCAAATCATGCAAGGAGATTAGGGCTTCCATATCCATATCCATGCCATTACCACCGATGGAGTAATCCAGAGCCATGACAGTATCTATCAAGGGATCGGAGGAATCACAGAGAACTTTCTCTAACTTTAGTTGGGCCAAGCGAAGAGGGTTGGAGAGTTGAATTATTTTATTAGTAGTTTTTGTATAGTGCTGCTACTGTGTAAAGGGTGTGGTCAGCCAATTGATGCAAGAGGTGTGCAAAAATTGTGTTACGAAACACAACACAGACATTTACATAAATGAATTCTCATCCATGACCATTATAATTTATTGTCTCTACCCCAGCAGAGGAGAGACTACGGAATCGCTTCGTTTTTGAGGAGTTATCAGGAGTTACACACCTTGACAATAAAAAGTTACACACCTAGACAATAAAATGAAAATTGTAACATAAATTTGGGGTAAATACTAAGGCTGAGACTCCGCAACTTGCAATTTGTTATTCTGAGGAATGTATAATTTAAATAGGGAGGTTTTCATATAACTAGAGGCAGACAACAACATTTCATAATTTTGTCCAAAAAACTAAATCTATGGAAAATTAAAAATCTTCAGATGAAACTGCTCAAATCTACTTAAAAAGCAGAAGACCTATCGTGTGTAGGGTTAATTCTATTGTGTGTTACAAGTGGTGCAATCTCCTTGTAACTTACTAAACCCGACAATTCTATTCTTAAATGCGGATTCCTTTGTTAGGCGGTTTCCATAAGATCCTTAAGCCCTTTGGAGATCACAACCTTTCTCTCATGTAGTATTGTACATGGGTTGGCTTTTTATTATTATAAAAATGAATTAACTATGCTCACCCAAACTCTCCTCACCCACTCTAAAGCTTAAATTCTATGACAATAATTAGATCATTTTTTGATGAATTAAAAAGCATTTATCTTTGAAAATTTGTATAAATTATAATTTTCAATTTTAGAGTTTAATATCTTACTATGATTGATTAAAGTTGGGTTATCTATTGTAAACTTCAATAAAGAAAAAGAAATGATGGAGGGATCATCATTAATTTCCCCAAATAGCAAGTTTTATAACACTAAGACAATGTTGAAGTGATTTACTATAAAAAATTCTTCCCGGTGGAGTTTATCTCAGATTGAAATTTATCAAATTGGATTAGAAAGTAGACTTGGTGTAGTATTTTAAAATATTTTTTTATTTTTTCAAAAACAATTTCTTTTTTTGTAGGCAGCCCATTAGATACGAGTAGCAACCAGAAAATGGTCGTTTTAACGCTTAGGGGTTAATAGTGGACTTTGACCAAGAAAATTGTAATTTTACCATCGAAGATAACTTTATTGATTCAGTTTACCGTGCTTTCACCCATACGCATTGTACCATAATACAAATGATACTACTAACGACATGTTTTTTATTTCTACCAATGATGTGTAACAAATAAAAATCACAACCTCAAAATGCTATAATTATAATAATCTTATATTGGGAAAGAATCAACTATATGAATAGAACTAAAGGAAAAGGATTCTACACTTCCTTTTGATTGGTTGATACTTAGTTAGTTAAGTACATATAGAACTAAAGTAAAGTGATAGATTACTTTATGCGTGGTTGGCAATAGTGAGTTGTATAAAAAGAACTAAAGTAAAAAAACTAGACTCAAGTAAAGACTAGAAGATCTTTTATCCAAAAATAGTTTGAGACTCTACTTCTAACTTCTAAATATGGATAACTAACAATCACTTTAAAAATAAATACTAGGCCTCGGGGAGGTCACTCCCTTGTATATTTTGTATACACGTGCGATAATGACCTATTTATTTGGGGGGTTATTTTAGCAAAAAAATTTAGCAAAAAATATTATTAGGTGATGGTATTTTACATATAAAAAGCCTGAGAATATTATATGTGATGGTATTTTACATGTAAACATGTTTCACTTTTTTAAAATCCCCTATTTTACATGTACATTTTTTACAAAATTTATCTACAATGAATATATTGGACCCTATTTTTTATCGCACGTTGTTTCTAAAATTTTCGCCAGTGAACCCCCCGAGTACTAGGCTTGAGATCTCTTTTCTTGTACTCTCCTCTATGGTTGCTATTAAACCCCTTGTGTTTCTTAATGTATTGAGTTTCTTTTTTTGAGTCTCTTTGCATGTCTTGTTCTTGGGTTTTATGAAGGTTCCTTACAACTCTTACTAACTTATTTGATCTTCTATCAGCTTGGACTATAGTCCACCATCATGGGCTACACGACCGACTTCCAAGGCTTCTTCACCATCACCCCACCCCTCCAAGGAGCACCCAAGGCTCTCCTCGATGGGATTTGCAACACCAGACGCATAGCACGGGAGACGGACCCCATCTACGGTGTGGAGGGTGAGCATTGTGTGGATGAAGCTCAAAGCAGGGTCCTAGACGATAACCGTCCTCCTCGAACCCAACCAAGCCTCAATTGCGACTGGGAGCTCAGCGAAGATGGAGCCAAGCTTCAATGGAGCGGGATGGAGAAATTTTATGGCTACACTGAATGGCTCCGCTACATCATCACGCGTGTGATTCCCGAGGAGACGCTCCTCAACGGCGAGGTCAAATTTGCAGGCGAGATCGCAGACGACAAGGGCGTGATTCAAATTGTCGACAATCGAATCCGTGTGATCCCTCACGGTGGGGAGCAGCTCCAACAGAACATTGACCCCGAGAATTTAGAGGATTTATGTGAAGGGTATCAGAGCGCGATTTGGCTCATCCTTCAGTCATTGGAGCACTACCGCGTTCACCACGATTGGACTCTTGGCTTGCCTCTCAAGGCAGATTACTACATCTCCTACATGCTAGATGTGCACAAAAAACTAGACGATTGCACGTTGCCCCCGCGTGAATGGATTACAAGCAAGGATGGTGATGTGACACAAGCGGTGTACTTCAGCGTTCTTCTTAACCCTAATTTGTCGGAGCACGACGTCCAAACCGCTCTGAGCGCCTATAAGAACATCTTTGGCATCGAGGACGAGCGTAAGCTACCAAAGGCTTCACTTGTACAGGAGTATTGGAAGCCTTCAACTCACTTCTTTAGATCTCACAGGACAAGCAGATAGATTTGAGGAGGCCCGAGTTGAGGGATACTGTTTGATAATATACTGACTCTTTTCTGTACGGGGTGAATGGGGTGACCATCACACTGATTTACTGAAACCCTAAATCCGTAAGCCATTTGTTTCTGTGGAAATTTGTCACCTTATGTGACTCTAATCTTTTTTTGGTATACTTCCTGAATCCCAAATTTGCTTCAACGTTGTTTGGGACTCTAAAGCTCCACACTCTAAACATGCCTTTAGTATCGTCCAAAAGTGCTAATGGAGTGTGAGAACCGATGTTGTTGGCCATGCTAGCGCTTCTATATGCAAATTGAAGCTGCAGAATTCTGGAACCGCTGTTCAAGGAGACAGGGACCACGTCGTTGCTCCAAATCTCGTTGCAAAAGCTTGCGCAAAGACTCACACTTTGACACCCCTAATGCATAGTTACAGTAAGCCACCTCATTCAATGTAAAATGCCCAAAAGGCCTCGACACAGCTAGCAGCGGATCCAAAAGCGCAGGATACAACTGGAGACCTTCACCACCCTGAGTCACCAGATAGACTGAATAACCTATAAGTGATGCAAATAGGCTTGTCCAATGCTTACAACAATATGCTACCATTTCTTCCCATCAAGTTCACTAATTGTGATAGTAGCTCGGAAGAATCACCCAAGAAAAAGTTGGCCATCATAATGAACATTATAGTACAGTAACAGGTAACCATTGAATAGTACTGCATGTGTGGAAGTGCGAGCAGTATCTCGGTCTGACGGAACCGAATTGGCAGTCATAGCAATATGGGAAAAAGTTACACTACATGGAGTCAAAATGACAAAATCGCCTGACTATATGTACCCTAAATACCTGTGAAAGAATTGCCTAAAACCGTGCCATAAACAAATCCCGTTGCAAGCTCTGTACCTCACTTCCAGTGGCCAGCTCTAGCTGCAGAACCCTGCCAGCAGTCATAATATCCCTGCAGATTTGCCGGTCCCAGAATTCATTATCTGCATCTTCATTGTACTGTACTGTACACAATGTACACAAATCCTTCTCTCAATTTCCTTGTGCATTGTTGACAAATCCTCAAGTCTCGTTCTTCAAGCGTTTGATCAATGCATCAATTAGCTTCTTCTTTGCAACAACCCTTCCTCCACGGCCCGCACCAAACATTTTCTCTGGTAGATCCTTGAACTTCTCACCGATGAGAATGATGTTTATCGGATCGAGTGCATTGTAATTCCTTTCACGTATGACTGGGTTTAGAAAAAGATCAGGCTGCGTAGCCATAAAGAGATTGACTGTCTGGCGAGCCTCTGACAGAAACGATTTCAACGGCTGAGCTCCTGGTACCCTGTCGAGTACACTTGTCTCATACTTTTCGTCAGCAAAAGCTTCCAGCACTCGCAGATCTGTGTCTATACCCATCACTGCGTAAATATTGAACCTTTTCACGTCCTCACTCAAAAACGTTTCCATAATGCGCCTGGAAATGTGCTCCAAAACGCCACTGATGACTTTGTAGAAAGCAGTTGGTGGCAAAATTTCCTGGGATGTTTCCGCTATGGTTTGTACATATATATAGACTTCACTCAAGTAGTCGTTAGCAACTTGGGGAGGTTCGTCAGGACTCCAGTTGATATTCAGGGTAAGGTTCATGAACTCGTCCACTTTTGATTTGACCAACTTGATCATGGTGTCATGAGCAACAGCCTGTGAACTTCGCAGAGTAGCCTGAGCAGACAAAGCTCCGTGAGGGCCCTCCACAAGCCGTGTAGGAATGCCACAAAGCTTTGCAGCATGCTGCGCAAAATAGTCACATGCAGTCTCGAGAACCGTCATGTTGGCAGCAATCTGCATAGCATGCGATACTCCTAACGTAGGACTTCGAACCAGTCTGAGCAATGCCTCGTTTAAGACTGTCACCAGAAGCTTATCCAAATACCTCTTCACCATGTCGTAATAGTCAATATGGCCCCCGTACGCAAGGAAACTCACTGAGTCTTCGATGAAGGATCTCACGATTCGACAGCAGTCGGGTACTGTGGCTGAGAAAGGGGCAATATACGGGAACGCAGGCATCACGTCCACACTCTGAAGGTGGAAAGAGAGCACATTCATGTTGTACTCGTACTCCTTCCTCATCATCATCTGCTCGTACTTGTCGTTTGCAAGGACGTCGTTGATACGGTAACGGCAGTCTGCTAGAAGGAGCTCGTGGTACTTGTCTCTCATAGTGTCCAGCACCCCCAGCAATGGTCCAACCTAGAACACAATAAACAGCAGACGTATTCATATTCAGACATGATCAGATTCATATACATATATTCACATTCATATTCAGACAAATTTAGATTCAAATTCGACTAGAAGCATCATTGAAGAAGCCAAATGCCACTACTTCAGAGGACCGCACCGAACGTGACACCACACACCTGATAGCCATATCTTCGCAAGGTGGCCCCGAGCAAACTAACATAATCCTTCACCAAAAGAAGATAGTTGGCATCCTGCATTCGTGAAAACTGGTCTTGCATGACGACAGTCACTTTGCTCATAGCCAACTCCCACAGCTGCTCTGTTCTGGCACTAGTCATGAGACCCCCTGCAGACCTCAACACACGGTCCTCAACGATGAAAAACCCTGCCAGCTGAGCAAAGTATGACTGATGCGACTCCAAAAAGGACTGCGTTGGTGATACTTGCAAGTCAGACGTCAGCTGTAGCTGCCTGTTCTTGAAATAATACTCCCGAAACTGCTCCTGCATACCAAGGCAAGTGTTGATATGGTACGCTCTGTACACTGGAGTGAGGTCAAATTTCAGCTGAGAATCGTCTTCATCCAAGTCTTCCATGTCCAGCATGTACACGAGCTCCTTGGATCCCGACCGGCTTTGCTCCTCGGCTTGCCGCTGCCTTCCTCGCAGCTCTTTCTCCCGTTGCCGAGCTGACGAAGCTTGTCCAATTGAGAGTTGCCCTATCTCCCTGGAAGCAATGATATTTTTTACATTTTTTCAAGGGAGTCCCATTGGCGATTTGAAAATCGAAACTTGAAAAATAGAAAGCACTTTTTGGCGATTTACTACAAACACATAGCTCTCTATAGAGTTCTTGGCTATAATACATACCACTGATAAGGGAAGATTATGGCGATATACTCTATTTTTTTATCCATTTTTTTCTTATAGCAACATAGCAAGCACATTTTTCAAATAGCAAGTTGGCGATCAATATAGCCACAAAAAGATTCGCTACCTGGAAGCACTTCGGATGTGCACAAGCCAATCATTCAGTTCCTTGTTCACCTTCCGTTCAATATGCGCTCGGCACACAGGGATCTGCCGTTCCAGCAGCTGGCGAAGCGCGCGAGCAGGCAGCACAGGCAAGAAATCCCGCTCCATGATGTCCAAGGCTTTCAGAGCCGGATAGTAGCTGTCGTTCATCACATGCTCATTCACCCTGATGCACAAATCCACGACCGCAGTGCAAGTTTTCAGCGCATCAATCGCGTGCATGATGTTCTGCTTCGTGCCATGCGACTGTATCAACGCATCCAGCATCCGCAACAGAGTATCGCCAACTTCTTGCAGCTGCTTGTTCTCGTCCGCCAGCCCGGACTTGAGTTCATCGGCGTCCACAAGAACGTACCGCAACTCGTCCACGGCGCGAATAAACTCCGAATAATGAAGCTTGCAGAGATCCTCAATTTCCGCCTCCTTCCTCTTCACGAAGCTCTTCAGTTGGTGAACCAGAGTCTCGGGTTTGCCAATTTCAAACGCAGCTCGAATGAACGGAGCCAGATCCTCGCCGTTGCTTATGGCGGATGCCAACGCGGACTCGTCCACTCCCGTAATTCCACCATCGCCATTGCCCGCTCTCGCTGCCTTACTCATGGCGACGAAATCAAGAACTGCAAGAAACGTAAACTTTCAAAATTCGAAAGGTCTATGCCATTTCGTAACCTAATTACGATGGCTGTCCGGCTTCAGAAAACGAAACCACGAGGCGTGCAAAAGGTTGGAAAAATTAAACCCTAGAAGCTGAAACGCGGGGAACACTGGCGTCAGGGCAATTGGCGGTAGGATTAAAAGCAGTCAAGCACAATGCATAGAAGGAAGGAGAACGCACCGACATGGGATTGGCGATCGCTGGCAGCTGCAGAGATGGAGGATCGCGACGCTCTTGCAATTTGCTCTTTGCAATTGCTCTTCGTCTTCGGCTTCGTCTTGGTCGCACGAACGAACGAACAAACAAACAAACGCAAGCGGGAGTTTGAGTCTTCGGGTTTGGCTCGTGTGGTGCCTGGTCAAATCAAGTGGCGGTACCTGACGGCCAAGTCTTGGAGCAAGAATCAAGCTTCTCCAGTAAGAGCCAACTGGACCTGGATTCCAGGTTGACCACGGGCAGCACGGTCGAAATCTATCAGCACGCTTTGTCTCTCTCGACCGTTCCGCGCTGGAATCCGTCGAGGAGACAACCCAAGGTCAAAAACCAAGCTCAATGTGCTCAACGGCACGGGTCCCACTAGTCTATTATACAATACAGCTCGCTTTGTCTCACTCGACTATTTCGCGTTAGAATCTGTCGAGGAGACAATCCAAGCTCAATGTGCTCAACAGCATGGGTCCAACTAGTCTATTATACAATACAGCATGGTTTGTCTCACTCGACCGTTCCGCGCTGGAATCCGTCGAGGAGAAAACTCAAGCTCAATGTGCTCAACGGCACGGGTCCCACTAGTAACATGACATTCCAAGAGGGTGCCTTTTAGGGCCGCTTCACACTATAGCCGTCCAAGTCGAGAGGCCCTGGGATTGAGAGTCCAAACTTTGTTGAGAGTTCAAAGAAGTCTACTGAAAATAGGCAATAAAACAGAGTTTTCATTTTTTATGAAAAGAAATCGACGGCCTCTCGATCATAGTTTGGGTCTTGCAAAATGTAGGACCCAAACTTCCTCTTGAAAGGCCGTCACCTTCGTCAAAAAGTGTTGCCATGTAAGCATTTTGAAGGTCCACGGCCTTTAGACTTTGGCCTCTACTGTGAAGGGTCGAGAGGCCGAAACCATGGTTTCTTGCAATTTGATTGGTGGAAATCGACGGCCTCTCGACCTTCGGCCATAGTGTGAAGCGGCCCTTAGTTTCATCCACCTTTATATATATAGAGTGACCAGTGATTTGTAATTGAATGAACTATTGAATCAAATAAACAATTACAAAACATTGTTGAATTGTGAATGAATCAAATATACAATTACAAAACACTATTAAATTGTGATTGAATGAGTACTTTCGATGACTGTTCACCATGGTTGATTGCTCTTACTTAATGCCACGTGCCCCCATAGCTATTGATTTGATGTGGAACATCCCACATCATTTCATTGGAAGGATGAAATGATGTGGGATATTCCACATCATGCTGTTGGAGGGAAGCATCGGTCACAAAGGCTACTGAATGTTATGAACTCTCAAATCCTTTCCTTTCGGCAGATACATTTTCAAAAATAGCCTTCAGTTTTGGCTCTAGGATGTCTAGGTACATAACATTCAGTAGCCTTTGTGACTGTTGCCTTCCTCCAACAGAGTGATGTGGAATATCCCACATCAAATCAGGAGGTATGGAGCCAGGTGGCATTAAGCAAGAGCAATCAACCATGGCAAATAGCAATTAAAAGCACTCACTCAATCACAATTTAACAATGCTTTGTAATTGTTTATTTGATTGAATAGTCCATTCAATTACAAATCACTCGTCACTCCATATATAAAGGTCAATGAAACTAAAAGGCCGCTTGGAAGGCTACTGAATGTTATGATGTAGCTCGAGTTTTACAAAGGTGGAGCCCCAAGGTCTCGACCTCGAAAGTCATTGTTAAAAATTTAAATAACTGTGAGAGAACAAATATAGAGTGTTTTTTATTCATTTGAGATAAAATTATAAATTTATAGAAGTAATATAGGTGGGTGGTTGCAAGCTACGGTCACCCAAGCTTTTTGTCGTGGTCTACAAATTGGTGCACTTTCCCAATCTTTAGAAAATCAGCAATAAATATTGGGATGGAATTTTGTGACGAAACAAATTGCATTGTTTTTAGAATTCCAAAGTTAACCCTTAAACGTCAAGGTATGCCCCATGGGCTTATTTAATAGAGAATTATGAAGAAAAAAGTTGATTTTCTCAACCAAATCAAGCGAGACTTGTTGCGTTGGAAAGCTACTGAAAAAGCGATCTAGATTCCAATTTTCGCCTCATTTGAGAGATTGTGGAAACGTTGGTAAGCAATCAAAGTTATCAAATTGAACAAGTTTTGAGGTTGGGGTAGCTGAAGTTCAGCAATGTTGCAGTGCTACAGTGCTAGCCAGCAAAGCCGTTTTTGCCAAAATAATAATAATAAGAATAATGACAATATTTTATTTTTTTTATTTTTTCTCCCCAAAAATTTAGATTCCTTCCAGGCTGCCCCGTCCAGGCCCTCTTGACGTTTAAGGGTTAAGATGTCTAACTACCACAATAAAGCTTGCAAAATTTCAATCTTTATATCCAAATTAACCCCTAAAGGACCGGAGTGTTTTTCCTCCAAAAACACTCCAATGCTGCCATTTTTACTCCCCCATGCAAAAAATCCAAAAGAATGTTATTTTTTACCTTCTAACCGTAAGATCTTGTCCTAAACTATTTGAAAAACATACACAACAAATTTCGTTCATTTTGACCGCACGGATTGCAAGATAATTGCGTTTGATGGAAAAAAACACCCCAAAAAAACACATGCCCGAAAATTTCAGATGCGTTTGACCACAGCTACATCAAAAAAACCTCACTACCGAAACTTGTCGCACTTCACTTTCACATTCTATATGATGTTACTTAGTTGTGTACCAATTTTCGTTGCGTTTGGAGATGTTTAGGATGTTGAATAACACCTTGCACTTGTTGGGGGTTTAAAAGTTCAAAAAAGACTATATGTTTTTGGAATTGCAATATTTTCGACTTTCTTTATTTAAAATACAAATCCGAGCGGTGAAACACAAGTGCATTCCACCCTCTACAAAATGGCGAAAAAAAATTTGAAAAAAAAAAAAATCTCCAAGTTTTAGAAGACATGTAGCACATTTTCTAAGAATTTTGGGGGTTAGGGGGGAAATAAAGGGTGGAGGAAGGGAATTGAAGTGCCAACCCATTCCAATGTTCATGACCCCACTAATTCTCAAGGTACACTGCCACGTGGCAGTCCCTCATTGAACATTTATTATTATTATTATTATTTTTTTAAATAATTTTTTTTTTCAAATTTTTAAATAATTTTTTTAATTATGAAATTGAACTTTTAGTTTAAAATAATATTTTTAATTTAAAATAATACTTTTCAGTTTAGAATAATAATTTTTTAATAAAAAATATTTTTAAATATTTTTAAAAATATTATTTTTTAATTTTTTTATGAGCTTGGAAAACGGGGTGGTCTTCTGCCCCTACAGTCCACCCCATTTTCCACACACGGCCCATCTTGATGCCCCCCCTAAAATTCAACTATTTCTCTACTGCCCCGCTGCCCTTTCTCCCGAAAAAAACACATTTCCCCTCGTAACTTTCACATATAGTGTCGGAATTCAAAAAAAAAAGAATCCCCATTTTCGTGGCACATTGGGGAATCTACTATTAAATTTCCTTCAAAATTCGATTAAAAATGTGTTCACCGGAACCTACCCGATTCTCTAAATGTCCTAGTTAGGACACTTGGTCCTTTAGGGGTTAAGCATTTCAACTTGGATTTGGTAGCGTGTCGCTTGTCAAAAAGTGCACCTATTTTATGGGAAATGCTAGAAGGGGGTCAAATTTGAACTTCAAAATTTATAGCAACATACCACAAATGTGTATAAAGCTACCATATATATATTATTATGATTTTTTGGTATTACTCTTACTTATTTTTTAATTAATTGTTTTGTGATGTTTTTGTTTTTTAAGATTTTCGTGCAGTTAAAACATTTTTTTGGACTTTTTTTTTGGAAATGAAATAATGATTCAATTTCAGAGGTGGGATATGAAATGCATTTTTCATAAAACCTAATTAAGGATGTTATGTAAAAAAGGCTCTAATTACCCTTGCTGGGTAAAAAACAAAAATGTTGTTGAGTAGCGTCCAAAGTCTTGAAATTAACTTAACAATTGCTAAAGTGAAAGTATTAGCATAAACCCTATTTGGGATGGTGAAATTTTTGATCTAATTGAAAGTTGAGAGGTGCACATTACAACGCTAGTGCATGAATTGCATGGCCGTTAACTGCACAAGCTGCACTCCCCACTTGATAGACCGTAGCTTGCAATCACCCAAGTTGTTTTAAAACGAATTTGGGAATATTTTAGGAATATTCCTAGAAAATATAATATACTATAAATAGTAGAATATTCCAATTATTTCATAGCCCCCTTTAAATATCCTTTGTACGCTCATATGTACCTTTGTTTTGCTTTCAAGTTCAACTAAAAAAATGAAGCTTATCAAGTCTAGTTTCTATTTAATTTTGTAAATCTAAAAAAATCATAATATTAAGTATTTTATTGCATTTGCAATGTCAAGAGGTCATTATCCAAACTACACTAGAAAGCATATATCATTATCAAATTTTCAAATTTAGATTCTTTTTAAAAACTAAATCAGTTTCCCATGCGGTTTTTTATTGTAACTTGAACTTGTTATAAAAAATTTGATTATTTGAAACAATTTTGTAATTTGTATGAATTTATTGTGTATTTTGACTCAAAAACTTGGGTGAGCACTGTTTATTAAATCTTAGCATTGTGTGCGTTATGACCCCCTTTAAAATACCCATTGTATACGCTAGAATATTCTTATATTTGTTCATGTATCTATGTCTAATGTAAATATACAACTCTATATTCAATTCTAAATGTAATTTTTGTATATAAATCCCGGGGGGGTCACTTAGAAATTTTTACCAAACAACGTGCGGCATAATGTAGGGAGATATTAAATCATGGTGTCTAAAAATTAGAAAAAACTTTGAGGTAATATAGGGTGTACAAATCAATGGACACTCAATTATAAGTAAGATACATTGGTAAATAATGTGTCATATTTATAAGTTTTTGTTCTAAAATACCCTAAAGGATAAGGATATAACTAGAAAATTATTTTTTAGGGTCAATTATTGCACTGTGGACCTGCTTGGAGCGCTGTGTTTTTTGTCTTCATGGGGTGCTGTGTTTTATTTGTATGTTGTATGTATGATGGGGCGTTTGTATATTGGAACGTTTGTATTTTGTTTGTATGATGTGTATAAGATTTTTGTCTTTAATCTTCAAACTTCACTTTTCTAATTTAGATAGATAGATAGAAACACCAGCCCAAAGAAATGGGCCGGCGTGAATAAAGTGTCCGTTCGTAATGTCAATGACCTGATGCCCACGGGACAAAGGGACATTGGAACAATACTACTCTCCTCTTTCGAGGATGGACACTATAGTAACCAAAACAAAGTAACAGTAACAGTAACAAACGAAAAACAAGCGAAGTAGTGATGGGTGAGTGTTAGTTTGTATAAAGGTGTGTTTAGTGTTAATTTTTATCGCCAAGTCATGAGTTCTTTGGTTGGTTGGTGAAAGGCGTTGTATCACGATTATGTGGTCCGGGTTCTAAACCAGTTGGGCTCGTTGAGCAGTGGTGTGATACACATGGCTTGGTGCTGCTAGTGATTTGTCATGGCAGGAAAGTTGTACCAACCAACCGGCCCGTCCTATCCCCTGAGACAAGCTGAGCTGGTTGTTTGAAAAGAGTGGCTAGCAGTGGTTTTCACCACTACCCCCCTATTTTTTAATGTACTACGTCTGTTGGTATTGTTTGGTTATTTTCTATACGTCTTTTATGTAAAAGGATAGATCCGGCGTACTGTATGGCAATGGTATTTATTGCTTTGAACGTGTGTTTTATGGAGGTTTCACAGATGTTGAATTTAGTTTCAAGTAGTTTCATTGAGGGGACGTGTGTGGTTCCTCTAGCTCCAGCTGTAATGACTATGATGGGATCCACTTTCCAGCCTTGTTGTATGATGTTGTTAATTAGAGGTTGGTATTTTAAAAGTTTTCTGCCAATTGTTTCTGGTGAAAATCTGTCGTTTGTGTATGTGAATTTTATAAATTGTACGGTAAGGTTACCATCAGGGATTAGAGGCGGCGGGCTTTGGTATGGGAGACCTTTAATGCATAGGATATCTGGTTTGAATCTGGCATTACATTGACATCTTTGTTGATTACAAGTACATGGTAATAACCATGGAGGAACTGTATTTTCTTGTGAGTTATTGTTGAATGTGCCCGCATTCATGCGAGTGTAGCATCTTGATTTATTTGAGGATAATATTAATTTTCTTAGTTCCCAGACCGCTTTATTGTGTCTTTTGGTTCTTAGTGCGTGTATGTGGTGTTGTTTGCATATTAAAAGTACATGTAGCCATGTATCTGCATCTTGTGAATTACATATGGCACATGTTTTTGAGGGGAATCTTTGTATGCCGAAAATTAATTGTTTTCTGGCATTACCCATGTATTGACCGGTTCTAAATTTTAGTATGCTTGTTTTTTGTGCGTCTGTTATTTCTGGGTTTTTCCAGAAGTCATTGGACATTTCGTTATCTATGATGGGGTTTGTTGTCCATTTGTTGATGTTGGGGAAGTGTTCTGCCAGTAGTTCGAGGTTATGTTCACGGTCATGTTTCTTGATGTATTCTTCCAAGCATCTAACTGGGCCTTTGTCTGGTCATTTGATACGACCGGGCCAGGTATCTTTTTGGAAGTAGTAAGGTGTGGTATGTGCAAATTCGTGTGGGTTTGCTGCTGGTTGATAGCCTCTTTTCATGGTTCCTTCTTTTGCGAGTTGATCTGCGTGTTCATTTTCGTTCATTTTGGTGTGTGCTTTAACTTTGTAGATTGTGGTGGGTTGTGTACGCTTTTGTAGCATTGCAACCATTTCTTTTAATATGGTTTTATCTGCGTGGTTATTTTGTTGGGTAGGGTGTTTTAGTTGTGTGTTTAGAACATGTATACAATTGAGGCAATCAGTAAAAATATGTGCAGGTTCGTTCATATATCGAGTAGTGATTAGTGAAAGTGTTTCGTGTATGGCCATTAATTCTGCTCTAAAGCATGTTTGTAGTCCAGACAGTCTTTTTGATATTTGTACATCTGGTTTTGGTGAGTTGTAAATGCCATATCCAGCTTTTTCTTTTTTCCAATGGCCATCATCCGCTTCTTTAGGTGGTAAAAAGGATCCATCTGTGTAATAGCTGTATTGTGGTATAAATTTTAGTGTAGTGTTTATTTCGAAGTTTGGAAGGGGATCGATCCATGTGTTTTGTAGATTGTTATGGGGTGGGTATAGAAGTTTGTTCCATTTTGTGCTTTTGTTAACTTTTGTGTTTAATGGTGTTGGTGGTGCTATTTGTGTATGGTATTGTGTAATTTGTAGATTTACAATTGCTGTGTTTATGGTGTTTATTTGGTTTATTGTGCCAATGCTGTTGTTTTGATGATGAATATACCATATGTGTATTGCAAGTGGTTCGTTTCGGGTTTTGTTGGGTATTAGTGGGATTGTTGGTTCGTCATATGCAATGGTGTCCGCGGCAAAGTGTATAATGGCGTGCGTATCCGGAAAGGGTCCGTTGTACGGTGATAGGTTTTGGTACCAGTTGGTGTCCGGGATTGCTAAAATGGTGACAGTTTCTGGGTCTTGTTTTGCTGCTAGTCTAGCCCAGTGTATTGCTTGTTGTGCTGTTTCGGCGTCATTTGGGTGAGCATATCCAATACCTTTCCATTTGTATTGAAAGGCTGTTCCTAGTGAGCCAAAAATCCTATCTCTAGCGAATGTAGAGAAGAATTGGGTAGATTTCATGGAACATGTAATTGGTGAGGAAAAGTACGAGTGTGTTATATTAAATGTTGTTATTAGTGTGTCTAGAATGTTGGATGGAATGGTATGGTGTGGTGTTTTTATTGTATTCTTTTTGTGGTTTTTGTGTTCGTATCTTTGGTATAACCAGACTACTTCCGTTTCAAATGGTTGTATAGCAGGTATTAGTCTGTGGTTGTTGTATTTATTGTTGTTATATTGTTGCCATAACCATTTTATTCTTGTAGTTGGAATGGTGGTGATATATTTACTGATGTCATTATATATGTGGGTTTTATCATTTTGTGTTTGAATGGTGTACTTGTTTGTGTCTATGTCTCTGTCTGGGTTGCATTCAATTGTGGATGTTTTGATGTAGGGAGTTATAATTGGGGGTGGGATGTGTCTAGTGTCTCTGTTTTGTTCGAGTGTAAATTGTGTATTTATAATATTTTGATAGTGTTTGTTTTTAAAATCTGTATAGTAATTTGTAAGTAGGTTTATATTATGATGTATTATTGTTGGTAGATTAAGTGGGAATAGTTCGCGTTGTACTAACCATTTATTATATGTTATATGGTTTGAGTCTATCCATTGACATAGATAGGTGTTGTATTTTTTTGGTATTTTATATTTGTCTTTAGTTGTAATTGTTTTGTGGTTTAATATTGTGTGAATGGGGAATCTTATGGGGTCGTTTTTTATGTTTTGTGGTGGGGCTGGTTGTTGTGGAGGTTGAGGGTCTTGTACGGGATTTGTTGGTGTTCTTGGTATTATTCTATGGTTGTATATTTTGTATTTATTTTTTAGAGTACGGGGTGGTAAGTGTATTTGACATGGGTTTGGGCAATCTTCATCACATTTTGGTTCACAGAAGAGTTGTTCTGCTATGTTTAGTGCACTTTTGTCTAGTTTAGTTGGATTTTGATAGTATATTTTAAATTCTTCTGGTGACATTAGTTTTGTGCCGTTGGGAAGGATGATTTGATTAATATTGTAGATTTTGTGTTCCATTAATTTATATAATAATTTGATGGAGAGTTTTGGGTCTAATTGTGGTAGGTCATTTATGACTGCAGATCGCCATTCTCGTTCTAGTTCTGTCATATCGAGTTGAAAGTTCTCTTCTGTGCTTTTAAGGTGTATACCAATTTCTGTTTTCAGAAGGAATAGTGTTCGTGTTGTAGGTGATGTAATGCAGTCTTGGCGTTTAATTCTTGGGATGGCATCGGCACCTCCGGCTTTGACAAGTATGTGTTGTATAAGTCCTTTATATATTATTCCTAGTCTTCCTTTGTCGTTAAGTGCATTACGGAGTTGTTCCCCAATGCATCTAAGGTAGGCATTTTTTAGAGAGAAGGCTTCTAGTCCAAATAAATCATGAGGAAGTTGAGTTATTATGTTTGCCGTGCTTTTGGGTAGTCCACATATTGTTTTTTGGATTGCAATAATTTTTTTATCCAGTTTTTTAATCGTTGGTAGTGAATATGGGACTGCATAGAAGCTGTAGGCTATGCCTGCTCTGATTACTGTGTCCACCATACTGATTCTTTGTTTGATGGTAGCAGGACATTTTGATAATTGTTTACATTGGTCTATTATTTTAGTTGTGGTGATATGTGTTTGGAGTTTCCATTTTAGTGATGGAACTAATTGTATGCCTAAGTATACATATGGTTCGTTTTGATGGAGTACTGGTAATGTTTGGTCTCTGTAATTGATTTTTTGGTTTGTGATGTGAGTTTTAAATTTGTTTGGTGGCATTTTGGATTTATTTGGGCAACCGGTAACAGCGCATTTTGTGACTCCCAAGTCCATTCCCGCCCATTCACAGAATTTGTCAATTTTGTTCAGTTGTACTTGTAGTGATTTTATATTGTTTGATATAGCTGCTAAATCATCCGCGTATGCTGCAGAACTAATTTGGATTTTAGATGTACCAAATTTGTAGCCATTTTCCCCTCTTTGTAGCCATCTCAAGAGTGGTTCTAGAAAAATTATGAAAAGATATGGGCTAAGTGTATCTCCTTGTATGGTTCCTCTTTGAATCGGTATTGGTTTTGTTTTGCCAAAGTGTTCACCAGTAAAAATGGTGTTTGAATGGGAGTAGATGTTGCCAACTAACATGATTGCATCTTCTGGGTATCCAAGGTCTTTCATTATAGTTAGGAGTCTTGGGTGATCTAGTGAGCCAAATGCGTTTTTGAAGTCTATATAAAGTAGATATATGTCCTGGTTTGTAAATTTTGCATCTTCTAGTGCTGCTATGAGGAGTTGTAATTGTCTTGCTGTACTTCTTTCTGCTCTGAATCCTTCTTGACTATCGTGTAGGATTTGGTATTTTTCACCGTATGATGATAGTATGTATGTTAGCGTACTGGTGAAGAGTTTGTATATTGTGTTTGCAAGTGCTATTGGTCTGTGATTTGGCAGTTGTGCTGGATTTCCTTTTTTATAAAGTAGTATGGTTAAACTGATTTTCCATGAGGCACTGTGGACCTGCTTGGGGCGTTGTGTTTTTTGTCTTCATGGGGTGCTGTGTTTTATTTGTATGTTGTATGTATGATGGGGCGTTTGTATATTGGAACGTTTGTATTTTGTTTGTATGATGTGTATAAGATTTTTGTCTTTAATCTTCAAACTTCACTTTTCTAATTTACTTTAATTTGTTACTATAAATTAAGGGGTTGAAATATTACTCCCCTCCTGAAATTGTAAGTAATGATATGGACCCTAAAAACATGAAGAATTAGAAAATTAGGTAATGGAAGGGTCTATTTAATTAGTCCGGGCCATCAAAATACCCCCTTAAAAATTCCCCTTGGCCGCACGTGATATACAACACCCCCTAAGGAGTCAACTCCCCGAGATGTAAATATAGTATGGTGGTGTTGAAATTAATCCTCTACTTGTGCACTCACGTGATTTCTCACACACATAAAAGAGTGCACTCCCCATAAATCAAATTTCATGTTAAATCTATAACACATTAAAAAGAGATTGAAATTTGATGACCACTAGGAAACATATAATTACATTTACTATAAATATTTCAAAAAATATTCAAAAACCTTTCATCAAGAAATTAGCTACATATAATCGATGTTTGACTTTTTAATAAAAATGCCATAGCATGTAGGAGTTAATGTATAGATATTATACTATGTAATATACTAAGAACACGCAATTTGCTATTTATGCACTTGGCCAAGTGCGTTCATTTCATGAGCAAATCGTGCTTAAAAAATTTGTGTAAAAAGCTCTCTAAAAAACAGCGATTTTGTCTTTCTACAAATCACTTACATTGTAAACAAACAATTTTTTTATTTATTTTTTATTCTTATCTTTATCTTTTCTTTTATCTTTTCTTTATCTTGTTTCTTTTATCTTGTCTTCTTTCTTGTCTTCTTTCTTGTCTTCTTTTTCTTTTCCTTCTTGTCTTCCTTCTTGTCTTCTTCTTTTTCTATTTTTTTCTTCATACCTCTTGTGGCAGCCGCAAACCCTACACCCGCACCGAGGAAAAAAAACCATTTTTTATTTTTTTATTTTTTTATTTTTTTCGTCTTCTTTTTTGTTTAGGGCTCATGAACCCTAAAAATAGAAATTTTAAAATTTTAAAAAATAGGGTTCAGCCAGCGGCGGCTGAACCTAAACAGCGGTGGAGGAAAAAAAACCAAAAAAAAAAAATTAAAAAATTAAAAAAAAATAAAATAAAAAATTCTATTTTGGTTTTCGTCTTCTTTCTTGTTTAGGGAAAAAAAATAAAAATAAAATTAAAAAAAAAATAAAAAAAATTAAAAAAAAATAAAAAAAAAGTTTTTTTTTTCTATTTTTAGACTACTGACGGCTGAGGGTGCGCGGCCGCGTCTTTTATCCTCTTCTCTCCTCTCCCTCTCTCTCCATCCCTCTCTCTCCATCCCTCCCTCTCCATCCCTCCCTCTCCATCCCTCCCTCTCCATCCCTCCCTCTCCATCCCTCCCTCTCCATCCCTCCCCTCTCCTCATATATATAGGGGAGAGGAGAGGGTCTCTCTCATTCATTCTTCAACTCCTTCTCCCTCCCCTCACCTCTCCCCTATATATATATGAGGAGAGGGGAAGGAGAAGAAGAGGAAGAAGAGTCTTTGGGTGCGCGGCCGCGCACCCCAGCGACTAAAAATAGTAATTTTTAGAAAAAGTCAAAAACGTCAAAAAAAAAAGTTTTTTTTTTTGTTTTTTTTTTTGGGCAGCTGCCATTCAGGGTTCAGCAGCACCCCACGGCCAAGAAAAAGGGCAAAAAAAAATAAAAAATATTATTATTATTATTATTATTTTAGCGGCTGCCATTCAGGGTTCAGCAGCACCCCACGGCCAACCCGAAAAACGAAAAAAAAAACGAAAAAAAAAAAAAAAAAAAAAAAAAAAAAAAAAAAGAACTTTTTTTTTTGTTTTTTTTGTTTTTTTGGTTTGCTCCCATTGTTTAGGGTTTGGCAGCCACAACTGAAGAAAAAGTAGAAGAAAAAAAAGACAACGAAGACAAAAAGGAAGACAAGAAGAAAGACAAAAAGAAGACAAGAAAGAAGACAAGAAAGAAGACGAGAAAGAAATCAAGATAAAAAAGAAAAGATAAAAGAAAAGATAAAGATGAGAATAAATAATTATTAAAATAATTATTTGTTTACAATGTAAGGGATTGAAGAAAGACAATAATCGTTGGTTTTAAAAAAATAAAAGTTAGACAAATAAAATCATGCGCTCGGGGACGAAGTGCATGATTATATAGCCAAGTGCGTAAATAGCGAATTGTGTGTTTAAGGTAACCATACTTTAAAGGAAGCATTTACTCTAAAACGTGCGTATCTATTGCAATCTGACATTTCAGCAAAAAAATGTAACACATCATTAAATACGCACGCTTTAAAGTAAATGCTCCCTTTAAGGTGTAATTACCTTATGTAGTGTTTTGTAATTGTAGCCAAAGAGTGTAGCCAATTTATTATATATCAATTTACTAAAAAAAATTACAAAAATTTCTTAAAAACTTATGTACAATCAAAGCAACAATCCAAAAAGGTGATAAAGTGTGATAACTATAAACTCTAAAAAAATTTAAAAAATTAAAAAATTAAAATCAAGAATTAAAATTCAACATTTTATTAGGAAATGTTAGCTCAAATATTAGAGGAATACAAGCTTGAGGGAGAAATTAAAGTTAGAGGCTTAAAAAAATGAAATTCAGTGTTTTGAAAAATTAAATTAAATTAAATTTTAAATTAAGATTTGTGTTCTTCTAATTTTTAGCAATTTAGGGCGTAGTGGCTAGCATAGGTTAATCTAGTATTTAGTACACCATTATATTAAATATAAAAATTTGCTTCCTTATTTATTTAATTTTTTTATATATGAACACAATCAATTTTATTTAAATATATCAAAACATACATTGAAAGAGGGTGTTCTTTTTGTGTATGTGATCACTAAGACTGTCTTCACCCACAAGGAAGGTGAATCCAGACGCCATGGCGATAGTATCAAGCCTCGTCCGGGGTTCAGTAGATTGGGAGTAACTGTGCCGCCGCTTTTCAGTAGAATTGAATGAAAGGGTGACCTGAAAACGAAAATGATGCTCACTATATTGCTTAAAAAGGCCAAAGAACTCCTCAAAGCAGCTTGCAACGAAGAGTGTTGTTTGTATCTCTGTGACTACATGCCCAAATTGGCGAAATAGGAAGGCTCCCACAGCAGGAGGAAGTCTTGAACCATCCACATGGACTTTTATACTTTTTCTTTATCACCACAAGACAATTTTGCTTGGAATAAAAAAATAAAAATAAACTTGACAATTTTACTTTAAGTCTTTTACTTTTATCATTAAACTATTGAGGCAATTTTTTTTGGAATTCATGTTATGATTAATTAATTTTAATATGTCAATTAAATTAGCAAATCTCTATTGGAAAGGTTTAGATGAAATCTATTTTTGCTTTTAAGTCTTTTGCTTCTACCATTAAATTTTGCTTACGACTCATATTTTCAAAATTAATGTCTGATTTACTTTATTGATTATTGAAAACAAGTTTACATGAATTTTTTTTTACTTTGATTCTCTTACTATTCTTATTAGATTTTGCTCACAAATTATGTTATTAAAATAAATGTTTTGTTTACTTTATCGATTACTATATGAAACCTTTGTTCAATACTACATTAGTGTTGAATCAACTGGGTATAAAGCAAGGGGTATGTATTCATTAAAAATGATGTTGTAAGCATTTCATAAAGGCTAAAATAGTTGCCTCCTATGTTAATGCAAAAATACCACGACTGACTCTTCGCTATTGCCATTCTCCTTTGCTTTCCTATTTCCTAGTTGCTCTTCTCCAGCAGCTCTCCATCTTGTTATATTGCAACTTGATTTTCTTCATGATTTCTCTTACTTAGTCGCCATAAAGATGTGTCAACCTTGGATGTATAGAAGCTGTAATTCTTCAAATTCAAAGCCTTGTCCAACTCCGTCAACCCATGAACTTTGTAACCGTGGATTGTGATATTATTTTACATATATACAAAGCAATTGTTTGCAATTTTGTCATAGTTAAATTTTATAGTTTGATTTTGTTTGTATTTTCTCTTTAAAATAAATATATATGTTCAAATATAATATGTCTTTGGAATTATCGTATTGATTTAGTTCATTTTTTCATATTGCAAGTGTAATTGATTTGTTTTTTCCTACAAGGGTAGCCAAGTGGTTTTGATCCGAGGCAAACGAAACAATCAAAAGTTACAATGGTACTATTGCACAGTTGTTTGATGAATGATATCGAACAAAATTCTACAAGATTGTTACTACAACGTACATTCAGTGTAATCATTAAGTAGCTTCCGGAGATAATTACATGATTGTTTGCTCTTGCAATTTGTTGAATTGGTTTGCTATGGACATTTCCAATCAATTCACCCTATTTAGACCTGAATAAATAATAAGTTAAGCATAAATAAATTTTATACATGAATAAATATATCTTACTTATGTAAAACAATAAACCCTTTATTAATAAATTTAACTAACCTTCTATTGTTATTTAATTAATGAATATTTTACATGATTGTATATAAATGATCGGGTGTATTTTTTAATAATTAGATTTATGCTTTATAAATTATACAATTTTATAAAGTCACAACTTTAAATCAAATGCACAAAATCTTGTAAGACTTTAAAATTGGGTCTCAAAAATTAAAATTATAAAATTATAAGTCATCTTCATTTAAATTTTTATTTATAAAATCAAATATTTTAAATTTTAAATTTTATGTCTTATATTAATTATGATCTTTTTTTATTTGAATACACATTGCAATCAAATGTATGAAAATAAATGATTTGACAATAATTTTATTGACACTTGATTTATGACACTTAGTTTATACTTGGATTTTTTTCTATGCATAAAGAAATAGATATTTTCTTGCTTTCCTACTACTGCTTCAAAAATTAATCATAAATCTGAATTTTAGACATTATACAACACTTTGCATATCAAATTTTAAAAATAGTTTTTTTTGACAATATCTTTCAGTATGCTAAAATCTCTAAAATGGCTAAAACCTTCAAAAAATAAATAAACATAAATCATTCATTCTACTATATATATATATATATATATATATATATATATATATATATATCATAGTATCCTTTTCATTTAGAGAAAACTAGTATTATTGCCCCAAACATTCACCGTTTTTATTTTATTTTTAGAATTTATTTAGATTTAATTTAGTTTCAATTTATGGTGACAAAGTTCAATTAAAAACCTATAACTCTCAGACATATTTTAGGTCCAAGAGTTACAAAACAAAATTGGTGCACCCCTTCTTATTGAGAGTTTTCTAAAAATACTAAGAACGCACTCACATATTGTTCTGCATCAATTAACCCCTAAAGGACCAATGTTGACTTTCGAAGTTTGGCCAACTCAATATGGAATGAGTATTGATCCTCAATTATTGAGATTTTTGTGGTGATTCTACTCTTTGTAACAAAGATGGGATGGCAATTTGCGTAAGTAGATGATGTATAGATCAAAAAATACAATCATGCAAAGGTGAAAAACCTAATTGTAAGCAACTCCTAATTTTTTTCATACAGTGAGCTATGCATCTGAATTTTTGTACACAATGAGCTAACGCCCCTATATACACAACTGCTAAATTCATTTTACCAAATCTAAGACTAAACTTTGCATTTTGGGCATTTTCAGAAAGTTTCAAACTTGGTCAACAAGCCCAAAAAAAATGAAATCAACTTTGAAGCTTATAGTCTTACTATTGAAGAATCCTACACAATTGAAATTTTTTAAATTGTAATAAACTCAAGTTGATTGAAATATCCTACGGTTGAATCAGTCAAAAAGGTTTTAGCTAAAAACTGTTTGTCTTTTTACAAAAAGAGATGCTTTGGAGTGTTTGGAGAGAAACATATTTGTAGTCCTTTAGGGGTTAAAGAGTCTACATTCAATGTATTGCCTTCAATTTCAACAAGAGATACTTTGCTTTCATGAGAGTTTTAGCATATGATCTAAAAGTGATGAACTGTCTTCCTATAGAAGAATTTTTAAAATCATGCACACATATTAACAAGTTTTGTTTTACGTCAAAAAACTTGATCAGTAAATGATAGGTTCTAATATGATTGGAAAGAATTGAAACTGAGTGTGCACGCATTATTCTATTGTATTACAACATATCCAATTTTGTAGCAAGATTCTAAACTATCAATTAGTTATCAAAGTATGCAACTACTTATGAGAGACAATTCAGGAAAAGATGTCACGAAAAGCCACGAAAATGATGTCTGTACACCCCTCTTTGTTTTGAGCATTCTAATGATACAAAAATGGGGCCAAGGTTGACATTTCATGTCAAATAATTTATTTTTTTGGAAAACTCCTTTTTACTAAGTGCCAAATTTTGTGCATATTCTCTAAGATTTTTTCTATCATACAAAATAAATTTTTTTTTCAAAAATTTTTCCTAAAGTTTAATAGTATCTCTTTTTACAATTTTCTTTTGCCAATCTTGACGACCGGTCATGGTACCGGTACTCATGCTCACTCATCATGTTGTATTATCACAAAAACAACCCGTGATTTTCATTGTTTCACTTTTTACTCTAGCTTGGTTTTCTCACCATTTCAATTGGTAATAAAAGTACAACTAACACTAGTAGAAATCTTGTCTTATGTGACAAGTCTTTAATGACTCAATGTCCGGAAAAACAAGTCCATATTGACACAAAGTGGTCTTTGCGTCATTATGGACTTGTCTTTCCGGACATTTAGTCACTAAAGACTTGTCACATAAGACAAGATTTCTACTAGTGGGAGCATTTACCTTAAAGCGTGCGTATCTATTACGCTGTGATATTTCAGTTGTGAAATGTCACGCTGTAGTAGATACGCACGCTTTAAGGTAAATGCTCCCTTTTAGGTATAGTTACCTTATACTAAATAGTGAATTCAGTGTCTGAGCAAGTATCCGAGACATTATTTCTCAACCCAAACACTATTTGATTTTTAGGGATTAACCCCTAACTACATGAGTGTCCATTTTTTGAACGACATACACATTTCATCCATACTTTTTCATCCATCGTGCACTTTTTTGCAGTGTGAAATTTTTACTATAGATTCTATGGGAAGTGGGTTTCATCTAGGTGTTGCCTTTACCCCCTCTATCATTTAGGGGTAAAGAAGAATGACACTTATTATATCTAGATTGATTGATATTTCTTGAATTAGTTTTATGACTGACTATCGTAGAACCATATAAGGATCGCTACCTATTGAATGAATTTATTTTATTTTATGAAATATTAGGTTTTTTCTATAAAAAAATTCTTGATTTTGGTTTATGAGCAAAAGATGATTAAAACTAGATCAAAATGGCCCTAAATGGATAAGAAATAGCAAAGTATAGCTAGATATAATTTATTATTTTTTGTTTTTGTCCTCATAATTTCCTATTTTTTACGTGTTATTATTCTGGATTGTTTTTTGGCAACTTGTTGTGGTAACGGACCCTTCCGTTCATTAGAGTTAACAGAAAAGAGTGTCTCAAAGTAAAAACTCGCCTCATACTCACCTTCAACTTGTTTTCAGTTCAAAAAAATGGCAAAACTAGTCTTAGGTGAGCCCAATGGTGAATTGAAGAGTAATTTAAGCAAGACCATGGATTGCCCATGGGAGTGGAAGTTGTGTTCTCTCCAATTGATGCTAGACGAGAGTTCTCACAAGTTCCCCAAGCCTATGGTTTCTATTCATGAAGGGATCAAGGGACTATTCATGTGTAAGTCGTATCACAAATGAGAGACAATGATCCTATGACTAGTTTGTGGGTATTTAGTGCAAATGCTACCACCCATGCAGAAAGTCAACGACTTTCGTTACCCTAGTATGTAGAAGTAGAAAATGAAAGATACAATTATTCTTACAAAATGTATTTAGACAACTCTTATTGGTTGCCAATAATTCTGAAGCTTTAATTGGTTGTTGTTATGCTACGTCCAAAGTGAATGATGTAGCAAATTGTCTAAGGTAACTATATTTAAAAGCGACCATTTTCTAAAAGCGTCCATAGCTCAATCTTCCATAATAAGTAGATTCTAACATCCTACTGTTGATGAGAATGTGAAAAATCCGAACATCAGAGTTTCGGGTCGCTTTTAAGGTTAACCTATAGTCAATACTTTGGAAATTCATAACTCATTCATACGGTGTCCAAATAACGCACGCTAAAGTGCGTTGGAAACCTCTTGAACTTGCTATTAAAACCCACTAAAAATGTTTTCTGTTTTATGTGTGTAAATAGGCTAGTTGATAAGATGAATGCTTTAAGGTATAGTTACTTTACTGACTTATAAAATTTGTTAATTTTTTTGCTAATGACTATTTTTACCTACAATGTACTACACTAAATAGGTAGATTAGTGTTAGATAATTATAAGATTTGAAAACATTATAGAATTTTACTATCGACAATTTTTTTTTACCAAAGACATTGATTCCAATACTATTGAAAGATCCTCATCTTGACCAATATAGAGGGTAAAAAATTGGTCAACAGTAAAAACTTACAACATGTTTATGTAAATTAGTGTATTCAACACTAATCTACCTATTTAGTGTAGTACAGTAGCACAAGAATCTGGTTTGGTAGAAATCTAGCTAATTTTAGCCAGTTTTGGGATCACTGGTCATAGAACCGAGTCTCTCTTTCTCTCTCAGAGATTCATTCCAGGAATTAACCCTTAAACGACAATACCAGCCCCACGAGCTTGGTTTTAGTTTGGGAGAATCTTGCTCATAACTTCTAAACCATTGCACCAAATGGGGTTTTTAAAATTCCAAACCGAGCACCTTAGAGAGATTTATACTTCTTTAGAATAAAGCTAAATTAAATTAAACACATAATCATGCTTAAAATGGAAGGTAGAATGAGATTTTAGGTGTGGTATCAGGAAAGGAATTGTCGTTTAAGGGTTAATGCATGCACACAATCGATCGTCTGCATTGATCACTGTCAGCATTGATCGATCCACCGTAATGACAGAATCCCAAGTCAGGCAGACGATCACACAGCAGGTTCCTTTTCCAGAGCTCACCGATCAATGCAAAAACTGTAGCCTATCTTAACTGCACAACCAGACCGTGACATCTACCCATGCTTACGTTGCCGAACAAAAAAGACACACAAAAATTAAAAAAAACAGAAAAAACCCAAAAATAAAATAAAAATAAAAAAGCCTTTTCGATGTGCTTCCCACACCAATTGCGTGACTGAACAGTACTCACAACACACATCTCAATGGCCAAAACCCTCACCAACTCCCAAGTAATTAACCCAGAATCAATTGGGCTTCATAATTCTTTTTGATAGGTCTGAGTAAATTCTTTGTGAATTTCCTTTTGTAGAAATTTAATAGTTTTTTAATCGATACATGCAAAATCTTGATGATCATGATATAAAATCTAGTCCCGTCTAAATTATAATTTTCACTGAATTTGTCGTTTAAAGCTATGAATCCTTGGTCCTTCAAGGGTTAAGGCAGACCGATTCATGTCGAGCTAACTCAGTTCCTAATTAAATTCGTTACTGTAGAGATTCTGTGAGCTAGTAGCTTTCGAGAACACTTCAGGTTTCAAAATAATTCAGACCTTTCAAAGCTCTTGAGAGTCTGTCAGAAATCTATCTCTGAGAGTGTGAGAGTTTGCGAGAGTTTGTAAGAGTGTGACAGTGGGTGAGAGTTTGTTAATTGTTTGTGGCAGTGGGTGAGAGTTTGTTAATAATTGTTTGTGAGAGTGTGTAAGAGTTTGTAAGAGTTTGTGAAAGTATTATAACTTATGTTGGTTCTTGGTTGCACTGGACGAACAGACATTTTATTCATGTCGACCTTGAAAGAGAATCGGAGTTTCTATTTATCTGTGAAAGTAGTTTGTTAATTGTCTGCGAGAGTTTGTGAAAGTGTCATTGGTTACTGGTTACTTGAGTGTCTATCTTTGAAGGGGGATTAGTCCTACTCCAATGGTTATTTGTCCAGTGGGTACTGATTCATTGACAGGTCGAACAGACACTTTATTCACGCCAGGTTCAAAAGAGGACCGGAGTTTCTATCTATTGAGAGTTTGTTAAAGTGTGTGTGAGTTTGTGAGATGGCGAGTTTGGAGAGTGCGGCGTCGGTGCTGGGCGTGTCGGTGGCGGCGACGAGGTTGTTGCTTTGTTTTGTGGGGTCGATAGCGTGCAGTGCGTGGGCGAGGTGGGTGCCGGCCGGTATATGGCGGAATTTGTACGCAGCGGTGACCGGTATATGGCTGTCGTTCATTTCCTTTGGACCTCAAGCCAATCTGTTCTTCTGTTTTCCCATCGTCGCCGGCTATGGCAGTATGCTTCTGGCTCGCCGCCATTGCGGCTTCATCACCTTTGTGGCCGCTTTCGCATTCCTGCTCACTTGGTATGCTCAATCATCATTCTTCATTTTTCTTAGCAATTGCAAGGGGATTCTAATGCACCAAACTATGCGTTATTTGGATACCGTATGCAAAAGTTATAAGGGTTCAAAATTTGAGTTATTGGAGAACAGTTCTATGATTGATTAGTCATAAGGAAATGACACGTAAAGTGACATTATTCTTTATAGTGAAGTTGGTTTTAAGTAGATTCTTTTTTATAATTAAAAAAATTAAATTATTCAACATATGTAATGTTCTTCACTAATTCCAGTGATATAAAATTTGGTCCCATTGAAATTATAATTTTTCATAAACTTGTCATTTTAAAACCATAAATCCTTGGTCCTTCAAGGGATAAAGGTCTTGCAGTTAGGTACTTGTCACAATGATCAAGGTACTTGTACATTAATTGCATTGCATAAGGATTGAAAATCAGTGTCAATATTTTTAGTGATGTTAAATCCTTGTTCATATTGATGGAAACAAATTTTGTGTTTGGTGATCAGGGACTTGAATGGAGGCCCTATTGTCCCCTGGTACCGAAGCCACGTTGACCTTTACGACCTAGACCGGAGTCCACCAGGTGGGTTATGTCATAATAAATTCATGTGAGGTATCTCAACCCCAAATATTTTCTGTAGAAACCATATTCTGGTTTTCTCACACTACAATTTGATTAAAATTAGGCATTAATTTATGCATCGTTGATGGCACTGGTGTCACAATTTTGCACCTCTTGTCTGTGCTAACAACATCAATATGAATCTCATTGCAGAGTTTTTGTATTAACCCCTAAAGGACCAAGGATTCATGGTTTTTAATGACAAATTGAATTAATCATATTGTGAAATATATAATTCAGATGAGACTAGATTTTGTATCATTGGAATCAATGAAGAATAATGCATATGATGGTCAAGAAACAAACAAATTTGAACAAAAGGAAGTCCACATAAAACCTATTCAAAACTGCTAAAAAAAATACGAGGCCCAGTTTGGATTCCTTGGTCTTTTAGGGGTTAAGCAACTGACACTTCAATCTGCTTTAACGTTTTAAGGCACTTCAGTTCATTGTGAGAGGAGGAAATGGCGATGTAATATAATCAGGTGTATGGTGATTTCATTTCATTGACAATTTCATGCCTAATATTTGCACATATGATGAAGCCTTTTTGTATTCGTAACAAAGGTTCATGTCTACCCTATGTCGTGGTCAGTTTTGGGGATAGTAGATATGTTTGTGTATATTTGTTTGAAGTAGAAAGTTCCAAATTGAGACCCCAATAGTTCATTAAAACCATATCGACATGAATTTTAACTTCACTTAAACCCATAGGAGGTGTAGAACCATTCCAAACATAATGAAATATTGCTATATAATACTCGTCGGAACGGGCTCTCTGAACCTTTTAAAAATTAAACTAGTATGTTCTCACTTGGTGGTACTAAGAGTGGTGTCATTAAGAATGACTTTAGATACATCTTTGAACTAGATTCACTTTGCTAATATCACTCCTAATACTCCTAATACCAAATGCAAACATATCATTAACCAATTTTTGTCAAAAATAAAATAAAATAGTGCCACATGTTGTCATTTAGGATGACACGGACCTCTCAAAATCTGACATATATGGCAATTCCGGACTATCTCACGTGTGCTATTTTTTTAATTTATTTTTAAAATCTGCAGGGGCGATTATGGTGTTAGTATTGAAGGTGATATCAGCATCTATAAATTACCAGGATGGGGTGATAGAAAAGGAAGAGGATCTAAGGGAATCCCAACAGAAGAACCGGCTCAAGAACCTCCCATCTCTTATTCAGTACGTAGGCTATTGTTTCAATTGTGGCACCCACTTGGCAGGACCTGTTTATGAAGTTTCAGACTACCTAGATTGGACGGAAGACAAAGGGGTACTACTACTGTCCACATCTAATTCCTTCCTTGTTGATGCTTTTTTCCTTTTTTTGTTGTTAATTCCATATCATTTGTCTTATGATTCTAATCATTTTTTTTCCCTTAACTTTTAGCTACAAGTTTGAATTAGAACTATCAGTTTTTTAAATTTAGAACAATATGACTTAATGTAAAGAAATGTACATGCATCACAAATATAGGACCCAACGGATTTCCGTGCGACATTTGATATTTCATGGGTTCGTGCATTTTTTTGCATGGATTCCGTACAGGTTTCATACTGATTCTGCATTAAATTCGCACGGATTCTACATCCACTCTTTTCGTTATCTAACAAAGTGCGGAATTAGTGCAAAATCAATGCAAAAAATGCACGAACCCATGAAATATCGAATGTTGCTCTAAAAATCCGTGGGGTCCTAAATTCCTAATGCATAAGAAGAAACTATTGATTATTGGGATCAGGATCAGGGCTGTTTTTTTTGCACTGTAGTAGTGCCCCATGCACGCAATGGAAGGTGGTCCCTCTAGATTTAGACCATTGTGACTGCGCTACGACATTGGAGTTTGGCTCCAAGAAGCCAATCCAAAAAAATAAAATAAATAACCCTGAAAGTGAGAAAATTTGTGTTGTTGCAGCTTTGGAGTCGCGATGCCCCGAGGCCATTGCCATCTCGTCTTGGTGCAGCGCTGCAAGCTTTCGTACAAGCTGTTCTCTGTGTGGGTTTCTTCATGGTTTTGACTCCTCGAGTTCCGCTTTCGAAGTTTGCGTCGGTGGAGTATGAAAAGTGGGGGTTACAGCATAAGCTTGAATACATGTATTTGAGTGGCTTCACTGCGCGGTGGAAGTATTACTTCGTCTGGTCTATTTCTGAGGTTGCTATGATCATATCCGGTTTTGGATTCTCTGGATGGACATCATCTTTACATGATGGAAAAAAGGTGATGAAACCCAAGTGGACACGTGCTCAAAATGTGGACATTATGAAGGTGGAATTCGCTAGAAGTGGCGTGGAGCTTCCCATGTATTGGAACATTTCCGTCAGCACATGGCTTCGTCATTGTATGTTTTCCCCTCTTCAAATAATTTTTTTTTTTACAATGCATTTCTTTGTAAGATCATGGTGATGAGGTGATCAAACATTTTATTTACTCTTGGTTTTTACATGCTATAAAACCACATCCTTCGTTGCTTTCTCCACTAGAGATAACACTAAAATATCACACCTCTGCTCAAACGGACCCAACAAGAATTGAACTCGGACCACACAAATGTGATACATCGCCCTTCACCAATCAACCAAAGAACTCATGACTTGACGATATTACTAAATACAAAAGCATACCTTATACTTAAAGAAATTTCCAATCATCAGTTCATAGTTAGTTTTATTGTGTTACAATGTCCATTCCTGGTAGGGGAGAGTAGTTTTGTTCTAATGACCCTTTGTCTGGTGGGCATTGGGACATTGACATTATGAACGGACCGGAGTTTCTATCTATTTAACACCAAAATGTCACTTTGTTTGTGTTATGAATAACACAAATAACGTGATTTCTACATTTTATTCATTGGCCATCAGTTAAAAGAAAGTGACAGTTTGGTGTCATCTCTAACAAGATTTTTTTTTTGTTATTACAGATGTGTATGAGAGATTGGTGCCCAAAGGAGGGAAAGCTGGATTTTGGCAGCTTCTGACAACTCAAGTCGTGAGTGCTGTTTGGCATGTAAGTTACCTAACCTAGCTGTCTGTTTAGGGTTTATGGTTTTCTGTATATATTCAATTTATGTTGTTCAATTAGAGTAAAAGATCCTCTGTATTTCTGATTCATGTACATCGAATTTTCCTACTAGAACAAAATTTATTTTGACTCTAGAGCAAAATAGACACTCCCAATGGGCATGAAAAATAAAATGATTTCTAGGAGAATAATGCAATGGACAACAATTAGGGTGTTGCACTCATTGAATTAACCCCAAAAGGATCAAGGATTCATGGTTTTAAAATGGCAAATTCAATTACGTATATTGCAAAAAACATAGTTCAAACAAGACCAAATTTTTTTCTATCGAAATTAGTGAAGAACATTGCATGTTATGGTCAAAAAGAAATTAAATTTTAATAAATTGAAGTCCATGTAGGAAGTACTCAAAAGTGCTTTAAAAAACATGAGACCCAATTTGGGCTTCTCGGTCCTTAAGGGGTTGAACTGTATACACCCTGTGGGAATTGGTGTTTTGTTACAGGTATTTGAAGGAGGCTAATTTTTTGATTGGTGATTTTCTGTGTGGTTAATTAGGGGTTATATACTGGCTACCTTCTTTTCTTCATTCACAGTGCACTCATGATCTCTGGCTCAAAAGGTACGAGCTTCATTTCAGTTGCAGATGGTATGTGGAGTCAAATAACATCAACACTACTTCCATTAACCTTTGAAGACATTCATAGTTTTAAAACGACAAATTCAATTGATCATATTGTGAAAAATATAATTTAGATGGGACTATATTTTATATCAGTGAAGAATATTGCATGTATAGGTCAAAAACAATTAAATTTGAACAAAAGGAAGTTCACATATGAGATAACTATAAAATAAAATGAGGTCCAATTTGGGCTTCTTGGTGCTTTAGGAGTTAAAAAGTGCACACTAATTTTTGCATTTAAAAAAATAAAATTACGAAATTGCACATTAAGTAGGTTGATGATTACCAATCGTCTTCAAAAACTTAATGATAAGAAGGTTGGTCGCTTTAAAGTTCATAGCCCACATTCAAAATCATAATTTTGTGCCATGTGCACTTTGAACAGAAGTGGTTTGTGTGGAAACTCTCCTTTAGCATTGGAGAGGTCACGAGTTCCACACCTCATGATGGTGCAGGGCCTTGCTTTAGATTATTCTCCAACTCATCATAGACTAGTTTTGCAGTCTTTTGAACTCAAAATGAGTCTAAGGTGAGTTGAAGGTTTCTTTCCACTTTCAGACACTCTTTCTGGTTAACTCTAATCTATTACTAATTAGTGATTTTGTGATTTGCGATCATTTTGTTGCTTCAGTGATATACAAGTGGCAATCAGCACTTCCTGAGAAGGCAAAATGGGCCCGTGCACTTGGGCATCTTATTAACGGTCTCTTTGTTGCACTGGTCAACAATTATGCTGCCATTGGTTTCTTGGTATGTGAAACTACATTCTTTGTCCTTTTCTACATAGAAAATCTCAAGAAACAAAACCATGTCCTTGACGTATCAATTGTGGATTACATAACCGGTAAGGGACATCAGTCCCAAACCAGTTATGGGCATAACCTATTGTGCACTCATTTAATCAAGATTGTTCAATTTCAATCTCCTCATTGATTTAGTTCCTCATTGATTTAGTGATCTAAAAGAACAGCTTTGGTTACGAGTCTTAACCCATGAGTTGAATAGTCCTATCATTTTGTGACACATTTGCTACAAAAAGGGCACAGTAGGTTATGTTATTTCAAAACCCACCTTAGTCCTAACACATTCTTTTGTTAATCTTTTGAACAGCTTTTGAGTTACGAGAAGACGCTGCAAGCATTCAGCAGTGTATATTATGTGGGTACTGTTGTACCTATTGCTGTTATATTATTTGGGCTTTTTGTGAAGCCCCCAAGAGCAGGATATACTTCAAAACGTATCATTAAAAAGAGACAGTAAACCCATGATTCTCTAGGGGTTTATGGTTGCAATTTGCCAACTGGTTTTTTTGAGACATAAGCTCAGTTTAGGGTTTTAGGTTTAGAGAGAACACTGATGTTGTCTTAAACCAGTGAGACTCTTTACTATGTGTATTGACTCACTTCTGTAAAATATCTTGTGGTTTTTAGAAAATCCTGTGCTTCTGTACTCAATTGATGCATTGGCTACATGACAAATTTTGGAGAGTTCTGGAAGTGTGTCTGTTTATGTGGGGTTGGCTACTGCGTGGTATGGAATGGGGGTGCACAGGTTGCGGGTTGTGGGGGCGGGTGTGAAATATTCTTGAAACATTATGCCCTGTTAGCATAGCCATGTGGCAATTTAGGGTTTGGGATTTAGGATTAGGGTTAGGATTTTGGGGTTTAGAGTTCAGAATTTGGAGTTTAGGAAATGTTTTAGTTGACGATGTGAATATAATAAGAATATTTTGTAAATACACCGCACCCGCATCTTGGAACTTGTACCTCGCACCCCCAATTTTGCACACACCCCCAATTCTGCACCACGTAGTAGTTGATTCTCGTTTATGCTTACAAAACATAGGACACAAACCTTGAAGTCAATTGATTGTATCTAATTACGGATAACTTTAATGCGTTGCCCAAAATTTCATTAATATCATTTTTGATTTTAGGAATTTTTTAAAAAGTCATCACTTTTGACATCTCATTACAAAGTTAGGTTTAACCCGTAAGCTCCCAAAAGACTTTTTTTTGGTTGCTACACATTTTTATCGGCTTGCTCAGAACAAATTTTAATAAATTTTAAAAATTAAAATTAAAATACTACATCATGTCTACTTTTCAACACAATTTGAATAATGTTAATATGAGTTAGACACCACTCGGGAGAATTTTTCCAAGTGAATCACCTCAACATTGTCTTAGTGTTATAAAATTTGCTATTTGGAAAAAGTAATGATGTTCCCTCCATCATTTCTTTTGGGTTTTTGAAGTTTACAACGAATAATCCAATTTTTACTAAACATGCTAAATTTTAAACATTAAAAGTGAAAATTATAATTTATACAATTTTTCAAAGGTTAATGATTTTAAATTCATTAAAAAATATCTAAAGTTTTTTTTGGAAGTTTGACCATACGGATAATTTGTAGGGATGATGCTCTACATTTTGTCTATTGAACCAAATTTCATCAAACATATGGAAGGTATATATTATAACACATCTATGTTTTACCCAATACCCCTTGGGCTGTTACAGCCTTGTTTTTTCTTGTTTTTTTGCCAATGCATGTGCGTTGGTAGAGTGCAAATTTTTGCCGCACCCAAAATGCGTTGGAGCATCTTCTTGTAAAGCGTCAGGTTAAAAATAAAAATAAAAATCACAAGAGCACATTGTAGCCACCAAAAACTTACTTAACGAAAGCAAATTCTTTGCCACACTCGCATTAGGTGACTGGTGTTTACACCAGTCTTCAAACGTGTGTTGGCCACCGCAACTTCTTGTCTGGTAGTGTCGCCGACCTCGAATGCATGTCCTGAACGGACGTTGTCACTACAAATTTCCTCCCTTGAAGAAATGCGTTGCCACAAACAAGCACAACGAACACAACTCTCCACCAATCACAAAGCAAGCCCCTTTGGGCTATTTTAGTATTTATGTGTGATTGGGCATGCAATTGTGCGTTCATATGTGAATGGGCATGCGGTGGGGCTTGCGGTGGCTCACCGCACACACGTTCCTACCACTGGTGTGAATGAGCCATGAGTGGGTCATGATTACATCACAAGAACCGTCAAGGGTTTTTCCTCGCACCTTGAAGCCAAACTCCAATGTCATAAGAGCATTCCCACCCATGCACGCTAGGACTAACCCTCTCAAATTATTCATCTATATTTGAAGGGCCCTTGCACTCACACTCCCCCACCCTTGCACGCCCCTCACATATCAAAAGTGCGCATGAAATAGTCAATGGACCAATCACAAGTAGAATGTGAGGGTATAGTCAACTCAATAGTGTTTTGAAGGCCCAATTTCTCACACGCTAGAATCTAGAGTCAAGAAGCATTTTGAAAGGCCCCTTGAAACTTTTCATCCACTTCTTGAGGTCAGAGACCCTCTAAGAGCATGGCCACCCATGGCCTCAGAGGGTCTCTAACCTCAAGAAGTGGATGAAAAGTTTCAAGGGGCCTTTCAAAATGCTTCTTGACTCTGGATTATAGCGTGTTAGAAATTGGGCCTTGAAATCACTATTGAGTTGACTATTCGATGATTATTCCTCTCATTCTACTTGTGATTGGTCCATTGACTATTTGATGCGCACTTTTGATACGTGAAGGGCGTGCAAGGGTGGGGGAGTGTGAGTGCAAGGGCCCTTCACATGTAGATGAATAATTTGAGAGGGTTAAGGTAGTGGGACCAATTCCCAACTGGGTTGTATTTCCGACCCCTACTGGTTGGGGGATGGGTGTCAGAAACCAACCAGCATGGTTTCAGATAGTATCCAATAGTGTTCTAATTTCGGCCATGCTTGGAAAAATCAAGAGTTTCTGATTGGTGTAGAAGCACTCTATTTTCAGAATCCAACCTCTCATGAAAACCATGACTCTATGAGCGGTTAATGGTCACTCTAAGCTTTCACACTTAAAAAATCATAGAAAATTGTAGAAATGCTCAAAAAATAAATAAATTTGGGGGATGCCTTTGCAATAGCTTTGCAGAGCATCCAAAAATTATAAAAAAATTCTTTCACAAGTCTAAGTATGCAAACCTGAAATTCAGTCGGGAATTGGTCCCACTACCTTAGTCCTAGCGTGCATGGGTGGGAATGCTCTAACGCAGTCACAATGATCTAAATCTGAAGGAACCACCCTCCATTGCATGCATGAAGCACTGCTACAGTGCAAGAAAGAAAGAAAAACCTGGAACCGCCATGTGATCATAGGTTTCTGCTCCGCCCTGGCATTTCACGTCGTGAGAGCGTGCCAAGTGGCCTGCCCTAGTGGCACTCCTGCTGGCGGGATCGCTGACGTGGCCCTGCTGACCCGAAAGTCGTGCGATCCGACTTGAAAGTTGTCCAGCTAGGAAGTTTGGGGGTTGGCTACTGCCGTGTAGTGATGAGGCCAAAATGGATGAGAGGGGCCATCCTACTCACAGTGCCGGCATGAAGGCCGGTTGGTGGACTGAAATGGACCCCACTTTTATTATATTTTTTAAAAATTTAATAAGAAAATGAAGAGATTCATGGACCCTGGCTGAGTGTTTTTGGATGAGTAATTGAGTATCGGTTTAGCCAACTGTCCCCTAAAAGCCTAACAATCAAGTTCCTCAAGCCCATTGGTCAAGCTTTGTTGGCTCTGGACGGAGGAGGCCTATTGCATCGGGGGTGTCTAAATCCCCCCATCGAGCGTGGCTCGGAGGCTCCCTTCGGAAGGGGTGGCAGGGGTGGGGTAAAACCTGCCCCTATTTTTAAGTTGAGTAGGGTCCTACTTGATCTCAATGGGGCTCTAAAGGGTAATTTGGGGCTGTAGGCCCCAAATTTTGCAAAAAAAAACCAAAAAAAGTCCCCAAGTGGTCAAAACGGGGAGGGCCAGAAAAATGAGCCCAACCGAGCCTAGCATCTGAGCCACGCTCGATGGGGAGAAATAAAGAGTAGGGTCCTACTTGATCTCAATGGGGCTCCAAAGGGTAATTTGGGGCTGTAGGCCCCAAATTTTGCAAAAAAAAACCAAAAAAAGTCCCCAAGTGGTCAAAACGGGGAGGGCCAGAAAAATGAGCCCAACCGAGCCTAGCATCTGAGCCATGCTCGATGGGGAGAAATAAAGAGACCCTATTGCATCGATACAAACTAAGTTGGATCTACATATAGTAGAGTGAGAGTTTATGTAGGCTTTTGCATACATTCCAATGGTTTAGGACGGGCTTCTATGTATGATTGGTTCTGGAAAACGACAAGGATTGAGGTCCCAAACTTCACTGAAAGAGGTGAGCGGAGAAGCACGACATTGAGTTCCATTCCTCATCGGTGGCACCTTTCATTGGCTCCATTTTTTTGTTGCGTTCAAGTTTAGGTGCATGGCTCAAAAGAAAGCTGTGTATTTGAATATACAGATTAGTGGGGGCACTCTCTACCGGTGCACATAGAAGTGCTTTGCAGAATTCGGTGGTAGTGGTGAAGTCGTTGTTTACTGCCGGACCGACTCAAGCATGGGAGGAGGCCCTTATTGGCTTTAACTATAGGAAAGAGCCATTAAGGAAACACTCATTTTTTGGGACTAAATACCATTGTAGTAAATATATTCCGTCCATGATTTGACTAAAATGCATTCTCGTCCTACACATATAGTATTTCTGTCAGAGCTCTTCGTAGCGTAGCTGCTTGTTTATACTTGAAAATTGAGCCTTAGATCTTAACCCCTAACAAACATAACATTCTGCACTGCAGAATGTTTGATTGGCTTTTTATTGATACATTAATCCTTTAGTGCTTAGGGTATTTGTAGCTATGGTAGAGAGCTCCAAAACCAACAGGGTTCTAATTCAAACAAAATCTAAACTCTGCATTTATTTTAGAACACAAATCTGAGCACATTATAGAACTCTTATTGAATGTTGATCAAAATGATACTCTACCTAGATCTAGGTTCTAGGATGATTATTGTGCCTAGATTTTGTTGGAATTAGAACCCTGTTGATTTTAGAGCCCTCTATCTTAACTCTTGCACCTTCAAATCTCAAGCATATGTTAAAGTATCGAAGGAATCACAAAGAATATTCTCCAACGTCAACTGGGCCAAGCAACAAGGGTTGGTTAGTACAGCAGCACTGTAGAGCTGGAGAACGTTATGGGAATGAAAAACGGGGCCTTGCGTTTTTGGCCCTCCTCCCGGAAGGAAGGTACTGTTCCATATTTGACAATGAAGCCTGACTGTGCCTCTATTGTGGGCAAAGAACTGCAGTAATGAGGGGTCAATCTGCGACACAGGGGTCGCCGTGCGGACGTGTGGACTGTACCATAGATCCATGTCACTAAATTTTGTTCCACATAATCAGTGCCTCCCAATCCTGAGGAAAAGCACGGCCGAGCTTCCGCGACGCCCCTACGGCCCCACCCACCCAGCGTCCCAGCCCGTCCCTTCGGCCTTGGAAGAGCCACTCACCCGCTTTCATCCATCCGGATGTGATGGTTATCATTCATCCTTTTGCACCGGTACACACCCCGGTTATTTAGTGTGATCGGTATGATGACCGTATACGGTACTAATAAATAAATTACAGTAGAGCCTACGGTCTTTGTATTTTCTGGCCTTGGGTCTATGGCTCAAGGATTCATGGTTTTAAAATGACACATTCAATTGTGAAGATCATAGTATAGTAGAGCAGTGCAATGGAGTTGGACCTTTTTAAAAAGTGGATCAAAAGGAATCCTTTTTAAAATTCACTTTTTTAAGTAATGAGGGCAGTGGTGATTTTTCACAAGGTCCCTAACATGTCCAGGGACATGTTTAGAAAAAAAAATCATTTCCAAGGGACGGGCTCTAAAAAAATGAACCGGTTTTTGGACGGGTTCTAAAAAAATTTAAAAAATTATGTAAAATTTCCCAAAAAAATAAATGGTGCAAATATTAATTACATTATGTCATATATGACATGTGAATGTAAGCATAATGGAGTCAAACCACTAATACCTAATCAAAATACCAATCTTCAAGAGCTCGATTCACCTGCACACAATGATTCATCAACTACAATATTTAGAACCTTTGTAACACAATGTCAAAGATTATAATTGAAGGTACACTTAGAAATTGAATAATTAACATTTTATATAAGCATGTTCAAAATTTTATTTAAAAAAAAGAAGAACTTACCCTTCAAACAAGTGGATGAATTCTCCTATCCTTCATGTTTCTCCAAACAAGCATCACTGCATACCAATTGATGTTTTCAACTGGAATATTTGCACATGAAATGCACATCAAAGCATCTAAAGTCTCCAACTTCAAGCTAGTACGTAGATGACTTTTGATGACGTTTTGTTTAGAAAAACCCCTCTCACATATTGCAGTGCTCACATGAATCACCATAACTCTCCTCCACAAGCTACTCAAACCAAGCCAATTGATAGACCACTCTAGAGTGGTACCTGCAAACTCCCAAGCTTCAAATAAAGACTTGTTTGGGATCATTTCCCTCATGGTTTTCACCATCTCCAAGCACTCACCTCGACACCGATCTTGTTTTTCTTCAGAACTCTGGAATTTCACAAACAAACTCTCCAACCACTCTTCAGTAATACGAATTCTCTCATCATCATTTGCAGGGTAGAGATTGGGACTAAAGAACTTGCATGCATTGAAGTTGAGCTTGCATGCGGGCTCAGGCCCTGGCCCGGCAGCGACCACAGGCATTGGCCCGGCTGCGGCCTCAGGGCCATGCAGGTCGGGTCTTCACGCCGGGCCTGGTCGGGCATGAGGTCGGGCCAAGCCAGTCGGCCAGGCTTTGAAGCCGTTTTTTCTTTGTTTTTATTTTTGTTTATTTTTATTTATTTTTATTTTATTTTTAATTTCTAAACATTACGGGACGGGTATTTTCAATTTGCAACCGGTTTTTGGGACGGGTTGTTTTTTTTTAACATTTCCATGGACGGGTTGATTTTAAAATCACCGGTTTTGGGATGGGTTGCAATATTTTTTGCCTTTCAATTCAATTTTGGACGTGGACGGGCTAGAACTTTGAGAAAAATCAGCCCTGAATGAGGGAATGTCATTTATATTCCATGAATTTTGGGACTATTGTGGCAATGACACGTACACATAGTTTCTAATTGTAACTAGATTGTGCTACACTAAATAGTGTATTTAGTGTGAGGCACTGTAATTGCGAACATCACTCTAAATATCAAAAAACCTACTTTTGTAAAAACACTAAATGTGAATTCTCACACTATTTATGAAGAATAGTAACGTTTTGACATTGTGATCTTTTGAGATATGGATATTTAGTGTGAGTAAGGAATGAAACTTGAGATAAAAATTTAGATGGAAAAACTGAAATTTTAGAAATGGAATGATAACTGACAATGAATCAAATTGGATGATAACCGCCAACACTAATTACCAACAAATTGACAATTAGTGTTAGACAAGTAGTAGGGGTAAGCACATTATTCACCACCTCACACTAAATACACTATTTAGTGTAGTCCTATTGCAAAAGGGTGTTAGTTCCCATTGCTCTATTATGCTATGTTGATATACAAGTCTTTTCGCATTGAAATACATTTTCATTTGTGACAAGAAGAATAGATAAGGGTTGAATTCCATGTTGAGCTTCTACTGCAGTGCAAATATTCATCACATAATTATGAACCTTAGAGCATGGCCACCCATGCCCTCCCAAAATCTTTGACACTCAAGAACTAAATGAAAAGTGCTAAGGGCCCTTTATAAATGCCTCTTGACTCTCAATCCTAACGTGTTAAGAAATGGCTCTTCGAATCATTGTTTGGTTGATTATATCCCACATTCTACTTGTGATTGGTCTATTGACTATTTGATGTACACTTTTGATATGCGAGGACGTGCAAGGGTGGAGGAATGTACATGCAAGGGCTCTTCAAATATAGATGAACAATTTCAACGAGTCGGACCTAACATGCATGGGTGTGAATGCTCTTAGCATGGTAGAGACAACTAACTTTCCTCTTGCTTATGTCAAAAAGTACACTCACACTCTATGATATCAACCTTCTTGTATATGTTAAGAATATATTGTGTTATGTAGACATGTGATTGGATAACTGAGGTAGAGTGCACATGTCATATTGTGATTACACATAATGTGATCAAATTGAAAAAAGAATTGTAAGTGTCCTCAATGTGATAAAATATGTCTTCTCACACTTGGTAAAATGGAATCTTTTATATATATATATATATATATATATATATATAACACCAAACATTCAAATGCACTCTCTCTGATTGAGGTGCCTAACCTTAACCCCTAAACTTCCAACCATCTAAAAGAGGACAATGTATAGAAGCAAACACAATTTTCTCATCCGTCATTGAATTTTTGCAACATGAATTTTGTTACTACATATTATGGGAAGTTAGCTTCATGCATGTGTGATCTAATAAAAAAGGGGATGATAATTGAAATTTTTATGACTCATTTCATGTTGTAGTGATTCATCCAAACTTTTGAAGATTTCAGTGTAAAAGTGCTCTTAAAAAATTTAACTCATAAAATTAAGCAACCAAAAAATCTCCAAAAATCACTACACTTAGAATATTACATTTCAACCCATCAAAACAAATTTCATGTAGAAATTGTCAATATATTATTCGTAAACAAATTACAAAAGAATTTCGAATTTTAAGTTTCAAATTTTATATAGAAATACTTATACAAAAATATTGGTGATAGAAATTGCAGGTTTAACCATATAGATAGAATTTAAAATTTATAATTGAGTTAATCGAAAAAAAGCCCATCTAACCTCCCTTTTTGCTCTACTTCTAACCTCTTTTTTGAGCTGTACTTCGGTTGAATAGTGTCGTGTCATAGCTTGTCCCCTTGTGGGCCATGGGCTTGGAGTTTTGGTAGAAGGTGTGGGAGTCATTGCGAGGTGTGGAGAATAATGACAGTGGCTTGTTTTAGATTGTCTCCCAACTCATCATGAATTAGTTTTTGGTCTATTTATATTTCAATATAAGTTCGAGATGAGTTCAAGAGGAGTTTGCTAAAACTTTCTTCTTTGAGCTGACTTTTCGGTTAACTCTAATCTACAACATTTATTCATACATCAAGTGCAAAGCATCCCTATGGGTTGCATTTTATCATGCATCTTTGCAAATCTGTCGAATTTGGAGAGGAATGAGGACGTTTAGGAGTTAAATGGATGTACTACAGTAAGTTTATGTACTACCTAGTATCATGATTCATGAACAGTAAATCGTTCCACATAAATGCACTGGCGTCCAATGAGAAAATTGGTGATGGGGGGAACCTGAAACATTGGTCAAACTTTATGTAGATGTGGTCATTATTCTTATTCTATGGAATGTGAGTATAATAAGAAAAAACGGATTGGTGGCTGGTCCTTTTATGGCTTTCCATGGAATAACACATGATAAGCTATCAGGAGAAATGGATTGTGCTGGTGCAGTACCCTGGGGAACAACTAAGGGCCGCTTTACACCAAGAGGCCAAGCCAATTCGTCGTGTAAAGAGGCTTGAAATCCTCATTTGTGATTGATCAAAATGATGAAATCGGCTGCAACCCTTTCACACCTAAAGTCCATGTCAATTTGGTGATATGAATTTTTTACTTAAAAAACGCATGGTATGACACAGCTTGAGCTCGTTGAATTGGGTGCACCAAAAATGAAGGCCCAATTCTTGGCCTCAGGGCCAATGTCAAATTCCAGTTAAAAAAAACCTTTTTTAATATAATATATGATTTCTTCAACAAACTAAATTAGTTGAATTATATAGAAATCAAAATGACTCTTTTGAAGAGAAAGGGTTGAAATTTGCTACATTTATTGAATCGGCTTGACTTCTTGGCCTTAAGGTCTTTACATATAGAAGAATTGGCTTCCATTATAATCTTATTAGAATGAATAGTTGATTTAACCCAAAAGGGGCTAAAATTTCATGCAATTGGCCTCAAGGGGAATTTGCCTGACCTCTAGGTGTAAATAAGTCCTAAGTTGATATTCCTATTGTGGAGTAGAAAGTGAAAGCAACATATTTGGACAATGTACACTTTTGAATGGAACCCAGCTTAGTGCAACAACATTCAATTTCTTACAAAAAGTAATCTCCAAAAATAAAGAAGATTCTCAAAAAAATTGTTTCATTCGCTGGTATTTAGAAAACCAACATTTACTTGTATGAAATGGAAATTCAATTCAAATTCATATTAATTTACAAGATGGATACGAGGATAGATAGATAATGACAATTCAAAATTTCTTTATGTATCATTATATTGGCACGTAATTATATGAATTAAGGTGTTATTACTCTAAAGCAAAGGTGTTACCACTTCCACCAAGTCAAATCCACATTGCATAAATACTAAATAAAAGTTCAGGATTTTTCCATTTCATGTATTCTAAGAAATAGTAATAGGAATAGAATTAATTGTCTTTTTTATTATTTATTTATTTATTTTTGTGCCATTTTCGTATATGCCATATAAGATCAATGTTCAAAGTATACATGTATGAATAAGGGGTTCCTCAAGCTTCATGCCATTCCTATAGTGTGGCAGCCATTTGCATTAATAAAGCAATGACACGATTTCATTTCATTTCATTGCCTTTCCTTGAAATTTCTTTTTACTATTGTAAATTCTTAAGGTTGAATTCCTATAAAACACTACCGGTATTGATTTGTAACACCACTAGATCTTTGGTGATCTAGTTTTGTTCTTCATTACACTGCTAACATTATGATATACAACATTGAAGACAAATTTTGATATGTTATGCCACAAGAATCCTAGCAAAGTAAACACATAAATAATTTTTTTGGTAACACCATCAATTTACTATTATAAAAAAATAGAAAAATTAGAAATGAGCCATGCAATCATAATATTATTCAAATGTCCCTTTTACAAAGTTAGATCGATGATACTTGTAATCTAAAATTTTGGGAATTTAGCGTGGAGCAACCTAAGATTATCTCCACTCTAACCCTTCAAAATTGTAAAATATTTTTTGTATTCAAATGAAATTAAAACCCTAGAGTAGTATTATCGTGAGTTCCATAAATTTATTCAAAACAAAGAAAAAGAACAAGAAATCAATGTACATGAATAAAAATTTGGGGATTGTTGTTTAGAAACCTCGTATTAAAAATAAAATAAAATAAAATAAAAAAATAAAAAAACATATCCTTTGAGTATACATGATGTCTTCTTTATATTGCAATGGGGTATTTTGGTCCTCCTATGTCTAAATCTTTTGATTACCGTAACATGATAGCAACTCTAGATAGTACAAATTAATCCAATTTGAAAAATGTATCACATGTCACTTTCTTATTGGTTGTGACCCATGAAAAAAAGAACTTGGACAACATGATAACTAACATAAAACTCCAGGGGTATGGGAGTTAGTACCAGGTTATTATAGAGTTATCCGTAAAGTTCCTCAAAAGTGGGTGAGTGGATCATAGTTTGAGTGAATAGTGACAGTAATCTTAAAAAAAGAACGTGTGTTGGGCACTAAAAAAAATGTAGATGCAAACTTTGAAAGCACCAAAATCAATGCTAAAAACTTCTCACCTAAGTTTCTATTATTCATTTTCACACATGAAGAAGGTGATTGCTAACCGTTTTTTTGGCAATTGATTCTCGCTTTATATACATGGACCGTCTCCACTCATTCATTCTTTTAATTTCCTAAAACTTCTCTCAATAGTTTTCATTTCTTCAAATTTGAGGCCCTCTTTACACTACAAGCGAGAAGTCGTGGATAAAACCTCACAAGGGCCATGGCTCATCCTTGAGAAGCCAATCTTTGAACATGACGGCCTTTGAATATAGTGTAAAGTGAGAAGGGGCTACAAAATAAAGTGCCAATTTAAAAAAAAAGTAAAGTTCTTACATATTTCTTAAAAAATAAAAAACGATTGGTTGTGAGAATTTTGCCCGAATGGCCCCCTGGATTTTCCGTTAGACCCGCCTCTTGAGGTGGGCTTGACGCAAAATTCGGGGGCCTTGAAAAATGTCTATTTTTCTTGTCACGAAGGACAAAAGTGTTGTTCATGTCATTTCCTCATCCTTTCGTCCCTTGGACTGAAATTTTTGAGTGCAAAGTGACATTCTTTGGTCTTCTCGATTTTTAAACCTCCCATTGGCTGAAATTTCTTTCTTCACGACTTCTCGCCTCTAGTGTAAAGAGACCCTTAGTCAAACTAAGGCCCACTCAACCTTTTAGTTTACGGATAACTCTAATATATGTGAATTTTCCAATAAAAATATTTTTAAAATTCTAATTCCATGTAAACAAATTTGATTTGTTTAACAGAAATGAAAGGGCGTAAAGAGTGTGACTCACCAGTTGCCAGTGTGAACAAGGCACCGATGACGACATCCAAGCACGGATGAAGTTTCCCACCGGGTGAGCGGGGACGCCCCACCGGAAGGGGCGGTGGTCGGGTCGCGTGGAAATAGGCTCCCCGGCGCTTCACCAGCACGGAACAACAGTCAAGCCACCTTCCGTCATCACTCGCCTTTAGCTCTTACTACTCTTCCGTCTGCCTCCTTCCCTTCACCTTCTTGTCATTCAACCATTGATAAGAAGTTCCATTGCTTTGCCAGCATTTTAACTTACTAATGCAGCAGCACCAGCAGCGCCTCCATCGCCACGCACTACTCACTCAGTCCGTTTTTCCTTTCAATCCATTCCACTAATCTACTCAGACACCCGTTCTTGACGACGGCGACGACGACGGTGATTGTTCGAACATTCGAACCGAATATTCCTGCGATCATCCTTGCGATTGATTGCTCAAACGAAGCAAGGTTTGAATGCAGAGTGACGGGAGATAGTCCGGCCGGCGTTTGAGTTCCAGACAGACAGACAGGGGAGCGGAAGCTGAAAGAGCGGTTTTCTTGAAAGAGCGGGGAAAGAGGAAGCGGCTGAGTGTGATTCTTGACTCTGCGAATGAGTGTGGCGGATCCTTATACGTAGCTGGAGTTTCGCAATACCATTGGTATGTGTCTGTATACGAAGCGTTGTCGACTCGCCAGGCGTTCGAGACACAGGGTTAGAAGGTATGTTCAATGTTGATATTATGTCAATTAACTACACGTTTGTAGATTAGGAACAATCAATATAAACATATCCAGCGTGTGATGAATGTTGTTCATGATGAGAGTAATGGCCAGATACTGTAGGGTTTCGGAGAGTTTTTGGTGTTAAAAGCATTATGCGAACTGTAATCAGGCTTTTGAACTGGTATGTTAATCTTGTTTAGAGCTTTTGTACCGGGGAATCCTGCTGATCACTTGCTTTGAATCATCTGAGTTGGAATTACTTGAGAGTTTAGTAAGCTATTTTTCCTTCAGTGATTGTAGGTGCCGAGAGACATTAAGGTCTCGTTTCCTGGTATGTTGTTGCGTTTGTATTTCATGCAGCAAGATTTCTAATGTTTTGAGCCGTTTAAGTATATGTAGTAGCGTTAATCATCCATCTTCCTCACTCTATTACGTCTAGTTGTAGTAAGAGTTAGTAGGTTAGGACAGCAGTGTTCGGTTTGTAGCTCTTTGGTTATGAGAGAATGATTTTCTGAAAATTTTAAGACTCGCTTGACTTGGAACTTTTGGATGGATTTTTTTGGTCGAATGTAGCAATGAACTCGTGCACAGTACATGCCCCTTGTGTAATGTGAACTGTAGATTCACGGTTTTTTTTTTAGGATTTCGTACGTCGAGTTGAGCTGCGAGGATCTGGCATGAAATTTAGCTGTCTGGTATGCACAGTGATGGTTTTCAGGGTCACGAGTATTCTCCTGTTTAAGGCGCCTCATGCCTCACTGGTGTACGATGCCTCAGTCGGTTCCAGTTCCAGGCTGTATCAAAGTGCAGGAAAGCGGATGTAGGAAGTGGTCATTTCTTTTCAGATCTCTCGAATATTTTCAGTTGTGTGAGATTAGAAATAGTTTGCTGATTGTGAAGTGTTTACAATTTGTGAAGAAGTTTGAAAAAAGTTTTGGTCATGGATTACTACGGTATTCTGGATGGTGTGTTAGTACTTCGAGAAAACATAACGTGTATGCAAGGAATACGGTTAGCGAATCAAGATCCGTATGTTTGTTCGTCTATTACTGATGACCACCGTTTCAAGATGCCATGAATAAATTTCCTGATGGGCCCTTGTACCTTAGTTGCTTCGTCTTACTAGACGTTTACTCATGCTTCTTTGATGATCTATTTTCGAATATTCCTGATTAAACTTGTGTGCAAATTGATAATGTCTGCCTCCCGCGTTCTCTGGTTTTTGAGAGACTGCATGAGGCATGTTGTTTTGAGGATATGATCATCAATTGTGTCTTTTTTTCGAAAGGAGTTGCTGTAAATAGCCCTCATGAGTTCTGTTTTGTACTGTGCCAGCTGACTGCGGGATGATTAGTACTTAATCGGCGTTGATGCTTTGGTGTGCAGGGAGGAGACGGGCTACCGCGTGGTTTAGTAGCTTGAGATATCCAGCACATTGAATATCCATTCGAGGAACCTCTCGAAAATCAGAGGAAGCAGACGAGGAACAAAGGACGGAATCAATACGCAGAATATTTTTCAGCGACCTCTTTCAAAATGAGTTGCAATGGTTGTCGTGTACTCCGTAAAGGTTGCAGCGACAATTGCGTCCTCCGTCCTTGCCTTCAGTGGATCGAGAGCTCGGAAGCCCAAGGGTATGCCACTGTATTCGTGGCCAAGTTTTTCGGCCGCGCCGGTCTTATGGGCTTTATTAGCGCCGTGCCGGATAATCAGCGCCCTGGTATGCCTCGATTCCTTCGTGCTACTTTGCAATCACTGTTTGTAAAAAGGTCCTTGAATTCTTAAAGTCAATATTTTGTGATGTACATTTTCAGGAAAGAATGAATATGCGGTTAGAAAAGTTTGAGGCATCACTTGGAGGTCGCAGTAGATCTTCGGCTCAACCTTCGTAGCTTGTGATTTATTACTTGCCTACCAAGCCGAGACTCATATTCCATGTCCTTGTTTCATGAAGTTAACTGAAAGTAACCATGGCTTGTGTTTTGCCGATGTGCAGCGTTGTTTCAGTCTCTTCTGTACGAGGCCTGTGGACGAACAGTGAATCCAGTGTTTGGCGCAGTGGGTCTCCTTTGGAATGGAAATTGGCAAATCTGTCAGGCGGCTGTAGACACAGTTCTGAAAGGCGGCCAACTTCGCCCTCGGTCTCCCTCCAGCTGCTTGCCTGCAAACTTGAGTTCCTCTGCACCATATACTCCGGCATTTGCCACTTCTGCGAACCTCCCCATTCCCATGGTTGGTAGAGTCGACGATCCTACTCAAATGACAATTCCCTTATCACCGAACGCATCGACAGACAATTCTTTCGATCGACATGCTATGAACCTCGGTATTGAAGTGCCTGCAGCTAAAGGCCTGGAGCTTAAAGAACGTGAAACAAATGGTCGTCGCAACAACGACTACAGTAATGGTTGGCGTGGTGAAGCTGTCTTAGGACGAAATGTTGATCCGTTTTCCACTTGGCAGAAAGATACTAAGCAATGTGACAGCTGGAACCATTTACATATGAATGCAGAGACCCAGAGGGATGGGTTTGGGCAGGAGGTTCTGTGCGAGTCGAAACAAAGAGGTGTGCAATTTGAAGGCCCGGTGAATGCAGCTCCCCGGAGGGTCAGGGCTCGTATGGAAGCAAGTTCAGTGCCTCCTTTGGGCTTTGGTGAAAGAGTGTTTGAGGAGTTACCGGTGCCAGCTGATGGAGGTGAGCAGCTTGAGCTAGATTTGACCTTGAAAGTGAAGGGAATGAAGGGTGACAAGTTGGTGGGAACCAAGAGGCTTTCCAGTCCTTGTGACTCAGTGAACTCTGAAGGATCCGTTACTAGTCTTGACACTACGCTTCGTGAACCTTCAAAGCTACCCAGCTGGGCATTAGAGATCACTCATACGCCAGCACGCTCTCGTAAGCTTCTGCCCCTTCTGCAGTAAGTACGTGAGAGAGACCATGGGCAAGATGCTGGTCTGGAGTCTGGACCTTCTACCTCCTGTGTGCAGTCGCTCATTTCGACTCTGAACAAAGAATTTTCAAGGCTCTTTGTGACGTCTGAGACAGAAGTGGCTTCAAGTGCATTGATTTCAACCACATAACCGGAGGTTGAGAAGATACCCAGCTGACGACAAGGTTCATTCAATCATATCTCATGATCTAATACTGTTCATCAACGAAGTGTGGTTTTGCTCTCCGGCTTTCATCAGTTTCAATTTCTTAATAAGTGATCTGCGGTTCATCAGAGACTCACGACCTGCAGTAGTTAGCCTGCACAAGGTCAGATCTTAATTAGAATGAGTGTGTAGTTTGCGGGAATTTCATAAAGTGAAAAACTTAGGAGACTTGGACTGTATACAACCTTAGAGGAGTATTTTGTCCTTGATTTTGTAGAGATGGATGATGAGAAAACATGAATGGAATTGCGTGGAGTTTCCCAACTGATTTTTTTGTAATTACCGTAGTAGGAAGGCAGGGTCGGCACTTTCATGTCGAATAATTAATTAAAGTTTGAAAAGTAGGGGTCGGCACTTTCAAAAATAATTATTAAAAATTCGGCTATTAATAACTAACATTGAATTTTACTAGCGGCTACACGTTTTCCTTTGTTTTTTGTCTACAATTTTTGTTGACTTCATTTTTGTTGATTTCGACAAAATACTTGATAAATTTATTTATTTTTTCGGCATTTTTTTTGGGAATTATTTTCTGCCGACCCTGCCTTCCTACTAAGGTAGTCTGATGCATTCAATCTTTCGTACTGAAAAGAAGAACTGTATAAATCATGACGTAGACCTATGATATGCATCTTGGATTTTTTTAATGTCTGAGTGTATCAATGGAGATGTGAATCATTTGGTGGTTGGATTGTTTGAGCTGAGGAGAGACTGCTGCGCAATGGTGAGACACTAATCTAATAGGTTCCATTACTACCGGTACTGTAGAATGATGTGTTTCCGATACCAACCAGTCTTACAGGGTTCCCAGGATCCAACACTCAGCGGATATGCAGCTTCACTTCTCCTTATCCCCTAAGGATTAAGAATTCGTTTTTTTTTCCTTCTTCTGGACACAAATGATCACTTTATTGTCTCTGCCACACCAAGGGAGAGACTATGAAAGCGCTTTGTTTTTAAGGAGTTACATGGTTGAATAGTACAAACAAGGTGTAAAAATAAATCTAGGGTAAGAATAGTACAAACAAGGTGTAAAAATAAATCTAGGGTAAATTCAAGGGCCGAATAGTACAAACAAGATGTAAAAGTAAATGTAGGATAAATACAAAGGCTAGGATAAAAGTAAATTTAGGATAAATTCAAAGGCCAGGGTAAATACGAAGGCAAAGACTATGTGAAGGGTAAATACAAAGGCAAAGACTACGCGACTAGCCGCTTGTTAAACACTCCAAAAGGGTACAACAACTAGGCGATTCATGGTTTTAAAATGACAGATCCAATCTCATATTGTGGGAAATGTAATTCAGAGGGACCAGATTTTATATCATTGCATCTTAAAGTACTTTAATATCATGAACACAATAATATTTAATATCATACAAATTGTTTACGACACTGACCTTAACCCTACACTCAAACGACCATTTTCTGCTCGGAAACTGCTCGGAAACATATTTCTGTGTATTAGTATGCCTATAACATTGCACCTAGGTACACTAGTGTAAAGGGCTCCCTATTTCACCAAAAATGACCACCAAAAAGTGTCCAATTCCACCAAAAATTTAGATCTTTGGTGGAACTAAACACTTTGTGTTGGTCATTTTTGGTGAAATAGGGAGCCCTTTGCACTAGTGGTAGTACTTAAAAAGCAAATATATATTATATATAGTGATTTAAATTATTTTTTAAAACCAAAATATTCCACCCCGAACATAATCCCATCACCACCAAAGTCTAAAATATTCATATAAATTGTGGTTTATGACTGTATTCTCCACCCTACCCTACTTTGAAACCACCCTTAAACAAGCGACTAGTCGCGTAAGTCTCTGCCGCAATATTTATCCTACATTTACTTTTACAGCTTGTTTGCACCGTTCAACCATATAACTTCTTGAAAACAAAGCGTATTTGTGGGGCAAATACAATAAAAAGAAGAAGAAGAAGAAATTGGTATAACTGTATACCAATTCTTCTTCATGTCACTATAGCACCGGTCTTTTTATGTACACACTACTGACTATTTATAACTAAAGCCGCTCATAAGCCACCTCATGGGCGTTTTAGTTACTGTACCATTTACTTACATGTCCTCAACTCATAATTAAGGTAGGCGTACCTTAAACCACCACAACACCCAAAACCACCAATTTCTACACATTTTCTTCATTTTAGGGAGGAAATGTAAATTGTCGGTACATGACTTAACTTTTGAGCAATTAATGCATAAGTCATGTAATTAATGAAAGCCTACACTTCCTTCTTGAAATGAAAGAGGGGTGTAGAAGTTGGTGGGTTTAAGTGTTGTGGTGGTTTAACCCCTAAGTGCCCAATCAACCATATTATGCTTGATTTTTGGTCAAACGCCCCAAAACCAAGTGTTTTAGTTTTATTGTAGTTGGTGTTTTCATTAGATGTTTAAGTTAAGTTATGATACATCTTTTGACCATTGGGATTGGAGAATAGACTTCATTTGGAGATTTTTCACCGTCAATAAATTTGAGTTTGAGTGTCCAAAATACAAAGGGCTTTCTAAAGATATTCCAATCATAGGTCTCTTTTAATTTTTTCACTCTCAATTTTTTACTCCTTGTATATATAACTTTTATCTACCTTAAATATAAATTTTTATATTAAATTTGATTAAAATATATTTATTTTGAATTTTTACCTTGTTTACATGATAAAATTTGTAAATATTCAAAATATTTTCCAATCATGTTGAAAATTTTGTCATACCTTCATAATGTTGATGACTATCTATGAAAAATTATAAATCATACAATGTGATATTTCAAGTATGCAAATTATAGTGCTTTGACTTTTACAAAAGAGGTGAGGACCTTTAGGGGTTAAGGTAAGTTAGGTCTACCTTAACCCCTAAGCGCTCAAACGACCATTTTTTGGTCGCTGCCCGGAAAAAACGGGCTGCCTGGAACAAATTTTTTTTTTTTGAAAAAATAAAAAATATTTTAAAATACTACATCAAGTCTACTTTCCAACCCAATTTGAATTATGGCAATCCGAGTTAAACTCCACCCGGGAGAATTTTTCAAAGTAGATCACCTCAACATTGTCTTAGTGTTACAAAATTTGCTATTTGGGGAAAGTAATGATGATTCCTCCATCGTTTCTCTTGCTTTTTTGAAGTTTATGATAGATAGCCCAACTTTAACCAATCGTACTAAATTTTGAACTCTAAAATTGAAAATTATAATTTATACAAATTTTCGAAGGTTAATGCTTTTAAATTCATTAAAAAATGATCTAAAGATTATTTAGGAAGTTTGACCGTACGGATAATTTGTAAAGATGATACTCTACATTTTGTCTATTGAACCAACCTTCATCAAACATATGGAAGGCACATATTATAACACATCTATGTTTTGTCCAATACCCCTCGGGCTTTTAGGGGTTAATCAGCTCTTGCTCTTGAAGTGGAATCTTCATAGGCCGAATGCTGGATCTCGAAAGCTAGAAATCGGCTGAATTATTCATGGCCTGCCACCGGGGTCTCATATGCGATTCCCTGTGTGATTTCCCTGCGAGTCTCACTTTTCCCAGTGAGTCTTAAAGTTGCTTATTCACCAGTTTAATGTTGACTTACCTGCTTGTAAAAGGAAAGTTTAACACGTGTCAACTCTTGAGGCTCGGTGGGAAAAGTGACACTCACAGGGAAACGCACACCGGGAATCGCATATGAGACCCTGGTAAACGGGGTCAGATCAATATTAATTCACGTGACAGTACTGATACTCCGTATTACGGTAGCGGAGTATATATATTTCATAAACCCTGGGATGTCTGTTCAAAGGCATCAAAAACATCAAAACGATGAGGATATTCATCACCAAGTCGGAGCTTACTTCATCTCGAAGATATCAACACACCGACCGTACCATTTTCCCAAAGCAAAGTCATATCAGTAGACATGCCAATCACCGTGCACCTTTTTGATCTTTTATTTCTATTGAAATGCACGGCGATTAGCATGTCTACAAGTACTGATCGACATATCATCTAAGCATTCTCGAATTAAAATCACATTGATATGGTGGACATGCTAATCACCAATGCAAATGAAACAATCAACAAGGTGCACAGTACTGTGCCAAAGGTGCATGGTAATTGGCATATCTACAATACCATATAACTTAGTTCTTGAATACTCAGGCCAAAAGTTAAGGCATGTATGCTTGCAAGCTTTAATAAATCCTCAACTTCCCTTACAAATCCCTTGCCCAACCGGCTTCATTGTCATATGTTCCCGATTAAGCTCTTCGCTTACATTGTTGTTGATTCATGAGCCCTAGCTTCACAACCCATGCATACCAACATATATTGTTATTGTTGACAAGCTCGACTAGATTATCATGAATCAATTTATAATTAAACCGCTCCTGTCCTAGAGCTACGAGTCTTGCTTGTTAGAAGACAGAGAGACAGGATCATTGTATGCTCAAGGAGTATTGATGTCGTTCATTACGTTCACTTTGAATGTAAGGTGGATAGAAAATTCGATGTTAAACTAGTACAAAGTCTACAAAATCTTGCTAGTACGTCGTGAAGGACAGCCTGGAGAATCGTAGACAGACAAGCAAGAGCAATTAATGGGACCGAAGCTCTGGATTGCCCTTGTGGGCATCGATCTTGATGGTCGAAGGAACGCAAGCAGGCAGGAATTAATTAAGCTGCAGCAGCAACAAGCTTCGAAGCAGAGGATTGGATGCTGCAAGCTTATATATGACACCGACACCCCAATGATCCACGCCATGCACCATTCGTGCATTCGTTTCGGGTGTCAGATGGCAGCTGGGTGGACTGTATCCCAATGAAGGGCCAGATCGCTGCTCACTATCCATCGCTCAAGAACCACGTCATTATTCAAATGGCTCCCTCGTCATTATTACCTCGGCGTCCACCAGGCTCATCTCCACGTCACCCCCAGCTCTTCGCACGGGAACAAAAGGCTCCATTCCTGTCCTGCGAGACGACCCCACGGGCTGCTTCATCAGAAAGCCCGCCCTCCCACTGTAATCGATCACTGCAGCAGGTAGCACCGACACCGGCCTTCAAGCACGAGTATGCGATCACAAGTGTATTAATTAATCGCCTCACAGGCTTACACGGGAGCTCACTCCATTTTCAGCCAGCGTCAATGATCCTACATATATTGGAAACTCGCAGAGGCCACATGAGCCTCTCGCAGATCTGGATCATGGATGGTGGACCAACTCGGGGGGTGCACTGTACTAAACATGTACGAGTATACGTGAGTGCACAACAGGGGTATTAATTTGAACACAGCCGTATTACGTATACATACAATAAACACATTTAGAACTGAAAATATTCACGTATACTTACACAAAACATATATTTAAAACAGAATACATCTGTATACAAAAGGTATTTAGACACATGACCTCTCGTATACAGGGGGTTTTTAGAAAGGGTCATGAACGCACGTGATTCTCAAACATAATGTAGAGTGCACCCCCCGAGTGGACCAACTGATGGATCAGCTGCCAATACCAACAGGCCGGGAGAGATTGAGACATTCCCACATGGGATTTCATGTGGGAAGTGGGACAGAATTCATACAATTGTAAGTTTCTTGGGATGATTGTAGTGTATTTTAGATCTGGGAAAGTTACAATTGTAGGAAAATTTTCCGCCTTTCCCATGTGGGAATCTTGTTTTTGTGTGAGCACCATTGAAGTCGGCTGGCAAGTGCAGCCTTCGGTCTATCGAGGCTCCGATCTATGCGCCACACTTGTTCATCTTCTGGACAGACGATAACTACGCCGGCTTTCTAGCACTACAACAAAATGAGTCTTTTTTCAGTGGTCATTTTTCACTTGGTGAGTGTAACTGGTCACATAAGAAACCAGTTACAACCAGTTACACTCACCAAGTCACTGAGAAAAGCCTCATTCTGTTGTAGTGTAGGTCCTGGAGCTCCCTGCAACATCTTCAATTGCTCAGGGTTTGTGCCACACTGAAACAACGTCTGGGTGATGGGTGGAGGTCGAGATAAGGTGCTGTATGATCCCTCGGACACGAACTGGTGGTTGCATCTCAACAGTGATGTGATTGGGTATTGGCCTTCGTCGATCTATGCGAATGGCAAGCTGCAAGGAACGACCAGCCATGTACACATTGTAAATATCTTGTTCTTAATCAAATTACCAAAAAAAAATCGGTTTTGAGTTTTTTAATTTGTACAAAATATTGGTGACCGTATGGATAGAATCAAAAATTCATAAGGTACAACTTTTATTCACATATCAAGTTCAAAATACCCGTCTTAGTTACATTTTACAAGACATTTTTGAAATTCTTCAAATCCGAAGAGGGGTGAGCCCTTGCAGGGGTTCACCCTTTTGCTCTGACTACATGAAGCATAAAAAATTCAAAATATGTGATTTTTGAGGTGGGGCTATTTTGGGCTTCCAACTCTCCACCATCATTCTTTAGATAAAGAATTATCCAAAATTCTAGAATCCGCTACAACAATTCTCGTGCAACGATTCTTATTCCTAGATACAGCTTATGAGGGCTAAACGGAACTTTATGGACGAAGAGCATTCTTGAAAGCATTTCAAATAGAGGGTTATCAGGCTCTGATATCCCATCGCTGAAGAAACTCCAAGACAAGAGCTCATGCTCTTCGGCATGGTTGACTTCCGAGCTTCCCCAAAAGGTGAGGTACACCTCATCAGTGAGCTCCTTGGCCCAAATGTAATTGGAAATTAATGAACAACAGAGGCTGCATGGTTTCGTCACGCTGAAACCTGACCCATTCGCAAGCTACACTTCGATCCAGTATCTGGGACGAGCTATTGAAATCAATCCAAGCTGAGAAAAATCTGCCATTGGAGAAATCCGGGGCTGCATTGTACTAAACATGTATGAGTATACGTGAGTGCACAAAAGAGGTATTAATTTGAACACTACAATATTAAATACATATACAATAAACACATTTAGAATAGAAAATATTCACATATACTTACATTAAACATATATTTTAAATAGAATATATCTATATACAAAGATATTTAGACATATAACCTCTGGTATACAAGGGGTTTTTAAAAGGGGTCATGAACACACACTACAAGAAATGAGGGACTTGTGCACTAAGCATGTTCACTCAGATGTGACCAAATTCACTCAAAATCCCACTCTAGGCTGAGTGAACAAGTCCCTCCTTTCTTCTAGTGGCACGTGATTCTCAAACATAATGTAGAGTGCACCCCGGGGAGAAATACGAATAGTGGGTGACATAATTACCACAGCCGAGTTGTGCATGTATGTGGCGACATCATATTCTAATGCTAGGTTTTTTCCAGTTGCTGGCCTCCTGCTAGCTTCTGATTAGAATTATAATCTGTGTCAAAATACAATTCAAACCCTAAAGGTTGACTTCAAAATGTTTCACATCCTCTAGTCCCTTGTCCCAAGTGGTTTCACAACATATTGCATTGTAGAAAAGCAAAGGCGAATCCGCTGCCACCCGTGGTGGTGGGCTAGAATGTAGTATTGGGAACGTCCCGTGTGTTATCCCCAGTAGAATGTAGCTAGGGGTACATTTGCCGAGGTGAGGTTCTTGATACTACATGTGTCCCGTGGTGGTGTTAGTTTGATCCCCAACCAAGGCACGGTGTGTTGTGAATGTGAATGAGAAAGAGGTGCTCAACGAAGCCATCCTCCTAGTTGCTACATCTTGAATGCAGACCTTTTTCATGTTGGTGTTGCCAAAGATCCACCAATTAGAGTCATTAAGGCCGCAGGCCGTTACCAGGACGGTACCATCCACGTATCAGAAGTACCGGCAGTAGCCGTATCAGGAGTGTAACGGTACCGGTAGAATCAGTTGAGATTTAGTTAGTAGCCATTAACCCCACTAACTAATCTGTAACAGACAAGCAATTAGCACTAGGGTTAGTAGAGCAATTACTGTGCTCTGTATATATCCAGCTCAATGGAGCATTTGAATTTATCTGTTTTGTGGTCTTCAACCGATGATCCTCTACATGGTATCAGAGCGAGGTTGAATAGAATAGACGTCTTATTCCAGAGGTTAGAGCAAGCTGCGTCAACCTTAGTAGAATACAGAGCTATTAGTTTGAGACTAGCAGTAACAGTTCAGAAAGGTGACAGATACTAATCCTTCGTAGATGGCGTCTAGAGATAGCCTGATGGGAGATGCTTCCAAACTTGAAGGCAATCCAAACTACAGCATTTGGAGCTTTAAGCTGCGGAACATGATGAACAGGGATGACGTCTGGAAGTTGGTAGAACCACCTGTAGGGACCATTGCTCCCACCGATCCTGCAGAAATAGCAACTTTAGAAGTACAGAAAAAAAGGCCTTGACTATGATAGCTTTGTCCGTAAAAGACAACGTCATACCTTATATAGTGAACATTACAGAGCCTGATGAATGCTAGAAGGTTCTCAAAAACCTCTACGCAAGCAGTACCAATTCTAGAAAGCTGATGCTTAGAAGAAAGCTGGCCAACCTAAAAATGGAAGAAGGTACTTCCATGACCACGTTCCTACAGCAGCTAAAGGAACTTGTGAATGAACTCGCTTGTGCAAGAGAGAAGGTCGAAGATCTAGAGCTCGTTGAATACGTGCTAATGGCCCTACCTGACAGCTTCGAAGGCCTCGCCAACACTTTATTGTACATGCCCACACTTCCGACTCTTGCGGAACTGACGATTATCCTGATGCAAGATGACATCAGGCGAGAACTGAAAGGCACGAGACGCGGCGACAGCGAAGCGCTGTGACCAAGAACACAGGAAGATTCACCAACCGCAAATCCGGGACCAGCGGCCAAGACGGGCGACGGAAACTCAAGAAGCCCGGAAGCGTGTGCCATTATTGCGGCCAGAAGGACCATTGGATGCGGAACTGCCATGAGTTGGCAGCGGAGCTCAAGCGTAGAAGAGCGAGTAGAAGCGACAAGCCATCCGTAAACCTTGTCGACAATTTCGGCAGCAGTGACTCCGACTCAGACAACGACGACTTCCCCGAGATAGAAGAGGAGCCAGAACTAGCAGTCAACGTGACTGAACTCCACTTAGCTGATCGTAGCCAGAAAGGAAAGGAGGATGAGTGGTACATAGACAGCGGCGCATCGCGCCACGTGACTGGTTAAAAGGACCTCCTGATAAATCTAGAAGGTGGAAGTCGCTCCAAAATTAGTACAGCTGGAGGAGAAAAATTGTTTGTAGCGGGGAAAGGATCGGTGGAAATTCCTACCACCTCAGGAGAAATAAAGTTCGATGAAGTTCTTTATGTGCCAGGCGTAACCAAAAATCTACTGTCTGTGGGCACAATCACCGACGGGAAGGAGAGATACAAGCTCTTGTTTGACTCCGGGAAGGTGTGGGTACTCAAAAATTTCCCATCGCCAGAGCCACATCAAGTAGTGACCACCGGGAAGCGTGATCGCCGCAATGGTTTGTACAAATTTCGTCCTCCCAACACTCTTGTTAACAGCGCTGTCGTTGAGTCAAAAGAACAGGAGGCTCACCTCTGGCATTAGAGGTTGGGTCACGCAACATCAGGATTTTCAGACCCCACTGATTCTGCACTGATTCAGTGCGAATTCCGATATTTCAAGGGTTCGTACGATTTTCGCACTGATTCCGCATCGTTGCGTCATTCATCGCAACTACACTGATATAACACGATGTTCGTACAAGCGGATATAGTACTGATTCGACACGATTGATACATCCATTAAAAACGTACGAATTCAACACTCTTTATAGTCGTCAAATGTCGTGTTTTAATCGTCTTTAAAACTACACTGATTCAGTGCGTTTTTCGTCCGACATCATCTTTTCCATATCTAGATTTTCTTTTCTTTTTATATCTAAATTTGATCAAAATAGTATTATTAAAAATAAAAATAAAAATAAAAAGAAATTACTTTCCTCGTTACCCACTTCACCTACACGAAAATTGCCCGCACATGCAGTGGGGCCCACCATGGCTTCCCAAGCTCTATCGCCAACGGTGGGATTTGAACTCTCAACCTCCTGGTTACTATTCAAGTTCCAAACCACCAAACCACCTCAAACTCTTCATGCATAGAATGGAACTCTTTTGGTAATTATCAAACTTTTTTTTTCAGCGGATTTTGAATGTTTTTAACTATGTGAAAAAAACTTTTTTTCCAATTTTTTTTTTGCACTAGATTATGTAGGACGTTTTCTATATCTAGGATTTTTTTCATAATTTTTTGAATTTTTAAAATTTTTGCCAAAATCGTGATGGCAGATCATAGCTGTGAGCTGTTTTTTTTTTTTCAGCTGACTTTGAATGTTTTTAACTATGTGAAAAAAACTTTTTTTTCCAATTTTTTTTGCACTAGATTATGCAAGACGTTTTCTATATCTAGGATTTTTTTCATAATTTTTTGAATTTTTAAAAATTTTGCCAAAATCGTGATGGCAGATCATGGCTGTGAGCTGTTTTTTTTTTTCAGCGGACTTTGAATGTTTTTAACTATGTGAAAAAAACTTTTTTCCAAATTTTTTTTTGCACTAGATTATGCAAGACGTTTTCTATATCTAGGATTTTTTTCATAATATTTTGAATTTATTTATTTTTTGCCAAAATTGTGGTGGTTGTGAGCTATTTTTTTTTGTTCCTATGATGAAAAGTACAATGATAACCAATAATACCAAATTTGAATTCTAAAAACATAAAATGTTATTTCTTTGAAATTTTAATGTGTATTGCTTCTAAACTCTATAAATGAAGATCTAAAAATGTTTTGGGAAATTAAACCGGAAGTATAATTTAAAGAAGATTCTTGGAATATTCCAAAATATTCCAAAATAATATAAAATATTTTGAAAGATTCCAAAAGATTCCAAAATATAATATCTCATTTCAGTATGATTTATATAAAATTTAAATAATAATAATAAAAGCATGAATAAATAAATAAATAATAGATACTGAAATCGCACGAATATAATAAATGGCATTAATATGATACGTATACGATATTGAATTTGCATTAACTAAAACCGCACGTTATCCGTGTCTTATCAGCCATGTGATGTAAATACACGATTAACGCACGGATTCCGTCAAACACGACTTTCGTGTGGAAACAACACTTTTTTGATAATCATTGAAAAGACACTGCATCGACACTCTAGTAATGCATGTCACTTCCGTACCGTAACGACACTTCTAAATGCACGTAGGACGTGCGGAATCAGTGTTTAACGATAAACGCACTGAATCAGTGCAGAATCAGTGGGGTCGGAAATTCCTGATGAAGCTACAGAACGACTGCCTTCATGGCTCAGAAGCTTAAGGCCCTTGGTCTACCCCAGCTCTTGATCCCAAGCCACTTTTGTGCCAGCTGCCGCATCGGCAAGCAACATCAACAGCCCATCCCAAAACCAGCTAGGGAACATCACCAAAGGAGCGGCGCACTGATCGAAGCTCCAAGAACAACGCAGCCGCTTGAACTCGTCCACATGGACTTGTGTGGGCCGCTATCAACCAAGTCGCTCTCAGGTTCAAGGTATGTGCTCACAATCACTGACGATTTCAGCAGGTTCACCTGACTGTACTTCCTCAAGAGCAAGGATGAAACTTTGCAAAACTTCAAGAAATTTAGAGTAATGATAGAGTTACAAGCAAATCTCAAAATTAAAGCAATCCGTTCTGATAGAGGAGGAGAGTACACCTCCCAAGAATTCCAGAATTTCTGCGATGAATTTGGTATTGTACGCCAGTTCACCCAAAACTACACCCCTCACTAAAATGGTGTAGCGGAAAGAAAGAATCGCAGTCTACTAGAAAAAGCCAGAAGTATGGCCTTTGAAAGTCACGTTCCTGCTCATTTGTGGACGGAAGCTGTCTCTACAGCTAATTATCTCATAAATAGAACCTCCACCCGAGCAAACGCAGGGGACACTCCCTATGAGAGGCTAACAGGACAGAAACCTTCGCTTAGTCATCTGAAAATCTTCGGTTGTCGAACTTTCGTTTTGGACACCACTCCTTCTCGCAAGAAGTGGGCCCCGCGTTCCAGTGAATGCGTTTTCTTGGGCTATGATCCAAATTCTCGAGGATTCAAAAATTACCATAGAAAGTCTAGAAAAATCCTCATCTCAAAAGATGTCGACTTTGACGAGAGTACATTCCCATGCATGACCGGCCAAGCCACTGTGCAAACGCCAGAAGCCCAGTCTGACGACTGGCCGACCTATTCTGACGAATCACCAACAGTCCCTGCCCATGGCTCTGCTAACCATTCCAGCGGTCAATTAGGTCCTCAATCAGAATCTCCATTAGCCTCTCCGGACTTCCTGTCCCAGAATCGTGCTCCTGAATCACAGGTCCCTAGGATCATGAGCACTGATCCAGCCATTGAAGATCAGACACCTGACCCGTTCCATAGAGCCTAGAGCGACGCATCGCCTTCATACTCAGCCGAACGGCCCAGTATCGCAGTAGAACCACTCCCTATCACTGATTTTTCAATAGAACTGCCGCTAGAACTCGATAGCTCTCGCATGGTCCAGGTTCCACTCCATACGTACCATCGCAGACAAACCTCGATACCTGCAGTGCTGCCCGATGTTCATCATCCCATCACCCGCAGTGGCCGCATTAGCAAAATCCCATCCAAACTAGCTGATTATCAACTCAATGCAGCGGATTTAGTCTCTGCAGTTCCGTTGCCAGACAGCGTTCATGCTGCGCTTCAGCATCCTGGTTGGTGCGCTGCAATGGAAAACGAATTAGACTCTATCTACAAGAACGATACCTGGGAACTGGTCTCATTGCCACCTGGCCAAAAAGCTATCTCAACCAAATGGGTCTACAGGGTCAAAACCAATGCGGATGGTTCAATAGCGAAGCTCAAAGTGCGCCTCATGGCAAAAGGCTTTCAGCAGAAAGCGGGAACTGACTACACTGAAATTTTCGCACCGGTTGTCAAGTGGAACACGCTACGTAGCGTGGTGGCACTTGCCGGTCATCGAGGGTGGAAAATCTACCACCTCGATGTAAAAACCGCGTTTCTCAACGCCGTGATCGAAGAAGACCTATACGTCACACCACCACCCGGTTTTGAGTGCCCGACTCATGCCAATTTTGCCTGCAAGTTGAAAAAGGCCCTCTATGGCCTTAAACAGGCGCCCCTGGCATGGTACAGCAAAGTCGACGGTTACTTACTCAGCCAGGGTCTCCACAAGTCCAATGCCGATCATAATCTATACTACTTCGAGGACAACGGGAAGCTTACACTGTTAATCTCTACGTCGATGATGTTTACATCACCGGCGACAACACTGAACACATCGCCCAAGTACGAGCTGCCATTCAGTCGGAGTTTGAAATGTGTGATCTCGGCTTGCTCTCTTACTCCCTGGGGTTGGAGTTCTTGTTCATGGATTCAGGGATTCTTATCACACAGCGACAGTACGTTCGTGAGCTACTTTCTGACTTCGGTCTGGCAGACTGCCGGCCTGTCCAAACTCCGATGACTGAGAAGCTGAAGCTCGAACCAAAAATGGGAGCTCTATTCACAGACCCTACACTCTACCAGCGTATAGTAGGCAAGCTGATCTTTTTGACGCATACGCGTCCCGACATCTCATTTTCTATTAGCATGGAAAGTAGATTCATGTGCAAGCGCCAGGAACCTCATCTCCAAGCGGTCAAGCATATCTATCGATATCTCAAAGGCACCACCGAATTTGCCCTGTTATACAAGCGCGGGGAGGGTGACAATATCTGTGGCTTTACAGACGCAGACTGGGCTGGAGATCTTCATGACCGTAAGTCCACTACAGGCTTTGTCTTTTTTCTAGGTAGCACACCAATCACATGGAATAGTAGGAAACAGCCCACAGTTGCGTTGTCATCAACAGAGGCCGAATATATGGCAGTTACAGAAGGAACAGAAGAGGCAATCTGGTTAAGAAGACTTTTTGGAGAATTAAAACTGCAAGATCTGAGGTGTCCAACAACCATTCATGGAGATAATCAAGGAAGTCTTAATCTAGCACATAATCCTGCTTATCATGGAAGAACGAAACATGTAGAAGTAAGGCACCACTTCATCAGGGAAAAAATCCTATCAGGAGAAATCAGTCTTGAGTACGTTCCCACAAGAGAACAGTTAGCTGACATTTTCACAAAAGCACTGGACAAGATAATCTTTGAAAGAATTCGAAAGCAATTAGGATTGGTAAGAATTGACACAACAGAACAGAAAGGTATGATCCAAAGTAACCTGTAGCTTCTTTTTTATAGAGACGGGATACTACGGTCCATAGTACTCAGGGTCCTCCTCTGAATCGGAAGACAACCTTCGATAGATACGTAAAAGGGAACAGGTCCCAACCGCAGCCTAGAAAATCTAACTCTGGCCTCTAACTCACGCATATCCTCCATTAGCAGAAATTGGTAGTTTGCTATCTCTAACCTCAAGCATCCAGTAGAAACTAACCTATCTAAGTCGCCGTAAGTTCTGGCCTCCCGGCACTCAGACGAATCTAACAAGATAAAACGTAGAGCATTCCATTCGAGAGTTGTTCCAACAAACCGGCTCCACTGTCTACTGACGCGACGAAGACTGAGAAGCTTAGAAGCCAAAGGAGACCGGATAAGTGCAGGCCAAACCCTATCCCTAACGACCTGGTCCGGCAACGTTGGGATAAGACTGCCCGAATTCGATTCGCCACCCGCATGCTCTCCATCAGCGTCCCCGAAATAAGAACGTGAGCAGTCACCATCAGCAGAAGATTCCCCGCAAGAATCAGACCCGTCACCGACTAAGGAATCCAAGAACAGTTGCCAAAGCGGCAAGGAAGCGGCATCTGCAAGTTTCTGAAAAAGAAGACTCAAGACCTAGAGGCTGAAGAGGAGAGTTTGCCAAAGAGACAAACCAGTAACCAATGTGTAAAGAAACTCCACCGAACGCCTCTGAGGAATCGACATCTTTGCCAACTACGCCCAGTGCCGTAGTCCCTGGAGCGAGGGGGGTGTTGGTGTTGCCAAAGATCCACCAATTAGAGTCATTAAGGCCGCAAGCCGTTACCAGGACGGTACCATCCACGTATCAGAAGTACCGGCAGTAGCCGTATCAGGAGTGTAACGGTATCGGTAGAATCAATTGAGATTTAGTTAGTGTCCATTAACTCCACTGACTAATCTGTAACAGACAAGCAATTAGCACTAGGGTTAGTGGAGCAATTACTATGCTCTGTATATATCCAGCTGAATGGAGCATTTGAATTTATTTGTTTTGTGGTCTTCAACCCATGATCCTCTACATTTCATATAACTCATGGCTCCACAACTCCCTCTAGAATCATTTGTCCTCGCTTCCACGTTCATAATTAAGGAACCATTGGTGGGATTGTATGCAACATCTCCAAATGCCTTGAGATTGTCGTCTGGGAAGAAGGGGAACACGATTTGCGTGTCTTCACTCATAGCTGAGAGAAGGACCGCAAACAGCACGATGAGATGTGCAAGAGTGACGACATTAGAGTTAACCGACAAGAGTGTCTCAAAGTGGAAACTCACCTCATACTCATCTTCAATTCATTTTCAGTTCAAAAAGACAGCAAAACTAGTCTATAGTGGGTTGGAGAATAATCTAAAGCAAGACCATGCGCCACCACAGGGTGTGGAACTCGTGACCTCCCCAATGCTAAAAGAGAGTTCCAATTTGCTCCCCCAAGCCAATAGCCCTGAAATATTCATGAACAATGATTGTCAGAAAATTTAATTATAGAGAGGAAACTCCTCTTCAACTCATCTTCAACTCCCCTTCTATTTTTGGTTGACTCAATTGATTACAGTCTTTGCATCAATCACTATGGGTATCAAAGCTCACGCTTTGTCACTACAAGCAAATCCGTCGCTTTTCACTGTCATGAAATCGAGGAAACCCTTGTCTTAAGTGACCAAAATTGCTCACCAACTTTGTACTATGCGACCAACAACACTCACCAACTTTAGAATGGCTCAAAATAGCAGTGAGAAACGATCAGTTTCCTTGTAGTGTGTATTGCAACGTTTCTTTCATCATTTTGGCTTCATGCAATGTTTTTTTTTCTCTCTTATGTACTTGACCCTAATATGTAAAGTTATTAAGTAATGGTACAGAAGGCCTCAACCGCCGGCTGTAGCTGCGGCACCGGTATAAATAGCACAGTGTTCTCGTTGGAAGATTGGCTAGATCTTGCAAAATGCCGTTGCGCTCCCAGATTGTCAAGAACCTTTCAGACGTTTGCAATCACTGTTCACAGCTTTTACATCCCTGGTTGAGCTTCTAAGACAAATTCAATGTATTGCAGAAAATAGTGAGCTACTCTTAACTTTCCACATGTATCTTCATCAACGAAAGTTGCAGCTTGCAACTACATGTGCGTGGGACAAGAATCACCTCTATATATTTCATAACCAAATTGAATTTCCAATGCTAGGTACTCAAACTGAAAGGGTAATGGCCACAACTAAGGTCGAGACACCTAAAACGGATCAAATAAGACATGTACTATACTTGGGATAGATGAATCGATATTTTGATTAATTTTCTCTTTTAGCACTACAAAAATTAAGAATTTTTCATATTTAATTAATTAATTTTGATAATTATTCGAGTAAGTACAAATTTTTAAAGTGCGAAGTTGTAGGTGTACCAAAAACCGATCTTATGTTCTAATGTACAAATGAGGTACATCTTCCCTTTCAAAATCTAGAAATTAGGCTTGCATCAGGAATTTCCGACCCCACTGATTCTGCACTGATTCAGTGCGTTTATCGTTAAACACTGATTCCGCACGTCCTACGTGCATTTAGAAGTGTCGTTACGGTACGGAAGTGACATGCATTACTAGAGTGTCGATGCAGTGTCTTTTCAATGATTATCAAAAAAGTGTTGTTTCCGCACGAAAGTCGTGCTTGACGGAATCCGTGCGTTAATCGTGTATTTACATCACATGGCTGATAAGACACGGATAACGTGCGGTTTTAGTTAATGCGAATTCAGTATCGTATACGTATCATATTAATGCCATTTATTATATTCGTGCGATTTCAGTATCTATTATAATGCAAATTACTTTCGTACAACATCCGTGTACAATATTTTAATATATTTTTTGGAATCTTTTGGAATCTTTCAAAATATTTTATATTGTTTTGGAATATTTTGGAATATTCCAAGAATCTTCTTTAAATTATACTTCCGGTTTAATTTCCCAAAACATTTTTAGATCTACATTTATAGAGTTAAGAAGCAATACACATTAAAATTCCAAAGAAATAACATTTTATATTTTTAGAATTCAAATTTGGTATTATTGGTTATCATTGTACTCTCATCATAGGAGCAAAAAAAAATAGCTCACAACCACCACGATTTTGGCAAAAAATAAATAAATTCAAAATATTATGAAAAAAAATCCTAGATATAGAAAATGTCCTGCATAATCTAGTGCAAAAAAAAATTTGGAAAAAAAGTTTTTTTCACATAGTTAAAAACATTCAAAGTCCGCTGAAAAAAAAAGTTCGATAATTACCAAAAGAGTTCCATTCTATGCATGAAGAGTATGAGGTGGTTTGGTGGTTTGGAACTTGATTGATAACCGGGAGGTTGAGAGTTCAAATCCCACCGTTGGCGATAGAGCTTGGGAAGCTATGGTGGGCCCCACCGCACGTGCGGGCAATTTCCGTGTAGTTGAAGTGGGTAGCGAGAAAAATAATAATTTTATATTATTTTAATATTTTTTAATAATATTATTTTGATCAAATTTAGATATAGAAAGAAAATAAAATCTAGATATGGAAAAGATGATGTCGCACGAAAAACGCACTAAATCAGTGTAGTTTTAACCCCTAAGTGACCGAACGACCATTTTATGGTCGCTACCCTTTTTTTACGGGCTGCCCGAGATGAAAAAAAAACTTTTTTGAAAAAATAAATAAATTTTCAAATAGGAAATCAAGTCTACTTTCCAACCCAATTTGAATTATGTCAATCCGAGTTAAACTCCATCAAGGAGAAATTTTCAAAGACAAACACCTCAACATTGTCCTAGTGTTACAAAACTTACTATTTCGGGAAAGTAATGATGTTCCCTCTTTGAATTTTTTTGCTTTTTTGAACTTTAGAATAGAATGTCTAGTTTCAACCAATCATACCAAATTTCAAATTCTAAAAATAAAATTTGTAATTTTGGTGAATATTCAATGATAAATGCTTCTAAATTTGTTTAATGAGTATCGAAAACATTTTTTGAAAGTTTGACTGTATGGATAATTACTAAACATCGTGCTTCTCATTTTCTCTTTTGAACCAAACTTCATCGAAGTTGTAGAAGCAACATTTTATAGCACATTTAGGTTTGGCCCTTACCCCCTCTGTCATTTAGGGGTTAAAGACGATTAAAACACGACATTTGACGACTATAAAGAGTGTTGAATTCATACGTTTTCAATGGATGTATCAATCGTGTCGAATCAGTACTATATCCGCTTGTACGAACATCGTGTCATATCAGTGTAGTTGCGATGAATGACGCAACGATGCGGAATCAGTGCGAAAATCGTACGAACCCTTGAAATATCGGAAATCGCACTGATTCAGTGCAGAATCAGTGGGGTCCGAAATTCCTGATGTGATTGGTTTTGTGTACCTGGTCAGGAATGGGTGTCTCAATCTTATTGCAGGAATGATACTTTGTTCTATCTAGGGTAGAGACCTTGCCCACTATAAGCCATGGACCTTCAAACTGAACACTAGTCGTAGAACTGTCGTTTTTCATTCTCCACTTTGTGAAAACAGTGAACAGTGACGAAATATTGTGCCTAGATTTTTGTCTTCTTGTGACCAAAACGACTCATCAGTATTGACGCAACCCATGTGTCTGACGCGATTTTATTCTTTTTTCATTTAGAGTAAGTGAAAAACAACACATTTTCTACTAGTGTGAAACTGGTTCACTGCAAGGGCTACACTGCTATAGCCAGGCTATAATGAAGTTGCTGTTGGTGAAGTCAACTGTACTAGCCAGCAACCTCATAAGCAAGAGCTTCCAAGAGTGGGTAAGGTAGAAGCACCCAATTCCGACAATGTACCCAATGCCGATAATTTCTATACAAGGTAGTCATTTCAGAACGTAAATCTAAACACGTCATAGAGCCCTTATTGTTTGATGACTAAAATGATAAACTATCTATGGTCTATCTAGATTTACGTTCTAGGATGACTACTATGTCAAGAAATTATCGGCATTGCATTGGGTACATTGTCGGAATTAGGTGCTTTTACTTTATGCCCATTTTGTGTCAGCCGGCCACTTGGACTCGAATTATGGCCATCAACTTGAATGCGCACCATCGCTACATGGGGAGTCAATTGCACTCTTTACATTAACCCCTAAACGTCCTCACCCCTCTTTAAATTTGGAAGTTTTGCAAATATGCATTGTAAAATGCAACACAGGGGAATATTTTGAACTTGATGTACATCAATTTTAGATTTTATCCATACGGTTAGCTCTGCAATTGCTATCACCAATATTTTGTATAAAATTTGAAACTTAGAATTGAAAACTCTTTTGTAATTTGATTAGAAATAAGGTATTGACAAATTAAACATGAAATTTGTTGTGATTGGTTGAAATGTAATACTCTAAATGTAATGATTTTTGGAGATTTTTTGATTGCTTAATTTTATGAGTTGACTTTTTTAGGAGCACTTTTGCACTTTTTTATGATTTGGGGTGAATTACTACAACATGAAATGAGGCATGAAAATTTTACTAATCATCCCTTCTCTAATTGGATCACACATGCATGAAACTAAGTCCCCATAAAATATATAGTAAAAAATCCACACTGCAAAAAGTCAATATCAAATGAGAAAATTATGTTTAATTATTAAAAAAAAATAAAAAAATAATAATAATAATAATAATAATGTTTAATTCTGTACATCGTCCACTTTCTGGACGGTTGCAAGTTTAGGGGTTAAATTTCTCCATATTCAAGCTTATTGTTCAGTTCATTGTCAAAGTCACTCAGGGGGGTTTCACACTATGGCCGAAGGTCGAGAGTCCGTTGGTTTCCACCAATCAAATTGCAAGAAACCATGGTTTCGGCCTCTCGACCCTTCACACTAGAGGCCAAAGTCCAAAGGCCGTGGACCTTCAAAATGCTTACATGGCAACACTTTTTGACCAAGGTGACGGCCTCTCGACCTCTCGTTTGGGTCCTACATTTTGCAAGACCCGTCACCATGGTCGAGAGGCCGTCGATTTCTTTTCATAAAAAATGAAAACTATATTTTATGCCTATTTTCAGTAGATTTCTTTGGACTCTCAACAAAGTTTGGACTCTCAATTCCCACGGCCTCTCGACTTGACGGCCATAGTGTGAAGCGGCCCTCACATACCACACCATACCCTGTCTTCCACCAAAATCTTACAAAGGCTACGGTAATAGACATTCAAGCAATTAATTATGCCTGTTTGACCATGATACAGAGTGAGCGTACAAAGGCAATGAGTTGTAGAGCTATTTTGAATCATTGGAGGCTCGTGTGTGGCAGATTCAATTGAGTCTGTGGGTCTCAGGGATTTCTTTTTGGTTTTTAGGAAGTGCTAAAGTGGCGACATAAAACACGAAATGGTGTAGTCAAATATTTTCATCTTTTTCCATATTTTGGATAGAATTATCTTTGCATTTACAGATTTGGATGACTTTCATTAAAAAAAAATTGGCAATTTCATCTAATTTATTTTCAACAATTGAAACAATTTAGCGCCTTCATCCATTTCTTGAAGCCAAATCATTCCTTAAGGCTTGGTACACACCAATTACTTTAGGTGCTTTCGGCGTTTACATGCGAAAAAAAACAAAAATTAGTAGTGGCTCTTAGAGGTTCTATACATTCAGTACCATGCACTATCATTCCCATGGCTTTAGAGTAGATGGTATGGAATATTGCACACCCAACAATACTTCATCAGCAATTAAGATAATAGGTGGAGGCTCAAGGTGATGAGTAGAGTGCATGAAGGAAAGGCATTAGGCATGAAGGTCGCTCAAAGAGGATTATTTTGTCGATGGAGCAACCATGACCAATGTACGGGGAGATTCAACAGTTAGTGTAAAATGAGCAGAATAGAATTGTCAAATTACCGGTTGAAACTTGTAGTTTTAGGCTAAAATCTGAATAAAATTTGTGATACTCAAGTGTTACCTAGATGGATTATGGGTAATAACTATCACATGGATTCTCGTCTAAAACCCGTTGCTTTTGTAAAATATTAAATTTTAGTTGATTTCCTTGGAAAACTCCCCGTTCAATGGCCACATGGGAACCCGTTGGGAACCATTGGGAACCCAAGGGACAATGTCAGAGCCGGGCAGGAAGAGGATGTCAGAATGCAATTTCCACACAGCCCTTGGCTCCCGGGGGTCAGTGTAAAATAGACTGACCTCATCTGTAGCCGACGTGGAGAGGCCACAAAACAGGGGTCATCAGCACGAAGTTAGTTGCAGATTGAGCTTGCTAATTAAATGTCGTTCTTGGGAAGATGAAACGCCCTGTTGTCGCCAAGCTTGAAATGGGGTCCCTCGTGAACTATTTGGACCCAACCTCGTTTTTGTAGCACCAGAATTTCTAGGCCAGAAGCGAAGGTTCGACACCTCACGATGTCCACCTTCCGCCATTTGTTTTTCCCCTTAATTTCCTTTTTATATTTGTCTTCTCCAACACAAATGGCAAGTTTCCAGTCTCCTCGCCCTCATTCTAAATTCCCCTTCCGACGTTAATGCAACAGGACAAAACCTGTCCCTTGTTTTGTGCATGTAGGGGTTCAATTTTAAAAATAACCCCCTCTTCCAAGGGTTTTATCGAAAGTCAACAAAAACATCAAATTTTTTTGGAATTTTGTTTAAAATTCCAGAGGGGGTCCTCTTAGAGTTTTAATCCCCTGTTCAAAAAAGTTCCCATTTCACTTACGCAAAGTGAATTTACAAATTCAACCAATCCCAAGAATGGGTCGGCAAATTGGAAGTCAAAACAGGAGCAAGTTTCCACTTGGAGGTGTGCAAGTCACCTACACAAAAAAAAAGCTATCACAGCACTAAATTGAATCAAACTCCTCAATTCTAGTTTTTGCTTTGTCGCCGACTCGCCGCATTTGTCGAAATTCTTCAACAAAGTATTCTTCCTAGCCATGCGAAAAAAGATAGTGTTGCTCAAGCTCTCGTTAGGAACATTTGATAACATTACATTTCTAAACAATCACCGATTATTGCCTTTAGGGTGAGTCACCGTAATTCAATATTCTCACACTCATTGTGGCATTAGAACAAGAGTGAGTACGTCACAATGATTGAGATTATTTGAGAATTCTTACAATAATGTATATTTGAGATGTATGTATTGAAATTAATGTGAGAACTGGCGTGAAGTCTCACACTAGTTGTGTGACTCACAGTAATGGCAATAATCGGTGTACGTAGTAGGAAAGTGGTCTTCGGACACTGAGGCCCATGTTGGTACTATTCATCAATATTCAAATACCTTTTTTCTACTAGTGTAAGTGTTGCTTAACAATTGTAACGTTGCTTTACTCCTTTATGATGCTTACAAATGTAGAACAATGTGTATTTATAATTAACAAAAACTAAAGTCTTCTTTTGAAGCCGACGTGAATAAACTGTCAGCTCAATCTGTCCATGAATCAATGTTCATTGGACAAAGAACCATAGATGAAGCTCCACTCGCCCTCATTTGAAGGCAAACACTCTAGTATCATGTAATTATGATCCAAGTAGCAATCGGAAGGCTAAGGCCATTTTCATGCATGAGGTCAAGGACGTTTCTCACTTCTATCATACGTCATTAGCCGTTATCACTTCTATTAAGGACCACTTCACACTATGGCCGAAGGTCGAGAGGCCGTCGATTTCGATCAATCAAATTGCAAGAAACCATGGTTTCGCCGTTTCGGCCTCTCGATCCTTCACACTAGAGGCTAAAGTCCAAAGGCCGTGGACCTTCAAAATGCTTACATGGCAACACTTTTTTTATCAAGGTGACGGCCTCTCAAGAGGAAGTTTGGTTCCTACATTTTGCAAGACCCGTCACTATTGTCGAGAGGCCGTCAATTTCTTTTCATAAAAAATGAAAACTATATTTTATTGGCTATTTTCAGTAGATTTTTTTGGACTCAACAAAGTTTGAACTCTCAATCCCACGGCCTCTCGACTTGGACGGCCATAGTGTGAAGCGGCCCTAACCCTTGGACGTCATTACCTAATTTAGAAAGAGAAGGTCCAAGTACACATCATGTGTCACGTGTGCATATATAATGCAGCCAAAGAAAATGAGTTATAGCGAGCTTAGATGGTTTTTAAATTTTAATTAGTAAGGTAGCCTCACTGCATGATCGACGTAGCCGGCTTTTTTCTTTTTTTTTGAAACAAATGAAAATAGGTTTCATTGCAGAGGAACGAATAGCCGGCCTCTTGGAATGAAAGGGATGAATGAATGAATGAATGAATGAATGCAAGATTCGTGTGGTGGACGGAATCTATTAATTGAAGACTGCGCCGCTAACGGTATCTGAGTGAGGTTCGACCGAATCAACAGGGAGGCTATGATGCAACTGTTCATGCGTTGAAGAGCTACTGTGCCCATATTCCAGCTATTATTATCGATTACTTCCACCGAAGATCTGCCTCTAAAGTCTAAACTGGATCGATCGCCACTCTACAGCGTGCCTGGATTCGAGCTAGTGACCACCCCACCTACGTTTTGTAATTTTTTAACCAAACCAGTTTGACAGACCAAGCACCACCAGAACAGGTTCAACTGAAGCAAGATATACTCCGTATATGTCAAAACAGGCAATATTGGAATGTCACACATTGCAAGTAGAGTACGTGACCGGTTCATAGCAAAACGTTTATTATATATTCATAAGTAACGAACTCAGGTGTGCTTACAGTCCACAATGCAGACTTGCAGCACTGTATGTTACTGCAAAGTGAGTTTCCATGGTCGTTGCAATGTGGCTATGAGTAAAAGTGTTTGGCCCCCATCATCAGCAAAAAGTTAAGAGTAGTAGCGGTTAACTAGCTAGTTGATTGTTGTTGACAAAAAGAAACTAGATCTATATAACTTGGCACACCATTCTCGAACATTAATTCCTCATATGGTACAGGAGGTTTAACTTCGAGCATCGTAGAATCACCGCATTGATCGACGCTCCGGATCGTCGATCGATCAGCCGTAATAAGCAATGTAGGCGGCGGCCTCGGAGAAGAACCCGGTGGAGAATCCGTCGGTGGCGCAGTTGCCATGACCGCACTTCGCGGTCTCAGTGGCCATCACTGTAATCACATTGTAACTACACAGTCCATTGCACATGAGATCAAGATTTCGAGCATTCAAAGAAAGATCAATACACGAAAAAAAATAGAAAAAAAAAGCGTTATTCCTCTGCAAGACCGAGAAATCATTCAACTCTAATTCACTGACAACCTGAACAACCCTTAAGCGTTCTAAAACGCCCAATATGGCCATCTGCATTACTTGACTTTGCAACGGTAGCATTTTCTCAGATTCCTGATTGCAATACATCATTTTAAAGCTCTTTTTCTGTAGTACAAGATCAAAAGTGTCGATCGTGTCAAACTGAAATCATTTTCACACAAACAGCAGCAGGGGTCAAATTTTCCAAGGGACACCACTAGGCAGAAGAAATGAAAGGTTCTGTACCTGAGGTCACCCATGACTTCGTCGAACCACAAACTCTGGTTACATCTGTTGCACGAAGATCGGTTCAGAACTTGTCAATAAAACAACCTCCATTGAATCAAATCTTGACACTGAATTCATACATTGCACTGACTGAAAGAAGATCATCAAGACAGCCTGATTCGCTCGATCAGACTCCCATTACAAGATCCATCATCGGCTCAGTTGAAACTGTACTGGAACGGCCAAACTTACGTGCAAGTCGCCCGGCAGCCGCACTTGGGGCAGCAGCCGCATGAGCCTCCGCAAGACATGATTGATCGATGCAAGTTCGGTCACAAGATTGGTGATGTATCGATGATCACACGAAGAGCGGAAAGCGATCCAAGGGAAGAGCACACCGACGGCGATGATCGCGAAGAGAAAGCGGAAAGGAGAATGACAACAGGGTCTATTTGTACAGACGGGGCGGCGACTGTTGGTCGGCTATTTCCCGGGTGGCGGGCAGCGGGCAGGCGGGCAGGTGGGCGTGGATAGAGGAATGTCCGTGACCCAAAAATAAGAGAGGCAAGGGATCAAGTGGCGCAACATAGACATCCACCATTTGTTGGGGATTTAAAAAAGAAAAAACAACGCTTCTGGTATCAATAGCGTCCGTTTTCCTTGTCTTGTTCAATACGTGCGGCACACCCAGTGTTGTTTTCCCTGTTTTTAGAAAATAAGTAAACCCCAATTGTTTCCATTATCATTCTTTTTTATGCCCAACAAGGGGAGAGACTACGAAAACGCTTCATTTCAAAGAGTTACAGGGTTGGACAGTAAAAAAACAGGCTGTAAAAGTAAATCTAGGATAAATATTATGGGCCGCTTCACACTATAGCCGTCCAAGTCGAGAGGCCGTAGGATTGAGTGGCTAAACTTTTTTGAGGGTTCAAAAAATGGGCTGAAAATAGGTAATAAAATATCATTTTGAGTTTTTATGCAAAGAAATTGATGGCCTCTCAACCATAGTTTGGGTTTCCATTCCCATCCGACCCAATCTTCCTTCCAGAGTCTGTCACATTGGTCAAAAAAGTGTTGTCATGTAGGCATTTTGGAAGACTACGGCCTTTGGACTTTGGCCTTTAGTGTGAAGGTTTGAGAGGCGGAATTCATGCCGGTTTCTTGCAATTTGATTGATGGAAACCAACGGCCTCTCGACCTTCGGCCATAGTGTGAAGCGGCCCTAAGGTAGAGACTACGCTACTAGTTGTTTGTTTTTTATACTGGTGAAAATTCATTGCAAGAGAACTAATGCAACAAACTTAACCAAATATGAAAATGTAGTGAAAAGGTAATCATTAACCCCTAAACGTCCTCACCCCTTTCCAAATTCGGCACTTTTGCAAAGATGCATTATAAAATGCAATCCAAAGGGATATTTTGCACTAAATGTATGAATAAAAGTTGTACATTATAAATTTTAGATTCTATTCATATGGTTAGAATATCAACAATATTAATGTATAAATTTTGAAACTTGAAATTGAGATCTCTTTTGTAATTTGATCACAAATAAGATATTGACAATTTGTACATGAAACTTGTTGTGATTAGTGAAATCTAATACTCTAAGTGTATTGATTTCTATAGATTTTTTGGTTGTTTAATTTTATGAGATGAATTTCTTAAGAGCACTTTTACACTAAAATCTTTGTAATTTTGGGTGAATCGCTAAAACATGAAATGAAGCATAAAATTTCACAAATCACCCCCTTTCTAATTGGATCACACATGTATGAAGTTAACTTCCCATAAAATATATAGTAAAAATTTCAGGCTACGAAAAGTCAATGACCGATGGAAAAAATGTGTTTGGTTTTGTACATTGTCCACTCTCTAAATAGTTTTGACATTTAGGGGTTAGAAACATTTAATCATGCAGGCACATGAAGTGGTGCAGAGGTAATGATTAATTCTAAATGGAATTGGCCGGTCCACCTATTGCATACAGTATACACATACATACATACATACATAAAGAGAATTCTTTTTGACAACTAAAACCCCATGGCCGGGGAAGGGAGCTCTAGATTTATTTTGACTTTTTATACAAATTTTTGTTGAAAAAGATTCAAATTCAAAGTCAAAACTTTCACTAGTGTATATAAAAAAATTATCCAATTGTCAAATTCTAAAAGTAAAAGTACAAATAAAAATAGTTTTCATAATCTGAAATGTAAAAAAGGGTTTACAAATAAATAAATAAAACTTACTAATTTTTAAATCGTAAAAATAGAAATAGAAAAAAAATTATTTTCATAATCTTATAAAACGTACCAATAGTCAATATGTTAAAACAAACATAAATATAAAAACAATTTTCAGGAGACACCTTGTATAGAGGAAGTGAAGAGATAATAGAGTTAACTGAAAAGTCAGCTCAAAGAGGAAAGTTTTAGCAAATTCCTCTTGAACTCCTCTTAAACTCATATTGAAATATAAATAGACCGAAAACTAGTTCAAGATGAGTTGGGAGACAATCTAAAGCAAGCCACTGTCATTATTCGCCACACCTCGCAATGACTTCCACACCTCCTACCAAAGCTCCAAGTCCATGGCCTACAAGGGGACAAGTTATGACACGACACTATTCAACCCAAACATAGCTCAAGAGAGCTCAAAAGAGAGGTTAGAAGGAGGTTGAAAAAGGAGGTTTCATGGCCTTCCTTTCGGTTAACTTTAATGATTAATTCCAAATGGATTTGGCTGGTCTACCCATGGTATGATGACATAGATGGTCCCGATGCTTTTTTAGATAAATCTAGATAACAGAGATAATTCTTTTTTCAACTCAATACAATTGACAACTTATATTAAAAAATACATTGAAGTCCAACTAATATATATATATATATATATATATATATATATATATATATATATATATATATATATATATATATATATATATGTATGTATATATGTATATATAAATTAAAATGTCATGATAATATATTCAAGTAATGACCCCATGTCAGAACTAGTTAAGAAAAATGATATTGACGAGTATAGGTTCCACTTGTAGCTTTTTAACAGTTGTAAGCTTTGTAAATGAGCGGGCGAGCGGTAGCGAACAATTGACAATTCTAGGAGTGGGTGATCTATGATGTAACCTAGCCTTTTGTATTCTTGGATGGTTTTTATATTCTGCCCTAAAAGACCATTATGTGAAGTGATTTAGCATTTTCAGGTCTTATTCAATTTCATGGCCTTTCACTTTGTCACTCGTAGTGCAAAGAGAAACGAAGCCCTAATTTGTTCTGTGGGTTAGAGATGGTTTAGAAATACGATATTGACATCTATACATACACTCAAAAAATTGAGTCTATATTTAAATCTGTCAACTTTGGAGTGCTACAACTGGAGTTGTACATGTAATCTATTTTTAGAACTTGTTTCATTTGAAAGTTATTTGAGTATAGATGCATGGCACGTTCTTATCTTTCTACATTTGTTCAAACTTGAAAAGGAAAGAAGAGAGGTTACCTTGCCATAGACTTAGTTTTTTTTAGCACTATTTAGGCAACCTTTTGTGAATGAAACTTTTTAAATTTCGGTGCATTTGAAGTGAAATTTTTTGTGGGTGGTATTGAATTAAAGATATAGACATCACAAACTTAGCAAATGGTTTTGCAGTGTTTTTTGTATGTTGCTAAAATGAACAGAGGTCATTACTTTTGACACATGATAACAATATGTTTGTTGTAGAAATCTATTATACAATACCGCTCGCTTTGTCTCACTCGACCGTTCCGTGTTGAAATCCGTTGAGGAGACAACCCAAGCTCAAAAACTAATGTCAATGTGCTCAACGCCACGGGTCCCACCAGTAATGTACAAAGGATGTATTACAAACATGCAAAAACATCAAGATGAAAATTGCATGTTAATAGTATGTCATTCGTACAGTGGGGTACCAATCAAAATGTCGTTTTCGAATTTGCAGTGAGAAAAATTTCAGTACTGCCAACTTTGAAAGCCTCCGGAGCTCTCAAAATTTGGTTTTTTACCACGAAATTTTTACCAAAGAATTTTCTTTAAGTTAATTATGTATATGCCAAATTTCAAGGCCAAAAGATTCACCAAAAAGAAGTTATTCAAAATCTACCAACATAGTAGTCAAAGTTGGTAGCAATGAAATGGTTTCCGCCATTGTTTCCCACATCTACACATTTTGGTAGATTGTTAATATCTTTTTGTTCATTATTCTTTTGGCCTTGAAATTTTTATCATATGTTATTAACATAAAAAGGTTTTTGTTCAAAGAATTTCATGGCAAAAAAAAAAATTCAATCTTTGGGAGGCTGTCAAAGTTGGCAGCAGTGAAAACATTTCCACAGCTACTAATGTTGGTAGATTTTGAATAACTGTTTTTTGGTGAATCTTTTGGCATTTAAATTTGGCATACATATAATTAACTGAAATATAATCCTTTAGTAAAACTTTTGTGGTAAAAAACCAATGTTTGAGCTCTCGGGAGGCTTTCAAAGTTGGCAGTACTGAAAGTTTTATCACTGCGAATTCGAAAATGATATTTTAATTGGTACCCCACTGTACAATGTTTCTACAATTAACATAGTGTTATCATGAGTCGAATGTAATCACCCATGTACATTTCATCAACATACAAAAAACATTGCAAAAATATGATTTTTCAAGTTTGCGATAAAAGGTTCAGGGTGAGTATAGAAAGGTTGTGAGGCACTATAAAGCTAATTTCTGAAGAGAAAGAGTTGATGTTGTTGCTCTTTTGCAAAAAAATGAGAACAATAGAGAAGTTGCGCGAGCTACTGGTTTGTCACAGTCTACGATGAATAGGATTAGAAAGAAATGCTTTCAAAGTATAGATATGCCAAAAGGAGGGTGTTTGAAGTATGAGATACGATATGAAGTACGCGTAGTCACTGTAGGGGAATTAGAAAACACAGTGGAGGCAACTAAATAAATGAAGAGTGAGACATGAATAAAGGTTTGTGTTGAAACAATGAAGAATGCTTTGAAAGAAATAAGTCTAGGATCAATAGAGAATATTTCTAAGCGAGCTTTGTCTCCTAAAAAGATGAAGAATAGATGAGGTTTTGTTAGAGTATACAAAGATTGAAAAATTAGTGATTGGAAGAGGATTGTTTTTAGTGATGAGACAAAGGTCAATCGTTTCAACTCTGATTGGAGGACTTGGTCTTGAATTCATGATGAAAAGAGCGTTTTAGTTCATATTGTTAAACAAACAGTGAAACATGGTAGAGGTTCAATCATATTTTGGAGTTCTTTAACATCAAAAGGGGTCGGTACTGTGTACAAGATAGATGGGAGCATGAAGGTTACAATTTATTTGAAGTTGTTGCACCAGGAATTGTTCTCTACATTAATTGATTTTGACTTTGATTTAAATAAAGTCATTTTTCAGCAATATAATGTTTATGTGCACACAACTAGAATGGTTAATTGTCCCACGCACATGTAGTTGCAAGTTGCAGCCGGCTGCTGCAGCGTTTGTTGATGAAAATACATGTGGAAGGTCAAGAGTGGGTAATTATTTTTGGCAAGTCATTGAATATTGCCTTGGGAGGTCAACTAAGGCTGTAACAGCCGTGAACAAACGGCTGCAAGGTTTTTGACCACCTGGCATCTTGCAGGATCTCGCCAATCTTCCGACAAAAACACTGTGCCGCTCATACCGGTGCCGCGATTGCAGCCGGTTTTTTTGGTCGATGTGCGTGGGCCTAATAATGGTTTTTGGGAACAACTTACAATGAAAGCTTTGGAGCTTTTAGCCCCCGGGGCTAAACTGGCTTGGGGGGGCTAAACCATGAAGTTTAGCCCCGGCTAAACTCGAATCTCTCTTTTTTAGCCCCGGCTAAACCCGAATCTCTCCTTTTTAGCCCTGGCTAATTTGTGTTTTAGCCCTGGCTAGTGATACAAAAAGGGGGCTAATGGTACAAAAAATTTAGCCCCCCCTCATTTTTCACATAATGCTAAGGAGGGCTAAAGAGGGGGCTAAACTACCCCAGTTTAGCTCCGGCTAAACTGATCAAAGTATAATTACCTTATGATGTTATGGAGTGGTCTGCACAATCTCGTGCCCTCAATTCCATTGAACAAATTTTCCTCCTAAAACAACGATTGAATTCCTATCATACTTCTACAAAAAAATCTTCATGAGTTGTCGAATCGTGTGCAAGATGTCTACCCTTGCATTAGTGTAAATGAATGCCGGTAAGAACTTGTATGCTAGCATGTCTGCTTGAATTGCAACTGTTTTTGACGGAGCCAGCGATTCGAAAGGAGCGAGTTCGTCTGGTTTTCATAGCGCTCCGGAGAAAGATTTTGCTCTCTATTTCCTGCGTTGCAGTAGTTCTGGGACTCAGGTTCGATCCCATGGATATGATTCAAGGAGAGGATTTACACGACAGTCCTTTTTGTCTTTGTCTTTTTTTTCTTTGTTTGTTTTAATAACGCAAGAATCAGAAGGGGTTTGTGATATGTTTAGGTGGGAGTGCCAAGCATCATGGTTCGATTTCAGCTCGGAAAGCTCAACGAAGACGGGGACTGGCATGACTACCGGTGATTTCACCGTTTTGTCCAATTTGAAGGAGCTCGGTTGTGGGGAGCTTCTGCGTCGACCCCGTGGATGCATCAACGAGTCATACGCATTCCACTGCACCGGGGGAAACTTCTTTTTTGTGAAAATTAACAGCTTAGCTCCTCTGCTGACCTCTTGTCATTGTGGAAAATTAACAGGTCAGGGTTAGGGTTTCGCCACACTCTCTGTCATTTGTGAACTTTGACAAACAAATTTCTGCTGCACTTTTTGGAAGAAAGTCTCGCGCTGAAAATCTGTCATCGTGGTTTTGCTTCAGGGCTTTCGACATGGACAGCATGTTTGTGGGTGAATCTAAAGCGTAGGTATGCGACCGTAACCCCTAAAAGTTCACTGTGTATTTTCTGTCCAAAGTAGCCGATATGTATGAATAGAGAATTGAAATCTGAACATCAATGGCTTGTTTTATTATGGGGATGCTACTTTTGGTCTAACTTTGAAAACATTTCTAAATCTTAATCCCTAAAGAGCCAGTCAATCTAATATTTGTTCCATTTGCAAAACTTGAAGCCATCTGATTAAAGGGTCAACACACAAATCTTGAGCTCAATTGTTTATATCAAATGTATAGCTAATGTATACATGTAATTAATTTGTTCAGCCTATTGTTGTGTCAATTTGTCAAGCTTTCACAAGAGGATTGGACTGGTTCAACATGTTAATGGAAGGGTCTATGCTTAAGTTACTCATATGGTAATTAAGTTACTTATGAGGGAACTGATAGACCAAGAGTCTATGATTCCAAGTTAGTTAGAATATCAAAGTAATAGTCTAGTTAGTCTCTACATATTCTAAGTATGTAGACAGGACAGTACTAGGACTAGTACTGTAAGTGTGGCTTGGTGGATGAAGGAGATAACACTGTCTATTGGACAAGATCTCACTTCTATGGTTGGGTGGCAAGTCACATAACAAACATTGTTTACCTTTTGTGCACATTATCTTTCTTAATTCAACATGGCATCACTTCGATTGGGTTTGAAGTTTTAGTATGTACAACATCATCTACTCACCAAACTGTCTGTGCAACGCAGCATGTTGGGTGGTGGTCACCAACTGTTATCAGAGGAGACGACCGTGAGGCAGTGCTGATTCCAAACCACAAGTTCAGTGTTAGTGTCATTCGGAACCTGACACAAAAAACACACTGGCTTGTCAAGACACACATTGCGGTTAACCACCTCGATGTGAAAAAAATCAGCGTAAGTTTGGCATTTTTGAGTGGGTCATATGGGGACTTTCTTTTGTTCATTTCTTTGGACCAACTCATGCAATGCTCTTCACTGATTCTGGTGATATAAAATTTGGTCCCATCTCTATAGACTCCTCCGTGCAGAAAATTGGAGGAAAGTGGTCGCAAATCATCCCGAAATTGAGCAGAAGCGGCTCCATCGCCGAGTCGTTTTTGATTACATGAGTTCCCGAAACTTGGCACTGATGGTTAGCTTCCGTCTTTTCTACTTGACATTTTTAACAAAGACATGGGATGTTCCTTTCCTGGTTATACCGAAAGTTGTCCAGGTCAACTCTGCAGTGTGTTTATGTATAGAGAGAAGGATTTATATTTTAAACTAATTCCTCTGATTCTGCAGGTTATGATATCGTGCTTTGTCAAGACGTCCCGCTTTGAAAAGTATCTCAGTGTTAAGGTAAAACTCGCATTACCGTTTCCACTCCAATTTCAATTTTTCTCAGCACTACATTCATGGTTGTTATCTACGTACACTTCTTTCCAGAATATATATATTTTTCAACCTCGTCTTCAGATATTGGGCCTCGACTGCTGTTGGCAGTGTAGTGGGATTATTTATGTCAATTGTACGAGATCTATCTCCTTGTTTTAGTATATGAGGTGCAGTCAAATATGCCACAGCTATTTGATGTAATTGTCACTTTAACCCCAAAAGGACCAGGAAGCCCAAATTGAGCCTCGTGTTTTTTTTAGCAGTATTGAGTAGGTTAAGGACTTGGTTTTATTCAAATGTCTTTCTTTTTTGACCAACGCATGTAATGCTCTTCACTGCTTCCACTGATATAATTTCCACATCGAAAATTAGAATTTCGAATTTCAGGCACTGGTTACTAAAAAAAATTCTTCTTGCAATCAGAGTTTGCTAAGAAGACGAATGGAATTTGCGCGTTTCAAACTGGCTATGCATACTAGATGAACAAATGAGCTTGCATTGAAGAAATCATCACTGGATTTATTGCAAAAATCACCCCACTGGGAATTCTCAAGAATCAAGCTCTGTGCCCAAAAATCGTGCATGCAACCAAATTAGTTCACACCCATCCAATTTCAAAAGTACGGCCACTTCTGCTACTAACTTCCTGGTGAGCCTGGAATCAATTCAAAGAAAGACCGCATCAACACACAAACAAACCCATTCACCTTGCTTGATTGCATACCCCACCGTCAATTAATCAGCGGCTCTAATCCTACCCATCGATCGATCGCTAGCTTATGGCATGCACGGACAAAATTTGTCGGCTGGAATCAAAACGCCATACGTTCTAATTGATCCCTCGCTAGCTTGCTTCTAAGGCCCTCTTTACACTAGAGGCGAGAAGTCGTGGAGAAAACCTCACAAGGGCCATGGCTCATCCTTGAGAAGCCAACTTTTGAATTTGACGGTCTTTGGATATAGTGTAAAGTGAGAAGGGCCACCAAAAAAAAGTTCCCATTTAAAAAAAAAAGTTCTTAAATATTTCTTAAAAAATCAAAAAATGATTGGGTGACAGAACTTTGGTCAAATGGCCCCTCGGATTTTGCGTTAAAACCCACCTCTTGAGGTGGGCTTGACGGAATCCGGGGGCCTTGAAAAACGTTCACTTTTTTTACCACGAAGGACAAAAGTGTTGTCCGTGTCATTTTCTCCTCCTTCCGTCCCTTGGACTGAAAATTTCGGGTGTAAAGTGACATTCTATGGTCTTCTCCATTTTTAGGCCTCCTATTGGCTGAAATTTCTCTCTTCACGGCTTCTCGCCTCTAGTGTAAAGAGGCCATAAGGTAGGATGTCCTAATTAAAACCACCAACTCCCCCAATTGTGACATGTAGACCTTTCTTAGGGCGACCATAGTTGAGACTCAAAACCGCCAATTTCTCTCCTCATAGCTTCTCGTCTCCAGTGTAAAGGGATCCTTAGAGTGAGGAAGGGGTATGGAATACTATTTGCACGCCTCTGATTTCGTGACGGAAATGTTGAGCGAATACATTCACGCGTTTGATTTATGGAAATAACGAGTTTAGAACGGGTCTTTTCAACCACCGAAATTGCAGATCGCGGGCGCGCGCTTGTGTACCGTTTGCCCCTGCACGTTTGCACTGGGCAAGCGTTTGCGAAGGTTTTAGCGTTTGCCCGGCGGGCGCATACCTGTGCCGGGCTGTGAGCAGTAGATTACCGTGCGAAGGTGGCCGCGGCACGGGCCGTCCGAGGCCGACTTCACTGGAATTGAGCGACTTCACGGGAATTGAGCGACTTCACGAGAATTGAGCGACACCACCGCTCAAAGAAACTCAGCCTGTTTTAATTTGTCGACGACCCGGCCGGTTTTAATTTTGTCGGTCCCATTTCCTTCTCCTCTGAATCAAACTCCAATTTGGTCGCGTGCTCGCTAGTTACGGAGAATTCGACTCTTGAGGTGGAAGAATTCAGGACACGGGTGAGGTTTTTGACAATTCATTCTGCCGGCCGGCCACCAAGAATTAGTCACTAACCATTCAATTGGTGTTCGGCATCTTGACTGTAGAGATGAAACCCTGGAGTCCATCAATTTGAAGCGAGCACCAACAGTTGAATTATTACACTAGAGGATTAGTTGCAATGGCGTGGTTCGACAAACTGTTCGGTACTCCAGGCTCGTCGAGTTATCTCTACCATGAAGGCGACGAGTATCCGGAGTACACCAACATCCCTCGCCGTAGTTTGAAAACTCAGCCGGCAATCTCTCCTACTTACCCTAGCCAATTTGGTCTTCGATGATCTCTATTCAAGTTTTTCACCCTCACAACTCACGCGTGCACTTGTGCTCATGCTTGCGGCCGATCATCCCCTTCCTCGCTTCTCAAATCTCCGTCTTCCTAAGAAGTTGATACAGTCTGCGTCTTCATGTACTCCCGATTGCTCAACCGCTGCCCGAAACAGGCCTGCAAAGGGGCCAACAAGGGATCTAGGCCACGAAAAACAGCGGTGCGCGATTTTGAACCCTAAACCCGAAAAATCCAAATCCAAGGTCCTCGAATCGCATATGGCCAAACGTGCAAAAAGTATTTCATAGAAGGGGGGTCGTCCACCCCATTGGATCGCGTTAACCCTTAAAGGTCCAGATCAACCGTATTTCATTGTATTTGGAATAGTTTTACACCTCCTATGAGTTTCATATCAAAAATGAAGTTAAAGTTCATGTCAACATGGTCTTAAAAGCTATTGGGATCTCAATTTGAAACTTTCTACTTACAAAAAATGTCAAATGTACGGCAACGTATCTACTATCCCCAAGGACCTTTTAAGGGTTAAACCTCCCCCATCGAACTTCTCGGGGGAGGTAGAGCCCACCAGGCGGAGGAAGATCGGGCAGCCCGTCATCCGGTCGGGGACTTCATATTGAGGTCTTCATCGGCGTGGTCTTCATCGTGGTCTTCGTCTTGCATCGTCCGACCCTCCAGAGCCCTAATCACCCTCTCTCTCCTCAGCCGCGCTCCTCCTCGCTCTCATGGCCCATTCACACCAAGCCTCTGCCGCACTTGCATTAGCGTTCCCGAAATGGAGGAAGGTAAAACCCAAAAACAAAAATATATTGAAAGCCTTGTCTTTCTTGCTGCAACTACTGTGCAACTACAATTCATTACCGTAAGTTGGGCCATGCTCCTTTTTTGCGTTGCGTTCCTTCTTGTCATGCATTCGAGTAATTTCTCATTTCATATTTTATATTTCTTGTTTCCCAACAGATTCCCTCAAAGTTACCTGACGCACGCATGGATGCTGAAGCTCTGCTATATGTGAATGGGCCTTCATGCGGCCACCGCTGCATTCTGGTTCTCACCGCAGGCAGCATTTACTTAACACACAATACATTCTCCTCTCTTCTCGCGACGTGGATCCAAATTTCAGTTCCTTTTGCTCGTTCCATGATAATCAATGTATTAACAGGACCAAAGGATCTCCCTTCTGCGACGGTCCTGGCAACAATATCATCTACTCTTATTTGCCGTATCCAACTACTTCAAATCGTCTCCTTGTTCCTTGCAGCCTCTTCCATGTGGCGGGTAGGCTGGGCTTAATTATTCAAACTTGAAATTTGTAATGACGTAGCTTTCATTGAGAATCTGAATATAAAATATATTTAAAACATCAAGATTACAAGAAATGATATCTCATAAACTGAAAAACTTGTGATTCAAGCTCATGGATCATAACTTACTGGTCGTTTTTTGAGAAAATTTTGTGTCCTGTACGTGTGTGACACATTGAAGAAGGTTATCTAGAGTTGTAGCTGGTAGGGAAAAAGGGGAGATACGAGAAGTGAATCAAGATGATGTAAATGTGTAGGTACCGGTAAAGTAGCAATGCGAATTCAGACGATATCGTGTTTATGCGAACTCAGACGAGAACAGGTGATCGAACTGTGTCTTCATGGAGACTAACACACATATCGATTGTGTATTTTAAATTTTAAAGACAAGTTAGTATTTTAAGGATTCACGGAAGATGAAGAAGTTGGCGTGATCATTATTATTCCTTCTCGAGCCAGTCACGAATTCTAGAGCCATGGCAGTTTGCTGGAACCGAATCTGTGTCCCAAAATGCCGCCTGGTGGGCTCTACCTCCCTCGAGAAGTTCGATGGGGGAGGTTAAACGCGACCCCACACGATTGGAGGAGTTACCTTAAGTCTTCTATTTTCAGGGTACAAGTCTACAAGAAGCTGAATATGAGGAGTATATGCTGAATTATTTAATTATTTAATCGATTATTTCCCGGCGCTCAAAGTGTGTCTTGACGGACTGCACACGACAATGCGGTAATCCACTTGCAGAGCTTCGCTGCTACCTTCGGCCATAATTAGTGAGAAGCCCTAAATTTAGTATCACAGCGTTACGTCTTTCAAATTTTCCTGTCTCAGAGATCCAAGCTGGTGCGCCAGACCTCGACGAACATACCTAGACTCCAAAGCTTCAGTTGCTTCGGATCGACATGGTTCGCCTCTCTCTCGTCTCGCCAGGATGTCGTCGGCGCGGAGTCCAGTGGGTGCAGGGACAGATATTAGCGGTTTAGGGTTTTGCAGATGCAACCATGGACAAGACCTCTGCCGAACCGCTGGAACTTGAGAGGATCCGGAGCAACGTTCTTCCGACCACACGAGTTTGCAGATACGAGATCTCGTAGGTCGCATCGACGAGCTTTCGGATCAGGGGGAGGAGTCCTTCTCTTACTTGGAAGTTCAGAACCTGTGGGCGATTGAGAACGACCCGGTCTTGAAGTTGGCTCTGGCGAATTGGAAGGAGAAGGAGAGTTTTTTCTCCGCTCGGGTCTTTAAGGCCAACCGCAGGATCGAACGGACGAAGAACGTGGTTTACCAGGTGGTTGGAATTTATTTTGTTTTCCAGGTTTTGAATCTACTCGTCGCCATCTCGAAGGGGGCTTGCGTGGCCGGACTCAGTAAAGAGTCACGGTTATATCTCATCTTCCTCTCGCTCGCCGCTTCTCTTCTGACTATTCTCGTCATCACAAAACAGTTTAATATCATCAGGATCTTGCAGAGAACACTCTGGAGTGAAGATCGAGCGTTGATGGTACAAATTTACTTTTCAAAGCTGTTTGCTTACTGATCTTTTTGACGCGTATGCGTGGTCATGTTTGTCAAACTGGTATGTTGCAATGAGCCAAGAATGGCGACATTCAAGTGTACAGAGTTATGTTCATATACATACATATACATTCAAGTATATATGTATGTATATGTATGTATGTGTTTGTGTATGTGTGATCTGAGGTTTCAGAAGTGCAGGAAATTTTGCCATTTTAATGAATATGACATTTAATTAAGTAGGTCAGAATGATCCAATACTGGTCAGGACTTTATGTGCTAGCATCCGAGAAGTTGATTTACATTATTCTAGGATGGACCTTTCATCCCTCTCTTTTCTTAAGAACATGTGGGTATCTATGAGAACATAATTTGTGGAGGCATTCTAACCCTAAATTGTTGCAATGACTGTACAGGAATTGATGAGAAGACGGTTTGAACTCGCCAGAAGCGGTATTAATTACAAATTCAACGACCAGTATTACAACCGTAAACGTCCTCCACATTCATTCTTTGGACACTACGTGATGGATTATGGTGCTATGTTTGTTTTTTACCAAACCGCATGGGTTTTTCCTCTCGCGGTATGGAGGATTTCGAAATGATTGACAAGGTTCTCAGCAAATATTTTCTAGTCAGAGCTGATCCAGCAGCATTATTCGTTGCTCGTAAACTAAATTATAGTGTAAAGGGCGAACTGACTTGGTATTGTGATGGCTTCGACACGGAAATTGTCAACAAGGGCTTTTAGTGAGAGAATCACTCTTCATGTAGAGCCTATTCGACTCGAGTCTTGACCGGAAGTTGAATACATGGCTGCGAAGAAGTCCTACTTTGTAAATTCAAGCACTCGTGATGTGAGATTTTTCGATCAAACAATGCAAAGCTACAGTGGTCAGCAGAAGTGTTCGGACAGGACGCTTCCACTTCCAATATGAGCTAGTTTTCCTACATAACTCACATTCAAGTTGTAAAAATTTAAACATACAATCACATAGTTACAACAAACATGTAACATAACATTCATAATCAAAAATGTCAATCAAGAAATCAATCAAAAATAAAACACATGATGTGGGTGTCCAATTCTTTATGCAAAAAGTGAAGTGGTTATCTATTTACATGGGAAACAAAGCCATGAGCTACAAAATCATGCTAAAAACTTGAATGTAGAATCATGATGACTACCTAAAAACTTGAATGTACAATCATAATGACTACCATCGTGTATAGCCACCTTTTGCTTAATAAACATCTGCAGCTCTCTCAGGCATAGACATGATCAATTTCCTCACAGTATCAATCTCAATGCTATACCAAATTTCTTGCAATTTCTCCCACAAATCCTTCTTGTTAGTGGGTTTCTTCTCCGACATTCTCATACGACGATCTACTTCATTCCAAAGGTGTTCTATGGGATTCAAGTCAGGAGATTGAGCCAGATGCCAAATTAGTTGAAACTCCTGTGCTAACAACCAATCTGTAACATACTTAGAAGTATGTTTGGGATTGTTGTCGTGCTGAAAAATAACATTCTCCTCTCCTAAATCATGCATGTGTATAGTATTCATGAGCTCCATCTCCAAAATTTCCCGATACACAAACTTATCCATGTTCCCTTCTATAAGACGAAGGTTGCCAACTCCCTCCCAAGTCATACATCCCCAAACCATAATGTTTCGACACCCCCAAATTTGATAGTAGGTTGCACATGCTGATCTAAAAGATGCTCTCCTTTCTTCCTCCAACAATACTGCCTCCCATCTGAGCCAAACAAATTGAATTTTGACTCATCTGAAAAAATCACATAACTCCAATCCATCCAACTTGCATGCCTACACTTCTTTGCCCATGCATATCGACGTGCTTTGTGCTTTTTTGACAAGAATGGCTTCTTAGTTTTCACTCGGCTCTCAATCCCTGCCTCCGAAGACATCTTCTAATTATATCATCACTCAAATCCAATCTTTGAGATCGCATTTCTCTACCCACTGCTGCAGTTGTACTATTAGATGGTGCATTCAACAACCTTACAACCTCATGATCACCACGTTCATCAAGAATTCGAGGTCTCCCTTATGAAGGAGCATCTCTCAAATGACCTCTCATTGTAAACCTCCGCACAATAGCATGGCAAGTGCTTCGAGAGATGCCTAAAACCGCTGAAATTTCAGAGTACGAATTCCCTCTCTCATGCATATGAAGAACTAACTCACGTTCAGCAAGAGACCTTCTAGGAGCCATAGCTAATCAAGAGCAATCTTACTCAATCACAATGAATCATGAAGTGCAAGAGGTCTCCATAAATACATGTTCATTCTCAAGATTTTTTAGATGCACAACTTGTGTGCATAATGAATTGGACACCCATGATTGACACATCATGAACTGCTGCCCTTGCAAGTGGCTCAATGTCAATGATGGTACTCTTTCTAGTTTACAAATTGCTCTTTAGTTATAATTAGCTGAAAAATCAGCACCTACCTACCAAACTTGACAAGTGTTACTACTAAACTGAAATTGTCATTACTGTCCAAACACTTTTGCTAACCACTGTATTTACCTATTAAGGTGAATGGCACCCACAAGGTTGACGTGTATCCATACGCATACCATCGATATTATTTTATCAAAGGGTTGAAGGATCCAGAGGATCGAGATAATGATAAAGCATGGTATGCTCCTGATCTGTTAGTCATAAAGAGAATTGTTGTGAGGACAGGTGGAGATGGCCAACTTACATATGAAGAATTTTCAAGAAAGACAGGACCGCAAAAGTTGAAGGAGAAGTTTCTTACACTTGTGCGTTTCAAGGAGACCTCTCAGAGCTAGCACTAGTAGCAGAACTGTCGTTTCTAATTCCCCACTTTGTTTCATTCCCCACTTTGTGGAAACAATGAACAGTGAATATTGTGCCTAGATTTTTGTCTTCTTGTGACCATCTCATCATCTTGTGATCATCTTATGCCTAGATTTCTGTCTTCTTGTGATGATCTCATGCCTAGATTTTTGTCTTCTTGTGATCATCTCATGCCTAGATTTCTGTCTTCTTGTGACCATCTCATCAGCATCAACGCAACCCATGTGCCTAGTGCGATTTCATTCCTTTTTCATTTACAGGAAGTGGAAAAAAGACACATTTGCTACTAGTGTAGTGCTATCTTTTGTTCATGTTAACCCTTTAGTGCCAAGGGATTGTGACTGTGTGCATTGCATTTCAGTATGTAGTTTTGTTCACTTTTTTCATTAGAAATAGAATGGATTAAATTAAAAAGTAATCATACAATTGTATTTTCAACTGGAGTAAAGATTATTTTTCAAAATTAGATAATCATCCAATGGTGGGCTCGTAAGATTATAACTGTATGTCCTTGAATTGTATGATTTACACTTAACAATGAGATTTTGGAGGGTGTGTGACTTCAAAGTTAAATAGGTTTTGGGTTAAATTTTTGAAGATGAAAGTCATGCGGTGCAGCAATGACCTATGTCAACACCTCTCCATTGTAATCTTTCATATCAAGAACGGACTCACACATAATTATTATGAATTTTATACATGAGAGACTTATTTATATACAGTTTAGGATAAAAACGTATACGTTAAAAAATAAAAGAAGTTGGTACATTGATCAAGATTGGAATACATACACTACCGGAACAAGAAAACACAATCAAATAAAGAAAATGAAATACCTTCCAAACGTTAGAAATGCAAAGTAGTACATGTGTTGTATTTGTAAGTATTTGTTGTATTTTAAAGTTATTTGTAATATTTTTGTGTTTTGTACAAAGGTACTTTGATAGTTGCATAACTCTCAGTTGAATTTTGTTTTTTCTAAAAGATGTGTATTGTAAATCTCCAATCCTAAACTTTACAATTCAAAATCCAATTCTTTACGGAATTTTTGATATTTGCATTTTTGACACTCCAATGACCAAAATCTGGTCAGGTAGGCACTAAAGGGTTAACTTCTAAATGTCTAAGCCTATGACCATGGAATTATGCTTCACATGTGACGCTCAATTTCGCCACTATAAATAAGATAAAAAATTCAACCTTATAACTTTAGTAAATGAAGTAATGTGTTTACTATAAATCATGACTTTTTCATAAATTTTGGTGAAGATTTGAAATTACTATGATTTTTTTGAAGTGATTGTAAAGAAAATTCATATCAATCACAAAGTATACTCAAAAATTCCAACATCTAACCAAAGGTGCAATTTACAATGAAGAACATTACAATAAATGAAAACCATATGTGTTTAAATTTAGATTTTTTTGCTACACCATAGTAATACCTACCAAACTTCTAACTCCAATTAAACACTCAATTATTACAGTTTCCAAAAATTCAAGTCGAGTAGAGACTAGACTTTGTAAGCTTCATTTTGTTAATCACGCTCAAATGGAACAAAACTCATTTTCATTGCCTAAATTTAGTTTTAGCAGAAAAAAAAAAAATCCAACATACATTACATGGTGTACCATTTTTACTACTCTTTTTGTACTTGGGACTCCATGTCAAATCCCAAAAATAGCTTGAACAACCTAAATTTATTTTGAAGAAGTGGCATGACCAATGAAAATCCTTCACAAAAAGAGTTGGATGAAATTCATCATTCCTTCTTCATCCAACTACTACCTTATAAATCCTCATATCGTCCAAAAGCCATCTTTTGGTCTTGTTTACACATAGGGGTTAACCTTGAAAATTAACCCCTAAAGGACCAAGTGTCCTAACTAGGACATTTAGAGAATCGGGTAGGTTCCGGTGAACACATTTTTAATCGAATTTTGAAGGAAATTTAATAGTAGATTCCCCAATGTGCCACGAAAATGGGGATTCTTTTTTTTTTGAATTCCGACACCGTATGTGAAAGTTATGAGGGGAAATGTGTTTTTTTCGGGAGAAAGGGCAGTGGGGCAGTAGAGAAATAGTTGAATTTTAGGGGGGGGCATCAAGATGGGCGGTGTGTGGAAAATGGGGTGGACTGTAGGGGCAGAAGACCACCCCGTTTTCCAAGCTCATAAAAAAATTAAAAAATAATATTTTTTAAAAAAATTAAATTTTTTTTTTTTAAAATTAAAAAATTATTTTTTTAAAAAAAAAATTATTAAAAAAAATTATTTTAAACTGAAAAGTATTATTTTAAATTAAAAATATTATTTTAAACTAAAAGTTCAATTTCATAATTAAAAATATTATTTAAAAATTTGAAAAATAAAATTATTTTTAAAAATAAAAAATAAAAAATAAAAAACGTTCAATGAGGGATTGCCACGTGGCAGTGTACCTTGAGAGTTAGTGGGGTCATGAACATTGGAATGGGTTGGCACTTCAATTCCCTTCCTCCACCCTTTATTTCCCCCCTAACCCCCAAAATTCTTAGAAAATGTGCTACATGTCTTCTAAAACTTGGAGATTTATTTTTTTTTCAAATTTTTTTTCGCCATTTTGTAGAGGGTGGAATGCACTTATGTTTCACCGCTCGGATTTGTATTTTAAATAAAGAAAAGTCGAAAATATTGCAATTCCAAAAACATATAGTCTTTTCTGAACTTTTAAACCCCCAACAAGTGCAAGGTGTTATTCAACATCCTAAACATCTCCAAACGCAACGAAAATTGGTACACAACTAAGTAACATCATATAGAATGTGAAAGTGAAGTGCGACAAGTTTCGGTAGAGAGGTTTTTTTGATGTAGATGTGGTCAAACGCATCTGAAATTTTCGGGCATGTGTTTTTTTGGGGTGTTTTTTTCCATCAAACGCAATTATCTTGCAATCCGTGCGGTCAAAATGAACGAAATTTGTTGTGTATGTTTTTCAAATAGTTTAGGACAAGATCTTACGGTTAGAAGGTAAAAAATAACATTCCTTTGGATTTTTTGCATGGGGGAGTAAAAATGGCAGCATTGGAGTGTTTTTGGAGGAAAAACACTCCGGTCCTTTAGGGGTTAAGAGATTCAAATTTTTGAGGAACGAACTTTATTTTTCAAAAAATATTAAATATTCATTCGTTGGGTGACAACCTTGTTATGGTACTACGGTATTGTGAATTCTTTATTGCTCTTGACTACACTTATGGGATAAATTGGTTCCATGGGAACAACTTTGAGAACGTATGGGAAACAACAAAGTAACGTTTGTGCACAGAAATGTTGGTTTGAGTTAGAAAAGGATCTCAAAACCACAAAAGTTGCTATTTCCAGTGACGTTGCTGAAGTGAACAAAACAAGCTGTTGGAACTTTGTTACCAATTCATGGTGGTTGCATATATGACACTACAAATAATGGCATTGTTTCTGACTCTGGAGGATCTTGTTCATTGTCGCTTTTCACTGTACGTGCTTGTTCTACATGATGAATCGCACTTACCAAATCCAACCAAAAAATTGATGAGTGCTAAGTGGCGCCATTTTGACTCACAAATGGAGTGAAAAAGCAACGCTTTCTCCTTGTAGTGTAGGATTCTCCTCAAAATAAAGTTCCTGCAAGGGTTAAATGTGGGAGTTCCTCAACATCTTTCTGTGCATAGATCAGTATATTTTAACACCGGACCAATCCACACCAAAGCAAATGCTTAGATCAAGTCACAACAAGGAGAAGGCATTAGTTGTCACTTAATAAGTGAGTCAAATGGCGCCACTTTGCACTCAATACTCAGATGCTCAAGACTCGGTGAGTGCAATTTGTCACGTAGGACAAGTATGTACAGTGAACTCTGACACTGTTATGAGTGAGAAACAACATTACTAGCAAAGGTGTTGCTTCTTACTCGGAACAATGTCAAAATTCACTGTAAACACTTGTCCTGGCTAGGTGACGAATCGCACTCACCAAATCTTAATCTCTTGAGCAGTGAGTGCAAAGTGACGCAGTTTGACTCACATACCAAGTGAAAAACGACGCCTTTGCTAGTAGTGAGTAATGTGCAGGAGCTACTGGTTATAGTGCACCACATGCATGAAAATGAATGTGAAGATATCGGGAGATTTAAAGGAGGAGAGGAAGATGAACTGAGATCTGGTCTCTTTGAAACTGGCGTGAATTAAGAATCCGCTGGTTGCAGGACAAAAAATCATGGCACACCAGCTTGTTACAAGTACTGTAATAGTCTAGGCTGATTTCCTCAACCATGTCTAATCTTCCACTGAGAAATTAAAATGAGCACTGTGAAGAAGATTATGAACACAATGGTCAGTAAATAAGGAATGAAGTAAACATATGTGGGTTTCTTGACTTTCTTCGGTTGTCGCCCTTTGGTCGCCCGGAAAGAGTATTTGACGCCCAATCTCCGAAGCTCTAATCTCACCGTAGATGCCACCTGCATACATTTTAATGGCATTCAGATTTCAGAGCGCCGAAACAATCATATTAAAATTAATGCTTCAAACTAGTACTACTCATATTTCAAATGGTAAAGTAGACACCTATGTTTTCAAGCGCTCAAATGGGTTCCGAAGTGGCCAACAGGAACCAAAAGCTCTAACCTGAACCTGAACCACATTCTAATGTCAATGTACATATTGCATTTGAGAACAATGATCGTTGATACAATACAATGCCGTTCTAACTCTTAAATAAGAAAGATAATGTGTACAAAAGGTAAACAATGTTTATTATGTGACTTGCCACCCAACCATAGATGTGAGATCTTGTCTAAAAGACAATGGTATCCCCTTCACCCACCAAGTCAAACTTATAGTCCTAGTACCGTGTGTCTACATACTTAGAATATGTACAGACTAACTAAACTATTACTTTGGTGTTTTAACTAACTTAGAGTCATAGACTCTTGATATTAGTTCCCTCATAAGTAGCTTAATTACCATATGAAAACTTAGGCATAGACCCTTGGTTAATCAGTTCCCTCATGAGTAACTTAATTTCAACACTAACCACCACTCCCACTTGTGTCTGGTTGCTCAAGACTCAATTTTAACGAACACGGGACTTTGTTCAGTGATTAGTGGAACAGACGTCATTTAAGGCAAACAATAGATCTATGGTGATTAAACAGAAGGATCGTTGCTAGAAAATCCAATTTTTTTGTTGATTTGGTCGCATTGATCAAGGACACTTTTCTGTCGGTTTTTTTCAAATTAACATATTTATGACCAAATCAGCATAAAAGTGTCCTTGATCAATGCAAACGAATCAACAGAAATGTGTCCTTGATCAATGCAATTGAACCAATAGAAAAGTGATCCGGGTGATGGCATGGTTTAGGTACCCAAAAAAGTTGTCTCATGAACAATTGCACTCCATCAGGAATTTCAGACCCCACTGATTCTGCACAGATTCAATGCGATTTCCGATATTTCAAGGGTTCGTACGATTTTCGCACTGATTCCACATCGTTGCGTCATTCATCGCAACTACACTGATATGACACGATGTTCGTACAAGCGGATATAGTACTGATTCGACACGATTGATACATCCATTGAAAACGTATGAATTCAGCACTCTTTATAGTCGTCAAATGTCGTGTTTTAATCGTCTTTAAAACTACACTGAATCAGTGCGTTTTTCGTGCGACATCATCTTTTTTTAACTATGTGAAAAAAAAAAATTCCAAATTTTTTTTTGCACTAGATTATGCAGGACTTTTTCTATATCTAGGATTTTTTTCATAATTTTTTGAATTTTTTAAATTTTTGCCAAAATCGTTATGGCAAATCATGGCTGTGAGCTGTGTTTTTTTTTCAGCAGACTTTGAATGTTTTTAACTATGTAAAAAAAACTTTTTTTCCAATTTTTTTTTTGCACTAGATTATGCAGGACGTTTTCTATATCTAGGATTTTTTTCATAATATTTTGAATTTATTTATTTTTTGCCAAAATCGTGGTGGTTGTGAGCTATTATTTTTTGCTCCTATGATGAAAAGTACAATGATAACCAATAATTCTAAATTTGAATTCTAAAAATATAAAATGTTATTTCTTTGAAATTTTAATGTGTATTGCTTCTAAACTCTATGAATGAAGATCTAAAAATGTTTTGGGAAATTAAACCGGAAGTATAATTTAAAGAAGATTCTTGGAATATTCCAAAATATTCCAAAATATTCCAAAATAATATAAAATATTTTGAAAGATTCCAAAAGATTCCAAAAGATTCCAAAAATATATATTAAAATATTGTACACGGATGTCGTACGAAAATAATTTGCATTATAATAGATACTGAAATCGCACAAATATAATAAATGGCATTAATATGATACGTATACGATACTGAATTCGCATTAACTAAAACCGCACGTTATCCGTGTCTTATCAGCCATGTGATGTAAATACACGATTAACGCACGGATTCCGTCAAGCACGACTTTCGTGCGGAAACAACACTTTTCTGATAATCATTGAAAAGACACTGCATCGACACTCTAGTAATGCATGTCACTTCCGTACCGTAACGACACTTCTAAATGCACGTATGACGTGCGGAATCAGTGTTTAACGATAAACGCACTCAATCAGTGCAGAATCAGTGGGGTCGGAAATTCCTAATGTCTATGCTGATGTGTCAAACAAATCCATTGTTTAATCATAATAAAGTAACACTTGATTAGATGTGGTTTTAGTTTTCTATACTTATAACGTATCAAGAAAAAAAATTTAAAATTTAATCAAAGATTTTGAAGTAATTTTATTTGATTTTTTAGTTGAAAAAGTAAGTTATGTTCCACTTACCTAGAATCCATAAAATCAAGCAAATGGAATATCAAACAATTTTATTTTAATATTATTTTTGAACATGACCTACATCTAATTGTGTAGAGTACAAAAGAATTTATTTATCGTAGAAAAAATTGACTAATTGTGTGCACTATAATGCTTGCAAATCCCAAAATTCAGCATTTTTTTCCTCATCTACCAATGGATCCAAAAAAATTAAATTTCTTAAAAAAAACTCTTTAGGCATATATATTTTGATTCCATTGAGGTGCAGGATTTTTTATTTTCCATTTTAGGGTCTTTTTACTTGATCAAAATGAACAAATTAGACAAACTTTGGGGATTTTAAACAAAAATTACCTAATTAGTGTGTCCAAAAAGTGATACCCGAAGCTTGCCATTGCCCATCCTGATCAATGCAACTGAACCAACATATAAGTGTCCCTGATCAATGCAACCGAATCAATAGAACAGTTGGATTTTCTAGTAGTGGATGTCCATTGAGTTGCAAAACTAATTATAACAGAAAACATTCAAGAGCCTAAGGGGCAATTCAATTTTAATAAACCTCGAATTCCTTCCGTTGGTCGTGCATGTCGCCTTTGATGTGTGCAATGGCCCATCCTTTTTGCCACACCGGAATAATGCAACTCACGGCTGTGGCACTTGACAGCGTCATGGGGCTCCACACGTTGCCCTTTTGCAAAACGGTCGATTGAGCGACCACCGTGATCATGACACCTTGAAACACGAGGTAGAATCCCACAACTTGGAAGATGGCCGTTTTCAGTTTATCGGACCTGGACTCCAACTCTTCAATCCGACTGGCTCTGACTGTGGCTTCATTCGTCGTCTATTCCAGCGCCTTCTTGTGAATGGGATTCCCGTCTATCACTATCAAGCATTCGGTAATTCGAAACAATTCTGATTTTTCAGTGCCCGGGGCTGTACTCGGAGGCGTCAGGTACTGGGGTGTGTCCGCATTGCCGAGAATGTCCCCGATGGTTATCACATATGGTGATTCAGTAATCTCTGGCTCCTCTCTTCTTCTGTGTCTGCCAGCAGATGTATCCATCTCTTAACCTGCCCTTCCTCGCAACGGTACGATTGGGGTTCGATTAGTTCACTCCAATTGGAAAGGAACAATCTCACTTTCCTTTTTAGAGGCAAAAGGAACAATCCGGAATACCAATTTATAGAGAAATTGTTCATAAACTTGAAAATTAGTTGAAACAATGTTTGAGCCATATTCATGTTTATTTTTAACTCTTAATTTGATGTATTACTATATTTCCTTATTTATGAGAGCTCTTAGAAATCACATATTTTTACACCATTTAAAAGGACTATGATTTCATAATATCTTCCTTCTAAAACCATATGATATACTTAAATACAAACTTAATAAGGTGCATGCCTAGTTGTTTGAATTAAAAACATCATATACATAGTCCTTTCACAACTATAATGTGGTCAGCTGTTGAATATGTTAAATTAAGATAAATTCAATTTTCGAATTTGACCTATATAGCACATGATTGAGGTGTACCAACATGCCTTCTATAACACCATGTAATTTTTAAAATTTTCCAACATTGTTTTCATTTCCGAAAGGACATTTTTCTAAAGTCCGGAGAGTCCGGGAAGTGATACCCTGATCGTGCCATTGCCCAAATGAATGTATTTGTGGCCGAAATCAGTACTATTTCAGAGTGAGGCATGCGTCCTTCCCAAATGTGTTTTTTCCAATCCTTCCACTACTGTAGTTCGGTACAATGAAGGAGCGTTGTCACTTGGTGCCCTAACCTGAGTTCAAATGTTCAATTCTCTTCTGAGTTTCCATTCAATTACATGCGATGTCTCCATCAACTGGGTACTGCTGAACTGGTACAACAATATTACTAATAGTTAGATCAAGGTGCATTTAACAAGTCTACGGACAGAGCAATATGTTAATTCCAACTTGGCAAGTAAGTTGCAAACCTTCGAACAATTCAAATATATAATTGCTAGCTCACCAACGCATATATCGATGTATGGTATATAACGATAAGCTGCCCTAAAAATAAACCTCTCTAATCACCAGAAGATATGTCGAATCCAGTTACTTAGGACGTTCTTAATAGGCTTGTTCTGGACTGGCACGCGTGGCAAGAGACAGACTTAGAGTTCACGTTTCACGTCATTCCTTTCAAGTACAATCATGCATGACGGCAAGCAAAGATAATGTACACATGACCTAGATCTGAATGCAAAGCTTTAAAGATTGAGCGAGCAAGCAGGCTCAGACCTGTTGGTAACAATTCTCTGGTACTGACGTGAAATGGGATGAAAGTGCTCCGAAAAACCTCCGTCAGTGGGAGTCGGCCACTCGGTCCTAGTCTTTTTTACTTGTAGACGAGAATCTAGAGCTCGATTCATACCAGTGAGATCATCTTCAAAAACGAAAAGAAATCAAGATGATCAGGTTTTGAGTACTGGCTAGAGATGTATCTTCAAAATGGAATGCATAGATGCATCAGACTGAGTATACGTTTCTTTCTGGCTAGAAGCTAGATCCAGTCTGCGTGAGGCCGGGGGTCAAAAGAGCCGTGCAAAGGAACCCTACATGTAGCTCTCGTTTCGTACAGACAACACCGCCGAGCTTCGGCACCCCACTGAACAGAAATGACTGCTGGGGATACTTTTTGAGCCAACCAGTCAATTTCCTTTTAAAATACCAAACCAACCGGTTCTTTAAGAATATATCCCGTATATTTCTTTTATGAATACTAAATATAACTATTTTGTCATTTAGTCATGTGTTTTATATATATATATATATATTTTTTTTTTTCACAAATTGAAAGAATCAATTGCAAGGAGATAAAATTCAGAGCCAACGGGGCCAAAGACCACCGGGCGAGAAAACTAATCTATTTTCCTATATTCTTGAGATTCAACCAGTTATTTTGAAAAATCAACCGTCAGGCTTGTAACTAACCGACAGTTCTTCCCGCGCACTCAAATGAGTATCTGCCGGGCAGGTCCTCATTTCTCGGGACAAACCGACTATTCAAATGAGTATGTGCCGGGCAAGCTAGGAAAAAAATCCCCTCCACCCTCCCAAGTTGCCCCGCCTAATGAGGCCTTTGTCAAGTGTTGTTCCAATACCATGAAGTGCCACCGTTCTTTTTGGAAGTAGTATGATGTGGAGTATACAAATTCGTGTGGTTTTTTAGTGTCTTTCTTTGTGTCTTTTTTTGCAAGTTTGGGTTGTTTGTTCCCTTTAGTTCTTGCTTCTGTTGGACAAGGGATATCACAACATTCAGTAGCCTTCCAAGAGGGTGCCTTTTAGTTTCATCCACCTTTATATATGGAGTGACCAGTTATTTGTAATTGAATGAACTATTGAATCAAATAAACAATTACAAAACACTGTTGAGTAGTGAATGGATCAAATACACAATTACAAAACACTGTTGAATTGTGATTGAGTGAGTGCTTTTGAATACTGCTGACCATGGTTGATTGCTCTTGCTTAATGCCACGTGCCCCCATAGCTATTGATGTGATGTGGAATATCTCACATCATTTCATTGGGAGGATGAAATGATGTGGGATATTCCACATCATTTTGTTAGAGGGAGGCATGAGTCAGTAAGGGTATATTCCCACATGGCCTTAGAGGTAGTCCTAGAAGGCGGTCTTACCTCCTCAATAAAGTGTGTGTTCCCACCTACATTCTTTAGTAATTACCAATCATACATGGATGTCCACATAGCAAACTTTAAAGAATGGGTATTAGCTAGCATTTAAGAGGACAAAAAAATACTTGAGCGATAGTAGGCAATTGTTGAGGGAGCACCAAAATTGAAAATATTCTCAAGTTTTAAACACTTAAGAATGGTCTTAACTAATATGGCTTTGGGAGGCCATTATGTAATCCGGCTACTATTGATGACACCTTTCTTAAAAAGAAGGTATTCCTCCCAAAATTTTGGAGGTGTTAAGTTTTTATTCACATTCTTTGCAAAGGCCAGGTGGGAACGGGTCTTAAGGCTACTGAATGTTATAATGTAAGTGGGCTCCGAGCCTCCCGAGTTGGTGAATAACTTAACTTATCCTCATAAGAAGAAGTGGGCTCCGAGCCTCCGACTTGGTGAATAAGGTAACTTATCCTCATCATTTTGGCGCTTTTGTGCAGGCATCCCGGCGTTTCTAATATAATTATACTCCGCTACCGTAACTATTGTCAACTCGGTCACGTGAATTAATGCTGATTTGACCCCACAGACCATTAATAGTTCGGCCGATTTCTAGCTTTAAAGGTCCAGCATTCGGCCTATGAAGGTTCCAGTTGAGCAAGAGCTGATTAATTCGTCGGTACAGTATCTTTACCGCCCAGGAGGTGGCTTACGGCAGTCTGTACTGTACAGAAGAGCGGCTCTCAGCAGTCTGTACATGAGAGCATCCGCACCCCTGCGCGGAATGCTGGACGCGCCAAATGGTGTTTTCAGGGTCGCCGGGAGCTCTTGCGACTCGGTATAATCTTCGTCCCTCACCCATACGCAATAAAAATCTGACACCATCTATAGATTCTGCCGGGTTTCGAGGGCGCGGGTTTCGAGGGCGCGCCATGCGCGGGTTGACCCGGATGACCTGCCATGGTGTCGGAGGCCACGGCAGAAGAATCAGAGGTCGAGGGTGAGGTGGCCGTGTGACAAGGCGCGGTGTAGGAGCTGGCTTCGCACGGTTAAAGGCCCGAGTCGGTAGTAGGCCCCCGATGTACAGGGGGTGCGGGCTGGAGAAAACTGCGAGCAGTTTGGCTGCTCCAAAACCCAGCAAGCCTTCTTGCTCATTTTTTTGCCTACTTGCCCAACCACACGCCTTCTTGCTCATTTTTTTCCACATCCTTTTCTAGTTGCTCATTCTAGGGGTTTAGGGTATGGATCAATGGCGGGAGCGCCTTCTTGCGTCGAGGGCACTTTTTATGGAGGACGACGAGGAGGATGATTTCATGGTCAACTGGATTATGGAATTAGGGTTGCGTGCTCCACGACCTCAAGTACCTCGTGCCGTTGGGGGATCCCGCCCAGGGAAATCGCCCAACATTGATAGGCATAGGCACGAGATGCACGCCCGGATGATGTCCGACTATTTTGCCCAGGAACCGGTTTATGGACCACACTTCTTTCAACGGAGGTATCGTATGCGCCGGTCGTTGTTTTTGTCCATTTTGCATAGGGTTTGTGCTAGAGATGAGTACTTCGTGCAGAAAACAGATGCTTGTGGATTTACGGGGTTGTCCCCCAATCAGAAAATCACATCGGCATTGAGAATGTTGTGCTACGGTTTGTGTGCCGATGCAACAGACGAGTATTGTCGTACTAGTGAAACTACCGCGATGATATGTTTGAAGCGGTTTTGCGTCGCGGTTAGGGCAGAGTTCGAGGAGTATCACCTGCGTCAACCTACCCAGGCAGACTTTGAGAAACAATTGGCAATAAATTCCGAGCGTGGCTTTCCGGGGATGTTTGCATCCCTAGATTGCATGCACTACGAATGGAAGAATTGCCCGGTTGCGTAGCAAGGGGACTTTGGTGATAGAGAAGGGAAAAAATCCATCATTTTGGAGGCGGTGGCGGATGGCTCTTTGCATATTTGGCACGCCTTTTTTGGCTTACCCGGATCCAACAACGATTTGAACGTGTTAGACCGGTCTCCCCTCATCCACAACATGTTAACGAGCGAGGCCCGTGACATGGAATTCGAGGTGAACGGATGTGTGTATGATCGTTACTACCTCCTCACCGACGGTATTTATCCGGAGTGGTCCTGTTTCGTTCAGACTATCCATCAGCCCCAGGACGAGCGCCGTAGTTATTTTGCGGAACGACAGGAGGCGGTGCGCAAGGACGTTGAGAGATGCTTTGGAGTCTTACAAGCCCGGTTTGCGATAATTCGCAACCCTTGTCGCCATTGGAGCATGGAGGTAATTTCCAACATTATGTTCACGTGTTGCATTCTTCATAATATGATCCTTGAGGATGAAGAAGACATTGATGGATTGGAGGACATTATTGGTGAATTGCATGAGGGGAATGTCCCCATGCAAAGGGGTTTGGGCTTTGAGGAGTTAGTGACAAAGACAAGAGAGATTCATAACCCGGACACACATTTTGGGCTCCGTGGTGACCTCATTGAGCATTTGTGGATGCTAAGAGGTGCCAATTTGGCATGATTTCTTTTAGTAGATAAATATCATTTTAATTTTTTCTTGAGGTAGTGCACCATAATGTGCCATCATGTTGCTTGCGTTTTTTTGAAAATGTAATAAAGGTCGACTATGGAGAATTATAAACTCATGACAATTTTTTGCATTGTTGAGTTTTTACTTCATGCATGCAAAGGGGTTTGGGTTTAGAGGAATAAGTGACAAAAAGAAGAGCAATCATAACCCGGACACATTGCGCAATTGTGGATGCAAAAATGTGCCAATTTGGCATGATTTAATAAATAGTGACTACAATCACATTTATGCATAAAAACTAGAGTATGTGCACAAACCCAAGTCTAGTCCCAACCCCAAGCCCAAGTCTTCTTGATAGATTGCATCTTGGGAATCTACATTAGATGTGACGACGTCCCAAGTGGTAGGCATCTCCGGAGCCACATGTTCTAAGTCATTCCACGCCACACTAGAATCGTGACTATCACCATATGAAGTCCAATGGCCTACCGTGTCACTATTGGGCTCGTCATGAACATATGGTGCCTACGTTAAAACACAATACATTATGCATGACCATCAGTCTTTGTGTTACAACAAAAATCCCCTAAATCCTTACAAGAACACTAAACCGATGAAAGAAGTGAACACCATGAACACGACCAGCAAGAACAAGACCATGAAGACCATGAACACGACCAGCAAGAACAAGACTATGAAGACCATGAACACGACCAGCAAGAACACCAGCTCGCGTTGGTGTTCTTGCTGGTCGTGTTCATGGTCTGAAAAAAAAATATTGCTTGAAAACCATGAAGACCATGAACACGACCAGCAAGAACACCAGCTCGTGTTGGTGTTCTTGCTGGTCGTGTTCATGGTCTTAAAAAAGAATATTGCTTGAAAACCATGAAGACCATGAACACAACCAGCAAGAACACCAGCTCGTGCTGGTGTTCTTGCTGGTCGTGTTCATGGTCTTAAAAAAAAAATTGCTTGAAAACCATGAAGACCATGAACACGACCAGCAAGAACACCAGCTCGTGCTGGTGTTCTTGCTGGTCGTGTTCATGGTTTTAAAAAAAAAATATTGCTTGAAAACCATGAAGACCATGAACACGACCAGCAAGAACACCAGCTCGTGCTGGTGTTCTTGCTGGTCGTGTTCATGGTCTTAAAAAAAATTCTTGCTGGTCGTGTTCATGGTGTTCACAAGGTGAACACCATGAACACGACCAGCAAGAAAACTATGAAAAAACGGTTGCGTGCTCCACGACCAGGAAGGAATATTTTTGGGAGGAGCCGGGACTCACGGCACCCCCGCTCCGTTCTTCTTCGTCGGATTCGGGCAGCACCACAAGTTCTGGTTGCACCAGCCCCGGCCCTCCTTGCTCACTCCCAGCATTGACTTCGTGGACTTCTGCTTCGTAATCACCCCCAAGATTAAATTCTTCTCTCGCCTCTCGCATTTGTCTGAGGGTCTCCGCGTCGTCTCGAGCTCTCTTAGCCGCCTGTTCTCTTTCCCGTGCTGCCTCGGCCATGGCCGCGGCCTCTCCACCGTTTCGTTCCCGCAACTCCAACGCCGCATTATCCGCCCTTCGACGCTGAAGCTTTAACAATTCTTCTTCTCGCAATAAGCTAATGTATTCGTGTGCCTCCGGTGTGGTGAGATTCTCCATCGGGGCAGAGAATAATAAAAGCATGTTGTGATACTCCAAGCTAGCGGCCTTGCGCATCGTTGCATCAGCCATTTTCTCAGCGGCTTTTGCTGTCGTGAAGGCCGTTTTCTCGTGACATTTCTCCGCGCGTTGCGTTTCTTTGGCCGCCTTTGTGCCACCGGGCCGCAAGTTGAATTCCATGCTCGTGGTTGCTACACAGGCGGTGTCAACAGCACTCACAGATTTCTGGGTGCCCAAGAGGGGGCAAGACTGAGACTCATGGTCAGAAGATCCCGATACTCTCCTAGACGGTGTTGATTGGCGCGACGTGCTAACGCCGTCCGCCCATCGCGGGAAATCTCTGACTAACTCCCAGCAATGTTCGTACGCAAAATCCGTGTTTTTCTGGGACTTAGTCCGATATAAATCTCTAGTAATGCGCAATATATCTGCTTCCTTAGCACCACTTTTATTCATCCGTTTAACTTGATTGTATGCACCAATAAATTTCCCAACATCATGCTTTATTGCACCCCACTTCGATTCCAGTGAACGAGCTCCCTTAGGACCCCCCACCCCACATTGTGCGTAGTGTGTGCAAATGCGTTCCCAAAAGGCATTCCCCTTCTGTTGATTGCCACAAATTGGGTCCTGAGAAATGGCCAAGACACTTCGTGTCAATTGGCGCTCTTCCTCAGGAACAAAATTTTTCCCCTTAGATGCGCGTACAGTCCCAACCCCACGCCCACGCCCCCGACCACGACCAACATCCACACAATCATTTGACTCTCTACCCAATCCCTCAAACCCTAATTGCGTGTGGTCACTCACCTGAGATTGGGGCACTGTCGGGTCTTCCCACGCCGGCTGAGACGCCGATGCAGCACCTTCGACGCCCAGCTCCCGATCGGAATGCTGCAGCTCCGTTTCTCCATCGCGGCGCTCACGATCACCTGTCTCCCGCCCTGATCCGCCACGGCCCCGCCCGCCACGACCTCGCCGCGCGTCCTCGCCGGTGATTCGCGGTGTTGGCCGTCCCCGCTGCTCACCGTGTAGATCGACTTCAGAAACGCCGGCAAAATCCAATCGCCCTGCTCGCCCTGCTCGCCCGCTCCGACCACCCTCTGCGACGCCTGGACGACCGCGACCTCGCCCCACCGACACCGCACGCCCACTACCTGCCATATCTCCAAAAAAATCTACAAAGCAATCCTAATCAAAATTAGAACGAAATCAGCCACAAAACTCCCGGGTTTGGGGCGCGCGGAAACCAAAGCGAGTACATCAAAGTGGCGAGTATGGACTCGTATTTAACTACGCGCCAGGCCCGTTCCGCGAGTCCCGGTGGGGGGGTCAAAAGAGGCCGGGCCCGCAACTGCGCATCGCGGCCCAGCATTCCGCGCAGGGGTGCGGATGCTCTGAGGATTGAAAACTGTATACCGATTTCCCCCTCGCCGGACCTGGCCGGGTTGGGTTGTATTTTCTTTCTCTCTTGTAGTAAAGGGCCTCCCTTTATTTGTGTCAAAAAAAAAACTCTGTATACCGATTCTTCTTTTTCCCGTTCTGTTTTTACTCTTTTATTTAAGTGCCGGTAATACTCTTGATAGGAATCTTTCGTGAACTTCACATTCAGTAGCATATGTGACTGAATGTGCCTTCCCCTAACAGAATGATCGGGAATATCCCACATCATTTCATCCCTAAATGAAATGATGTGGGATATTCCACATCATATCAGTAGCTATGGGGCAGGTGGCATTAAGCAAGAGCAACCAAGAATTGTGAACACTAATCGCAAGCACTCACTCAGTCATAATTCAATAGTGTCCTGTAATTTTTTATTTGATTCAATAGCCCACTTAATCACAATTCAATAGTGTCTTGTGATTTTTTATTTGATTCAATAGCCCATTCAATTACAAATCATTGGTCACTCCATATATAAAGGTGGATGAAACTAACACGCGGATGAAACTAACATGCAACCTTCTTGAAGACTAATGAATGCTATGGAATGTGCTCAAATATCTTGAAAATTTACTCGAATATGTTCAATCTTGATCAAGAAACCTTCAAACTTATCAATGTGACAATTTTTACAAAGGGCTTCAAATTTATCAACGTGATCATTTTACCGCATTTTGAAGAACACTACACTAAATAGTGTATTTAGTGTGAGGTGATGAATAATGTGCTTACCCCTAATACTTGTCTAACACTAATTGTCAATTTGTGGGTAATTAGTGTTGGCAGTTATCATCCAATTTGATTCATTCCATTTCTAAAATTTCAGTTTTTCCATCTAAACTTTCATCTCAAGTTTCATTCCTTACTCACACTAAATATCCATATCTCAAAAGATCACAATGTCAAAACGTTACTATTCTTCATAAATAGTGTGAGAATTCACATTTAGTGTTTTTACAAAAGTAGGCTTTTTGATATTTAGAGTGATGTTCGCAATTACAGTGCCTCACACTAAATACACTATTTAGTGTACTGTTCTTACAACCCCTGTCAGATTAGTGAAACTACACTTTTTGTACTCAAGTTGCCTGCTGTACGCCACATGGACACCTGTAGATTTATTTGTCCAGTCTTCAATTCTCCAGAACAAGCCAACACTACTGTCGGTAGCGAGAATGCAACAAGAGATGGGACTAACTAATGTCCAGTGTGCTGACTTTAGGGCACAGAGGTGCTTTACTGTTATCGCAACCCAACACATCTTGGTACTCCCTGCTGATGGTGAAACTATCAGCCACAGAACCATCACTGGCATGGAAGAACTCCACAAGCAGGTTCTTGTGATCTTTCGATGTCATTTTCACGTAACCGTTGGACAGCGTCTCATCCTTAAAGAGGCTCCATGTTGCGTTGACAGGGCCAAATGGTTCGGTGCCGCGTCCTCCCGTGCCGGCTACGATGTGAATTGTGCCGTTGTAGTGGCCTGAGTAGTGCTGTGTTTCCTCACTCACACAAGTGCTCTGTAATGCCAACACACATTTCAAAGTCATATTAGAGTTAACCGAAAAGTCACCTCAAAGAGGAAAGTTTTAGCAAACTCCTCTTGAACTCATATGGAAATATAAATAGACCGAAAACTAGTTCGCGATGAGTTGGGAGACAATCTAAAGCAAGCCACTGCCATTATTCTCCACACCTCGCAATGACTTCCACACCTCCTACCAAAGCTCCAAGTCCATGGCCCACAAGGGGACAAATTATGACACGACACTATTCAACCCAAACATAGATGAAAAGAGAGGTTAGAAGGAGGTTGAAAAGGGAGGTTCCATGGCCTTCTTTTCGATTAACTCTAATGCCAACACACATTTCAAAGTCATATTAAGCATCAATCCAACTTAGTTGCCACAACTCTAGAAGAAGCATTAGTAACAGACCTGTCGTTTTTCACTCCCCACTTTGTGGAAACAGTGAACAGTGGTGGAATATTATACTTATATTTCTGTTTTCTTGTGACCAAAACTACTCACCGGCACTAACACAACCCATGTGCCTGGCGCAATTTCATTCCTTTTTCATTTATAGTAAGTGAAAAACGACACATTTCCTACTAGTGAAGACAATGTAATGGTTCGTGGCTTGCAACATTGTCGGATTTGTTCAAATATGAAGCACTTTCAACTTCTGTAACCACTTTCGTATCTTTTAGACCACGAGCCCCAACAGTTTCATTTCCCTTGAAAGCCTAAATTTTGCATCAGCTGTTTGGATTTCTAATAAAATCACATACACCAAATGCCACATTATCATTGACTACTATAGCACACTTGTCACTCGTTCGAAGTTCAAATTCTATATGTAGTTATACTGAAGCGGTTGGGAGTTGGGACCCCAGGCTTGAGAGCACTCCCGTTTACATTTACTTATCATCAAGAAGAAGCCAAATCCTCATGACTTTAACCCCTAAAGGACCAAGGATTCATGGTTTTAAAATGATAAGTTTAATCGATCATATTCTGAAAAATATAACTCAAAAGGGTACAAACTTTATATCATCGGAATCACTGAAGAACATTGCATGTGTCGATTGAAAAACAAATAAATTTGAATAAAAGAAAGTTTACATAGGACCTATTCAAAACTGCTATAAAACACATGAGGCCCAAATTGGGCTTCTTAGGGGTTAAAGGGAAATTTGATGATGGTACCTGGTAGACGGGACAGCTGCGCTCATAACTGTGCACGTGGCCGTAGTAAGCAATGTCGACCTTATATCTTTGCCACAAGTCTTCCATGTTGGAGCGACCATTGGGCTCTCCGAAAGTGCCCCACACCTGCTGGTAGTCCGCTGCGGAGGAATAGCCTAGAACTCGATGAACCACGAAGATCAGCCAAGGTTGCTTGCTCCTGTCAGTGCTTGCCAGACAGTGCTCCAAGAACTTCTGCTGCTCGGAGCCGATGGTCCAGTCCATTTCCGAGTTTGCCACACAGAATTTGAACGAGCCCCAACTCGCAGCATACCTGAAAGATCATTCATTAATCAAGTTGATTAGTCCACTGTCAAATCACTACTAGGAAATCCAACTGTTCTGTTGATTCGGTTGCGTTGACCAGGGACACTTTTATGTTGATTTGGTCGTATTATTGTTCAAATCAACAGATCTTTGTCCAAACCTAAAAAAAGTGTCCTGATCAACGCGACCAAATCAACAGAACAATTGAATTTTCTAGTAGTGAATGCTGCAATTTGAGTCATTGTATCGGGAACCTCCCATGTATCATCTCGTGTAGAATGTAGCCAGCGGGTACATTTGCCGAGGGGAGGATCCCGATATTACATGTGTCCCCAATTCTGAAGTTGTTGCAGAACACAGAACCCCCTTGGAGGCATGATCTAAACACATGTCGAACATCTGCTTACAACACCCTAAACCCTAAACCCTAAACCATGCTTATGGGATGCAGAAGTACTAATTTTACCATAGCTTGTCATTGTTTTCGGCAGGCATGTGAAAGGTCGTTGTAGTGACGACTCCACACTCTCCCCCTGAATCATGGCCTTGATAGTATGACCCTGAATTTGGATAGTCACGCTCATGGTTGCCACTGCATACAATCAGAACTGAACGATCAGAGGCTGGTTGAATATTTAGAGATAATGCCTTGTCATTAATATTAATGTATGATCAATTGTTCCAAGCTCTCATTAATGTCTCCATGATTCTGAAGCAGTGAACTCAGAAAGAATTCAATATTCAAGCTTCCCACTGTTTATATCCAGAGGCCGTGAAGTTTGTCCACAACTTACATTGACAGCATGTATGGAACACGCTTGGTAAGAGGACTGATTTGGTCCACAAACTGATCCCATTCCGAGAGGTAGCCATCAGCATACGTGATATCGCCGTTGCTGAAGATGATGTCATAATTGTCAATATCCTTGACAAGCGCATCTGTGACGTTTAGGGCTCCAGGCTGGTTGTTGTTATACTCCATCCACTGATCCCGGTTGAGCTGCATTCACATGTAATGTGACACAGTTGGAGCAGATCACCAATCACATAGCTAATGCATCAGGGAATTCCTGCAATAAATAAATTAATCCCGTTCACCATATTTGAGGAGAAGGCTACACTTCAATACCTTTCCCATGTCGCCGTAGATGACAACCCTTTGTAAAGAATTCTGGCCCGGGTTTGGAGCAGATGTGAAAAAATTCTCCTCTCCCCACACATACTTGCCGTCCTTCAACTTGTGTCCCACCTTGTAAAAGTACCTATATAGATTCGCGTGTACATCAATCAGTTGGTAAGTCCGATTAGGCTTGACCGCATATAATTTTATATCAAATCTGTCGCCCAGAGTTAACCCCTAAAGGACCAAGGATTCATCGTTCTAAAGTGACAAGTTTAAACGTTCATATTGTGAAAGTTATAATTTGAATGAGACCAAATTTTATATTGCTGGATTTAATGAGGAATATTATATATATTGAATAAATAAAAAATAAAAAATTAACAGAAAAGAATTTATAAAAGCTACTCAAAATTACTGAAAAAAAACAGGAGCCACCTGGTGGCCTTATGGTCCTTTAGGGGTTAATCACTCCTTGGATGCTGAAGACAAGTAAAAATCTTAACATTTATTAGTTGTGATTCTTAACGTTGAAACCATGCAGAACGAGAACAAGGGCTTTTGGTCTTCAAAGAACTCATCGTTGAAGACCAAAAGCCCTTCATACTACCGTCACTGTTTATGTCTCCGGTAAAATACCAACATCACACTTGTTATTGAGAATGTATAGCAAAGTACGATGAAGGCTGCAGCCTTCTCGGGAACATTGTGCAAGCTTGAGTTACATCATGAAGAAAGAAACGAATTGTTAAGGTCTTACTTGGCGCTTGGTCCAAGCTCCTTGAGGTAAGCTGTGTGAAAGTATCCAGGATGACGCCATCCCACAGTCTTAGCAGGGGCACCTGCATCATAGAACTTGCAGCTTAAAAAGTAATTCACAAGAACTTCATGATTCATCAACTGATCACCATGTCCAAAAAAATTCGACTTCAATTCTTAGTTGCAGTTATAGTGATGATAATGCAGCCAAGCGGAATCTAATACACATTCTGCATAAATCTGAGGAAGGCTTGACAATTCAGAAAGTTCTACAAACCGTAGAACTTATCAATGTCATACCGCACATATCAGATTTTTCGAAGGTAACAGTGCTTGCAAGTGATGTTTTCCACTCCGCTTCATCTTCCCACTTCCACATCACAATGGGTCTAGCTTCTGCCTCGTTATAGCCGCTTGTCCATGTGATTGTCATCTTCATCCAAACAATGTGTACACATGATTATTTCCTCAACAAGATGGACTGTCTACAAGCTTCTACTCAAGAAAACAGTCCTGGAACAAATAGTAGAGGTATGAATGTGTAATACAATCACTCTCAGCTGTAACTGAAATTATATTTCTAAAAGTTCTGAGAGAGATGACACTCGTACCTCGTTCCACTGCTTTCCAAGTGCCAGTCTTGGCCAGAGGGGAGCCTTTGGATTCTTGAATTTTATTACGTTGGAGATCGCCTCAAGGACAGGCTGTACATGAGCATTCCAGGAGCCAATGTCAGACTCAAACTCAATTTGGATATTTAATTTTCACTGAGATCATTAAATACATCGGCATTTATTAACAACCAGGATTATTATTGTCATACCTTGTCTAAATCTCCAGAGAAGAATCCAAGGGCAATATCGCTCCTCATATTGACTAGCTGCAACTTCAAGCTCCCGTGCCCGCTCTCCAAATATTTGGGTGAAGTAAAGTTGGCGTATTCAAACTGCGTTCGGATTCAAGAGTATTTAAAACCAGCTTGATTGAGCTTCCCACAGTAAGAGTTGAAGGAAATGAGCGTTTCTTACCTTGATGGGGGCGTTGCATATAAATGGCGCATGTGTCTTAGTTGAGTTTGGATCCAAGCATTCGCTTCCGCTGCAAGATAGCCCCAATTAGAAAAGCACCAAATCCATTCGAGAAACATCTCAACAAGGCTACTTGCATTGAGTGACAAATTCTATCATGGCCGGGTATTGTCAAACCTCAATTTGAATTGTATTGAATGGGTAAATGTTGACGAACAAAGGCACTTCTTAAGTGATATTTGATCTTTTCAATGCTAACTGCAGCATAGAATTGAGGTACGGAAAGTTCAAAGAAATAGCAAATCAATTTACAAAACGTACTCAAACTTGGCTGGGGAGAAAACAGCAATAAAGTCTCCAGCAGCAGCGCCGTTGGTCTTTGAGAATGTCACTGTGACCCACTCGCTTGACTCTCCCTGCAGCAGAACACCAAATACACCTCATGAATTCACCTCAAGAGTAGCACTGCGTCATTATAATTTAGTCCATACAAAACAGTTATTCGACAAAGCAATCCTGTAATTCAAAAAGCTACCTTCACACCAAGAAGGTTCGGGGTGACGCTAATATTGACGGCCGAATTGAGTGCCGTAAGCTGGCGGTGCAGCTGCATTCTCGAAAGAGGCCGTTCTGGATTGTACTCTATTTCCAAAGAGTGCCCATTGATCAAATTTACAAGAGAGAAACAAATTAACAGAGTCACCCCGGCTACCCATGATCTCGCCATCGCCACTTCTGCAAATCAATATTCAACATGTCAGTAAGAAATCACAGTTGTTTGACGATGCCTACTTGATCAATTAATCAACTAATTGACCACATAAGAAATGAGCATTGGACATGAAACCATCTGGATAGCTCAAGTACTTGGAAAAGGTGAAATGCTTCCAACTCACTAATGCACCGACAACGATTCTCTAAGTCAAGAATTGAATCAATTGTCCATGTCTGAAAATGAAGCTCATGGTGCCTTTCAGCTTGATAAATAAAAACTAACTGATCATGTGCAGGCTTTATGTAATCCAACCTATTGACTCAGTTGAAATATCTATGCCAACCTCACGGATCAAGATATTGCAGCATCTGCTGAGCTCGACTTCGACTAAATTAAATCGTGATTTGGGGTAGCAATATATATACGGAACCTCTCGAAGATAAATTTAAGCTGGTCAGTATACATACATCCGGATATCCTCCTGGTACATACTCTCAATGTTCACTTAGTTCCAAACTTGTCTGCTAGTGTGGACGTCAGCCCTCAACAATCGGTGATTACATCACCATGCTTCAGTAGTACCTGAATTGTGTTGCAGGGTGTTATCTCATTGGGAATATCCTTCTGGGTTCCTTGCTCAACTCTTCCTATGCAAAAAGGCCACTGCTTTAGTCTAGCGTCGTTTCTTGTATCTGTGGCATCATGTTTATTTTCCGTCAGGAAAAGGAAAGTGAAGACAAAATTTCCTGTGAAATGAAAACGCTAGAAGTCCGTGGATTAATGAGCATTTCTTGCTCAGAAAGCTTGCTCATATGTTAATAAGTCATGCTACATGAAACATTTGCGCAATCGAAGGTTTAGGGGTTTAGGGTTTAGGGTTTTAACCCTAAACCCTAAACCTCTACGTTCTATAATTCAGATACTACGTGACAATTGAAATTGTGATCCAGATAATTAATTTGTTACTGTACTAAGTTGAACCTATTAAAAATTAATGGATCTATACCATATCCAGAAGCCTCTGAAAATGGACTCTACGCCTCATTATTCTAGCAGGTCTTACCCAGGAAGGTGGAATTTCAGAGCATATTCCGTAGGTATTCTTGTGTGATTCCTTCATCTCGTCTTCACCATTACTGCGGAAGAAAGGAATCATCATGATTTAGGTCAACTCTTCGTTTGTACTTCGGCCAAAGTGGATCTTGTTAAAGTTCACTGAATTTCTGCAAATGAGAAGAATAATTCTTGTCTGCACTGGATATCCAAATTCCAATTGCGGGAAACGCAGGAGGCTCTCACCCTAGTCAACCCCAATGTGGTGGAGAAGGACCTCCACAAGTACGTTTCCGGAATACAAGGAGCTTCATCCGGATGTCAGTGAGGAAGAATATACCAGCTTTGTGCATATCCTTCAGCATCTCAATGCAGAGTAAGTACAATAAGCTTAGGCTTCATCAAACTCTCTCAGCCAAGATCACGAAGAGAGGCTTTACAAGAGTCGATACCTTTGCAACTGTTTAGCATGACCTTGTTTAGCCAAAAACCTTCTTCTAAGTGGTACATAGTAGCTGCAAAAACCTGCCATATTGATCTCGCTTGTGAGAAACCATCTAAGCACTTGTTGATTTACATCGGTGATCATCAAGTCCGCATGCACCGTGATTGCCGAGTTGATAAACTCAGACTGAAATTGTGAGGAAAGAAAACCTGCTTACCAGGGGGTCCATGAAGATGGAATTCGATAGTGATACGGTCATAACAAGGCTACTACACCAGATCCCATCTCATAACTTTGAAGTTAAGCGCCTTTGGGCCGTAGTAGTGCCGGGACGGGATAGGTGACCGACCTCCCGGGAAGTCACGGTGCTGCATCATTCCATTTTAAAAGACAGACAGACAGACACTTTAATCAAGCCGGCCTCGAAAGAGTATCGGAGTTTCTATGTATCTGGTATTCGATCTTTGAGACGATCCTTGAATCATCCTTGCGTTCTTCTCTTAGCTACCGTTGCTCCCTTCACTGCAGCGTTTAGCCTTGACGCTAGTAGGAAATGTGTCGTTTTTCACTTACTATAAATGAAAAAAAGGGAATGAAACTGTGACATGCACATGGATTGTGTTAATGCTAGTGAGTAGTTTTCGTCGCAGAAAAAAAAAAAAAGTATAATATTCAGCCATTGTTCACTGTTCCCACAAAGTGGGGAATGAAAAACGACATGTCTGCTTCTAGTGCGACGTGTAACTGTACTTCTTCTTGAGGCTCTTGATATGCGTCAAGCGTCCCTAGAAAACGTGTTCAACTCAAATCCTCACATATCATGATCAGCTATACTCGTCCAGAGTCTCGCTATAGGAAAATCACATGTAACAATCCAGAATTCTTCTCACTACTATCATTTCAGTTAGGTTAATACCTGGAAAATTGCATAATAGTCTAGACCCGGGAGTCCAGAGTCTCACTACTGCAATTTAGGTTACCTGCAAAATTACATAATTTCAGCAAAACAAAGGAAAAGTCGCATCTCTCTCTCGTTGATTGATCTCTTCACCTCTACACGTCTTTGAGGTCTCAGGGCTCAAATCTCTAGGGTTCAAGAGTAGATTCCAGCTCAAAAACAATCTCAATTAGCGTCACCGCAAAGAATGTAATACCATGCACTAGTAGCAAACCTGTCATTTTTCATTCCTCATTTCGTGGGAACAGTGAATAGTAGCGGAATATCATACTTACGTTTTTGTCTTCTTGTGATTAAAACTACTCATCAACACTAACATAATCCCATGTGCCTGGCGCCGTTTCATTTCTTTTTCATTTATAGTAAGTGAAAAACGACACATTTCCTTCTAGTGATGCCACCTGCCCCCATAGCTACTGATGTGATGTGGAATATCCCACATCGTTTCATTCCTCCTTCAGTAACTATGGGAGCACGTAGCATTAAGCAAGAGCAATCAACCATGGTGAACAGTAATCGAAAGCACTCAATCACAATTCAACGGTGTTTTGTAATTGTTTATTTGAAACAATAATCCATTCGATTACAAATCACTGGTCACTCCATATATAAAGGATGATGGCAACCAGGTGGCAACCATGAACAGAGAATTCGCTATTTACGCACTTGGCCATATAATCATGCACTTGGTCCCCAAGCGCATAATTTTTTTTATGTAACTTTTTTTTTAAAAACCGACAATTATTGTCTTTCTTCAATCCCTTACATTGTAAACAAATAATTATTTTAATTATTTTTTATTCTTAAGTTTATCTATTCTTTTTAATCTTGATTTCTTTCTTGTCTCCTTCTTGTCTTTCTTCTTGTCTTGTTTTTGTCTTTCTTCTTGTCTTCCTTTTTGTCTTCGTTGTCTTTTTCTTCTTCTACTTTTTCTTCAGTTGTGGGTGCTGAACCCTAAACAATGGAAGCAAGCCAACAAAATAAAAAAATAAAAAAAATAAAAAAACTTTTTTTTTTTGGGCCGTGGGGTGCTACTGAACCCCAAAATGGCAGCTGCCTAAAAAAAAAAGTCAAAAAAAAGTTTTTTTTTTTTTTTTTTTTTTTTTTTTTTTCTCTTTCCTCCTTGGTCGTGGGGTGCTGCTGGATCCTAAATGGCAGCTGCCAAAAAAAAAAAAAAAAAAACTTTTTTTTTACTTTTTTCTACTTTTTTCAAAAATTTCTATTTTTAGGCGCTGGAGTGCACGGCCGCGCACCCTAAAGCCCTCTCATCTCCCTCATTTCTATCTTCATCTCCCTCTCCATCCCTACTTCTTCTCTCCATCCCTATCTTCATCTCTCCTCTCCATCATTTCTCCTCTCCTATATGTATGAGGAGAGGGGAGGGATGGAGAGGGAGATGAAGATAGAAATGAGGGAGATGAGAGGGCTTTAGGGTGCGCGGCCGCGCACCCAAGCGCCTAAAAATAGAAAATTTTGAAAAAGTCAAAAAAAGTTTAAAAAAGGTTTTTTTCTTTTTTTTTGGCGGCTGCCATTTAGGGTTTAGCAGTACCCCACGGCCAAGAAGGAGGGAATTTTTTTAATTTTTTTTAATTTTAATTTTATATTATTTTTATATAAAAAAATTAAGCACCTGCTATTTTGGGGTTCAGCAGCACCCCACCGCCAATTTTATTTTTATTTTATTTTTATTTTTTTTATTTTTTCTTTTTTCTTTTGTTGGCTTGCTTCCATTGTTTAGAGTTCAGCACCCCCAACTGAAGAAAAAGTAGAAGAAGAAAAAGACAACGAAGACAAAAAGGAAGACAAGAAGAAAGACAAAAACAAGACAAGAAGAAAGACAAGAGGGAGACAAGAAAGAAATCAAGATAAAAAAAGAAAAGATAAAAGAAAATATAAAAGAAAATATAAAGATAAGAATAAAAAATAATTAAAATAATTATTTGTTTACAATGTAAGGGATTGAAGAAAAACAACATTGATGTTTTTTAGAGAACTATTTAGCCAAAAAAAATTTAAGTCAAATATGCTTATGAAATGAGCGCACTTAGCCAAGTGCATAAATAGCGAATTGCGTGTTCATGGTGAACAGTAATGAAAAGCACTCAATCACAATTCAACTGTGTTTTGTAATTGTTTATTTGAATCAATAGTTCACTCAACTACAAATCACTAGTCACTACATATATAAACTTTAGGGGAAATGTAGGGTCTCCAAAAGGCCATGTAGGACCGCTCGGGTTAGGTGACTTGTCTGCCCAAACTTCTTCCAATGGTAGAAATGTGAGTTCCTGTCACTACTCGCAGAGTTGATTGTGTGAACTGACACTGTTGGAAGCGAATTACGTGGACAGCCGGGGGCCTTGTTGGCTACAAAGTATTGACAGTGTTTGGTGAACAACCCTTTCATTGTATTTACTGCTCTGTACCAGCAATAAAGGATCTTGGCAGAGTGAGTTACTAAGTGAAAGATTAGATTATTGTCAGCCCACTTAGAAATGAACTTGGGAAGGAAGTTTGCTGGCACAATGGTAAATTCGCTGGAACTGAAGCATGGCCCTTAACCCCTAAAGGACCAAGTGGACACATTGTGTTCACGAATAATTTCATTACTTGAATAATTTGTTTGGATTTCATAATTTTGACTCAATGTTAACTAGAGAATTGAAAATGTTCGTTTCAAGAACACAAAAAAAAACTTCAAGATTTGCAATTATGTTGATTGATTCATTGGGAAAAAACTAAAACGTCAATGTAGGTGAACCTGGGGCATGGTGGTTAGGGCGGTTGATGACTTGGAGGGCGTTTTCACACTTGGACGTCACATTTGTAAAAAAAAAAGAAGTGTCCATTATGTAAAATATTTTCCAATACTGCATCATTAACACTATAAAATAATTACGGAAATTGTTTAAATATATTTTAAATGGAATCTTTTCAAAATAATTGGAATCTTTTCTACATATTTTATATTATTTTAGAATATTTTAGAATATTCCAAATATATATTTGAATTCTTTAAAAAAATTGCAATGTAAAAATTAATAAAGATCACAAACACCGGCTCAACGAGTCACCAACAAGTCACCTCATCCAAACGTAAATCTTTGAGAATCAATCATTGTTGTTGTATTTAGTTTTAGAACACCATTTTTTGTGGGCACCTAGATATAGTACATCTTTGTATGCTCCTAAACTTTCAAACGCTAATCATGGTTTCTAAATTTATGAGAAAGTTTGCAATAAATGACCTCTTGGTTTTATTCAAAATTTTCAAAAATCAACTTATGATCAAACCTTATAATCATGTAATATATACGGTAGATTGTTCTGAAAATTGATGTATAGTCTCATGACTAAATCTTTTATGAACTTCAACGGTGAAGTTTTCTACATGAATACCAATCAAGAGATACAATTGCTTTTCTGAAAGCATCACGAGAAAGTGATAAAATTTTAGGAATGAGCATGGTCCTTTAGGGGTTAAATGCAAATGCTCATGCCAACATTGAGAAGTGTTTGGGCTTTGTACGCCGTAGGTGCATTCTTGTCAACTTCGACAGTGTCTCTCTTAAGACACACGCGCTTCGTGACAATGATTGGGTCAACCCACTCACCCCGCAGTGCTGGCAGCCTCGTGGTACTAGCCTCAAAAAGTGACAGGCATACCTCAAAATTTCGGGCACGTGAGAAACTACAGGGCCTTTTGGAGACCCAAGATTTCTACTAATGGTGGATGAAACTAAAAGGCAGCGTCTTAGAAGGCTACTGAATGTTATGCTATGACGATCGATGCATCATGTGGATGGAATTACGAAAGGCAGCCAAAGGCTACTAGGATGTAAAGTGATTTTTCATAAAGGAGCGTCAAACTTGGAGTTTTCCAGTGAGCTTTAGAGCGAGGAAGTCCTGCTTGAAGGGCGGTTTCAATTCACATGTAAGGTAAGATGTCCTAAAACCACCAATTTAAGAAATATGGTCTCATTTTAATAAGGTTATTTATAAGAAATATTTTCGGTCATTTGGAAGAAGATTTCTTACGGAATGCACAAATTTTTGAATTGAAAAGAACTTCGTGACCCAAATCAGACCTCTAGATTTCCCCATGTCCACACCCTGCCCACCAACTATTTCACTCATAATAAAACCCAAACCCACCAACTATTTCTACACAATGCTTAGGGCAGGTTTCCATGTGGGGATCGGTGTGGGTGGCCGATCCTCAAAAGGAGGAAGCTCTACCGAAATGGGTGAAAACAGGAGAAGACGAGTATATATTTCATTTGTACCAAAATGGGTGGAGCATGGGTGGTTCTTAAGACCTCAATTCTTGTCTTCCACCCAACCGATCCCCACATGGAAGGAGGCATTGGTCTACTTGAATAGTGAAATTAGTGGTTATGAGTCTCAAATGTGATGGCCCCAGAAAGCTCTACATGTCATAATTGGTAAAGGTGGTGGTTTTAAGACATCCTACCTTAGAAGGTAATAGATTTGGTAGTGAGGATCTTCTTATTTTAGATATGGATTATAGACTACACAATTGGTGAGGGATGGCAGCTCCAAACTCGTTATGGAATATTAACGCATCTAAAATACAACATTGAGTTTCTCCTTACAAAATTACAAACTTACATTTAGGGGTATGAGAATTCCCAACTTTTGTGCCCTAAAAAGAGGCGATTTGGAAACCCTTGGTCCTTTAGGACTTAACCCTTTAACGCATAAATTGAAACTACTAGATTCTCATCTAAATTGGATAGTTCTCATCCACCAAAATTTATCTTGGTTCTTGAACAAACTCACTATACTTCGTATAATTTGGATCTTCAAAATAGGTTATTATGATTTTTAGAAAAACAATAAAATTGGTTTCTATCAAGTTTCATTCTTTGTTCAAAAAATGGGACCTTAAATATGATTTTTGAAAATAAGCAGAATCAAATAATGGAAACCATACCATCTCATAGTCCATGTTATTCCAATTTCATGACCAATTTTATTTTTTTAATTGTGTTAATTTGGGATTTTAAATTGAATTTCAAGAGAGAACCTTGCAAAATTAATTTAAAAATATTAAGTCAAAATAAAAATAATCCAACCATATAAATGTGATCTTCACATTGACATTTACAACTTTGCTTGACCATCAACCCCATTTTTGGTTTTCATCAAACAATTGATAACACTTCTTTAAAAACAATGTTGAATCGGGACGTTAAAGGATAAGGTTCTCTTACCTTGATTTGAAAATTCAACTCCCCAAACTTAAATGATAAAACTGTGAACAACTACATTGTTTATTACATCGTTTAGTGTCAATTGCTCAATAGTGTCCCAATGAATCACTTCACTAGTGTTTGTAGATATCTTGTTGACAATATTTCAAGTTGGTGACAGTAGTACTAAGCCAACGTACACTTAGTGTAACTGGTGATGACACTACCTATAAATGTAATAAACAATATAACTCTTATTGTGGTTCCTAAGCCACACATTTCAGCCAAATATTTTTGCTCCAATATCAAATTTCAGTGCCGATTAACTCAGCATACCTCCTAGTGCAAGCATCGGTAATCTCGAGACACAATCTGATTTACCATCTAACATAACACTCAGACTACTACAGAATACCAATACCACATTGCCAAAAGAATAAAATTTGGAAAACCTGTTGAAAAACTTATGAAGAACACTTCTGGGTGCCAGGTGACAAAAGTAAGGCCAGTGCAAGGATAATCATATAGACAGTGCCATACTTGCCCTGGCTCGCTTTAGATGGTGGTTGTTGGTTGTAGGCTTGTCCCAGGCTTTGGCGTGTTGGAAGTCTGCGAAGCGAGAAATCTGGTCCGTTTCTCTTGCTCCTTCTGGATCAAAGCCTCAGCATCTCTCAAGGATTTGCTCCGCTTCTGCTCCTCCTGCTGGGCAGCAATTTTAACCGCCGATGCGAATGTGAACATCGCCTTGGCTGACTTGTGTCTGCGAGGAGAAAACATCATCAGTCAACCATGCACAGGTTCAACACATGCTTGAATAAGGTTTAATAATTATGCTTTACCACAGGTTCTGTGACTTCAAATTAAGGTAGTGGATACTAAAACTCTGCTATACTGGTCTCTGTTACCAACAGCAACTCGTCCATTCAGACACTCGGTTGGACTTATTCACAAACTGTGGTGTAAGGTAAAATAATGTCAATGGCCACTCATCTTTGAATGGAAATGGGTTTGTCTCACTAAAAAACAAGTCTTAGGGACTTCAGTAGACCAAGTTCCACATTTCAAGTCAGCTTTTGAGAAAATAGTGGAGGAGAAGTTGTCATGAAGTCTTGGGCTTGAAGGTTTGTATGGAGGGTTCTCAAGCCCAATACTTCATGACAACTTCTCCCAAAGCAATCAAATTTGTTCATAGCAAGTCCATAGACTGTGCACAACTTCTTGGTCGGGTATGAGACAAACCCAAGTTCCACTTTTCCCTCTTTCCTACTTCCGTGGGCAACTTCTCAAACCCATGGAACTTGGCTCTTACACTGGTCTACAACCTCCCAATCACTTAGAAATTGCATAAAAAATCATACACAATGATAAAATAATTATATCTCAACAGATTTGGCTCTTGTACCCAAAGATCTCTGTACATAGACTCCCCAAAAAACACAATCTTGCATATCATAAAATATCTTATATAGTACACCTCTACCTTACAAAAGATTGTGCAACTACAAAGAGGTGAAAACTTACTGCATTTCGTGATTTGCGTCCTCAGCGCCTCCCATGGTCACCACTCGTCGCACTGCTTCCTTGCAAAGCCCTTCAAACTGTTGCCAGTCGCCCCCCATTTCCTGCAATTGCAAACCAATTTATTCCATTTGAAGAATTTGGCTGTCACGCTTTTATCATAATATAGTTCCTATGTCAAATACAAAAAAACTAGAAGATTGTAAAATATGGTTTTAGTTAACGTCTGTCTTTACAGAATCGACACACCCATTCTATTCATTGGATCCAATACAACTGGTGAAAAACAATTCTCAACCAAGAAAGCATTGCAAGACTTCGACGTTTGAGGTTCATGCGGGCATGTTAAGAAACGGCAGAAGAGCACACCTCCGCGCACAGAAGTATTGCGTAGTAGAATTCATGCACCATGGAATCTCTATCGTAGTGGTCCTTGCCCATCCTAGACATGTTGATATATTCTTGCAACCCTTGGAGTATCGAACTCTTCTGAAAATCGCCAAACCTCAACGCTTCATCACTCATGGAGCCCGCCAGCACCAACACCATCTCTAGTGGCACCGTGCTTTTCTCAGCATCAAGCTGCAGTAACCAGACAATCAACGACTCAGTTAACAAATCATTCCATTAAGTCTTGAATCTTCCCATTTTCACACCAAGTCAAGAATCCTCTGCCTCCAATAGAAGTTACTGTCAATTCATGACACTTCGTAAAATGAGAATTCTCATACTAGAATCAGACGTCCAGAGTTCAAAACTCCTCCTCTAATCTTACTATCAAACTCTCTAATCTAACCAAAAATTTGCAAAGAAACATGAGTAACACAGAGTTCAAGGCTATGAACCCGTAAAGAACCAATGATTCGTTGTTTTAAAATCACAAATTCAATCGATCATATTGATTAAAATATAATTCAGATGGGACAAAATTTTATATCATCGGAATCAGTGAGGAACATCGCATGTGTTGATCAAGAAACAAATGAATTTAAACAAAAGTAAGTGCACATAAGGTGTACTCAAAACGGCCTGATTTGGGATCCTTAGTCCTTTAAAGGTTAAATTAGCAAACAAAAAATGAACGAAAAAAAGAGTTCATATGAGGGAAGATTGCAAAGAGGCTTGAATGTACTTAAGATCCCTCTTTAAAGAAGTATACTCACTCACCAGCCTCTTTGCAAGTTGCTGCGAGACAAGAGTCACTTCATGCTTATATCCAGCCAGAGAGAGGTAATCAAGCTTCTGCAAAGCTGCGAGAACAATTTTAAAAAGTCAGACGATCGATCGAGATGCTGGAATCAGACTTCTAGGTCATGTGGAAAAACTGAACGAAGATCTAGTCTGAATACCTTGATACAGGGTGTCCCTGGGACGCAAGCCCTTCTTCTTGAGCTCGGCGAGCACGTCCGCCTCGTGCTTGGTGGCGTACTGCTTGCGCACCTTGTCCAAACCCCCCGACAACGCCGCCATGCCTTGCTTGGAAGCACTCAGCATCATCCCCAGGCCCTTGAATGCAATCGCGCCGGCTCCATCCGTGTTACTCATCTTCACAATCCGACCCTAACGAGAATCCAACTCCGAGAACCCCAGCAATCGAACTCGAAGTTACAGAGTAAAAGAAAGCAATCGAACTCAATCTGTAGTGTTACAAAAAAACTTGGGCAAAAGGTTTGGAGGTTCAGATGAGACTTGACACTTGACTCTGGATTTGGTTGTTCCGACGAGAGGGAGAGGGATGCTTCAGTGTCAATTGGCAACGTTCGTGGCAGCATCCGTCGGCCATCGGCATTTCCTCACTGTGGAGACGCTGACCGGCGCTACGGAACACCGACCTTTGTGGATCTGATGTGGCACGGATCTGCCAACTCGGAACGACACGTGGTCTTCCCGCCACTTGTCGAGTGCTTGAAATACTGCACGCGCCCTTGTTTGTCCGTGTCCGATGAACTTGAGTTTGTCCAGATAGGCATGGCAAGGACCGCACATGCAGTAATCAAATTCTTCCCCAAGACAATTGAGTTAACCCTTAAACGCCGGGCCTATGGCCATGGATTCAGAATGGTCATAGGGACTGTTCTGTTTTCTCTATTTTTCACTCAAATTGACTGATATTATTTTTGAAATATTTTTCCTAAATGAAACGTTAAATTTTCTATGTGCAGTAATTTTTTTCCGTTTTTTTCCAAAAAAACTGAAATTACTATGATTTTTTTAAGGAAATCCTGAAGAAAATTCATATAAATTAGAAAATATACTCAAAAATTCCAAATTTTTTTCCTTAGGTCTGACTTACATTGGAGTACATACTGGTGAATGAAAATCATCCGTGTCTCTAAAATTAGTAAAATGCACCTCTATGATAATAAGTGTTGAACTTGCAATTGCTATAAAATACTTAATATTAGTAATTTTCCAAAAATTCAAGATAGAGTCAAAAGTGGACTTGATAAACTTCATTTTCTTAGTTAAGCTCATATACAACAAACGCCATCTTCATGGTTTAAATTGAATTTTTGTAGAAAAGGTCAAATGATTCAAAATACATGACATGGAGATCCGTTTTTACTACTTATTTTCCAATGAATGCCCCAAATTAAGTCCCATGGTGGATATCTCCCATGCATGTGCTGTGTAGAAGAGTAGCAAGGAGGTGCACAGACAGAAATCGATGAAAATCCTCTTTTTCTGTTAAGAAACAAGCCTTTTCAGTCATCCAAAAGCCACAAAATGGCCCTGCCGGCGTTTAAGGGTTAAGTGAAGAGAGGGTTTATGGCCTGGGTTTGACGAAAGAGAGGATCAACTCCTAAATGTGGGAGAGGTGTCAGAACCTAAAAAAAACACAGGCAATAAAGTTTCCAAACATTGAAAATGGTGAGAAAAAACTTCTCACCCGCTTTTACCTGCGCGCCCCGGATGTCCAGCCAGCTCACTCACAAATAGAAATTGAAAAAACAAAGAGCGAGCAGCTCACTCACAAATAGAAAGACTCATAGGTCATGAGTGGGCCAGAAGTGAGCCAGAAGAGATCAGGTGTGGGCCACCATAAATAACAGTTTTGAGCCTGTGTCTTCAGTTTAGCCCATAAATAACAATTGAGCTTGTGTCTTTAACCCCTAAACGTCCCAGAGTCCATAAACTTGATCACGAACGGATTCAAAGCCTTTTCATGTTCTCATCAATGTTTGGATGAAACTCATCTAATTTTTTGGAGATTCTTCACCAAGTTGTTGTCCTATCTAATGGCTGGATTTAGTCATACTAGAGTACATATTTTCTAAAATTACAAATGTAGAAGTATATCAAGTTGTTGACCAAGACAAAATTGCATTGACTGTAGTTCAAAGTGGAATCGTGAAAAATGAGGTCATAAATTTAAGAAAACACAAAAATTTCAAAGTATCACCACATTTAAGAGAATCTCATTTCAAACTCATTCCAACAAATTTTACTCAAAAAATATTGAAATTTAGTTTGTAATCGAATTTGGAAGGAATTTTTAATTTTAACTTTCAAATTTTATAATTAAATATTGGTCATTGTATCAGTGAATCGAACCGTACAGATGGAACCTAAAATTCAAAATCTAGAACTTTTATATTTATATCAATTCCAAAATATTCTTCTAAATGGTATTTAATAATGTTTTTTCTCAAATTGTCAATTCCAAGGACACCTTGGTACGTTTAGGAGTTAACCCCGGAATTTGCGTTTGTGACTTTGCGTTTCTCAAAATTTTGGTGAACAGTGCACCCATTTCTCAATAAACGACAGGCTCGCTTTACGGATAACTCCAATGTACAGTGGGGTGACACCGAAATTGTCCCCTTGTGCAATTCCAGGGAAAGTGCCCACACTGCTGCCAACTTTGACACCCTCCCGAGCGCTGGAAAATTGTTATTTATACATGAAATTTTAGACACAAAATCATTGTTACGTTGACAACATGTGTACCAAATTTCAAAGCTCGAAGATTGATACAAAAAAAGATATTCAAGATTTACTAACAAGGGGTAGCTGTAAGAAATGTTTCACAGCTGCCAACTTTGACACCCTCCCAAGGATTGAAGAAATTTTTTTTTCACATGGAATTTTTGGAGTAGGAACATCTCTATGTCGTTTACACATGTGAAAAAATTCAAGTCCAAAAGACCCACGAAAAATATGATATTCCAAATCTACCAACAGGTGTAGTTGTGAGAAACAAAGTTGCTTCACAACTTCCACTGACCAAGAAAGGAACTTCACTGGCCAACTTCACAACTTTGACAGCTATTATAGAGTTATCCTTAAAGTCACCTTGAGTTTGATGAACCTACAAAGAATTTTGCTTTACTATACTCTTATTTGTTCACGTTTAAAGGTGTGGAAGATTTTGGTGGTCTATCATTATCAAAGGTGTGTAAAAGCTTGGTGGTCTTCAAAAGTTTTCAAAAGTTTTTTAGCACCAAGAAAGGAGCTAAAAAACTTTTGAAAACTTTTGAAGACCACCAAGCTCTTACACACCTCTTACACATCTAATAATGACAAACCACCAAGATCTTCCACACCTTCTAACTATTTGGAGTGAAGAAATAAGAGTATAATAAAGAAAAATTCATGGTATCTTCTTCAAGATTTGATGGACTTTAACCCTTAAAGGTCTAGATTGGCCATTCCGGCCAATGTACACGACCGTATTTCATTGTATTTGGAATGGTTCTACACCTCCTATGAGTATTGTATCAAAAGTAAAATTAAAATTCATGTCTACATGGTCTTAAAAGCTATTGGAATCTCAATTTGGAACTTTCTACTCATAACAAATGTTAAATATACGGCAACGTATCTACTATTCCCTAAATCCTTCAAGGGTTAACCCTTTAGTGCCCAGCTGACCACATTATGGTCACTGCAACGTTCGAAATGCAGATAGCAGAGAATCCATGAAGAATTTGAACTTCAGTTTTGAAGTTCAGATTATGCCACATACATTATACATCTTCCAGAAAAAGAAATTTTCAATTTGGAATTGTATAACTATCAAAATACCTATCAACAAAACGCAAAAATACTGCAAATACCTCAAAATACAACAAATACTTACAAGTACAGCACATGTATTATGTAGTATTTCTTGCGTTTGGAAGTTCGTTATCTTGTTTTGTTTTTTTGTATTGTGTTCTCTTCTTCATCTTCCATGAGTGTGTGTAATCCGATCTTGACTAATGTACCCACTCCTGTCAATTTTCAACGTATAAAATTTTACCTAAACCGTATATGGATAAGTCACTTTCACTTATAAAATTCACAATAATTATGTGTGAGTCTATTTTTGATATGAAAGATTGCAACGGAGAGGTGTTGGCATAGGGCATAGCTGAACTTCTTTACTTTCATATTTGAAAATTTAACTCACATTCTATTTAACTTTGAAGTCACACATCCCCCAAAATCTCAGTTTTGAGCGTGCATTATACAATTCAAATACATACTGTCATCTTCCGATCCCACCGTTGGATGATTCTCAAATTTTAATAAAATGTGTGCTCTCGAGTTGAGAATAGAATTGTACGGCTACTTTCTAATTTAGTATATTCTATTTCTGATAATCTCAATCACAGTGGAAAAAACCACTGAAATTTAGACCTCCCAGCTACAGTACCCTGGGCACTAAAGGGTTAAGGATAACTCCAATGTACCAGAATAAATACCCTGAAAACTAATATGACGAAGAGCTTATGTTTGGAGAATCAAAATATACACCACAGTGCAGAGTTCAATCGATTCTCACTGATACAACAGTACTGCATCACCAAATACAAGGAAACGAAAGCGACTAAGAAATAGTACGTATCCTCGAGGAGAGACAAGTCCGTGGCAAGGAGACTAGATGACCTATCATTCATATCGATAGAAACTTCACACCCAAAGTACACGATTTGCAGAAACATCGTTCCTTTTATCTGGGTCTTAAAAATTCTTCTTTTGATTGCCCAGATTGTTCTGATCCAAGGCTGCAGCAGCCTCTTCCCTTGAACACATCTCTGCCTCTAATCCCATGCACCAGCAAAACATATGCATCTGGCATATCAACTCCGCTAATACCTTGTTCTAGCTCTACTATTCAGGAATTACAAGACTATCAGAAATGTTTTACTATGCTATGACAGTCGTGTGTAATAATTCTTGCTATCCACTTCAGACACATGCAAAATTTTCTCTCAAAGCCCGACACTGAATGTGAATAAGCAGGCAAAAGCTAGAATTACAGTGATTGGTCCTCACTTGGGTGATGGCTACCTGGATTGCTTGTCCACCGTGTTGAGCCAATCATCACTAACTACTCTCCGGCAACCTACTGACTCATAACGCCTAATCCTCATTGTCGTTGAACGTAATTTTCTTTGATGTTGACGGAACCATGGCTTTCTGCAGAAACCCCAAACAGATTGAAAGTAATCAGAGGTAACATCTTGTGGACTTTTCGGTTCTCTGGATCAATAAAAACAGAAGCTTCACCGTAGCAAAACATGGAGGGACACGTCCAGCATTCCCAATTTCCCAATGCACAGATAAAGCTGATGAGACATACCAATTCCGGATAATCGTAGTCAATGCCAGCGGCTTGCAGCTTTTTCCTTCGTTTTTTGTCTTTCTTCACCAATGATTCCACACGACGTGACTGTTCCTTCGTGGTCCTCACCTATTGCAATAAAGTTCCGTTAGGAAAAAAGAAATGTACCAATAGGAAAAACAGCCACGACTTTCAGCAGCTGCATGCTTTCCTGGGGCAAATCCATTTCCATCACAAAAGCAGAATCTAAGCTGCACCTCTGGCCACAAGAAACTTCATAAACACTTACTCTATTTTGCCTCGCACGTTCCATTTTTTGCCATTCGATCATCTTGAAGGGCTTATTTGCTCCAACCCACATTGTAGGTTTAATCTTGTCAAGAGGAACGACCTTGACTTGTAACATCGACTCCAATAACAGATAGTTGTGCATAGCTTCAGCCACAATAGGTGCAACCTGCAGAATCCAAAAATCAGGAAGAAACTACATGCATTTGAGGAAGACAGAAATCCAATGATGAAAACAAATAATTAATCGTGCATGCCATTGTATAAAGCTGACTTGTAATGCCAAACATGGTTTCATAAGGAAATTGATTTGACGTCAAAAATCTACCTCGGGGGAGTCGAATTCAATGAACGCATAATGCTTCGATTTTCCTGTCTGCAAACCGAACAGAAAAACTTTCAGGATTCACTTGCAAAGGTTCGAAAAATTACATTTATGAAAGCATCTGCAAGGCGAACTAACTCTTTTCGCTCCAAAAAAATCATATGCACTCACAAAACCCTAAGACAGACTAGGTCGACTTCAGACCCAAACACGATATTCAGAACTGAAGACTTTCGAACTCAAACACTGACCTTCTTGTTTCGAGATAGACGAAGTCGCTTTATATCTCCAAATTGACCGAAGAAACCTGTCAAATAGAAAGAAACAGCGGATTTGTCAAAAGGAAGAAGCGAGATCATTCTTCCAGCTACAGATTTAAAAGCTAATTATTTCGAGTTTAACAATTTGCATTGTCAATCAACGTCCCATACCTCTCATCTGATCTTCGTAAAATCCGTGAGGAATACGCCCTACATATATAACAGCAGACTTCTGTGACCCTGTGAAACTCGAGACAGGAATCACTTTGCTCTTCTTTCCCGCATACTTCTGGTCAGCAGAAGTATCCAAAGGCTGTCCATCCGCCACAAACATCCACAGAATTCAGTGCTGCCGCTCCAAAAGCAACAACGGCGGCCTCTCGGAACAGACCAAAACCTCGAAACAAAACAAATGCGCCAATTCCACCACACGAAAAAGGACAAAAACCCTAGAGTGAAAGTGAAACAAAGGACCAAAACCCTAAAGTGAAACAATTGCCCAGGGTCTCACCATAAAGGCGGCCTTCACAATATCCTTGCTCTTGGGCTTCTTGGCCTTCGACGCCGAGGGAACAGCGGGCTCCATGGCCACAGGAGTGACACGCTTCCGCTTTTGCTCAGAGCCGAGCGGGTCCGAGCTTCCTCTCTTGGCGCCCGCAGCCATGTTGCTCAAAATGGAGCTAGAACCTGGGAAAAGGGGGCGTGAATCAAACTGGACGGCACTTGCACTTGTCGGCCTTAGAAAGCAAAATTCAAGCGGACTGCAGAGAGCAGGCGTAAGCTGGAGACCTTAGAGGAAGAGAGAAAGGACGTAAACCCTAAACCCTAGAGCCACAGAAACAGGAATGCGGAAGGGCGGATTGACAGTGGAAGAGTTCTTCAGCTTTTTTTTAGAGTGTGACCCACACTACAATATTCATAGGACATTACACTAAATAGTGTATTTAGTGTGAGGCACTGTAATTGCGAACATCACTCTAAATATCAAAAAACCTACTTTTGTAAAAACGCTAAATGTGAATTCTCTCACTATTTATGAAGAATAGTAACGTTTTGACATTGTGATCTTTTGAGATATGGATATTTAATGTGAGTGAGGAATGAAACTTGAGATGAAAGTTTAGATGGAAAAACTGAAATTTTAGAAATGGAATGAATCAAATTGGATGATAACTGACAATGAATCAAATTGGATGATAACCGCCAACACTAATTACCCACAAATTGACAATTAGTGTTAGACAAGTAATAGGGGTAAGTACATTATTCATCACCTCACACTAAATACACTATTTAGTGTAGTGTTACCCAATAAGAAGCCCATCTAACCTCCTTTTTGTTCTACTTCTAACCTCTCTTTTGAGCTATATTTGGGTTGAATAGTGTCGTGTCATAAATTCTCCCTTGTGGGCCATGGGATTGGAGGTTTGGTAGAAGGTGTGGGAGTCATTGCGAGATGTGGAGAATAATGACAGTGGCTTGCTTTAGACTGTCTCCCAACTCATCATGAACTAGTTTTCAGTCTATTTATATTTCAATATGAGTTCAAAAGAAGTTTAAAAGGAGTTTGCTAAACTTTCCTCTTTGAGCTAAATTTTCGGTTAACTCTATTAATTCAACAATTATATTTGTCCTTGTATATTTTAACCCTTAATCCTTCAATGGCAAAGGAGTAAGGGCAAAACCTAGATGTGTTATACAATGATACTTCTGTAACTTTGCTAAAGTTTGGTTCAAAAGAGAAAACAAGAAGCATGACGTTTAGTAATTATTCGTACAATCAAATTTCCGAAAATAGTTTTAGATACTCATTTAATGAATTTAGATGCATTAACATTTTAAACTCATCAAAATTACATATTCTACCTTTAGAATCTGAAATTTGGTATGATTAGTTAACCGTTTAAGGACCTTGGTTGATTTTGGGGTGGGCAACATTTTGAGCAAATAAGGGCTTTGGCGAGCTATTCTGGAAAGCGTGGGTTTTCGATAGTAGATTTGACTGTACAAAGTGAGCATGTGTGGTTTTATGTATTCGTCACACAAAATTTGTTTGAATCCACCGTACAGATTGGTAGATTATAATAGTAGAAGATTGAAGTACAAGAAACATTGTCGCTGGATACCGGATGTTTGGGCATGTGTCAATTGCTATAGGATGTGTCAATTGAGCTCAATTTTTTTGCATAGATCATGAAACTTGCAATCTATAAGATGGGACAATTTTCAAAAAATATGGACACTTTTTGAGACCCTCAAAAATTCATATGGCTCCCACGTTTTACGTTGTATCTGACACTAAATTTTTTGGATTCCACCGCAATAAAATCCAGCAGCCCCCTATTGAGGACATGCACCTTTGGGGTTGGCATGAATTTTTTAATTCAAAGTTTTTCATTGAGTATTTGATGAAATCAATGGAAATCAACCCAAAAACGGTCGATTAGTCTTTAAAGGGTTAAAAACTAGACATTTTATTCTAAAATTTATAAAGGTAAAATTTATAAATGAGATAAAATCATTAGTTTTCCGAAATAGTAATTTTACATCACTTGGACAATATTGAGGTTTTTTTTTTGAAAAAATCCTTACTAAACATGGATATTGCAAATGAAATGTATCAAACAGCATCAAACAGCACTAGAACATGACCCTGGGCAGTCATTGTTGTTTGGGCTACAATAGGAAAATGGTCGATTGGTCACTCAGGGGTTAAAGGGTCAAGAAGCTTGAAATTGGTGACATAATTTTTTTTTTAATAATTTTAAACAAGTTCAATATAGACATCTTTTTTCAATTTATTTTTTCTTTTACCAACATATTACATTATTAAACCCGAGACTTTTTGTCCCTGCTAAAGTTCCCAAGATTCTATGCAATGCTCTTGTATACTTTTGGATGTTATTTTTTTCACATCTTAACCCTTAAAAGCCTGCAGGGTACTAGACAAAACATACATCAGGAATTTCGGACCCCACTGATTCTGCACTGATTCAGTGCGATTTCCGATATTTCAAGGGTTCGTACGATTTTCGCACTGATTCCGCATCGTTGCGTCATTCATCGCAACTACACTGATATGACACGATGTTCGTACAAGCGGATATAGTACTGATTCGACACGATTGATACATCCATTGAAAACGTATGAATTCAGCACTGTTTATAGTCGTCAAATGTCGTGTTTTAATCGTCTTTAAAACTACACTGATTCAGTGCGTTTTTCGTGCGACATCATCTTTTCCATATCTAGATTTTCTTTTCTTTTTATATCTAAATTTGATCAAAATAATATTATTAAAAAATATAAAATAAAATAAAATAATAGAAAATATAAAATAATTACTTTCCTCGCTACCCACTTCAATTACACGGAAATTGCCCGCACATGCGGTGGGGCCCACCATAGCTTGGGCTTCCCAAGCTCTATATCGCCAACGGTGGGATTTGAACTCTCAACCTTCCGGTTGCCAATCAAGTTCCCAACCACCAAACCACCTCAAACTCTTCATGCATAGAATGGAACTCTTTTGGTAATTATCGAACTTCTTTTTTCAGCGGACTTTGAATGTTTTTAACTATGTGAAAAAAACTTTTTTTCCAAATTTTTTTTTTGCACTAGATTATGCAGGAAGTTTTCTATATCTAGGATTTTTTTCATAATTTTTAAAAAAATTTAAATTTTTGCCAAAATCGTGATGGCAGATCAGGGATTCAGGGCTGTGAGCTGTTTTTTTTTTTCAGCGGACTTTGAATGTTTTTAACTATGTGAAAAAAACTTTTTTTCGAATTTTTTTTTTTGCACTAGATTATGCAGGACGTTTTCTATATCTAGGATTTTTTTCATAATTTTTTGAATTTTTTAAATTTTTGCCAAAATCGTGATGGCAGATCAGGGATTCAGGGCTGTGAGCTGTTTTTTTTTTTTCAGCGGACTTTGAATGTTTTTAACTATGTGAAAAAAACTTTTTTTCCAATTTTTTTTTTGCACTAGATTATGCAAGACGTTTTCTATATCTAGGATTTTTTTCATAATATTTTGAATTTATTTATTTTTTGCCAAAATCGTGGTGGTTGTGAGCTATTTTTTTTTGCTCCTATGATGAAAAGTACAATGATAACCAATAATACCAAATTTGAATTCTAAAAATATAAAATGTTATTTTTTTGAAATTTTAATGTGTATTGCTTCTAAACTCCATAAATGTAGATCTAAAAATGTTTTGGGAAATTAAACCGGAAGTATAATTTAAAGAAGATTCTTGGAATATTCCAAAATATTCCAAAATAATATAAAATATTTTGAAAGATTCCAAAAGATTCCAAAAGATTCCAAAAAATATATTAAAATATTGTACACGGATGTCGTACGACAATGATTTGCATTATAATAGATACTGAAATCGCACGAATATAACAAAAGGCATTAATATGATACGTATACGATACTGAATTCGCATTAACTAAAATTGCACGTTATCCGTGTCTTATCAGTCATGTGAAGTAGATACACGATTAACGCACGGATTCCGTCAAGCACGACTTCCGTGCGGAAACAATACTTTTTTGATAATCACGGAAAAGACACTGCATCGACATCTTAGTAATGCATGTCACTTCCGTACTGTAACGACACTTCTAAATGCACGTATGACGTGCGGAATCAGTGTTTTACGATAAACGCACTGAATCAGTGCAGAATCAGTGGGGTCGGAAATTCCTGATGTAGATGTGTTATAGTATGTGTCTTCTATATGTTTAATGAAGTTTGGTTCAATAAACAAAATATAGGGCATCATCTCTACAAATTATATGTATAGCCAAAATTCCAAAAACATCTTTAGATATATTTTTAATGAATTTAAAAGCATTCACCTTTGAAAACTTGTATAATTTATAATTTTCATTTTTACAGTTTAAAATTCAGCATGATTGGTTAAAGTTGGTTTATGTATTGTAAACTTCAAGAAAGAAAAATGAATGATGAAGAGACGGTCGTTACTTTTGACAAATAGCAAATTTTATTGGATGAAGACAATGTTGAGGTGATCCAATTTGAAAAAAATTCTCAAGTGGAGTTCAACTCGGATTGACATAATTCAAATTGCGTTGAAAAGTACACTTGATGTAGTATTCTAAAATATTTATACTTTTTCAAAAACATTTTTTTGTTTTGGGCAGCTCGTTAGATTTAGGCAACAACTAGAAAATAGTCCTTTGAGTGTTTAGGGGTTAAGAAAGTTTTATTTGTTTGATTCTTGCTAGATTCTCTATGCAATGCCAAATGTCCTCTCTCACTATAGTTCCAAGAAAAATGATTGTATTTGTAAAATTCAATCCAAGCACTAGGGGGTTTGGAACCTTACTAATATAAAACGTTGTGACATGTAATTTATTTACTTTCCATTGATCACTCAAGTAATATATAAATTGGTCCCAGTTTAATTCCTAAAGGGCCAAAGATTCGTGGTTCTAAAACAACAAATTCAATCAAGCATATTGTAAAAGAAATAATTTGGATCTAATCAATTTGAACTAAATTTTACATCATAGGAATTAATGAAGATCAATGCAAATGTTGGTCAAAGAACAAATCAATTTGATTATGAAAAACCCTGCATAGGACCTCCTAAAAATGATAAACAAAATTTTAAAAAAAAACAAAAACAAAAAAAACATGAAGTCCAATTCATGCCTCTTGGTCCTTTCTAAAAAGGATACCATAATGTGGTTGCTTGTGTACTTGGGCACGTTAACACTTGTTCAATTTCAACATTCTTTAATATATAACTTCTTTTTTGGATAGTTCTTTGTATAATTTTTTCAATAATATTAGTTCATTATACTTCTAAATAATCATCCATGATCTAGTTATAAAATACAGGAGGCATTGCCTTCATTTATGATCATTTCTAGTACAATATTACCATAGCTAGGTTGCAAAAATAATTTTTAAAAAAATGAAAAAAAATGGAAATTATGAGGACCAAAATTTTAAAATAGAATAAATTATTTCTAGCTATGTTTTTCTATCTCTATGCTATTATGGGCCATTTGGGCCATTTTAAACTACTTTTTTGCTCAAAATGCAAACCAATCAATTTATTTTTTGATCAACAAATCTTATATTTCAAAATATTATTAAAATATTTATTTGTGGGGTGGTGACCCAATTATGGTACAACGGTACACACGGGAACTTCTCAATCAATGATAGAGGTGTCTTCACGTTAGGGCATTATAAACACGCAATTCGCTATTTACGCACTTGGCCATATAATCATGCACTTGGCCCTTGGGCGCAATAAAAAATTTGTCTAAAAAATTCTCTAAAAAATTTCAATTTTTGTCTTTCTACAATCACTTACATTGTAAACAAACAATTCTTTTATTTATTTTTTATCCGTATCTTTATCTTTTCTTTTACCTTTTCTTTTATCTTTTCTTTTATCTTGTTTTCTTTCGTGTCTTCTTTCTTGTCTCCATCTTGTTTTCCTTCTTGTCTTCTTTCTTGTCTTCTTTCTTGTCTCCATCCTGTTTTCTTTCTTGACTTCTTCTTTTTCTTCTATATTTCTTCATTTCTTACTTTTCATTTTTTTTCCTTCTTGTAGCAGCCGCAAGTCCTACACTCACAACAAAGAAAAAAAACAAAACAAAAAAAAAAAATCTTTTTTTTTTTTTTTTTTTTTTTTTAATTCCGGTTTTCTTCTTCTTTGTATAGGGTTCAGCCATTGTTGTGCTGAACCCTAAAATAAATTTTAAAAAATTGATTTTTTTAGGGTTCAGCCGCCGGCTGAACTCTAACCGGCGGCCGAAAAATTTTTTTTTTTTTTTTTTTTTTTTTTTTCGGCCGTTTCGGTTTCTCCCTCCTCTCTTCCCTCTTTCAATCATTTTCCTCTCCCTCTCCCTCTATTTCTCCCTCTCCCTCTCTTTCTCCCTCTCCCTCTCTTTCTCCCTCTCCCTCCCCCTCTCCCCTATATATATGAGGGGAGGGAGAGGAGAGAAAGGAGAAAAGAGAGACGAGAATGGGATAGGGTGCGCGGCCGCGCACCCTATCGACCGAAACAGCCGAACGAAAAATAAAATAAAATAAAATAAAATAAATAAATAAATAAATAAATTTCGATTGTACCGGCGTTTAGGGTTCAGCCAGAGGCTGAGCCCTAAAAATAATTTTGTTTTTTGTTTTTTTAGGGCTCAGCGCCACAATGGCTGAACCCTAAACAAAGAAGAAAACCAAAAAAAAAAAACTTTTTTTTTTTTTTTTTTTAAATTTTGGTTTTTTTCCTCCTTTGTTGTGAATGTGGGACTTGCTGCTGCAACAAGAAGAAAAGAAGTGAAAAGTAAGAAATGAAGAAAAATAGAAGAAAAAGAAGAAGACAAGAAAGAAAACAAGAAGGAAAACAAGATGGAGACAAAAAAGAAAACAAGATAAAAGAAAAGATAAAAGAAAAGATAAAAGATAAGGATAAAAATTTAATAAAAGAATTGTTTGTTTACAATGTAAGTGATTGTAGAAAGACAGAAAAAAAAAAAAAAATTAGAGAATTTTTTAAACAAATTTTTTTAAGCCAAATTTGCTTGTGAAATGAGCGCACTTGGCCAAGTGCATAAATTGAGAATTGCGTGTTTATAATAGTTGCAACACTAAGCAATTACCAAAGGTGCTAGTCACTATAAGAAGCCCGTGTTTTTTATGACGAATTTTTTTGGACTTCCACCTATTTTTACATTATTTTTCTAGATGTCTCAATTAGTCTAGAGTGTCATGCTCTAGAAAAAAATGGGATTATGTGATTGAAAAATATAACAAGATTTTTAGTCGTTATTTGTAAAACGACTAAAAACAACAAATTTTATGGAAAATATTGTTTTACTTATTACAAACCATTTTACAGTACGAATATGCCTAGTTGTATGACCAAAAGACTAAATAAATGATTGAGAACATCTTTTTCAATCCGGGCCGAAATAAATAAAGAGTTGGACGTGCCCGAAATTTTAGGTCCTACTCAGGGCCCGAGTTCCAATGACGGGAACCGAATTCAAACGCTTGACCTCCTATCGACACACTTGTACTAAACCAACGCACTACATCAATTTGCTTGTGCAAGAGATTAATTTTTTTGTTAAATATAAACGTACATTGTCGTTGAGGATTTTATTGCCATGTTCAAAAAATAAAATAAAAATAAAAACATAATTTTTTTTTACTACTAGATCTTTGTAGGTTTTTGTATGTATAGAAAAAAATTATAAAATTGAATAATGTTTATTTCTGACAAAATTGTGATGGCTAGGAGCTGTTTTTATTCACAGTAGACTTTGAACATATTAGCGGTGTTTAAATTTTTTTTCAATTTTTTGCAATAGATCATGCAATCTTTTTGAATATACAGGAAACAATTCAAAAAATTTGATTTTTTTCGAAAATTGTGATTGCTGGGAGCTATTAATTTTTTTGCAGTAGACTTTGAGCATTTTTAGAGATATTAAAAACTCTTTTTTTTTTTTTTTTTTTTTCTGGTTTTTTTGTGTAGCCGACTTTGGACATTTTAAGCATTTTTTATGACCTACATTGTAGCAATGATTTTTTTTTAAATTTGGACAATTGAGGTAATAAATTACATATTTTATTCATTTTGGCGTACAATATAATGTAGAAAATGAAAAACAAGTCTCTAAAGAATGAAAGAAAAATATCAACATTAGTTGTATCTATGGTTGTACCTATAACTACAAGAATAATGCTTATACCGAAGACCGTAAGTGAGTTGTCCTTGATGAATTGTTGCTTGAATTAGATTGAGGAATGAAAAAATGACAAATAATCTAAGAAATTTGATTTGGTTAATTTGTACACAAAAAGATGTTTTCTTTTTAAATAAAAGCGATGGATGTCCAAAACTTAACACAATGAACATCGTGGGGAAATTTTCAAAAATGTTTTATGAATATTCTAAAATAATATTTAATATGATGGAAATATTTCATTTAAATATAGTAAATATTCTTTGTAGTTATTATAAGGCATAATGGCCTCGTAATGGCAATTTTTTTCCATACTATACACTATGTTTTGAACAAATATAAACACACAATTCCCAATTTATGCACTTAGCCAAGTGCGCTCATTTCACAAGCAAATTTGGCTTAAAAAAATTTGTTTAAAAAATTCTCTAATTTTTATTTTTTTTTGTCTTTCTACAATCACTTACATTATAAACAAACAATTCTTTTATTAAATTTTTATCCTTATCTTTTATCTTTTCTTTTATCTTTTCTTTTATCTTGTTTTCTTTTTTGTCTCCATCTTGTTTTCATTCTTGTTTTCCTTCTTGTCTTCCTTCTTGTCTTCTTCTTTTTCTTCTATTTTTCTTCATTTCTTACTTTTCACTTCTTTTCTTCTTGTTGCAGCAGCAAGTCCCACATTCACAACAAAGGAGGAAAAAAACCAAAATTTAAAAAAAAAAAAAAAAAAAAAAGTTTTTTTTTTTTTTTTTGGTTTTCTTCTTTGTTTAGGGTTCAGCCATTGTGGCGCTGAGCCCTAAAAAAAATAAAAAATAAAATTTTTTTAGGGCTCAGCCTCTGGCTGAACCCTAAACACCGGTACAACCGATTTTTTCTTCTTTTTTTTTTTTTTTTTTTTTTTTTTTTTTTTTTTTTTTCGTTCGGCTGTTTCGGTCGATAGGGTGCGCGGCCGCGCACCCTATCCCATTCTCGTCTCTCTTTTCTCCTTTCTCTCCTCTCCCTCCCCTCACATATATAGGGGAGAGGGGGAGGGAGAGGGAGAAAGAGAGGGAGAGGGAGAAAGAGAGGGAGAGGGAGAAAGAGAGGGAGAGGGAGAAATAGAGGGAGAGGGAGAAATAGAGGGAGAGGGAGAGGAAAATGACAGAAAGAGGGAAGAGGGGAGGGAGAAGCTGAAACGGCCGGAAAAAAAAAAAAAAAAAAATTTTTTTTTTTTTTTTTTTTTGGCCGCCGGTTAGGGTTCAGCCGGCGGCTGAACCCTAAAAAAATCAATTTTTTAAAATTTATTTTAGGGTTCAGCACAACAATGGTTGAACCCTATACAAAGAAGAAGAAAACCGGAAAAAAAAAAAAAAGTTTTTTTTTTTTTTTTTTTTTTCTTTGATGTGAGTGTAGGACTTGCGGCTGCCACAAGAAGGAAAAAAAATGAAAAGTAAGAAATGAAGAAATATAGAAGAAAAAGAAGAAGACAAGAAAGAAAACAAGATGGAGACAAGAAAGAAGACAAGAAGGAAAACAAGATGGAGACAAGAAAGAAGACACGAAAGAAAACAAGATAAAAGAAAAGATAAAAGAAAAGGTCAAAGAAAAGATAAAGATACGGATAAAAGATAAATAAAAGAATTGTTTGTTTACAATGTAAGTGATCGTAGAAAGACAAAAATTGAAATTTTTTAGAGAATTTTTTAGACAAATTTTTTATTGCGCCCAAGGGCCAAGTGCATGATTATATGGCCAAGTGCGTAAATAGCGAATTGCGTGTTTATACCGTTCCTATTCATATCAAAGTGTTGCCTTCCAAGAGACGTTCAATTCCTGAAGCACTCGCAACATTTTGTATCGTTCTCACCACAACTCTTCATTGTTGACGTCATAGAGAATGTTACCTTTGTATGATGTTTGGCATGTCATCTTGAACTTTAACTCTAATGGCACACCCATGGCATTAAATATTCATATAGTAGTTATACGAACCACTATTATTTAAGTAATTTCCTTTTGTGACTCTAGGGAATGTTGTAATCATCATTTTCAACCAGTAAGAGATTTGAATCACCCCCATTATCTTCTTGGCATATCAAACCCTTGGTTTCTTAAGGTTCACTACATTAATGGCATGTAAAAAACGAGGTAACAAAAAGGATGCAGAATAACAAAGTTACTAGTCATTTACTTTAAAAGGTGAGAAATATAGGTTACAAATGCTTAAAAATTGATTAATTTGATTGCAAGTCATCGAGCATGTCATATTTTTTTAGTCGACAATACGATAGATCTACTTTGTGATTTTTAGTTTCCCTCTTATTGAAGCAAACGCACTTCTTGTTCATTTTATCCTCAAAGATAGAGAAGTCACAATTGCATCTATTGTGGAGTTTTGTTTACGCCATGACACAATAGTTCTTATGTATCACATAGTGATGAACTTGCAAACAACACCCTCTCTGATTTTTTTAAATGTCAAACATAAAGCAAGTAGTTGTTGGACCATTTATAAGGTTTACAAAACAATAAAATTTCTTTTGCCATCTATTTTAGATTTGACATATAACATCATAGACATAAGGCAAACTATAGCTTCTTTCTTTAACTGAGGATCATTTAGGATGTTGAACTTTTTATAATTTCCTTAGTCTCAATAGAATGGGCCCTAAGCCTCCCTCGAATGATGCGGCTAATTTTATGCAATAGCATCACTAACGTTTCTCTGGTATACAATTTTCCATTAGTGCGTTGTATCTATCAAATCACAAATCTCGTCAAAGTGTATTTTTTTTTATCACAAGTTGTACAAGTGAATTCAAGAGCCTTGTTGGAAGTTTATGATATGCATTTTCTACTTAAAAGAAGCCTATGAATTTTGATGGTAAAGTCAATAGGAACAAAAGTAACAATTACCAACCCACAGTAAATTGTGTACGCAAGGAAAGACTAAAACGGGATGAAATTGGTGATATTTGTTGTTTAAACAATAATTGGGTCTAAATAAATTGATATTGTTTTTAGCAATAGTAGGGACTAATTTTTGTTTTTAAAAGTCATTAGTGAAATCCATTTGTAAATCTAGGCTATATTTAAAATTTTAATAATAGATTAAACTATTCAAATTTTGGATTAAGTTGTGTTTTTCCTATTGACTTTTGCAAGAGATAGGATCGTCAACTAAGAGCTTTCAAAATTTGTAGGTGTTGTAAATGTATAGGGGTTTAAATTCCCTTCAACGTAACTGGTGACAAACAAAACCATAGCCCCCAAAAAAACTAGTATTTAGAAAGGTCTTTTTCTTCTCCAAAACTACCATTTGGTTATAGTAACGTACCTTTAAAGTATGCATGTGTCTTGATGATCTTTTACTCAAATTGCTTTTATATTTTATAAATTTAACACTTCGATTTTGATCCACCTGTGGTGGTCTTTTGTGTGTTCTCTGTTTTGTGTTCAATGCTAGTAAGGAAGTGAAACATTGAAATCAAATTGAATAGGCATTAAAGATTCAATATTGAGATTGACTTAAATATGGGTTGATATTTAAATATTGATTAGGAGTCAAAATGAAAATATTAGCAACAAATTAAAAGTCTCTTTTTTGAAAATGAATTGAGATGATATTATGTAATCCATATTTTGAATTCAATATAGGATTCAAAAACGAATTTTGAATTAAATAGGGAAATGAATGGTGAAAGGAATTATAAAATCTAAAAGTATAAAAGAATAAAAAATAAAAATAAAAACATATAATTTAACATAACATTTTATAGTAATAGGGTTCTAAACCCCCTCATTATTGAATTTAATTTTACAATACAATAACTTTTCTTAAAACTACGGTGAGAAATGACATTTGGCATTGTATGAGGAAGTTTAATAAGAATCAAACAAGGAAGACTTAGTTAAGATGTGAAAAGAAGAGAGCGCCTTTGGGCCGGGCGGGTGCTGCATCCAAGGAGTACTTATTTCCGGTCACTAAAGTGTCTATTCTCGAAAAAAGAAAGTAGACTTGTACCAATGTACCAATGGCCCTTTGTCCGATGGGCATCGGCTCATTGTCAAGACGAACAAACACTTTATTCACGCTGGCCTCGAAAGAGGAGTGAAGTTCATATCTATCTATCTATCTATCTAAAAAGAAGATCATCATTGTTTCGATGGCCCTTTGTCCGATGGGCACTAGGTCATTAACATTACGAACAGACACTTCATTCACGCCGGCCTTGATAAAAGGTCAGAGTTTCTATCTATTTCGTTTCTATCTATTTGAAAAGACGAACATCCAAAAGTATTCAGAAGTATTGAAAAGAATTTTGAGAACTTTAGTAAGGATAGAAAGTCTAGGATCTTTTAAATTTTTTTTTTTTTTAAACAAGTGTATGAAACCCCATTGAAAGTCTAGGACTTAATAATGTAATGATACGAACGAAACCAAATTATTGAAATTTGGAAATGAAACTAATGTGCACTTACTTTCAAAGTTGAAAAGTCACCCATTCACATTCAAGTGCCATTAGCCGAACTTAGCCGAAAAGTCACCCATTCACATTCATGTGCCACGACACGGGACGTTCGCCGGCGTTCCCTACATCGGTTCCCAAACCCACGAGCGGCCACGATCTTCTCTTCACATCGGACGGCTCCCGCTCACCTGCGCATCACTGAACTCGATGCCACGAGGAGTGCCTCACTGGGCTCCCTTCCCTTCCTCCCTCAGCTCACTCGCTCAGTTGCACTGTCGCCCGCCTTCCTTCCTGTGCACAATCCGGCCTTCCTCATTCCCTCTCTCTTCCTCTCGCTAGGGTTTCCAGCTTATTGCGCCCCGCTCCTCTCCAGCTCCGCTTCACCTTCTTCTCTCGCCCTTATTTTCGAAGAACTTGTTCTGTCCTTGTTTTCTACGTCCTGGTATTGCTACTCCGCGCCCTTTCAGGTTCGGTATTTTTTTTCTATCAATTGCATGTGATGTGATGTGTCGGTGATTCGTTCTCGCGGTCTTTTGTGATCCAGGGAGCGCACGGTGTGGTTATTTTTTAGCTCGGGGAGTTAGAAATGGAGTCAGGTTGTTTTGCGGTTTTATTTAATTTTGATATTTTTTACTTTTTGTGTAATCATGTGTGATCATGAGCTTTGGAATTGGATTGCCTCGGTTTGAAGTTGGTAAACTTGTAGCATTTAGTTTGTGTGCCTTCATGTAGACAGTGTCATTCATTGCGATGGCTGCTTGGATTTGAGAAGCGAGGTGATTCAGGATTTTGCATTTTGCTCCTAGATTTTTATGTTTTCGGTGTGCGTCGATGAGAGATTCGCGCTCTGTTTCAATCCAGGTACTTGTTTATGTAGGTGGCGCGTGCAGGGGTCCTATCTCATCGGTAGGAAGTGACGGAATTGATGACATGAGAGCCGTGGTATCGCTTGGAGTTCAAAGCGAAGGTAGAGAGGCAGCTGGAGAATGGAGAGGAATCGACGCGATATCGCATGGAGAGAAATGAAATATCAAACTTTTTGACTGTCTAGTCTGAAACTGAAAGTTGCAGGGTGGGCGGCAAGCATATTCATTAGAGCTGCTGAGATACGATTAAAACGACTTGTTTAGGGTTCGGGGATGCAGGAGAATAGAAGTGCTCAACTGGTAGATATATCTGTAGACAGAGGAGCAGGGCACTTTCTGCTAGGAGCGTGATTTTGGCAGTCTAGCCATGATGAGTGGATCACCTCTTGCAGCTCAGATTGGTTTTCAGGTTGCTAATCTGAGCAAAAACAATTACAAATCTGTGGCGAAGGAGCTCTTCGAGGTACTTGTTTCTTTGAAAAGATTGATGCTGGGAAGCAGGCAAACACAATCTATTTGCCCATGGATTGGTATCTCTTTTCGTGTGTTTGTGGCTAATTTTGGTAGTTATCTGCACCGGTAGCGAGCACTTATGAATTTTTGTTTTTGTTTTTATTTTTGGATCGCCCTTGTGTCTCTTGCTGATGAGTATCGTAATGGTAATGAGTTGCAGTTGATCAGTTATGGACCAGATGGGAGTATTATTCTGTTACGAAATTGCCTGGAGCAAGTCAATTTGGCAGAAGATGATCAAAATTTGCAAGTGAAATTCGACCTGTTGACACTTGTTATTCGGAATCTGATCCACCAGCCCAATCTTGGAAGTATATTATGCGAAGCTTTGCGAATTTTACCATCTGTCAGTGAAGAGTTTCTAGCCAATCTTTGCAGAGCGTTGAAACTTACTTTGGCGGAGCAAATCGCTCTTGGACTTGCTCTTGCCGACGCTGAAGATTTTAGTCAACGCCAACAAGGTGAGTTCAAATATAGTGCGGAAGGTTGGATGAGCGTCATCTTTCTTGTGTGATGTATGGCAAGTAGTAATCTCTTTTGTTTCTGGAGCGGATGAGGGTTGTAGACTATAGCGTGTTGAATTGGTGGCGTGCTGTTCATGACGTCATGACTTCCTCTTCAACTGCATTATTACAAGGGTTTTAGGTTGAAGTGTTCCCACGAATTTCAGACGCAAGACCGCTTTTGTGAGAGACTAGGAAGTCGAATAGAGATTTCTTGCATCTGGAATCTTCCCTTCATGTTTGGCATATTTTGTTTGATATCACAGGTCTTGCGTTTTTTGAGACAAAGGTTAAGGAGCTCTGTCAGAACCCAGTTTCAGATATCTCAGAAGATTTGATTGAAAGGATTTTATGGTGTTTGTATTCAAGTGAAGCTCTTCTGAAACTTCGGCCTTCTTTTCTGAAGTCCTTGCCTGCTTTGCAACCTTTTGCACTCGATTCCTTAACAATGATTCCCTTCCTTAATGATGCCAGTAAGGAGGTAAACACTTTAAGGTATGTTTTTTTTTCTACCTCTTAGGAGTTACATTGATGTGCTAGCTGATCCTAGTTGCAAAGTTTATTGAATTTTATGAATCTTTTCTGAATAATGTTTCTGACCATGACCCAGATTTAGTGAAACGATGTCATCATGTTGTTCAATTTTTCGCATGTGCATATCAATTTTTTTATGCATGGGCTATCGCCACCCGTTTACTCATGCCTTTGTCTTGCTTCATCCGGTTACACGGTTTGGCCCATATTTGCATTGACAATCAATTTTCTTCAACAGGGAGTTCAATTTTGCCACAAAATCGGGGTCATTGATGCCGGAAACCATAATTATGGACTTGGAGCGTGCAACTGACGTGGCCAGCTTGATGGAGGAGCTTGGATTTGACTGCACGTATGCGGTTGACCATTGCAAAGAGATCCTGTCATTCGGTGGCCCACTTTTAGAAGGTGACATTGCACGGATATTGGGTACCGTAGCTCGAACTGCGAAGGGTTTAGAGGATGTTCAAAATATACACGGGCCATTCTATAATACTCTATGTAGCGGAGAGCCGATACCATCTAAATTAACAAGTTGGCACGTGTACATCTTGTTAGGTGCTATTAATCAAGTGGTGAGATTCTGCTTACTCTTTTTTGTGATGTAGAATAGTTGCTTATACCGTAATTGGTTTCTTCTGGCTGTGATACATGGTCATGCGTCATTCTCTCTCTACTTTGTTCAGTGATTTTAATCCCGTATTCCGCTCTTGTTTGAACGTAAAAATGCTTGAACGAAGTGCTGTTCTTCGTAGGGTGTGGTTAACAAGGTGACATTAATTGGTTGGTGTTATGAAATAAAATTGGATGGAGTAGAGTTTATTACAATTTATTGCCCAGGTTAGTCAGGCATTTCAATCCTGATACTGAATGTGACAACGTAATTGTGTGAATCAGAATCCAAGTTTGGATTGGAGTTTGATAGTATCAAGTCTGGATTACGAGGGATTCTTTCTGCCGGATGAGAACGCTTTTACCCTCTTCATGACGATGTACAGATTAAGTTGCGAGGTGAGTTTGCCTGTTGTCGGACTTGGTTGATCTGTCTTAAAAGTTAACTGGATATGGCCTATCTTCTTTGCTTGACCCTTCATCATTTTGGCAGAAAGCAGAGTTTCACACATCCATGAAACCCTGGACTTGGTCTCAAATATTTACTTTCGTGTGATTTTCTTGACAGGACCCTTTTCCTCTTGACGCTATCTGTGGCCATGTGTGGAAGAACGATGAGGGCCAATTATCTTTCTTGAGGCATGCAATTTCAGCAGCTCCAGAGGTTTTCAGCTTTTCTCATTCGGCAAGGAAACTGGTACGGTTCATTCACAACAATATATTCTCGTTGAATGTCCTCTCTGCATGTTACATAGTAAATATAAGATTTTGCCAAATTTTGTCGTTATCATCATCTAGGTTGCAAAATGGTTAGACGGCTTCATCGTGTAATAGAGAATGGGAATATTTTCAGGGATGGCAGCTAGTGGTCAAGATTACGAAAATGCCTTTTGTTATTGGACAGTAATGTACACAAGATTTCTGTATCACAGAAATATTTATTGGGGGCTCTCAGTGGACACGTGTTTATTGATCAGGTCACAGTTCATTTTATTTTCTTTGCCTCAGTTCTTATTGGTTGAACTGATTGGGGATGACAGATGGACAACGAAGAGGGAAAGTCGAAATCACCAAACTATGCCTGGCTTTCTCTAGATCTGCTTGAAGTATTATGTCGCCTGGCAGAGCTGGGGCATGCTGATCAGGTTCGAGAGATTTTAGAATTTCCACGAAATCACTGTCCAGAGCTTCTGGCTTTGGGTCTTGTGCAGGTCAACATTGATGTATCTTTGAAGGTAAGCCATTTATGTTTGGAATACTGTCCTTTGCTGCTTGTTTACTAGAGTCTACATAGTTCAATGAGAAACTCCGCTCCCACTACAGTGCTGCAGATTTGACAAAGTTTTCTTAAGTATTAGATAAACTCTGGAATTAATTGAATTTTTTTAATTTGTTTGGCAGTGCTTGAGGTCTGCCACATGGGTCTAGGTTCCCAGGTCCATGCCGCTGTCGACAAAGTCATCTTGATTTTTAATTTTTTAATTTTCTTCGATTGTGTGAAATTATTCGATATATTTGCATCTAATAAAGGTTCATGCACAATGGTCATATGGTGCAAGAGATTGCTGTCATTAGCATGTACTACAAGACGTTTTTATAAAGTAAGTCTGATTACACATCAACGTCATTTCTCTTAGTATGATTAAGATTTTAAGTTCTTTCAATGGGACATTTTTTGTGCAGGGATCTCAAGGAAGTTTTCAACAGGAAATTCTATCACTGGTGCTAGGACTACAATTTTCTCAAGTTCATTTCAACACTGAGGAGGAGACTATTCCCTCATTGTGGAGTAAGCTGTGGTCTCTCAACCCAGAAGCGCTGAAAATGGAAATGATCAATTTGCTCATCTCTAAGGACCCCTCTGCATATGGCCAGGTTCTGCAGGTCTGCAGAGGTTTGAAGGTAATGATTTTTTGAATTTTTAAGCATGTATAGATCAAATTTTCCTCTTGGTTTTGCAGGAGCAAACTTGAGGTCAACAGTCTAATGCTGTTGGCCATCTTTGAGGTTTGGATTGTGACAAGCTTCTTATTATCATGTTATTATGTGTGTCGTTTTACATCTCGTAGAAATTATCATTCCAATTCACGACAATCCTCCATGCTTAATGTTTCGGTTTCTACATATCCCCTCGGGATGCGCTTTAAGATTTCTATCTTAACGGGAACCAGTTTCTAAGCTTTCATTACATGTTACGTGCAGGTTTTACCTGAAGTATTGCACAGCATGCCCTCGCAAGTTGCACTGAAGCTTGCTGTTTTTGCCTCTAGAAAAGGTCTATTGGACTTAGAGAAATGGCTTGAGGAAGAAGTTTCTATCCGTCGTGATTCATTTGCTTCGGTTTGTTGCCTTCTCCTTCTCATTGTTGTATTTTTTGGTTGTTTCGTACCTTTACAACTCTTGGGTCATTCGTGTTTAAGAACATCGATGCTTTAGAGGCTGTGCATCTATGTTTGCATTATTAACTTAATTACATGGATAGTGGCGTTCCAATGATTTATCAAGCTTAAACCAATTAATCAGACTTGATATGGAAGATGTTTATATTTGCAACTCTAGAATTGCCTTCCATTGTCGTGGTTTGTATTCCTCAAGGCCCTGTTCTTAATCATGTAATTGGTTTGGTCAGGCTTGCTTGAGTTTTCTAGAAGAAAGGCACTTTATGTTGGATGAAGCGAATGGAGCAATTGAACATTCTGAAAACCAGCAATCGGATACTTCTGCTGTTATATTGAAGGTGAGCTTTCAAGATGAGTTTTCTTCTGTGGCATTCAAACTGTTCTCAGCCGGTTACCTTCTGCGCGGGGTCCGCTGTTCTTGATTGTCTTGAGATGCTAGTCACTTGCGTGTGTTTTATGGGTTCCCTGGGTGTTGCAGGATGTGTTGTGACCGTCTAGCCGCGGCATGAAACTCTTTGAATCTTTAACCTCGTCAATCTTGTATGCATGGTCAATAGCGAACGCTTTCTATGCTTGGCTTGGTGATGTTTTTGGATTATTCTGCTGTAATCATTTCTTCTCTTTCTCTGCATTTTGATAGGTTCTCACTTCAATTATTTTCTGTATTTTCTGTCAGGTTCTGTATGCTGCCTCAGGTCTCCTATCTTCAGGGGATCTCGTCAATGAGATTACCAGAGCAGGTGGAAGTGAGATGGCTAATCCATTAGAAGAAAACATGATATCTGTTGAATCATCACCGCAAGAGTTCAAGGAGATTGATGTTGATACAGAGGCAAATCTTTACTTTGAAAGAGTTTACCATGGACAGGTTCCAGTGCAGAACGTGGTCAATATCCTGCAGCAGTTCAATCTATCCCCTCCCAATTCGTAAGTACTCTTTCCTTGAAACCCTTTGCTGCCCCTCATATTCTCCATTATTTCTACGTATTGCAAGTTTGTTGATGTTAAGGTTGCGCTTCTATTGGTTAGTGGAAGAGTTTGTTTCAGCTGTAGGAGATTGATATACGCTTTCAGCTGACCAGTCAGTGTGGTCAAGCTCTGGTTGCTGTTCTCTTGAGCGTGAATTTTGCAGGTTGGCTACTGTTAGATTGCTAGCGTGTGACCAATTGTGAAAAAAAATCTGTGGTCCCAATTTCATTGCAATTTACTCGCCATTTGAGCGCTAGTATGCTGCTTCGAATTAGGGTTATTGCGCATCACCTCGTTGTGGCGTAGAGTACAGCCTTATTTTAGGTTGAAAATCCTAACATTCTTGGGATGTGGACATCGTACGTGTGGTTATCCAGGCGGGAGAAGGCGATCTTTTCAAGAATGATAACTTGTCTGTTTGATGAACTTCCACATGTACATCTGTATCCGGATGCTTTTTTGACTGTCACGGCAGCTCTTTTCGGTGAGAATTCTTCTCTAAGAATCGAGTGCTCTGGATTATTGTTTGGTACATTCTATTTTAGAGATATATCATATTAGAATGTAAATGTTACTCTTGATGAATGAGGAGTTGACTTCACTGTGACAGGATCCTTGATCAAGCACCAGCTGGTTTCGAGCAGTAATCTTGACAAAATTTTGACTTTCATATTGGAGGCTTTCACAAAGCCAGTTGGGTCAAAGGTTATTCCTACGATTTTGTTACTGGTTCTATTCTTTGTAAAGTATTTTAATTCATACTGTGGGGGTTATTGCTGTGAACATTGCAAATAACCTTTATTAGTTGTGGTAGTTAACCATAGTTTGAAGCCTTAATCTCTCTGACACTCTTCATTGCATGAAGGTTACCGAAGTTAACTCTTTCTTACTCGTATCATTTGCGTCTTCCGCTTTCTCCCTTGCTGTAGAATCTTGTATTTCTAGTATTTCACGGTAGATTGCGTTGCCTTTGAACTTTATATCGTGAAGTGATTTCTGTGTCTTTGTATGTTTCCAGATGTTCTCATTTGCTATACAGGCGTTGAATTCTTTTCGAGAACGACTTGGAGAGTGGCCTGAGTTTTGCTATCATATTCTACAAATCCCACACATCCATGAAGCGCATGATGAAATTGTGGGTTACATTATGAACATCGTTAAAGCAAGCCACACAGCAGATCCAAATGCAGTTATTAACAATTCTCATGATCCTTCCGTCGTAGCACTTCCGACAATTGTAAACGCTCCAACAAGCGTTTTACAGGATTCTCAAGATGAAATTTACAATTCTGCATTTGCTGCTGTCAATCCAGCTGGTAATAGGTTCTCAGGCTCTCAGTTACGACAGTTACGATATCCATCAGGACAGGTGGGTGTTGAATTGTGGGCGGGATCATCAGATGGTGGAGCAATGCGTTAAGTACAGTACCCACCAACAAGTTTACGTCCATTCAACTTTTCAGAGAATTGCCAATAAAAATTACAAAAATTATAAGCTGTTATAGAGATACTATGGTGCACGTTACTTTCGACTAGAGTGTGTGACCTCTTCTTTTATTTCACTGTTTAGGACTGAATTTAGTTTTTGATTCTAATAGTTCTTTGTGTCACTGCTCAGGGTTTGGATGCGTTGCTACAAACAACTGTTGGGGTGCAACAATCACAAACCGATTCTCAATCAGCTTTGGATTCCTTGTTATCGTCGCAGTCAGGATTGCAGACAAGTGCTCAATCACTCTTTCAACCAATTTCTCGTGCGCAGTCGGTGACATCTTCGCAATTTCCGCTCTCTCAGTATTCCTCAGCAGAAGAGAGACCTGACAGTGTAAGTACTGCGTCTGCGAGGTCCGAGGTGCAAATAAAGCAGAGTGCTTCGATTCCAAACTCACAAGCCAGTCGAACTACTGAAACATTAGGGTCTACACAGTATTCAAGTACTGATTCAAGTAGTCTTTCTGCGGCGGCTCCTTACTTCCCATTTTCAGCTGCTGCAAACGGTCAGACCGTTTCCTCAACAATTCAGTCTTCCAATCAGCCGAGATCTGCTAATGCAGGTAAGATAAGAATGCCGTCGCTATTTGAAAAGTTTGGATACCGGAGTGTTTGCGTCAAATGCTTTCTCAGTGGATTTATTTCATATCAACTATTTTAAGCATTCAGCGATGTCAATGAAAATTTGGGAGTGACGTTTTTCTTCTTATGTAATGACTGTCTGGGTTGTTTATTTATATTCACATTTTGAAGGCTCCTCAAAAATGCTAACGTTGGTTCATACATCCACCGCCAGTTATGAGTTGTGTAAGAACCATGATTCTTACCATGATTCATTCAAAACAGTCTTACATTATTCTTACCATCATTCTTGTGTCTTTTGTAGGCTCATTACGTACAGCTATATCTGGGTTTGGACATGCTCTTAACATAGAGACTCTTGTTGCTGCTGCTGGCAAGCGGGACAAACCTATCGAGGTATTCTGAGTTGACATCTGCTGGCAATTGTGATGCATATTGAGTCGGATATTAACAATACTTTTGTTTTGACTTTGTTGTGAGCCTGCTCTACAGTACAGTAAGTACAGAAGTTGATTTTTTTACTTATCATTTTTTGATATTATTTTGGCCTCTTCTCAGGCACCAAGTTCAGACACACAGGACAAAGTAGCATTTATAATCAATAATATATCTTGGACGAATTTGGAAGCCAAGGCAAAGGAGTGTGTTGAAGTTCTGAAAGAGGATTATCACCCATGGTTTGCCCAATACATTGTGATGAATCGGTAAGCATATGTTCTCTGTTGTGTCTTATATGATATCATTGTACGAGGTCGCTCAATTGATATAGGCAATGTGCTTACAATTCGATTTGTTGTGGCTTGGTCTGGGCTTCAAATCTAGACATGCTTCTGAGTTGTGTAAAGCCAGTTTTGTCCTTAATTCTGTGCATGATGCTGACATCCTGACAGAGCAAGCATTGAACCCAATAATCATGATACGTACATCAAATTTCTAGACAAGATGAATTCTAAGGATCTGCACAAGGAAGTTCTCAAGACGACCTATGAAAATTGCAAGGTAGAGTCTTGTTGTAACTCGAATTTTTTATATTTCTTTGTGCAGTGGTTTTAGTACAAGGTGATTCTATGGCACCCTTATTCTGAATGAGTATTTTCCTCCTTGTACTTGAGTTTGCAACCTCCTTATCCTTGGTTTTTACTAGACCTTCTTACTATGGAACCTGTGTGGATCAGGTTTTATTGGGCTCAAACCTTATCAAAACTCACTCGGAGGAGAGGTCACTCTTGAAAAATTTAGGAAGCTGGCTTGGCAAGTTAACCATCAGACGAAATCAGGCTCTGAGAGCTCGTGAAATTGATCCGAAGTCTCTTATTATCAGGGTAATGTTGATTTTTTGGACTGTGTTCCTTGACCTGCTTCTACTGTGCTGTTTGGAGATCCACGTGTATTATGAGTTTGTTCTAAATAAAATTTAGTGGAATGTTCATTATGTTGTACATTATAATTACCGCTCTGTTTTCAACACATGGTTTACATGATTCTGCTCCTCCGTCGACACATGATTCTGCTTAGAACGTGTTTAGAAATTGTCTCATCTACATATGATGCACAGGGGCGTCTCCAAAGTTCTTATTTGGTTAATAGTTATAGTACATTGTCATAGTTTGGTCTGAGCATTGATAGTGATTGAGCTATGCTGTGATTGTCACTGTTGAGTTTGTTAGTCAAGACATCGTTGAATGTCTTTAAATGAGGTACTTCTTTGTTTTTTGATACGGCTTGAGTTTTTAATTTTCTCTCTGCGTTTGCAGGCGTATCAGAAAGGACTCATGATCGCCATAATTCCGTTTACATCTAAGGTTTGCATCACCGATCCTATAACGAATTTGAAGTGATTTTCAAAGAAATGAAAGTTCCATGGGTTCTGCAGCACTAAATTCTGTAACATAAGTTGTAAATTTTTCTGTCAAATGCAATTCGGGAGTTTCTTCATCTTGGTGTTGTTCTTCTCCTAATCTGCTTGCACTTTCCACGTGGTCTTTCATAGGTATTGGAGCCCTGTAACCAGAGTCTGGCTTACCAGCCTCCAAATCCATGGACTATGGGGATCCTTAGTTTGCTGGTGGAGATATACAACTTACCAAATCTGAAGATGAACCTCAAGTTTGATATTGAGGTAAGTTTTCTTATCGAATTCTCTTGAGTCATCCTCATTGAGTCGAACCACATCTTTTACCATGTTCTTGGACTATTCCGATGGTAATTCACTGCACTCATTTCTGTTAATTTTGGCTTTGTTGTTCGTGACTTTGTAACTTTATGATCCTTGCAGGTACTTTTTAAGAATTTAAATGTAGACATGAAGGAATTAAAGCCCTCAAAACTTCTAGAGGGCCTGGAGCGTGAGCTCGAGGGGAATCCGGATTTCTCTAACAAAGATCCTGTGTTTTCTCAATCACCCTCACCTGCACCGTCTGCTAGCGATTCTGCACAATCTGTGCCTGTCCCATCTCTACCCCAGCAGTTGGATATTCCGCCTGAGCTACCTATTGTTACTCAGCCTGCACCATCATTGTCATCATCAGTAATTGCACAGGTTCGTTTATTATGAATGTTAGAATCAATCGATTAATTTGATTTGGATTTTTATGTTCTGCCTTTCTCCCTCCCTGATCGAAGAGGTCGTCTGAACTAGTCTTCCCTAGGTTTATATCTTTTGGAAATGTCTTTCGTTCGTTACATTTTGACTTTGTAGTATTGACATGGCATTTGTATTTTTGTATTCGTAAGTTTTACCCGTGGTCCTTGTCTATTTAGGTTGTTATTGCAGACGGGGTATTTATGTGTTGGTCTTTTGTGTCAGAATACAATAGTAAGCTCCTAATTTGGTTATGGAAGTGTTAGTCTTGTTTTGTTGTCTTGAGTAGCCCTGTAACAGTGCTGAGTAGAACTGCCCTCTCACCTTTTGTATTTATTAATATTTTTTGTAGTTGAACGAGGAAGAACGGCCATCGCTTACACTGGAACGAACGCAGAACGGTCAAGTATCGACTACTTCCCTACAATCTCAGCCATCGTTCTCGTCCAGCCAGGTACTTTGTCTTCATGACCTGCTATTTGATACTTTGGCTACAGGAATGCTTGTAGTTCTTGTAGTTGACATTGTCTTTTTCCTTTGCAGGTGTCAATGCCGATTCCTGATTTGACGTCCTACGTGGTCTTGAACCCAAAGTTAGCTGGGCTTAGCCAGCAGCTTCAGCTCGCAAGGTACATACGTTAACGATGCTTATAATTTAATCCTACTCTGCTCAAATCATGCAACCATTTGCTAAGAGACTCAAATATTCGGAGAAACTACTCTATGTGAACAAGCTCGGCTTGTACTTGGTAGAGGGGTGTCGTAGTAAATTTGTTATAATTTGATATGCACCCAATCATGCTAGATAGTGGATGATTGCATAACTTCCCTTCAGGTGCTGTAACCTGAGGATCGCTTTTGATTGCAGATTTGTGCCCCTGGCTATGGAGCGTGCAATTCGAGAAATTATTACTCCTGTGGTGGATCGAAGTGTGACAATTGCTTGTATGACCACTCGAGAGCTTGTGGTCAAGGTAATTCTCAACATATTTCTATTGATTGGTCAAAACATTGGTCAAAACATTATATGATGAAAGAAGAGCATCCTTCATGTCATTTCAACTTGTACCGTATATTAGACAGTCTGTTGTCGTGTGTGCTTACCGTAGTATAGAGCTGTTTTTTTTTGTTTTTTTGAGTTCAATGAACGACAAGTTCGATGTGTATTATCAGTGGCAAGCAGTAGCATCATGTATAGTGGCATAGGATGTTATTTTCTACTTTTGCTTGTCATATTTAATCGTTTTGGGTCTCCTGTTTCCTGCTTGTAGGACTATGCGATGGAAGCAGATGAGAGTCGCACGAACCAGTCAGCTAATTTGATGGTTGCCAGTCTAGCGGGCAGTTTGGCTCATGTAACTTGCAAGGTATAGCACTAGATTTTTCAGTACTCTTCTTAAAGTTGGCAGGTGAAAAATTGTTCTTCTGACCAGCGTTTTGCTAATTTAGACTCTGCAAAAAATCTATTAATTGCCTCGTTATATAGCGTCAGTCTTTCGAATGTGAGTGAATTTTTACTCTGTAATGTTAGTATTTGGCATAAATTTATCTCCTGATAGATTTTTTTTGTTTTTCTGGCAGGAGCCCTTGAGAGTTGCCATGGCAAATTATCTCAGGAGTTTAATGCAGACTGCTATTTCTCAGGATGTGTTAGAGCAAGCTGTGAATTTAGTCACGAATGATAATTTAGACTTGGGTTGTGCTGTGATTGAGAAAGCTGCAACTGAGAAGGTATTTTTATTTTTTCCTCTTGGTTTTGAAATTTAAGTTTCTGGAATACCATTTATTGAAGTCTTGATTTCACTTGATTGAAGCTACGTATGCTTTCCTCTGGCCATCTGTATTTCTGTTTTCTTTAATACAATTTTTGTGACTTTGAAACTCTGACAGGCACAGCGAGATTTAGAAGAAGTGATCGCACCTGTCCTGGCAGTTCGAAGAGCTGACAGGATTCGCACTGGTTCAGCGTACTACGACAAATACATCTACACAAATCAGAATCTCACTCCTCTTCCTGAGGCCCTTCGCCCAAGACCAGGTCGATTGTCTAGCGCACAAGCACGCGTGTATGAGGTACACACACTGACTTGAATGGATTCTCGTATACATCCTTTTTACATGTTCTCTAATTGCTGCATCTTCACAACGTTTAATTGCTCACTGTGTATTAGTCATTAGGGTAGTGTATCAAGTGAGATTCTGTGACAGCTCAGTTCATTCTTTTGGAAATGTTAATTGCAAGTATTTACACTATGCTGAATATCCATGTTCTCCATGGATACGAAGCTTAGTGTAAATCAAGTAACCACAAAACCTCTATTCCGCAATTTATCTTTCATCGTGGAAGAGCAATGTCATAAACTTAGGTCTTCAGCGTTCGACGTCTACATATACTTTTTAATATGGTGAATATAATGGCTAGCTTTTGTCTTTCCATTTTTTCAGATCCTTCAGGGTATCGTTTATTGCTATATCTCTAATGACTTGCTGAATGACAGGATTTCGCTCGACTTCCTTGGCAAAATCAACCAAGTCACACGCCTGCAACGAGTGCAGGCCCACCAGGTATTGCAAGTCTTACAGCAAGAGGTGTTTATGCTGTTCCTGGTCGTGATTCTGGTACATCCAACCTCTCACTGATTGGAACTCAATCTCCATCGGCGCCTGGAACAACATCTCAAGTTTCAGATGTATCTTCCGATGAGCTGGACATTAGGGAACCAACGCCGTTGAGGTTTGTCTCTCTAACAAACTGTGTCCTTTTCACGCTTCCTGAAATTCCAATCAATCCTACTTTTGGATGGATGTCATCACCTATTGGGTTTCTGAGAGTGTTATTTGCTGTTGCAGATTCAGCTCAGCAACATCCGTTGGTGGAGTAGACGAGCAGGCTCGACTTCCTCAAGACTCTTCGCTCTTGTTTCAAACATATACCAATGCTTCAACCCCACCTCCAGAATCCAATGTGGTAGAGGTCACAAATTCTTTGAAGGTCGAGTCCTGAATATTTCAACTCCGCATTTTTAATCAATGAAGTAAATTACAAGAATCTTAGTCCACTAAGTTTCAAATGCATGTTTTGGTATAGAGTACCGTTTCTCATCTGGGTTTGTAAATTTCAGGGCATGCTGGTGTCTTCACAACCATCCACACCACCCTTGCCGGCTGAACAGGTCGGACCTACAATACAGGATCCATCCCTAAGTACGGGAGAAGCTTTGGACAAGTACAGTTCAGTGGCACAGAAGGTAGGCTCAATCAATCTATACATTAAGGTGGTTTGCTTGTTTTTTTTTTGTTTTGTATGTCACGTTGAGATCTCCAGAACCGTGTGCCCGCCGGCTGCGTTCTTGGTACCGTCAGAAAGCTCTTGATTAGGAGGGGTGTACCAAAGTTGGCTGCCGCGTTTGGACCTACAATGTGAAAGTTATGGATTTTTCATCGAATTTTTTCATCATAAGAAGAATTAAACTATGGATAATTATTCTAAAAAGAACATGAGCATGGGGAGCACGGGGAGCACAAGCAACACGGGGAACATCGGGGGAACACGGGGAGCACAAGGAATAGTGGTAGGATGGGGAATAGTGGGAGGACGGGGAATACTGGGAATTCACAACATATTCAATGTGGCATTTCTATGTTACTGCTAATAATGTTTTTTACTAGTGGGTGGACATGTAGAACATCTAGGCCGATGCACAAGGTGACACTAGTTCTTGTGGAAGCTGTTCAATGCATTCTTTGTTCTTAGGCAACATGTTCAGTGTGTACTGTCTTAGAGCAGGGCCACCCATGCCCTCAGAGAGTCTCTCACACTCTAGAACTAGATGAAAAGTGCCAAGGGCCCTTTCAAAATACCTCTTGACTCCGGATCCTAGCGTGTTAGAAATTAGGCCTTTAAATCACTATTTAGTTGACTATATCCTCCCATTCTACTTGTAATTGGTCCATTGACTATTTGATGCGCACTTTTGATACGTGAAGGACGTGCAAGGGTGGGGGAGTGTGAGTTCAAGGCCCTTCAAATATAGATGAATAATTTGAGAGAGTTAGTCCTAGCGTGCATGGGTGGGAATGCTCTTATCATGTAGCATAGTGTTGGTCTATAATACATTTGCATTCTATGGAAATTTCCGAAATCATTGAACTAGGTTGGCATTGGGAATTGGTGCAATGCATGATTGTTATGCAAGCGACACAGTTGCTTGTGTTCATGGGATTGTGGTGAAACCGAGACTCCAATGGTTGCTTACTAATTCAGGGTTAGAGTGGATCTCTGTTCACTGGATTGTAGTCCTAGCTTGTTTCTAGAAGAATCTGAATTTGCAGCTGGAGAGGTTTTGAATTGTGCTTGTCAACATTTTTCCTTATGCTGGTTGATTTGCTATTAATCGTGGTGGGTTTTTCAGTTGGATCTTGCACTCTCCCGGGCATCCTCGTTTAGCCCTCAAGTGTCGCTTGACGATGAAGTGCGGGTAAGAATTGAAAGCTCCTACCGAGTTTTCTTTGAAATTGGAACGATTGTGTTTGATGCCCTCATGTCTCATTTTCATTGGGCGTGGACCATCTCTTGCAGACGGCGATGAACGAGATTCCTGAAATCATTATTCAATGTGTAAGTAGGGACGAGGCAGCGCTAGCAATAGCCCAGAAGGTTAGTTGCAATTAGGACCTTGAGAACTTTAAATTTACTCATTTCTATCGTCTTGTGGACGCCGTTGTATGAGATTGCTTTCAAACCTTCATTTCCTAATCAATTGTATTGAAACCTTTTTCTGTCTAATCAGTTGAGTAATTATCTGGATTCAGGTTTTCAAGCGGCTGTATGAAAACACAACCAGCCAAGCACATGTGCTTGTGCACCTCGGCATTTTGGAATCCATTCGAGATGTGTGCAAACGGGTGGTCAAGGAATTGACTAGCTGGGTAATTGAGAATATCCGTCCTAATATCCAAGACACATGCTGCTGATATTCAACTGCGATTATTCCTATTGAAACTTTGAATGGATTATGTAAAACCTTGAATCTCTTATTTAAAGGATCTTCCATTCTATGTTTCGTTCGGATCATTACAGAACTTGGGTGAATGCCTCCTAACGTTCTCTTGTTTTCAGGTTGTTTACTCTGATGAGGATCGGAAGTTCAACCGGGAAATTAGTGTCGGTCTTATCAAATCTGAGCTAATAAATCTGACTGACTATAATCTGCACCTTGCAAAGTGGATTGATGGAGGCCGTAATAGTACGCTCTTATACCTTTTCTCCTTGGCTTTTCTGGGTTGACTTGACCTTTAGCTTTCACCTACTCTTTAGCTTCATCTTGAACATATTGTCAATCATCGTCATTTGGTTTTCAACTTTCTACTTATTGGTTTAAACAAATGACTGTTGTCATCTTTGTGGGGATTAAAAATGTTGTGACCACTTCTGATTGAACAAGTGCTATTGGGTTGGGCAGAGGATGCTGTTGATTTTGCAGCGTACCTTGTGAAGACCTGTGTCATAGAAGAGGCAGGTGTCAGCAGCTCAGAGTTCTATAATGTGATTGACGCTCTTGGCAAGGTAATTTTTTGTCATATATTTTTCTTTTGAATTTGATCTATAGATTTCTCTGGCAGCTCAATTGTGACACTTTATGAACTGCAGTTAATTCGTTCCAATTTGAGATATTGGTTGCGAATCTGATGACAAAAATTGGGGTTGCAGTTGGCAGCACGACCGGGCTCTCCTGAGTCATTGCAGCAGTTGGTGGAAATTGCTAAGGGCACACCTAACAAAGACGATAAAGGCAGGCTGTCAAAGGAGAAAAAGGTGTGCATCTCCCTCCTTTGCTATCTATTACACATCATCTAGACTTCTATTAATTTCATATGAAAGTTAATGTAGACCTTTCTACCGTAGTCTAGCTATATAGTATTTGCAGTTATTTCATGGAAGTTTTACATGACTTCTTCAATGATTAAAAAGTACATTGTACAATTTAGGATTTGGTCTAGGGTGTTTAACATCTTCTTGTGTATCATCAGCAACCACCATCTGGCCGTATTGCTGGTCCAAATGATGGCAAGTCAAGCTTGCGTGAAACCGCAGCTGGTGATCCTCCTGGACTCAAGGAGCAAGTAAGTCTTTTAGACCTTTTCCCACATTATCACTTCGTTGAGATGGAAGTTCTGACGTCTTTTTCGTGTGGTTGGGTCCAGAGTGTGGCAATGACTAGGCATTTTGTGTAATCTTGATTGCAAACATAATATTGTGATGCCTAAGAAACCATGTAATGCATGTCAATTTACAGCGGTTGTATGTGATGTTCAGGCAACACAATTCTTCCAAGAGTGGGCTCGTATTTGCAACACACCAGGAGGAACAAACGACAAGGCCTATGCAATTTACATTTCGCAGCTGCAAAGTACTGGCATGCTCAAAGGAGACGACATCACTGACCGTTTCTTCCGGATTCTTTTGGTAAGATTATTTAGTTTCATTGCTTTCGTTATTGGTTTTGAGATCATATGATTTTCTAGTTTATTACTGTCAGTTTGGAAACTGGAAGTTTCACAAGTGCTTTTACATCTGTTCCTTATTGTTTTGTTTGTGGGATTCTTCCCTTTGACCTCTTGAATAGGAACTGGCTGAGAGTCATTGCTTGAATTCCGAGACTCCTCAGCCTACCACTGCTGTAGGAGAATCCAGGCAGCAAGACGCATCGAATCTATCATTTGCAGCAATTGACATTGTTGCAAAGCTTGTTGTTCTACTGGTTAAGGTATAAACTCCTCAGATCTTTGATCTCGTAAACCCTTTCTGTTTATTGATTGTGTTGCAATGGCCTTGGTATCTTCATTTCTATCGAATTTCATCATCCCAAAATTATACATTATTCATTATTTAATGATTGTGCACATGCCTGGTTCACTACGATATGCTAGTTAGCTTAATCGGCAAGGTACTGCTGAACCAATGTGATTAGTTGGTATTGCCTATTTTTGTCTGATCCGTTTTGTTCAGCAAAATGAAATTAGCTCTTGTTCCTGCGTACAGGTATTAGTTATTCTATTTTCTTACTAATACTGTTCTTTTGGTCCTCAGTACTCCACCGATTCGTCATCGAACAAGGTCAACCTTCTCAATAAGGTATACTCTTTAGCTTATCTGAACTGCGTTTGTCCATTGAAGTTTTACTGCATGCATGTCGTCTTCAGTAATTTTAGTACCTGATCTACACGTTAATATGTTTTGCTCGTCTTATGTCTGTGCAAGTCTTCTTCTGAAACTCTTATTGTTGTTCTCTATCAGGTCTTGAACGTGACAGTTCGTCTGATGAAAAGGGACAATGACCGCAAAGCAGGGTTTCATCCCCGTCCATACTTCCGTCTATTTGTGACATGGCTTATAGATTTCAATTCACCAGATTCCACCCTGGATTCCAGTAATTTCCAGGTATTGAGATAATACGTAGTTTTATGTTTCTGCTAAATTTCTTACACCTGCAATAAATCTGTAATCAGATTTGGCAATGACATGTTGGTACATACACTCTGCAGGTTCTGAGTGCATTTGCCTCAGCATTTTTGCAATTACAGCCAGTGGAAGTACCAGGCTTCAGGTGCGAGAGAGACTTGCCTTTTTGACAGGGATATCTGTTTCGTAGCTCGGCTGCAATTTTGTCATAAGAAATGTCTTGCTTTGAGAAATTCCCTGCATTGTTTTCTGATCCTGTGATGTTTTGATTTTGTTGTTAGCTTCTCGTGGCTGGAGCTTATTAGTCATCGAACATTTATGCCCAAGTTGTTGCTGAGCAACTCGCAAAAGGCCTGGTCTCTATTCCAGCGTCTACTCGTCGCACTATTCAGATTCATGGAACCATATCTGCGAAACGCTGATCTTAGTGAACCTGTAAGGATGCATCTCTGATTTCATTTTTTTAGCATCATGATTATACTATAATTCAACATGCTGTCCAAGGTTTTTAAGGACCTAAACTTCTAGTTGTCTCAGTAACGTGAATTATTTGCATAGTTTCATAATCATTTTCTTGAGTTCATTGTGTATTTTTCTTGATGCGTAATTTGGTTTTGGCAGGTGCGGCTGCTTTACAAGGGCACTTTGCGTGTCCTCCTTGTGCTACTCCACGATTTTCCGGAGTTCTTATGTGATCATCACTTCAGCTTTTGTGACGTCATTCCGCCCTCTTGTATTCAAATGCGCAACCTGATACTAAGTGCGTTTCCCCGCAATATGCGTCTTCCTGATCCGTTTACTCCCAATCTTAAGGTGAGAACTCCATTTTTCATCTGGAGCATGCTTCTTTTTAAGAACTTTCAAGTGAGACTCTGGCTCATTAAGCATGGGAATTCTTTGTTCTGTTCTAGCATCTTATAACATAACTCATGGTTGTAACTCTCTTGTTATGCCTTGTCACGTTGTTGCAAAGTGGAGTTCATATAAATGGGCAAGACGATTTTTCAGAAACAAATACTTCATGGTTTATAGATGCTATTCTGATTTGTACACTTTTGACCTCGTCTTAATAATGCAGCTGTGATTTTCAATCCCTGTTTCAAGAGCACTGATTTCTGTTAGTGTTTGGCTTTAGTAAATGCCTTTCACTCACTATGTATAGTTAACTGGCGCTATGGTCGATTGTTGATTCCAGGTCGACTTACTACCAGAAATTTCTCAATCACCACGGATTCTTTCAGATGTAGAAGCAGCGCTGAAAACAAAGCAACTCAAAACTGAGGTCGATGATTTTATCAAGGTATGCATAACAAATGTTTCAAAAGGAAACTCTTTGAATTTATTGTTTCTTTAAATCGACTATCATGAGTAAACTGGAGACTGTTCACTAATGTGCTGTCATCTGAAAGATTTTTATTGGATATAGGACTATTTGTGTGGTTTAACACTTGGTGTCTTACTTCAACTGTGTTCGCTTATCGAGAGTAACCAGTATTTTTAGGATCCTTCTTTTCATATTAGAATGTCTTATCTCGGAATGGTTCGTGAAACTTTTGGAGAGTTTATTTGTGTCTCTATTTCTGTGAAATTTTTGTAATTCTTAAGATGCTTACTACGCCTAACCAAAGCACAATTTGTGCCCTGGTACACAAAATCCACTTTAACTTTATGAACTTTTCATGAGCAGAATCGAAATCAGTCAGCGCTTACGTCCATGGATTTGAAGGGGAGATTGAGTCTGACACCTCAGGAGGCGCTAGCTTCTGGGACTCGATACAACGTGCCTCTTCTTAATGCTCTGGTGCTGTACGTCGGGATGCAGGTATAGCTCTTACACTCTTTGTTAGGTTTTCGTCAACTTTCAACCAAGGCCGACAGTATTCGTGTTCTCATTTGAAAATTGAGGATGTCCTCACTTTTGTTCAAGGATTTTTCTGTGTTTTGTAGTCAAGCCATGGGTCATTTTTGCTCGCCTCTAGAATAGGTACATACGTTGAGTGTAACTGAATTTTAACTTCACTCAATCATCTAACATGGACTCTTTGATAAAAAGGCTGTGCAGCAACTTCATAGCAAAACGTCGCAGCAACTGGCCGCACTCACTCAGCCTATTACCCACAGCGCTCCAATGGATATTTTTCAGCGCCTCGTTAATGATCTTGACACAGAAGGGAGATATCTATTTTTGAATGCTGTGGCCAACCAGCTCCGTTACCCCAACAATCATACCTACTATTTCTCGTGTGTTCTCTTGTTCCTCTTTGCGGAGGCCTCAGCTGTAAGTTTCCTCTAAAAATAATCATTGTCATGTTTCAAAGATTTTCTCAGATAGTGTACAAGCAGAATATACTCACATTGAATGTCATTCTGTTAGGTCTTTAGAAATGACCATCAGGTTGGTCTGTTATGCGTCTTCTATCACTGTGATTGTGATGCTTTTTGGCACAAGGGGTAGCATTTTGTGTTTTCACTGGTTATTTCATTTTTGACGGAACTATGTTGAGCGCTCACCTTGAGGGTCTGTTTCATGATTCCAGGAAATCATCCAAGAGCAGATCACTCGTGTGTTACTGGAGAGGCTGATCGTGAATCGGCCACATCCTTGGGGCCTTCTTATCACCTTCATTGAGCTCATTAAGGTATTACTTCTCCTACCAATAGCTTCAGGTGAAACATTCAAAAATCTATCTTGAGCTAATTTGAGCATGTTCAAGTGTCCAGTTCAAGTTAGCTTGTTTTCTTACTGCAATACTGAGTTGCGTATTTTTGTGCTGCAGAATCCACGATACAGCTTTTGGACACACAGCTTTACACGCTGTGCGCCAGAGATTGGCAAGCTGTTTGAGTCCGTGGCTCGCTCATGTATGACTCCTACTCTGAAGCCGAGTGATGATGATCTGTCTGGGAGCCTTTCAGCTGACGGCCTAAAGGGCTGACGTCGGTTCCCATTTCAACAGGTCTGTACATACATTGACTGAAGAGCTGGGCAACCTTATTAAGACTACGGGGACAGTCAGAAATTCTTTACGCTGAAGACTTCAAGAAAGCGTATGTTGAGCTCCGGTGCTACTAAGAAGGTCGTTGAAATTTCATCCCCGTGTCCAAGGTCAAGCCTGATTCGAGGATGAATATTTATGTACTCAAGGTATACGTAAGGTGTTATGTGTTGAGATCCTTTGGATTGTACAGTATCCAGTAATCGTAGTTGTATTGTTTGATTGTTTCATTTATAGCGTAGCATTTTGAAGTTTCCTTGGAAGAGCATCACGGCCAAATGGCCCATAGGCCAGCTGTACATTGTTGTGCATTTCAAGTTCATTATGATTTCCTATTCAATTTTTGCTATGATTGATTTGTCTCATTGTAGTTTTCGTATCTTGTTGCCAATCCAATTCGATCACATCTGTATTGGTGTAGCTGATGTTAGGGAACTTGCTTCTCCTTAGATAGAACTCCGAGGTTAATATTATGCTCTAAGACGAACAAGACTCTAATTTTGAGAAGATTTCAGTGGGGAATCTAAAAATAGATGTGCCATTGATCAAAGGACAGCAGTTGAAGAGTCACAAAACCATTGACGTTTGAGAATTCTATGAGTAGTACTTCGAAGATAAAAGTGTTTGAATCCTCTGCAATTATTTTTGTTCGTCTAGATATAGCAAACGCACTCACTATATGAAAGCTACAGGATTGGGAAAACTATCTTAGAACACTTGTTTCGCTAAAAGTGCACATAGCCATGTACACTATTTTCTAGTGCTATGTGCACTACATATTTTTTAATTAAAATGAGGGAGGGGGTGGGAACATACCCACCCCTCTATAATTCGCACTACATTGTTTTTAATTTTAAAGGGAGTGGGTGGGGGGGGGGGGGGGGGGGAGGGGGGAAACACACCCACCCCCTCTAAAATTCGCACTACATTTTTTTATGTAATGTACGTTCAATTTTTGCACTTTTTAGGTAAACTATGACTATACTTTCTTCAAACATACAAAATTTCAGCATGTGCACTTTCTATATGGCACGTGCACTTTTAACGAAACAAATGTTTTAGGTTGTCCCTCTTAGATGCATTTTACAAGACATGTTTTGTAATTCTCCAAATTTGGAAAGGGGTAAGGGTGTTTAGGAGTTAATGGCATCAATACCATTTCTGTTGGTTGACCAACGGCCTATAATCACAGTCATATGAATAGATCAAAGGCCCTCTTGTCAAACTAGAATTGAACTTATACCGTCATATTTGGTCTAACCCTTTAGGTAAGGTTGTGTTTTATGGTTTTTGAATCATGCATGTAGATAAAGTTATTTCTCATGGTTTGTCACTTTAAAAATAAACTAAACTAGATTTACTTATTAATGATCTATAAGTTTTATTATTTTATACATTTGTGGGTGTATTATCAAAGCACCGTATCAACTTTTCAACAATGTTGAAAGACAACAAAGAAGTTCTTTGCTTTTTCACAATGAACCATTGTTACCGGTAGTTTAAGTTGTAGGTCACTTGATTGGTATACAAGAGATTTTATAATGTAACAAGTAAAGAAGTAACAAGTAAAAATCCTAAAATAAACATAACCAAAGAGACAAGACCATTTACGATGATCAACGTTTGAGACTAAATATCATGAACAACCATAAAGGCGGCCTTTAAGCTTATGCCATAAGACTTAAGGAGAGGCTATAAGACCACTAAGGAAGTGAGTAATGCTACACAGTTTCGGGATAATAAACTAGCATTCCTTTTGTGTGCTTAACATTCTTAAAAACTACTCACATACAAAATATTAATGATTTATTGTCTTTGTCTATAAGCTGTAATAAGTTTCAAAATAAGGGAGTTGTGTGATTGGTGACTTTTGCGCACGGTTCTTTGAGAGGAAATTGGGTTCTGTATCTTGATGCTAGCGCTTAGAGATGGGTGGGAACTCTACTCTGAAGGATCTACGGCTCACAAGGATCTACAGCTCAGTTAAAAGCTATGAAACGTATGCTATAGCTCAAAACAAGAATTGGTACAATATTGTGAAGTAGCAGCTTAAACAAAAATGATAATAAAAATTTGAAATTTGAAATTTTAATTATTATATTATGGATAAAAATAAGTACTACTCCATAAAGTAACTTTTGACTCTACCATTTTATTGACGACTAAACTAGTTTTTAAGAAAGACGACTAAATTAATTTTCCATGAGTTTGAAGACCACTAAGCTCTTACACACTTAACAATGAAAGACCACAATGCTTTTTTATGCCTTTTAAGTATTTGGAGTGAACAAACAAGAGTATATTAAAACAGAATTCACAGTGCCAGAAGTGCATGACAAATGAGGAAACGTAAATGAAATCTATACATCGTCCAAAATATGAACACTTACGATAGGCAATTAACCCCTAAAGGCCCTTAAAAGCCAAAATGGCTTTTTGCTGTTTCGGGCAGCTTAGATGGAAGGTCTAAATTAATAATTTTAGACTATAATTTGGCGTGGGCATGGTCATACATACAAGGTGTGTGTGGCAAAAATTACAAAGTCAAATTCGGATTTTATAAAAAAATTATTGAAATTTTTGGTTTCAAGCCCAACTGGGGCAGAAAAAAACTTTTTATTATAATCATTTTTTCAATTTTTTTTTTGGGAGACATGCTCTTCACCACATTTAGGCTCAGAATTTGAAGTGACCCGTGTTGATTATATTCTTGGCTTGACAAGGGTAGCCTCCAAAATAAAGAACAACAACCTCCAAGGTTTTTTGTAATTTCACATTATTTTCTTTCGAAATTTGTCAAAATTTGAGATTTTCAAAAAAAATTAAAAATAATTTCGCCTAAAATTTATAAAATCATAGAGGTACCTAATCACCGTTCATTTTTCCAAAAATCAAATACAATTAATGTGATGCATGTTTCACCAAATTGCCATTTTTATACCTTCTTCCGGAAATTAATTTGCATGAAGGTTTGAAACGCGTAATGAGTCTCTAAAATTTTGCATGAGCGTACCCAACTTAGTTATCTACATGGAAAAAAATATGAGCAAAATGTTTGGAGTAACAATCTTCAAGTCCCCCTTTGCACTATGGAGACAATGCCTCTCAAGCAATGCCCAGAAAAACTTTTGCACAAACTTTGGATGTTATGATCTTGCAAATGATAAACATCCAACGGTCAATTTTTGAAATGGTAGCTATGAATAGGCTTAGGTACAAGATCTTACGGTTGGAATTCTAAAAGAAGTAAAAAAACTTGGTTCACATCCCCGGGAGTACATAGAGGTAGAAAATCGCAGTTTTGAGGTTTCAAGCTCCCAAAAACACAAGGAAATTTAGGGGTTAAGGGTTAACGTAGGAACCTCTAAAATCATCAATTTATGCTAATAAATATATTCAATATTATTAGGATACTTACAAAAAAAAAGAACAATGTAAAAACAACTAAACATTGTTGTAAACTATCGAATCTCTAGATGACATTATAACTATAAGATTTCATTAATATTTTCCAAATATTAGTTCCTACATGGATTTTTCAAAAGTTTTTACTTTTTTTTATAATTAATGTATCATTACTATTACTTTTAACACTCTTTGATATACAAGTCCTGATAGAAGGGAAATCATATAACAAAACTTGATAGTTGGAAACAATAGTCTTTAAAGACTTCCATACATCCATATGTTACAAAAGAGTTATGTTTTAGAGAATTCATTGGGTTGTGCGCATAGAGAGTATACATTTCATATCCCTTTCAAAAGATGCTTGAACACCATAGTTAGAAAGGAGTTCCCGGGAATGATGTCTCGGGCTTTGTAAGAGACATGGTGGTAAAACAAAGAGGTTTTCCGAACAAACAACATGCAATAGCGTTGTGTGTGAGGCCAAGATGAGGGCATGCTAAATACGATTTGAAACTTTGTGAGAGCATGCAGCCACGAGTCCAAAGAAAGTGTGAATTGGACATGTAAGCCAAAATATATAACTCATCATAGTTGACAATGTCACTAGACATGTAAATTGGAATTGAGGGTGGGACTCAAAGTTTCCAACGGCACCTTCAAAGAAATTGGGCATGTTATGTTTCATTGGAAAGATAAAAAAAAAGAGCTCTCTTCATTGTTGATTCTCATAAAGAGCAAACAAAAAGATTAGAAGCTCCGGCCCAACAACGAAAGGTAAAGCTGGAAATGATACCTCTTAAAGACCCAAATCTTTCGGTGGCCATTACTTCCTCAATACATGTTGAAATCGAGAGTAGATTACGAAAATGTGCTCATACTTAGGAATTGAATAACCAATCTAGAAGTCATGTTGGTTGGAAGTTTTGGTGTCCCTTGAGAGTCAATTTCTAGAGTGTGGCAAGAAAGTGGGTGGTCTTTCCAAAACAAAAGTCTCTGGGGGTGCACTTCCTCTTATATTTTGCATACACGTGCACTCAAGAGTTATTTATTGGGGGCTATTTACCATGAAAAAACGATTATAAGGTATGGTATATTTCAAAATAAAGGTAAATGCTTGTATTTTAATACACCCTATCAATAATTATAATTTTAGAGGGAATCATTTAAAAATACTCTATTTCACTTATACTTCAATTTTTTTCCTTACACCTCAAGTAACCAATTCTTTTTACTATTGTCATTTTTTGGATCCCAACTATTTTCCGTCTTTTTCTTACACCGCATTTTGTTTTTTACACCCCATCAAACAACGCTCTAAAATTTTCCTTCCTGGCATGTAGGTAGAGAATACTAACTCCACATTGGATATGTTGGTTTAGTAACGTTCAATCCAGCCAACCTGCATAATCATTCATCCAAGCTTTTTCAGCATAAAATTACCTCTTTCTATCCACTAGCACAAACCCTATCCTAGACCCGCTACCCTAGTAATTGTTTCCCCGCTATTTTAGATGTACTGACTAGATAAAATAGGCCATTATATGTGGTGGTATTTTACATGTAAACATGTTTCACTATTTCAAAACTCCCTATATTATATGTACGTTTTTTGCAAAATTTATCTACAACGAATATATAAGATCCTATTTTTTTATTGCATGTTGATTTTACAATTTTTGCCCCACCCTCAAGATGGTTTGCGAAGCTACACTAAATAGTGTATTTAGTGTGAGGCACTGTAATTGCGAACATCACTCTAAATATCAAAAAACCTACTTTTGTAAAAACACTAAATGTGAATTCTCACACTATTTCTCGGGGGTGCACTCTACATTATGTTTAAGAATCACGTGCGTTCATGACCCCTTCTAAAAACCCCTTGTATACAAAAGGTTGTATGTCTAAAATACCTTTGTATACAGATGTATTCCGTTTGAAGTATATGATTAGTGTAAGTATACGTGAATATTTTTAGCTCTAAATGTGTTTATTGTATGTATACGTAATACGGTAGTGTTCAAATTAATACCCCTTCTGTGCACTCACGTATACTCGTACATGTTTAGTAAAGTGCACCCCCCGAGCACTATTTATGAAGAATAGTAACGTTTTGACATTGTGATCTTTTGAGATATGGATATTTAGTGTGAGTAAGGAATGAAACTTAAGATGAAAGTTTAGATGGAAAAAATGAAATTTTAGAAATGGAATGAATCAAATTGGATGATAACTGAAATCATCCAACACTAATTACCCACAAATTGACAATTAGTGTTAGACAAGTAGTAGGGGTAAGCACATTATTCATCACCTCACACTAAATACACTATTTAGTGTAGTGTTAGGGCCTCACTCATGCACCTTTGGCACTGTGAAGTGTCATGTTGCACCTCGTGACATTGGTTAGGAGATATCCTACTCTCCACTAAGTCATAAGAGAATGTTTTCTAGATGTTTTTTTAACAATCGGAAGTCTATATAGGACTTATTCAAAATAATTTTAAAAAATAAATAAAATGAGAACCTATTCGATTCTCTTGATCCTTTGGAGGTTAAGAATTGAGGTCAATTGTGATTCTTGGTGGTAGCATCTTGTGTTGACTTCAAATTTGACGATGTTGGTCGCCCATGCTGAGGCAGAAAAATTTGTGGGCTTGTGGCACTCCATCAATGGGATGATACTGAAGTGAGTCAGCAGCACAAGCTTGAACCACTGCAAAATAATTTTGCTTTTGTTAACCCCTAAGTGACCAAACGACCATTTTATGGTCGCTGCCCTTTTTTAGCGGGCTGCCCGAAATGAAAAATATATTTTTTTGAAAAATAAAAAATATTTTCAAATAGGAAATCAAGTCTACTTTCCAACCCAATTCAAATCATGTCAATCCGAGTTAAACTCCACCTAGGAGAAATTTTCAAAGACAAACACCTCAACATTGTCTTAGTGTTACAAAACTTACTATTTCGGGAAAGTAATGATGTTCCCTCTTTCTAAAAAAATTCTTTTTTAAACTTTAGAATAGAATGTCTAGTTTCAACCAATCATACCAAATTTCAAATTCTAAAAATAAAATTTGTAATTTGGGTGAATATTCAACGATAAATGCTTCTAAATTTGTTTAATGAGTATCTAAAACATTTTTTGAAAGTTTGACCGTACAGATAATTACTAAACATTGTGCTTCTCATTTTCTCCTTTGGACCAAACTTCATCAAAGTTGTAGAAACATCATTTTATAACACATTTAGGTTTTGCCCTTACCCCCTCTGTCATTTAGGGGTTAATTAACAGCTCATCCTAAGTGCATTGCATAACATTCTTTAAGTAGTAAATGCAACATACCTTTTTGCTTGCGCATTGAATCAACATTTGAACAGGGAATTGATGATTTGGAACATGTAGAAACTATTAAAAATACAAGAATTTGTTGAGATGTCAAACCATTTTTAGTTAAAGATGATTTTCATTCTAAAAATGATTACAATTCCTGCAACGATTTTGGTCTGGGATGCTCATTCCCAAGGATGAATAGTGGGGCTCCTAAAGAATGTATGTAGGATGAGGCCATATGTGGATATGTCTATATGAATGAATAAGAATATGAATATGAGTTGGCATCAGCCTCGATTCCATTCAAATAGAGTGCGCAAGGCTCACGTACTCCACAGAGACATCAATAGAAATTTTTGTTGACATTTGGGACCAAGGTACTGTAGTTCCCAATGGGGGCATTGAAAAATAATTGTATGAATGTTAACCAAGTGGCTAAAAAGAAAGTTTGATGTTGATTTTTACTCTTTTTTTAGGGAATTAGTTGCTACCTTTTAGCCAAACGGCTTCTCCCAATGTGGTGAAATTACTCAATTTAGTAGTATTTACAGTAATTTGTTACAAATGTATTATAAAATTTATTGTATTTTTGTCAAAATTGGCTATCAAATCTTCACGTTTATGGCAATTTTGTTACAGAGGTTGAAAATTCTACCTTGTCTGAGTAATCCTTCATGGGCAAGGTAAAACTAGATCTCGAATAAAGCAAATGTATAGTAGTTGAGGAGTCACAAAGTATAGGAAATCTATAATCAAATCTTCAAAGATTCATACTCTATTCATATGATACATACATTACATTCTAAAAATATATGGTACTGCACTTCGTACTGCTTGGTTGGTTTTTTACTTGGAATACTTACCATTCTATGAGAAAATTTAGTAGCAGTCAAACAAGTAAGAAAAACTTAAGATGTGAAAACAAAGAGCATTTAGGTTCAAAAACTTAAGAACATCATAGAGCATTTTGGAAATATTAGTAGGGGTACAAAGTCTAGGGCTTAACAATGTTATTGTAGTGCATCATAATCCTTTACAAAATGGGAACAAGATCCAAAAAAACAATAGAAAACACATTCAACAACTAAACTAAATAGTGAAATTAGGTTGCCCTTCATTAATTTCGTGACATTTGACACTATATATTTATTATTACTGTAAAAGAATGCATTACTTTTGCATTAGATATTGTTGTAATTGGGTCTCACGAATCTTGATGTGTACAAATAGAAATATCTGTGGAAAATATATGTTGAATTTGATGGCTTGTGCTTGGGGGTCACTCCCCCTTGTGTCATGTAACCACGTGCATACACATGGTATTTTTATAGAGGCTATTTACGTCCTCCTTTGGATTTTAGGGCACCCTTTAACTGAAGTAAAAAAATATCTATTTCACCATAATATTCAACACTCTATAGAAAATTATGAATGAATACCTATACTATTTTAAATGATAGTAAATACCTTATAAATTTTTGATTTTATGAGTTCTTTGCAAAGGCAAACTTAAAATTCCAATCTAGCTTGGCGTATGTCCACATTCATATATATAACTAAAAGAAGAGTGTGCACATCATAACTAGGGCATGCTATGCATCTAAGGTAAATGTTGCTTTAGGATTTTGTAACCTAAAAACTAGTCTACAATCAATGCAGTTGAAATGAGGTCGATGACAAGAGCAAGAAGTGAACATAACCGATGAACACACCAACATTGCGAATGACATACGCATAGCGTGGACACTACCACTTTAGGTCTTCATCCACAATTTGACTCCATGTCATACAAGTTTTCATCCATTTTGCATGTTGTAGTTGTGAATATAGTCATTATGTTTTTATTTAATTTTATTGATCTCTATTTTTCGTCATACTAATTTTTTTCTACCTCAAACCCAAAGAGGGGGTTTTTCTTACTAGTATGTTAAATTATATATAATCACATATTTTACAATTTAATCAGGCTATGGTACATCCAAAGTTTTTATAATTTTTTTTTGTCAATGAATAATAAAATACCCTATAGTTGTTTGAATCTCTCATGGTTTCTACTTTTCGGCTCGTCACTCCCTCAATGCTTGTGAAGCAAATTTCTTAGGGTAAGGCAACCTAATTTTTCAAGCAACCTAATTTCACTATGTAGTGTAGAAGGTATGGGAATGATGGCCTATTCGCATACACCAATGTTGCCGCATGCATGTGGCAACTTTGAGGGAATCTGTTGTCAACCAAGAAATACAAAATACGCAATTAGAAATTACTCTAACGCATGACAGCAAGAAACACAACGCAAAAAAGCAGCATGGCTCTACTCGCAACATTGTAATGCAATTGCACAGTAGTCGCAGCAAGAAAAAAACAATGCTTTGAATTATTTTTTTGTTTCTCGGTTTTACCTTCCGCAATTTCAGGAAAGTGCGGCAGGGGCTTGGTGTGAATGGGTCATGTGGAAACCACCTATTCCACCGACTACTGTACTCTGGCTTCTACATACTGTACGATGTGGGAACAGTGGACTACGTACGTTGTCAGTACAGTGACATCGAAAAATGCGATGAATGTGTTTGAAGTCAACAATTCAGCATGCTTCTGCATGTCCATAGTATCTAAAGATCAAAAGCTGCAATTCAGCAAAAAGAAAACTAATATACATACATAGACTGAATTGGATTGATGATGTGTCTAAGCTAAGATGGAGCATATAAGGTAACTATACCTGAAAGGGAGCATTTACCTTAAAGCGTGCGTATCTACTACAGTGTGACATTTCACAACTGAAATGTCATACTATAATAGATACGCACGCTTTAAGGTAAATGCTCCCTTTTAGGTATAGTTACCTTAGAAGAATATTAATTTGGTTTTTGGAAAATTGCGAAAGTGGGATTCGACCTCGGTAATGGGGCTCTCTCTCTCACTTTCCACATGTCATCGTTTCAACTTTCGGTTGATATGGCATATGGGAATCAGTTGGCGGGTTCTTTGCAATGGGCAATGTATGTTATGCCATAAATTGCGCTATCTAATTTTTGTGTGGACGGTGTGGTGGGACGTTGAGTTGGCCTTCTTGCATGACTGCGTGGCCACTGCCATGTCCAGGGTACAATTATTGGACCCCTATCTTACTGCATCAGTTTTGTTCTTCTCCACCATAGCACTCCAATTGCTCTGACAAACAAGAAGCCTGAGAGCTTTTTATATTTCTTTTAACTTATTGAAGTACCGGTAAGGCGGTAACACTCAACCTTCTGTAAGAGCATCTCCACGGTTTCCTTCAAAGGGCCCGCGAACGGCACGATGGCATGGTTTTGGTCAACGGTATGGGCCAGCGCTGTAAGGCTAATGGTATGCGAGAGACCATTCATGGAAAACTTAAGCTCGTGACCGGGAGAGTTGTGGGAAATACTTTTTACAGAAAGTGTTGTCCCATTGCCAATCTTACCTCGTGTTGGTGGTTGGGGTCAATTGGCAGTGACCACGAACCATTGCAGGGCAACGTGGCACGGTGCCACTAGGCGGACGGGCCTAACCCTTAAATGTCAAAGTAAGTCCCATGGGCTTATTTATGAGAGAATAATGAAAGAGAAAGTGGATTTTCTCAACCAAATCAAGCGAGGATTGGTGCGTTGGAAAGCTACTGAAAAAGCAATCTAGACTCCAAATTTGCGCCTTGTTTGGGAGATTGAGGAAACATTGGCAAGCAATCAAAGTTATCAAATGAGCAAGAGTTGAGGTTGGGGCAGTTGAGGTCGTTTTTGAAAAGTACTACAGTGCTATCTAGAAGTGCCAATTTTTTTTGTTTTTTTTTGTTTTTATCTTCCCTCCGAAAAATTAAATGCCTTCCAAGCTGCCCCGCCTAGGGCCTCTTGACGTTGAAGGGTTAAGTTATCACCCTTTGGTGTTCCAAATCTCTGGCACGGTGTGGCAGTTGACAAGCTGGGCTAGACCGGCAAAGTGTGAACCACACCATCATCTTGTTGGCGCCACATGTCATCTCCAAACCAGGGTGGAGATACTCTAAAGCCAAACTTCCATGTGTCGGTGGGGGGTCCCAAAAAGGTGGAAGTTGCCGATTCACTATCCAAATAGATGAACCAATGAGTATGTTTTCCATTTGTAGTGAAAACGGACGGAGCATAGGTAGTTCTTGAGAAGCTTAATTTCTTGTCTTCTAGTGCCTTTCATTCAACCGATCCTCACATGGAACCATGCCCTAAGAGCTTCTCCAGCAGTACACCATGGCTCTAAACTTTAGATGATATCTAAATAATTTCATCCAACATTCAACAAATGTTATGGAAATTTTTCACTGTACACTGAAATTGACAAATAGAAGGCCGAGAAAACCTTTGAACAAAATTCTAGTTTATATTCAAATTCAGGCATTGGCCATTGGACCTACTCTAAAAGCATCCGCGTAGTGCTTATCCCTCAATTCACCCCTGAATACAAATTTTGATGTTACAAGTAGTCATCTCCAAACCCTTAAACCACTATATGTTCCTCTATATGGTCCTTGAACCAATTGCAATCACTCTACATACGCACTCATAACCATTATTGTACATCAATCTAAGATGAAGTGTTTTCATAAATTTAGTTATAAAGGAACTTATTGAGGGCTCTCTATATCGTGCTCATATTTAGTGGTTCTTTCACCATTCATGAATATGGAGCATTAGATATAAGTACTTTTCAAAGTCCAATGAGAATTCAATGGTAGTGTGCAGATGCTCTAAGCAATAGAAACATCCAATTCCGTGCACCCATTCTTGTTGAGTGGCTAGACTTGTTATGAAACCATCCTATAATAAAAGTGTTTGTAAATAATCTCAAACTTTATTGTCATTGATTAAGTTTTTGTCCTAACTTGTATATGGATAAGTCACTCTCACTTATAAAATTTACAATAACTATGTATGCGTCCATTATTGATTTGAAAAGATTGCAACAAAGATGTGTTGACATAGGTCGTTGTTGAACATCTTCACTTTAACTTTTGAAAATTTAACCCAAATTCTATTTAACTTTAAATCACACACCCTCCAAAAATCTCATTTTTGAGTGTGCATTATACGGTTCAAAGACATACTATGACCCTTCCAATCCCACAATTGAAAAATTCTCTAATTTTGACAAAATGTCTCCACTCCAACCAAGAATAGAATTACACGGTTACTCTCTAATTTAATTCATTCTATTTCTAGTAATGTCAATCAATCATGGTGGAAAAACCCAATGAAACCCAGCTACAATTTATTGGGCACTAAAGGTTCAACCCCTAAAGGACCAAGGATTCATGGTTTTACAATGACAAATTCAATCAATCATATTGTGAAGTATAGAATTCAGATGAGACTTAAAAAAAACAGAGTTTCTCAACTCTAACCCCAAAAACGTGGTCGACATAGGGCCACAAAACCCAATGTTTTGAAATTGCTTCATGCGCAGCGTATTGATAGTCAGACTCAGGAATTTGATGTTTAACCCTTTGACGCTTTAGCGTCCATATTCTGGACACTGGATGATTTCCGACGCGTCCCTTCACTACATATGGTGATGTTTTCCATCCATCCAACATTTTCTTAATTCTTGTGCTAGTTGACTACCACTTCTACAATACAGATTTTCAAAATAAAATAACATGAATTTGTGAAACATGACACAAGTGGTTTATGTCAAGTTTCATTTTTAGTTCAAAAAGTGGGACCTTAACCCCTAAACGTACCAGGGTGTCCCTGGAATTGACAATTTGAGAAAAAGCATTATAAACTACCATTCAGAAGAATATTTTGGAATTGATATACAAATGAAAGTTCTAGATGTTGAATTTTAGATTCCATCCGTACGGTTTGATTCACTAATACAATCACGAATATTTAACTATAAAATTTGAAAGTTAAAATTAAAAATTCCTTCTAAATTCGATTACAAACTAAATTTCAATATTTTTTGAGTAAAATTTGTTGGAATGAGTTTGAAATAAGATACTCTTAAATGTGGTGATACTTTGAAATTTTTGTGTTTCTTAAATTTATGACCTCATTTTTCACGATTCCACTTTGAACTAGAGTCAATGCAATTTTGGCTTGGTCAACGACTTGACATACTTCTACATTTGTAATTTTAGAAAAATATGTACTCTAGTATGACTAAATCCAGCCATTAGATAGGACAACAACTTGGTGAAGAATCTCCAAAAAATTGGATGAGTTTCATCCAAGCATTGATGAGAATGTGAGAAGGCTTTGAATTCATTCGTGATCCAGTTTCTGGACTCTGGGACGTTTAGGGGTTAAACATGATTTTTCATAATAAGTAGAATCAAATAATGGAAACCATACCATCTTGTAGTGCATGTTATTCCAATTTCATTACAATATTTTTTGATTTATTTGTGTTGATTTTGGATTTTAAATTGCATTTCAAGAGAAAACCTTGCAAAATTACTTTTAAAATATTAATAATAAATATGATGAATCCAACCGTATAGATGTTATCTTCACACTGACATTTACAACTTTGTTTTATACATCAACTCCATTTTTGTTTTTCATCAAACATTTTATAACAAATTTTTGAATATAGTGTTGAATCGGGACCTTAAAGGGTTAAGCCAAAGATAGGACTTTTATATCACTGGAATCAGTGAAGAATAATGCATATGATGGTCAAAAAACAAAAACAAAAATTGAACAAAAAGGAAGTCCACATAGAACCTACTCAAAACTGCTAAAAAAATATATGAGGCCCAATTTGGACTTCTTGATCAAGGTCTTGGAACCACAACTTCCAGTTTCAGGGTTGGTTCAGTTGCGACTGGAGTTGCTCTTACACAGATGACTTTTACCACACTTCTACAATACTGAATTAATTACATCATTTTTATTTTATTTTCTATATTTTGGCATAAATAGTTGGGACAGACTGGTCATTAATTCATTCTAATAGATCTCATTATTTTGGTATTATTTTAATTTACCAGACTGTGTGTACAACCTGTGTACGTTCATTCAGCCTAACCATGCGCTTCCAATGGAGATCATTGAAATTAAAGGCCATGAGCTTCATGAGTGACATAGAAGAGGAAATCACTGGTACCATATTAATTAAGCCAGATGGGCACTGCCAAGGGTGAAGAGTCCTCACTGTCAAAAGAATGGAGTGAGTGAGAATCATGTGTTTTCTTGCAACACATGCAGCTCACTGTATTCATTCCATTGACAACCAGAGCACAACCGGTTTCAGAGAGATAAACTCTGGTCCTCATTTCAAATTTTCCTGTTTAAACACTTATTTTTAATTGAACTTATTGGTAATTGCAAGAGGATTCCAAATTTCCAATGTATTTTAGCATGCATTATTTGGGCACTATATGAATAAGTTATGAAATTTGAAAGATGATTCTTATATGCTCTCATGTTCGGACTGTGTACATCTTTTGTAATCAATATTGAACTACTATGCCCTAGGTGTTCCTTGTGATTTGATTTAATGCAATTCAATTCAAACTAACAAAATTCACTCAGATTCATAACTTCTATGCATTCCAAATCCACATCCAAACATACAAACTTCATCAAACTCGAGTAGTTTTCATCCATTTATTCACCTCATTTTTTACAAAAGAATAACATTGCTCACTAAGATAGAAATATTATAAACCAAGACACCTATTAGAATTGTGTCATAGTCCGCCACTGAAACCGTATTGTAGACTTACCATAAATCATTTGTTTATAGATTAGTGTCAACTAATTGGCTACTTGCGTTTTCTCTATTTTGGGTAAAGTGGTGGGGCAACCCAGATAATGATTCAGGGTCAGTCTATTATCAGTTTAAGATAAGTTTAGGGTTTAGGGTTTAGTGCATTAGACAAACTTTCTACTTTGAAAAATTGTACCGTAGCTTCCTAGTAGCTTGGTCATAAAAGAAATAATTAAAAAGGTGCCTAAATTTATGAGAAATGATTGATCTAATTTGCCAAAAAAAACTTAAAGCATTAAAAGGTCAACAATATATATATATATATATATGTTACTACCCAATTTTAACATATTATGTTTTGTGTTACCTTACTATTTTTTGCACTTTAATTAATTATTAAACAAAAAGTTACCCAAACTACTCTAGTATTAAATTTTCTATTTCACCCAAAATAAAAATAAAAATAAAAATTGAATCACATCTTCACGATGTTTCCTTCTCTCTATGAAAAAATAATAAGTCCATGCACGAATATGCAAAACACCTTATTTTCTACGATTATTGTACCTTACAGGGGCTCCACTGAAAAAAAAACGCTGACAACAACAATGAGAGAAAAGTCTACTGGGCTACTGACGTGCCACGTCACCCTCACTGATAGGACCAAGTCAACTACTGAACAACCAATTTTCACGGAACGGTGGACCGCTGTTTCGGAGAAGAAAAGAGTTGTTATTGTTCGCCATTGCCAAGCACACAAACGCTAACTTCCTGTAGTCCAAACTCCAAACTTCAAACTGGGTACAGTCAGTAGGGCCGGATGGAGTGAGTGGGGAAACCAGAAAAAAGAAAAGAAAAGACCGTTGTCCCGGAGCTATAAAAAGCAAGAGAACGTTGGAGAAAAGAAAAGGAAGGCCGAAAGATGAACAGGATGATTGTTGACCCACAGTCTTGGGCCCCCCCAACCCCCAGCATGATGATCGATGTAAGTTATCCAGCTAGTCTCCGCCTTCTTCCTCCTTTCTCGCTCCCCCTACGCAACAGTCACTTGAGCTCTGCACTCTCAGCTAGCTCCTCACAAATCCATGGAAATCGGTAGCACAGTTTTTCCACTTCAGAGGATTTGCATACCCAGTGATCGGTGAACAGTCACACCGGAGCTTGCAGACACAACGAGAAGCTGAATTAGCTTGATGATATGATCATTTAACCAGCACTTGGGATGATCGAGTCTGTAGATTTGTACTCTGTCTGAATAGCTAGTACTTTGGGTGTGGTGCTGGATTTTTGTGTTGAGCCAACTCACTAGGCTCGCAGAAGCACACTGTGCGGCCATTTCGTTGAATTCCGACACTATTTAGTTGATGGTGAAGATTTGCACAGTGTCTGAGTAGCTAGTATTTTAGTTGTGGTGATGGATTCTTGAGTACTCCATGTCGAGCTAACTAACTAGGCTTCACTGTGCGGCCATTTAGTTGAATTCCGACACTATTTAGTTGAAGATTTACAATACGAGAGGCAGCTAGTACTTTGGGTGTGGTGATGGATTTTTGAGTTCTCCATGTCTAGCCAACTAACTAGGCTTGCAGAGGCACACTGTGCGGCCATTTTGTTGAATTCCGACACTATTTAGTAAGATTTGCAATACGAGAGGCAGCTAGTACTTTGGGTGTGGTGATGGATTTTTGAGTACTCCATGTCTAGCCAACTAACTAGGCTTCCAGAAGCACACTGTGCGGCCATTTAGTTGAATTCCGACACTGTTTAGTAAGATTTGCAACACGAGAGGCAGCTAGTACTTTGGGTGTGGTGATGGACTTTCGAGTTCTCCATGTCGAGACAATAAACTAGCTAGGCTTGCAGGTTCACCATTTAGTTGAATTTCTGGTATAGAAATGGGTGAGAGAGATGAATTAGAGTGGTCGAACTATAATTCTAGAAGAGTAGCGGGGAGGATGTGGTCCAAGCGAATACTGAAACGCAGGTGGCTATGGATGCTAGTGGTCGCCGTGCTGTCGGTGGGAGTACTAGTCCAGGCGCAGGATCTAGGAACGTGGGAGATTGTTGTGGAGAATGCAGGAATTGCATCCATGCACGCCGCGGTCACTTACTACGGAACCGTCGTTCTCCTCGACCGAACCAACACTGGCGCCACTCAAATCGCTTTGCCAAGTAAGTTCATCACTTTGCAAGCCATGGCGTCCTCACACCCATGTGCATAATTCTCTTTTTGTCGCTAGAACTGGAACTGGGATTAGAATACTGATTACGGTGTTAATAGCTTCACAGGTGGGACAGTAATGACCTGATCCTCGTGCAAGCCTTGGTGTACTCGGACCATACGTTTCTCACATGTTTCTGAAACGTGCATAAGTTAAGTCTGTTTTGTAGCTATTAAGGTAGAGGGCTCCAAAACCAACAGGGTTCTAATTCCCAACAGGGTTCTAATCTAGGCACAATAATCATCTTAGAAACTAAATCTAGGTAGACCATAGATAGCTTATCATTTTTATCAACATCCAATAAGAGCTCTTTGATGTACCTAGATTTGTGTTCTAAAATAAATGCATGGTGTATACTCTGTTGGAATTAGAACCCTCTTGGTTTTGGAGCCCTCTACCTTAACTTGTTAAGGTAACTATACCTTAAAGCGTTCACCTTATCAACTGAGCCCATTTACACACACAAAACAGAAAATATTTTCAGTGTTCTTATTAGCAAGTTCAAGAGGATTCCAACATACTTTAGCATGCGTTATTTGAACACCGTATGAATAAGTTATGAATTTCCAAAGTGCTGATTATAGGTTGACCTTAAAGCAACCCTAAACTCTGATGTTCAAATTGTGCACATTCTCGTCAACTGTGGGTTGTCAAAATCTACTTATTATGGAAGATTGAGCTATGTACGCTTTAGGAAAATGGCCGCTTAATCAGGGTTTTTGGATGAGGTTTAGGAAATTAATTACGGTGAGTGTTAATGGTATCACAGATGGGACTTGCAGGGACAGTAATGACCTGGTCCTGCCGCACGATTGCACTGCACACTCCGTGTTATTCGACCCCAGTACCAACACCGTTCGTCCTCTCAACATCTTGACTGACACCTGGTGCTCCTCGGGACAGTTCATGCCTGATGGCACACTCATGCAGACGGGTGGGGATTTCGAGGGCATCAGAAAAATCAGGTGAGACACACCAAACCCAAACTCACACTCCATCAGTCTGAACCTCCCAACCAACCACTGCAAGCCTCTCATCATTCAAGCATTTTACATAATCATGTCGGAGTGTGCTTTAATTGCGTACAAGATCCATATCTATGAACTTCTTCATTGTAGAGTAGTAAAAGTGCTAAGGGAACTATACCTTAAAGCGTTCATTTTACCAACTGAGCCTATTTACATACATAAAACAGAAAAGTTCAAGAGGATTCCAACCCACTTTAGCATGCATTATTTGGACACCGTATGAATAAGTTATGAATTTTCAAAGTGCTGACTATAGGCTGACCTTAAAGCGACCCTAAACTCTGATGTCCAGATTATGCACATTCTCATCAACAGTAGGGTGTCAACTTTTAGATATAGTTACCTTAGTAGACAACCCTAAAAATCAATGGCCAAGTCACAATCACACCAGTTGTTACGATATCCAACCAAGTGTATGCACAAATGATGCATTGATGGTAAAATGTAGGGCACTGAAAGTGATTGTATACAACCCTATTTCCATTCAAAGATCAATATACCAGCTGTTAGTACATCCCACCAAGTGTGTGAACAGATAACATGTTGGTGAAAAGAATCAGTATACGAGACAAGATTAGGTTCCTAGTGGTTTCAGCGCAACCTTTGCTTAGATAATATCCCACTCTAGATGGTTTAGCTTTCCAAACGTAATTAAGCATTCTTCTAGTTCCGTAGAACTCTTCTTGGCTCTTTACAACGCTAAAAATGGCAAAATAACATACGATCTTTAGGTAAACTTTCGTCAGAATCAGAATGATGGATTCAAATTCTTGTCATCAACAGAGGACAACAGACAGATTCAAATTCATGAGCACAACAGACAGGTTCTAAGTACAATGTTATGACAACACCGATGACGTAGGATTGATCCGGTTCTAAAGTGAGAGTGTGATTCACACCTAAACCTCTGTTAGGATTAAGGTAGAGGGCTCCATAACCAACAGGTTCTAATTCAAACAGAATCTAGGCACAATAATCATTCTAGAAACTAAATCTAGGTAGACCATTGATAGCTTATCATTTTGGTCAACATCCAATAAGAGCTCCATAATGTGTCTAGATTTGTGTTCTAAAATAAATGCATGGTATAAATTCTGTTGGAATTAAAACCCTCTTGATTTTGGAGCCGTCTACCTTAGAATGATAGAATTCAAATTACTTAGATTGGAAAATGGTCAGTATATTCAGAAGAGAAAATGATGAGAGCCATTGTGATTTGTGTGCATGATCTGGGTACTGAAGGCAAAGAGTGTGGTGTACAGGACATTCACGCCGTGTCCAACGACGGAGAATTGCGACTGGGTAGAATCCACAGACTCACAACTCCAAGCACCGCGATGGTACGCAACGAACCAGCTTCTCCCGGACGGACGTCAGATAGTGATCGGCGGGAGAGCGGTCTTCAACATCGAGTACATCCCTCCGAACGCAAACGGGCCCTTGTACTTCCCGTTCCTCAACGCAACCAACGACGCACAGAACGACAACCTGTACCCGTTCGTGCACCTGATGCCGGACGGCAACCTCTTCATCTTCGCCAACCGCGACTCCATCCTCTACAACTACGTCACCAACACGGTGGTGAAGACGTTCCCCCAGATCCCCGGGGAGCCCCGGAACTACCCCTCCGCGGGATCCTCCGTTATGCTGCCCCTGTTGGCCTCCAACCAATTCTCGTCTGTTGAGGTCCTCATCTGTGGCGGTGCGGCCTACGGCGCGTTCCTGGAGCCCTGGACTCGGAAACCCGCCAGCTTGACTTGTGAACGAATGACGGTGACGGACCTTGATCCTGTCTGGGTGGAGGAGGCCATGCCCATGAGGCGGTGTATGGGCGACATGCTGCTTCTTCCTAACATGGATGTGCTCATTATCAACGGCGCCGGGATCGGTGCGTTTGCTTCACCATAACCCTTAAATGGACCAAGGATTCACAGTTTGAATATGACAAATTCAATTGATCATATTGTGAAAAATCAGTAATTCAGATAGGAACAAAATTTATGTCACCAAAACTGGTGAAGATCATTGCATGTGTTGATCAAAAAAGGAAAGAAATTCGAACAAGAGGAAGTCCAAGTAGAACGGTTAAGAAAGAATATGATGACCATTTTGGTCACCGCGGACACTTAGGGGATAAGGTTGATTGTCCTAAAACCACCAACTTAAGCAATCTGGCCTATTTTTGGTAGTCCTAAATTCGAAAAAAATATATGACCGCATTCGAAATAGGTTTTGATGAGGATTGCAACATCTAATTTGCATTTGTCAATTTTATACAAACTTCCAAAGTGGAAAGTAACTTGTGACCCAAATCAAACCTCTAGGTTTACCCATGTTCACACCATGTGGTACTAACTTTCACTCATAATGATACCCAAAACCACCAACTATTTCTTTGCAATGCTTGGCGTGCCATTGGTCTCCTTGAATAGCGAAATCGGTGATTTTGGGTCTCAACTGTGGTGGCCCCAAAAAACGTATACATGTCATAATTGGGGGAGGTGGTGGTTTTAGGACATCCTCACTTAATCCCTACGAAGATTTAGGGTTAGGGTTTCTGTCGATGGCTGACCTTGCATTGCTGTTGCAGGATCTCAAGGATGGGGGTTTGCAGATGAGCCCGTACTGAATCCCGTCAGATACATGCCTTATGAAGCACCGGGTGCGAGGTTCACCACTTTGGCTCCCACCACGATTCCACGCATGTATCATTCGACCGCAAATTTGCTGCAAGTAAGAAGCTCAAAACCCAAAACCTGAACCCTAAACAACAGTTCTCATGGATTCATCACATTGTACACTCAAACCTCTTCATATTGCCTACCTCGTAAATGACATTCTGGAATATCTTCCACACTTGTCACAATAAGGCTGTCAGAGTGTTGAATTCAACTGCAGAACTCTCTCTCTCCTTTCTCTCTGTTTTGAGGCTGGTGCAATTTTGGGCCCCAAATTCTAGATCACGTGTAGAATTCTCAAACCCAGGTCGTAAGATGAATGAAGTTTGAGTTTAATACCTCATACCCCTCTTAGAAAGGACCCTTTTTCTTTTTTCTTTTTCTTTAACTTGACTGTTAACCACTGCATATTTTCTCTGAACATGACAAGACCCTAAAATTGGTGCACGGGGTCCTACACGAATGCTTTGCTCTAAATCTTTCAGTAAACATTCCGTCCCGGGAAATTGTTGTTTATTCAAGTGTAGGATAATAAAGTTGTTCCTCTCTATTATGACATGTTTGGGAAGCCCTAACTTCAAGGCGGCAAGCATGGATTAAGGTAGGCGTACCTTAAACCACCACAACACCTAAAACCACCTAGTTCTACACCCTTTCTTCATTTTAAGGAGGAGATGTACGTTGACTTTTGAGCAATTGATGCATAAGTCATGTAATGAAAGCCTACTTGAAGTGAAAGAGGGGTGTAAAAGTTGGTGGTTTTAGGTGTTGTGGTGGTTTAAGGTACGTCTACCTCAGTCACAAAAATGACTTATCACATGTGTATTGCTTGAAACAACAATTTGCTATGTTATGGAGTGCCATGTGTATTGCTTGAAATGATAATATCGCCATATTATGGAGAGTACACTGTACAGTTGCTTACCTGATTTCGTGTTGCTGCAGGACGGGCGCGTTTTGTTGGCAGGGAGCAACACGCACCAGTTCTACACGTTCACGGGAGACTATCCCACGGAGCTACGAGTGGAAGCGTTTTCGCCGCCCTACCTGGGAGCCAGCGTGAGCACCATCAAGCCGACAATCAGCGTCTCCCCGCTGCAGATCACGTACAGCACGCCCTTCACGGTGACGGTCAGCACGCCCACCGCCATGACCAGCATGATGGAGCTCAGCCTCATGAGCGCGCCCTTCAGCACCCACTCCTACTCGCAAGGCCAACGCCTGGTGAACTTGAACGTGGGAGGCGCCGTGCAAGTGGCCCAAGCAAGCGTGTACCAGATCACGGCCACCGCGCCTCCTACTCCCCAGATCGCTCCCCCGGGCTATTACATGCTGTTCGCAGTCAACCAGCGTGTGCCCAGCAGCGCTGTTTGGGTCCGAGTCTCGGCGTAGAGTGAGAGATCAAGTGAGGCCAATTGATCTCTCCTCCAACAATTTAGTAGGGGAGAGTATGATCCATACCTGTACAGCCAATTTTCCCTTTCTCCTCCAGGGCACCACCTTCGTGGACGTTAAAATCATCTTCATTAGTGACGTCTCGGCGTTCTCCAAACGACCATTGGAAGATTATTCTACTTCCTGTCTTGAGCTACAAGTGCACACAAACTTGTGCACCGGCGTCTTATAATAAAAAGCAGGAACTTGTTTCTCTCATTCTCTCCATGTGTCGACTTAGAGCGCTTTCCCATGAGGCATCTGGCCCTGCTCTTACTAAGGTAGGAAAACCAAAAACGGTGAAAATAAGGTGATTTGACTAGAAGGAATGGAGTTAGAAATTATGTGAAATTTTTTTGAGATGAAGAAGAAGAAATGATGAAGAATGGAAGTTGTTTCGTATTTTTATTCCCCGTAAATAATTATCTACAATTTCTCAAAGTGCGAAGTTTGTCAAACCCCCTTCTTGTATACTAGACTCTTCCTTTTCTACACATGGAAGCACCTAAAACGGTTAACTAATATCACAGAAAACCACACACAAGATTCCAAAAAAATTAGCAATTTTTAGTAAATTTTTAGTAATCCTCGTCATGCAAAAATTCTCCATTTTGGGTCTACCACCTCCCTGCTTTTAAAAAACTCTAGTGCACGCCTTGAGGGCATTAACCGTTTTTGGTTTTCCTACCTTAAACGGCATGTTGGGTGCCAGGTTCAGTCTCCTCTAAGTTAATAAAACTAAAAGCAGGACCTTGAAAGACATCAGCCTAATTTGTTTCTTTATTTTAACCCTTAAACGACAATTTGGGGACTGGCCGGGCAGCCCAAAATTGGATCACGGCATCATGAATACTGCATTTTTTGAACTTGGGCATCATGAATGAACCAATCAATGATGAGCTTGCAACCTCCTACAAGGTTATGTGCAACCTACCACAATCCTTTTGAAGCACAAATCACTCATACAAATTGTGATTTGAATTGTAAAATTGCACTTTGTGAATGCATCGTAAGAAGGTGATTAGAATGATATCAAAAAATAAGTGAAAAGTTGAGTACAGGAAGAGCTACAGAGAAGATTATGTAGAAACCCAGCCCCTGGGGCGGGGGTTGAAGTTTAAGGGTTAAGCAAATGAAACTTGTTTCATTGCAAGAGTAAAAGAAAGAAAAACACCCAGCCGAGAACGGCCTGGGCGGTAGCATCACAACTTGTTAGCAAGTAAGGCCGATATGATAGTATGTAATACTACAAAAGGATACACTGTGGAACCACGAGGCTCGGGAAGCAGGCACCCTCACAATATTCACGAATGATTGTGTGGACGGCCTTATTGTTGGGTCTCCGGATACTGTTGTACAGAAGACATGCCAATTACCGCACATGCAATAATCAAATCCTTCCCCACAAGAATGTAGAAACTTACACCGTCTCAAATTTGAAAAGATTGTGGTACGTCAAGTTTGGATTCGCCTTGAAAATATCACGCTCAAAAATGTTTTGTACAATAACTTATATTGCAAGACAAACACATTGGGTATGAGATTTAATGCAAATTTACTTGGAGCCTTTCACCACACGGCATGCGGTGATTGGGCAATACCTTACATTTGTGCAGTGAAACCGTGCGGTCATTGGCAAGTCTACTATGATTAGAATTGTGCAGGCATTGGAACTGGGTGGTCATTGGCATGTTTACTGTACCGGTAGTCTCGACAAAAGGAAAACTTGTCTCATTGCAACGTTGAAGCAAATTTGGGATTCAGGAAGTATACCAAAAAAAAAAAAAAGATTATAGTCACATAAGGTGATAAATTTCCACAGAAACAATTGGCTTACAGATTTAGGGTTTCAGTGAATCAGTGTGATGGTCACCCCATTCACCCCATACAGAAAAGAGTATATTATCAAATAGTATCCCTCAACTCCAGCCCCCTCAAATTTACATGCTCGTCCTGTAAATCAAGTAGAAATTCGACATTCAGATACAGTGTCTAGCAAAACTGAGTCAAGTTCTGGTAATTCGAAATTCAATTACCAATGTAGGAAAACTGGCAATAGATTTGCACAAATCATAGATTGTACAAGATAGCAATTTCAGTGGGCTACAATTTGATGCAAAAGAAAGTTCTTCTTACATTCATATGTACAAGAAAATTACATTAAAAGGAAATTGTGTCTCTTGACTCAGTTTTGCATCATCAACCAAAAAACAACTTAATATTTTGTCCACTTGCCTTTGGCAGCTAAAACAGCTTGGATTCGTCGTGGCATGCTTTCGTACAACCTCCTACACTCCTCTGGTTTTATAGAAACCCAACACTCCTCAATACGTTCCGACAACTCTAAAATTCCTTTTGGAGCACTTTCATATTGGTTAAGACGACGTTTCAGCCTTGCCCAAAGATGCTCAATTGGATTTAGGTCAGGAGATTGTGCAGGCCACTTAAGAACATCAAAGTTTTGTGATTTTAGCCATTGGCGAACACTTTTGCTGTATGTTTGGGATCATTGTCATGCTGAAATATCAAATTCGAAGGATCAAGATCATATGCCATCACCGTGTACATTAAATCTCTTTGCAATATTTCTTTGTACTGATGTTGATCCATTCTTCCTTCAATTCTACAGAACATGCCTGGGCCTTGAAATGTCATACAACCCCACAACATGACAGAACCACCACCAAACTTTACAGTTTGTTTCACTTCTTTTAAATCACAAGACTGTTCGTTGCGAATCCAACACCAACTGCGACCATCGGAGCAAAATCGATTTACCTTTGTCTCATTAGAGAAGATGACGTGCTCCCAATCATGAATGGTCCAATGTTCATGGCGCCTAGCAAATTCAAGTCGATCCTTGATGTGTCTCTGGTTCAATTTCGGTTTCTTCTGCTTCACTTTTGATCTCAGCCCTCCTGCACGTAATACCCTTCTCACCGTATCAACACTTACAGTAACTTGGCATTCCTCACGTACATGTTGGGTAGCATATGTTGCAGCTTCAAATCCTCCTGATTGGACAGCTCTAATGCATGCTCTCTTTTGTGCATCTGTTAATACTTGTGGTCTACCACCACTACTAGTAGGAATATCAGACAATCTCTTCCTTCTAAGTCTTGCAACATGACTTTGAGACACCTGCAACTCACTTGCTACATCCCTTGTGGATCTACCAGCTTGCAACTTCACCAAAATAGAGTTATCAAGGTCTGTACGAGCACTTGCAGAAAGCTCCTTCAAGTACACCATGTTGAGTAATAAAAGTCTACTAACAATGTGCATGGAGTATTGCAACATTGTAGTTTAACATGCCCAAGCCAATTTGAGTTCATACATCCTCAATGCATTTTTGGCATGCAAAACACATGTCTTGGTTCATGAGTCCTCAATGGCATGCGAAACTGAGTCAAGACATATGTTTGTACTTGAACTTTTTTTTCTAACTATAGTCTGTGTGTGTGTCAACATGCATTCTATGACAGCTCATAAACTCCATGTTGTATCTCCTCTATCTTGAAAACCGCAATTTTATTCAACGAGTTGTCAGGAATGGTCAACCAAAGATATGTTTTCCTTAACTTGACTCAGTTTTGCAAGACACTGTATGTCCACATATTGAACCGATCCCGACCTGTTCTCCATGGAGATCTAAAGCATGTATTGATGAAGTGAGTTGAAGCTCCAATACTCCTGTACAAACGAAGCCATTGGTAGCCTACGCTCGTCCTCGATGCCAAAGATATTCTTGTAGGCGCTCAGAGCAGTTTGAACGTCATGCTCTGACAAATCAGGGTTAAGAAGAACGCTAAAGTACACCGCTTGCGTCACATCGCCATCCTCGCTTGTAATCCATTCACGCGCGGGCAACGTGCAATCGTACAGTTTTCCTGCACATCCAGCATGTAGGAGATGTAGTAATCTGTCTTGAGAGGCAAGCCAAGAGTCCAATCGTGGCGAACGCGGTAGTGCTTCAATGACTTAAGGATGAGCAAAACTGCGCGCTGATACCCTTCACACAAATCCTCTAACTTGTTCTCGGGGTCAACGTTGTCTTGGAGCTGCTCGCCACCGTGAGGGATCACACGGATTTGGTTGTCGACAATTTGAATCACGCCCTTGTCTTCTGCGTCCTCGCTTGCAAATTTGACCTCGCCGTTGAGGAGCGTCCCCTCGGGAATCACACGCGTGATGATGTAGCGGAGCCACTCGGTGTAGCCATAAAATTTCTCCATCCCGCTCCATTGAAGCTTGGCTCCATCCTCGCTCAACTCCCAATCGCACCAAAGGTGTGGTTGGGTCCGAGGAGGACGGTTATTGTCTAGGACCCTGCTTTGAGCTTCATTCACACAATATTCACCCTCCTCGCCGTAGATGGGGTCCGTCTCCCGTGCTATGCGTCGGGTGTTGCAAATCCCATCGAGGAGAGCCTTGGGTGCTCCTTGGAGGGTGGGGTGATGGTGAAGAAACCTTCAAAGTCGGTCGTGTAGCCCATGATGGTGGACTATAGTCCGAGCGCATGTAAGTCAAATCAGAAACATTTCTTCCCAACCAATTTCTAATCAACCACCATTAGAAAACATCCACTCTATCCAAGATACGGGTGAATTTTGCTTAAGGTGGTTACCCTAATACCAACAAGCTCCTTTCACCGACAGCCAAGGGCATTATCTGCAATCAATGCTGTAATGATGTTGGTTGTAGCATGAGTTGCAGTTGCTAATGGGTTCTCTCTTGTTGGTTTTAGAATATGTAAGTGTGGGTTATGGATTCATTGTTGTTGGTTTAAGCATCTTTAGTGTCTGCAATACAAATCTTCTTTAGACAGAAAGAAGTGTACGTATATGACGTGAATGGGATGCGTCATACTTCAACTTTGAAAATTTATAACTAATTCTTTCTTCAACCAAAGATTATGTTTCAACCTGTGTTGGAATCCATTTCTTCTTACCTACCTCTAAAAAATAATAATACTAAAGAATATCAATGCCTCATATCCGTATTTCTTATTCAGTTGGGAATGGGGTAACCACCTTACCAGAAGATGTGCAGGATACTGAGGAGCTTCGCCTGCAAGCTGATTTCTGGACCAGGCTCTTCCCGGGCAGAGGAGCCCCAAACCAGCCGCTGAATACAATTAATGCTGGCGCCCAAAGTGCCCACCAAAGTCTCCTCACGCACTGTACGCAGGAGCACACCAGCTTACAACGCCCACCAGCTTCAGATGGACTCACAATAATGTAAAGGTAGAGGCCCCGCCGGAGGGCCTCACGCGTAGTGAGAGACCGGAGGAGCCCCGGGAGGGCGCCAGCCCAGATGGGCGACACAGGTCTCTCACTGCGCGTGCAGGCCCGGAGGGCGGGGGCCTCTACCGGCCTAAAGCACGGTTGGAAAAAAATTTCGAACCTGCCCAAGCTGCCCGTGCAAATTTTTTTGCACCGTGAGATGTAGGATGTCGCGATTGGTATCTCCTGCTGGTGAGGCGCCCAGAAAACGTAAGGGATTTTTCCAGCCGTGCTTTAGGCTCAACGAATGGAGTCACTCAGCTAACAGGGAGCTCTCACTGCGCTCCCAGACGCATTATACTGCTCGAGACTTCTCCAATCCTTGCCAACGCCTGCAGCTACGTGAATTCTTACGGTAATCCCCACGATAACTTAGCGATGTAGGCGAGGCGCTTCCCTCTGCGCAAACTTTATATTAGATTCACAGCAGCGTAAGGAAGAAGGCTCTAAACCCGCCACTTTAACCCTTTTATTAACCCCCAAACGTCTGAAAACGCCTTTGCAGCAAGTAGAATACAACGTATATTTCTTATATTTGGAATGGATCCACACCTTTAATGGGTTTGAGTTTAACAAGGAGGTTGACATTTAGATCAATGCGATTCTAGTGAGCTATTGAGATCCTAATTTTGAACTTCTTATTGGTAGCAAATGCCAATTACGAAGACGTATCTACTATCCCCATGGGACGTTCAGGGGTTAAGGTCCCAATTCAACATTGTTTTCAAAGAAACTTTATAAAATGTTAATTGAATACCACAAATGGAGTTGATGTACAAAGCAAAGTTGTGAATATCAACGTGAAGATCACATCCGTACGGTTGGATTTATCATATTTTTAAGTAAGTATTTTTAATTATTTTTCCAAGGTTTTCTCTTGAAATTCTATTAAAAATCCCGCATTACCACCAAAAAATAATAATAATATTGTAATGAAATTGGAACAACATGCTCCACGAGATGGTATGGTTTCCATTATTTGATTCTACTTATTTTGGAAAATCATGTTCTAGGTCTCACTTTTTGAACTAAGAATGAAACTTGACATAACCAATTGTGTGATTATTCCAAAAATCATAATAACCCATTTTGAAAATTCAAACCGTACAATAGATAGTAAACTTGCACAAGAACCAAGAGAAATCTATGTGGATGAAAACTGTCCAATTCGGATGAGAATCGAACAACTTGAATCTGTTTGTCGTCCAAATATTGGACACAGGAGCGTCAAAGGGTTAAGGGCTGTGAATTTATAAGGACACAGGGAGAACTGAACATGATTTTTCTCTGGAAGAAAAATCCAAGCAAAGACCAACATACTTTGAATTAAAAAATTTGGATGTTCCTAAAATTAGTTATGAATTTCTGAAGCTAAAATGACATGGGTTCTAAAGTGGTGCTCTTCACTATGGGTACATTCAAAATTTCAAAGGCGGGTTTAGAGCCTTCTACTTTACTCTCCATCAGAACTAGGCCCTGTCTCAATGGCCCGATGGTAGTGCTTTGTCCTCTGAACATTGTAATAGTAGTCAGGGTAATTTTACCCGTTCAAAACCAGATTAGGGCTTTTCTTGTTTCCCTAACTCTTACTAGCCTTTTTAGCTGGTTATGAGTATTGGGATTTCCCCCTTAGGGTTTTTCCCGGTTTAGTCTTTCTTCTCCGGTTTTCTCTTTTTCCTCTTTTAGTCTTAAGACTTTACTTGTGATGGTTGTTTGATGTCGCTCTTTGCGCCCCAGCCGTGAAACTTTGTATTGTTGCGTTTTTTGCGTCTCTTTTTAATTTCCCGGATTTCGGGTTTTCAGCTCATATAAGTCAAATAAGTTAGTAAGTTGTAAGGAACCTTCAAAAGGTTAATTATTAAAATCCAAAAACAAGACATGCAAAGAGACTCAAGAAAAGAAACTCAAAACACAAGGGTTTAATTGCAACTATAGAGGAGACTACATGAAAGGAGAGCTTCCTTCATTCCCAAGCCTAGTACTTGTTTTTAAAGTGACTGTTAGTTATCCATACTTAAACTAGAGTCCCAAACTATTTCTGGCTAAAAGATCTTCTAGTTTCTTGCTTCGAACTTACTATTACAAACCACACATAAAGTATTCTATCCCTTCACTTGAGTTTTATTCATATACTTAATTGTTTATCAACCAATCAAAAGGAAGTGTAGAATCTTTTACTTCAGTTCGATTTGTATTTCTTAACATAAGATTATTCTAATTATAACATTTTGAGGTTATTTTTTACACATTACTGGTAGAAATTATAGAGACAGATCCTCAGGAGTACCATTTGTATTATGCGTTTAAATGATTTCTCATGATAAAAAGTGAAGAGGGTGGTGGCTGAACGGTGTTTTTGCTGTGTTTTTTTTTTCTTAAAACCTAACTGGCGACTTCAAAAAAAATTGGGAAAAAATATTTGACAAAATCCTAAGCGTACAATCATATTTTGATATAATTTCTTCATATTTTGGTATTTTTCTTCACAAAATCTGAGTGTCTTCACAAAAACTTTAGAGAAATCCGGTGAAAAAAATTCAAAATTTTCTCATTTCTTTCTTTAAAAAAAGGAGGAATGTCATATTTTGAAGAGAAATCTAGCAAAATATAGTAAAAAAGAAAATGTAGAACTAGTTGAAGTACTTGATGTTGTACAACATAGTTGTACTTGTTGTATAGTATAGTACTCAGCAGTAAGTTTCCGTCAATGTCTGATTCAGAGGCAATAACACTTAAAATTTCCAAATTTTGAAATGACACCACAAGTGGTCAAATTATCCAAATCTGAAATTGTAAAGTGTGATGGTGAGATAATTGAGTATACTTCCATAGTATGCTAACACATTTCAATATTTTTAGATTTTCTTAATGATATGTGAAATAAACAAAAATAAATGTTAAAAATTGAGTAGCTTTGGATTTGAAACTTCAAAATTATGTATCTTAGTTAATAATGCTTCAAATTGCATGTTCTTTTTTGCACATGATTCTAAAATGGATCCCCATTCTTTCTATAATGATAATATTATCCTTTAAGTAACAAAAAAATGTTTCTATAGTACCCGGCAATAGGTTTTCATTACTTCTCTCTACTTCTTCGCCTTGTACTGCACCTGGATATCACTATACATTCACCAATTTGTATTCTAAAGCGGATGACGGTGAAAGAATTCATTTTCAACATGCAATTTGTTATTTACATGCTTGGCCATATATAATTAAACTTATTAAGAAACATTGTTTAGGAGTTAAACAAAAATTAAGAACAAAAGCACAAAAGCACGTACTTGGTTATTGAAAGTTTAGATGAAGTGGGGTTACCAAAAGTGTTTTTCCTTTATTACCATTTAGTGCATCACATGTATTCACTACACTTGTCCATGCAAATACTCTAGGCCAATGTTATTTTAATAATATTTTTTACCTTTTTTTCTATGAATTTGAATTAAAAATATAAATTTTAACTTATTTATGACAAAATGGATTTTTGTAAAGTTATGATTGATTTAGTCTTTAATACATTCAAAAACCACGAGTAAAAAGTTATAACAAAACGTAAGAATCTAGCATACATACACAAGAGCATACATAAGTGTAAATTCCAATGAAGCCTGTAAATTGCACCAAAAGGTATACATTTTCAAACACTAGGCATGCACAAAAGTTGGTAAATGAAAATTTAGCAAATATTCATGGAATAATGAAGAAAGGTAGGAGTACCATCGAAGAATCTTTGACACATTTGACACAGTGATCTCAAAACTGGCTAAAATTAGCTGGATTTCTACCAATAAAAAATGGGGCTGCTAAACATACTAAGAAAATAAATGATTTTTTTTTAAATGTAGCGAGAATGCTCATCATGTTATAAATATGTAGCAACTTCATGAGGTGATATCCACGGCTATCATCATGGTATCACCTTAGTATATCAAGGGTATTGCCCGATATTATAGAGGTATCGTGAGTAGTACATTCACAAGGTAGCAAAAGTATCTACCATTTATGTGGGAGGTAGCATCCTGTGCTAAATGTCATAAAATGGTTCTGAGATCACTATTTTGACACTTCCTTCAAGTGGTGTATGAAAAAGGAGATTGTAAAAAGGCCTCACTTATTCTTCAAAAGAATTTTGGCTATTAGGTTTTGTTGCTACTAGAGGTTTACCTTGAAAGTAGTCAATGTTTTGAAAAACAAGGTTTATTTGAATTGGGTTTTATTCACCCAACCAAACATTGCTCTTAATATCCTTTATTACATCCAAATTTGACAGGTTTTAAATAGGTGGCACTTCACAATAGAGTGAATTTTCACTCTTATAGAGTGATCCTTTTTGAATTGAAAGATCAGCCTTGTAGATGCTTCTTACATGCAATTAAATTTTAAAAATCCACTCAAGAAGCTCTCAAAAGACATAATGTTCTTATGCCCTTGCTGGACCACATTCTTTATATTGTAGAGAAATTGCAAATAAAATAATTCAACTCTCCAATCCTCATTGCTTGGCCCAACTAAAGTTAGAGAAAATGTTCTGCAATTCCTCCGATCTCTTGACATATGCTTGAGATTTGGAGGTACAATAGTGGGCCTCTAAAGAACGTAATGGTGACTTGAGTTCGGAAAACCGGCCTGCAGATCGAGGATGATATGGCAAGGAAGATGATATGGATGGGAAGGAGGGGTGATTCATATCAGTGTTTTTCTTGTGTTTTTTTCCTTGAAGCCTAATTGGCAACTTAAAAAAAATTGGGGTATAAAATTTGGCAAATTTTTAAGCTTACAATCGCATTATAATAGAATTTCTTCATATTTTGTTAGTTTCCTTTCAAAAAATCTAGCTATCTTCACAAAAAGCGCTTTTTCGGAACATCTCCTTTCAGAGCATATTAATTCACTGTCTTTATCTAAACTAAGCTATATTAGGCTGGCAAGGAATAAAACTAGTATAAATCAGTGCAAAGCATGGAGCTTCCAGAGCAGAGTCACATCAAGACAAGGCTTTTTAAAGACAAAAATCAAGAAAGCTCAATATAAGCCTTTCATGAACTGAGATATATAAGTAATTGAGCAACTAGGTTATAAACATAATAGACAGAAGCTTTGCATAAAAGGTACAAAAAGCTTTACAAAAGAGTCACAAAAGCTCTGCATAAAAGCACACTGTGAATGACGATTCCTAGAAGCTTAAAGGGAAGAAACCATTCTTCCACAATTCTTGCGCAATTTGTTGTAGAATCATAAGGAATGAACAAGAGGAAGCCACCCTCACCTGTACCCATACAATCCAACGCCACAAACGGGGGTTAGAATGCGCATACGAGGTGTCTTCAGGTAGCATTAGCGTGTTATTGCAATCACAAATCCATAAACCAAAATCAACATACAACAAAGCAAGAAAAACATAGATCGTCAATTAAATCACAAAACTTCAAGAACCTGACTTGATAAAGGCGAACCCTCCATGTTGGAGAGCAGAGTAGGCTTGTCCAAGCGGCTTTCGAAATCCCAGGCCAGAAAAACTACAACTCCGGCACTCCCCTCACACAACGTCGCCAAGCACTAGATGCAATTACCAAGGGCAAGAAACCCTCAGTGAAGAAGAGCAAGAAACTCACAGTGACGAAGGAGCCATGGAACGGCTAAAGACTATGAGGATTGCAGGCTGGGCAAGGGTTTAAAAAGGCTCGCTGGTGCATGCATACACGCACGCGGGCTGGCCATGAAGGCACCAACCATGAGGCGGCCATTTAATAAACTTAGGTAAGAATTCAAAACCCCCTTAATGAGGCTAGAATAATTAATTGTCTGAGTAGGGAGGGAGCGGAGGGATTTTAGAGCCAACATAATCACAACAATCACTAACTGGGTAGAAAATTTAACTATTTAGGTAAGTTAGTGACAAGGTTGGAAGAAGGCCAAGCAACTTTGGTCTATTTACTTGATAGTCATATGGCGCTAAATGAAAGCAAGCCAACAAAATCAAGACATCTCACTAACTGGGTAGAAAAATTAACTACTTGGGTAAGTTAGTGACATGGTTGGAAGAAGGCCAATCAACTTTGGTCTATTAACTTGGTAGTCATATGGCGCTAAATTAAAGCAAGCCAATATAATCAAGACCTTCACTAACTTGGTAGAAGACTCAACTACTTAGGTAAGTTAGTGACATCTTTGGAAGAAAACCAAGCAACTCTGGTCCATTAACTTGATAATCACATAGCGCTAAATTAAAGCAAGCCAAAGCTAGTACTGTTTGAGTGCAAGAAACCAAGAGTAGTCAAAGACAATACTTCGTGGTTATATTACAAGATAAATAGCAGTACAAAGCCAAAAAAAAAAAAAAAAAAAAAAAAAAAAAAAAAAAAAACACCTTACCAAAGATAAAAATAAAGAAATTTGGAAAAATATAGCTAAAAAGAAAACATTGATTCTGATTAGTGCTACAAAATCTTTGTATGAACCACATGGAGACTCAAGTGTCAAACTGAGCTCTTCAATCGAATGCAGTGGTAACAACTGCCCTATAACCCTAAAGGACCATGAATCCCAAACTGGACCTCATGTTTTTTTGTTGGCCTTTAAACAAAATTACATATGTGAACTATTTTTTGTTTGTTTTAATTTGTTTTTTGACCAACACATGCAATGTTATTCACTGATTAATTCTGGTGATAGAAGATTTGGTTCAATCCACATCATGAAATGCTTCCACTTCATTTAACAAAGTGAACTACATAACTAACAAGTTGCGGGACTGGCGCGTAGATTATAAGATATAATGTTAAAGTTGTGTTTCAATTTATAACATTTGGGTTTGTACTTTTTGTTGATCAAAAGGCTCACAAAGAGAAGACAAAGCAGAGTGAGAAGTTCTAACCCTCTCCTAACTAACTTATGAGAGTGATACCATTGCTTCAAAACTCAAACCTGACATGACAGTTATTTGTAAAGCCCACCCAATGAGGAAAGGATTGCAAAACCCAAGGCAAAACTCCTATTATAGTCAAGAAAGCTCAAAAATCTAGTTCTAATCAACGTTGAGTGGCAACCAAGCACCATCTAAAACAAGGTTCTAACACCAAGTTCTCTATGCCATGACTCTGATTCCCCCCCCTTGACGTCAAAGGACAAAAACTAGGCCCTATTTTCTGCCGGTTGGGACCCACTTTTAAAATTAACCCCTTCCTCCAATGGTTTAAAATTTTCAAGAGAGTGCCTCTTAGACTAATTTTGGGGTGCAAGTCCCAAATTTGGAAAAACAATTGCCAAGAAAAGCCCCTAGGATGCCCAAAATGGAAATTTCAAAGAATTGGGCCTAGGGATGAATAGTGTTTGCATTTACGTCAAAGGGGGGATTTAGAGTCGGGGGTTATCAAGCACCAAAACTCAGGGTATCTTGGCAATCTTTACTGACATCAAGTGGACACAATTAGAAATGCTCAGGCGATCTCAACTGTCAAGTAGAAGAATGAAATACACCAGAAGTAGCTCTCAAGATTATTCAAGTTATTCCCGATTGTTACACTGCAAAACTGGACGCAGCAGTTGCTCACAAGGCAGACTCCAGAGATCTCCAAGCCTCAACTCACATATAGCTTCAATGCATACCTAGCACTACCTACTGTAACCTCTTGATCCACCTCTAAACTTCAATGCGCTTCCAAAACTCACTGTTGCTCAGGACCTCACCAACAGAAGGTAAATCTAATAAGATGCCCTTCTTGTCTCTAAGAGAGAGTTATACCAATTATCTTCTTGTTTATTTTGCTGAAATGGGATCTGTTGAATCACATTTATTAGTACGAGGCAGGGCTGTGAAACTAGCCTGTGTTCTGAATGCCTGCAGCAATTCCTTTCATGGTAAGGATCATGGTATCTTCCAAGCCAGGAGCGAACTCTGTGGTGGGGTTCAAAGTCACCAGCTCAGCGGCAGCCTTGGAAGGCCTGGGAGAGTACGGCTGGGCCACAACACGGCTCACCTCGATTTTGGTTCTTCAGCTGCAGTGACGACAACGAAAAGAAAGCTGTGGATTTCTGATGGAATTTACTCTGTTCACAATAGAGTTAACCGAAATCAAAAGGTGAGTTATAACCCTCGAAATTTGTGGAAACTGATTTTCAAGGTGTATCAGAGTGTAACCGGAATCAGAAGGCCGCATGTAAACTCGTGTTGTCCTCTAACTTCGGAGATGGGACCACCTTTATTTGATTGATTCAGAAAGAATCCAGGAAACGTTTGGTTTAAAAATAACAAAGTCCATGCGCAGGAGTTCACCAGAAAAGGATGGGACCACATCACCACAAGCATGCGGAGTAGATCACCCAAAAAAGGAAAAGAGCACAGAGACTTAACTTAGCCTACCAGATAGCTCACAAGGTTCACTTAGCTCACAAGGTTCTTTCTGTCAGGCCACCGCATCTCTGACAGAGAAACTCGTTATACTCTCAGTTTTGCCGTCCTTATGACGGCAAAACTAGTTCACACTGTTTTCTTTTTGGGATTTATTGGAAATACTGCCAGTGGACTCGGCTGCCCCTAACTAAGGTCAGACTCCCCTCACCTAAGTGGTCTTTCTTCTTCTTTTCGGTTAACTCTAATGTCACAATCTCCATGAAGCCTCTCTTCTTGCCATTGTGTCAAGATACCATTGGACAAGAGGAGAGGGATTAGAACTCATAATGCTTGAGATCATTAACTTCAAAGCAGGTAGTTTTCATGTTTGGACTCTACATGCATGCTCATGCTTTTTATTCAACTACCACATTGATCTGGAGATCCAATGGCTTGACATGGCTTGCATTGAGATTATGTCCGGTAATTCAAAAGCAAGCAAGATTGTGGGAAGACAATTGTAGGCCAATACCTCCCTCGCCACACTGTGGCTCGGTAGGTCCTGACTCTTGCGGTTATACCCCGTAGTCTTGCGTGCTTTGGAATTACCTAGCCCATCTTGCTTGAAGAAAATACCAAGGGCACGTTGATTTGACGACTACAATAGTCAGCCTGCAAGGTAGACACACGGGTCTGGGACTAAGTGTCGAGGATAAAGCCGGTGCTGGGACCGAGCAGATGCCACTTCGGCTTCTCGTCCTCCATTGTTGCAAAAGATACTAGCACGACACCACCATCGGCCTTGGCAAGCCCACCCAACCTCTAATCCAAAGCATGAGATAAAATAAGTATATTCCTTGTGGAGCCCAGCTTGTGAGAGCAGGGACGGATATTCACGTACAAAACCGCAAATGTAAAATCTGTAAAGCAGCTCATAACTGTCTGCGATGTTATAACAAGTGAACAGGTACAATGATAAAATTTACATGACACTGTCAAGCTGAATTCGACAAGAAAGAAATCTGAAGTTTCCATAGTAGAAGCTCACAACGCCGTCTAAAAAGAGCAGTAACATTTCTATAATCAAGTCTGCCTCCTATTCAAGCTAAAACCAATTCATGGACACTTAGCCGGTGCTTGTCCACAACAGACCGCCAGTCCAACAGACGCTATACTTTTTAATCTGAGGATCCACTTCAACGTCGAGACCCAGCATATGGGCGATAATCAGGAGATCGGCTTCTGTACGATCGGGACGGTGGACTGCAAAATATAAATTTGGTGATCAGAAATATCACAAGAAATGAGAGAGCTGCATAAATAAAGCCTGTTTATCTCCAGCGTAGAATAGCTGAAAACCAAATAGAAGCTTACAAAACAGGCCTACCCCGTTGACAGTAACTTCGAGATATTAGATATATCAAAGGGCTAAACACAAAAACTGAACAAGCACAAGTTGGCATAATACCTGCGATTTCGCCGTGCAGGGCTTCGATCACGCCCATACGGAGGTGGGCTGCCCCTTGAGGCACCTCTGTAGCGGCCAGGACTACCGCCCCGTCCACCAGAAGGTGCCTCACCATCTTCACGAGCTGCATACTCCACAGTAATGACGCGATCCGTCACCTTGCTGAAACAACCACTCAGTTTAGATTTCACTAACAATCCCTTTCTCACAAGTCATGGAATAGAGTGAGAAACACAACTGTCCTTGAATCAAAAGACTGAATGTGCTTTCCATCTGCCACCTAACCAAAATACTGCAATGTGATAAAATAAAATAAAAGATTAATCAAAACCATTGAGCTGTTGCAGCAAACACATAACGTTGCCTGACGATTTAGTAGGAAAAAACATCAACCTTGAAGAGATGACTGTTACCTCATGTTGGTGCATTCTAGGGCTTTGGTAGCCTCCTCTTGAGTCTCGTACTGAACGAACCCAAAATTCTTTCGTATTTGTACACGCACTAGCTTCCCATAAGGCTCAAAGTGTCGCTCCAGATCTCGCACTCGTGTGTTGATGGGATCAAAGTTCACGACAAATAGTGTCTTTGAGGGACGTAGCTTAGTGTTGCTCCTGCGGGCATCCTCTCGCCTACGAATGGCGCCATCACCTTGCTGCAAGCCCCAAAAACACATTCACATTAAATTACTGATGTTTGCATGTCCATTGACAACAATAACATCTCATTACATATTTGTTATGCCAGAACTACCAAATGCATAGCCCAAAATGTGCGCTCGAACACTTCAGGACTGACAGACTACCTTAGCCCACTCCACACTGAGCCGCCTGCGCTGCCTGCCAAACTCCATATTGTCGAGGTGGCGTATGGCGTCCTCTGCGTCACGCTCGTCATCCATATAGACAAACGAAAAGCCTGTGCAGCCAGACACTCGGGCATGAGCAACCCCCACACACTAGAGAAAGCAAGAGAGGAACCACTGTTAGGAATTTATTGAGAAACCCCATCCAGGGCCAGATATCAAGATTAGGAAAAAAAAAAAAAAAAGTCATACAAAAGTACACCCTTAAGAATCTCTTGTTACGTTTTGAGAGGAAAAATTGATAGCCACCTGGCCACTTATGAGTGCCTGTTGTCTGCACAAAGTAAAGTCAGGAGTCTATTGTTGACAAAGAAACAAGGGTCAGCCAAGCTTGCACCAATCATGCTGATCTCCATCGTCTGCTGCAGTAGTAAGATTCTAGATGATGCACATGTAGACATAACGAGATGTAGCTGAGGTGGACACTTGGGTGCCGAGGTAGACTTCCATGATGGTTATCTAGGATCATGATGCCTTGAGCGCACATATGAGGAGCCAAAACTCGTTGTCATTATGCTGTCACCCATTGCATTAGAGGGGGAGATACATCTGATGACTGATGACAAGATGATGACTGGCAGGAATTGTTCTGATCGATGTGTTCAGTCAGGCACACAAATGAAGCCAATTGTTGGCAACGAGGAGCCATATAGTAATGGGATATCCTCAACCAAACTGCCAGCAAGAGAGCTTCCATGCTCTCCGTGCTCATGCCTGCGGTAACACACCCATCCTTGAGAACCTACAATAATTCCACCCATGGCCCACCCTATCTTTGTGTTTCTATTTCATACAGACAAAATTAAGCAGGTTGTCCAGAATAAAACAAGCCTGGAAATCAACCAACCGCAAATCAAAACTCCCCAAGGAAAAAATCGTAGAATGTGAACTGCATGATTCAGTTCATGATTGAGAAGACTTTGATGGTCTTGCCATAACCACCTCTTCCTGAACTCTGTCGAAAGTACGGTACTGGAGGCAAGACTACACTACGAAGAACAGCGCGGTTATTCCTTTCAAACCTAAAACAGATACTCCATCGAAAGTTCTGTTAAATCTACAAAGGACAAGACCCTGGAAATTAGACAAATAAGATACTCCATCCAGGAAACGCATCAATCAAAAAGCTCAAATCGTTTCAAACCTACTTGCGACACCTACCTAAATGTGACACTCGAAGATCAGTACATATTGGTTTTGAGAATGTATACCACCTCAACGTCAGACCTCGAGTCGGTTTTAGATCATACACCAACAAAACTTTGAATTATTATGACTTTTACATAACGATACACTGAAATTCTCTAACAATAATATTTAAAAATCTGAAAATTCTAATAATGACCAGCGCTTAAAGTGTCGCAGTTACGTTAATTAAATGTTTACGATCAACCGCATGACTAACATCGTCCCGTAAACACATGAACACATAGCAAAACATTACCTTAAATAATGTAAACATCGGTGAAGAAAACGTCACATCACAAAGACACCATTCCGAGTAATCTTACCCAAACCCTGAGCGGAAGCCGGGTTGTCGTAACAACCAAGACAATGGATGATGTACCAGAAAAATCAAACTTGCCTGTCTTCATGTCAACACGGTCCACTCTCCCATACTCCTTGAACAAGCGCTCGATCTCCGACTGCCGAGCGTCATACTCGAAATTTCCACAATACACTGGCCTTATCTTGGCGGCCATCTCTTCTGCCGCAACACACCAACACGAGAGCTTCTGCCGCCTTCGAGAAAACAACCTGCAACGTCATCCAACCGAACACGAAACCCTTAAAATTCAAACCCCGACCAAAGTCGCCCTCGGCAAAAGAATTTCGTGCCAAAAAAAACAAAAGAAACGGCAGACGGTGCTGCCAATTCTACTTACCGCAATCACGAGAGCAGAACTACGATCAGCGAGGCTGCAATTGAAAAAAGAGAATTCATGGAAAGCTTTTTGGCTTGAGCGATGGCGATGGTAGTGGAGCGCCCTTCTCATTCGAACGTGCGAGAGTAGAAGCCCTGGTCCTTGGGTGCAAAAATCTAGACCAGGCGTAGATATCCACGGCCTTGGGTGCTTCTTCTTTCCGATTGGCTACCAAGGGTCGTGGGGCCTCAAACCCGCCCACCGCTGAAGAGCTTCCATGTTAGTTTCGACATTAATTAATTATTCTTTGTCCAAAAGTGCCACATGTCATCTTGTGATTGGTGTATGGTGATGTGGACCTCTCAAAATATGATGTGGAAATTAGATTTCTGAAATTTGACCCTCACATATGGTATTGAGTGTGGGCTTTGCTATTTCAAGCATTTGATAAACATCCTTATTGGATCCAAATCCACGACAATGGCAAATTTACATACTTTTGTAAATCAAGTTTTTACTTATTATTTTATTATTATTTTGAGAAGTATCAAAAACTCTCATTTGTAATGACATTAATCATAAAAAAAAGGAGTTTGTTTTTATTTATGAAATACTTGTACAATAACATACATTTCGTTTAGCTTTAATCATGCCTCTTTCTTTCATATGATAGTGGATACAAAATACCGGTATGTAGGGGTTGTAGGCAATCTATATGTAATGGTTCTATTACCATTTGTCTTTATTTTTCTATGTGTATCATTTCACAATGAAGTCTTGAATCTTGTTTTTGTTCATTAATAGAATATTCTATTATTTATGAAATGGAAGAATAACAAATACAATATTTCAAAAATCGCATGAATGAAATGAGTCATATGAAGAGAATATGGCTCTAGAAATTTGGTATGAATTTGAAATACAGGTATATTAGGTGTGTGTTGAATAAATGGTAGTAAAGTCTTCACGCGCGATTAATTTCGTATTACTTATAATCTTGACATGTACTTATTATTGTCTATAGACATGAGGAAAATATAGTTTTTTTAACATCCTTGCAACGTAATTACTTTCTATTAAATGATTGATAGTAACAATAAAAACTAAATTTCATTAATTAATGATAAATGTTTTATTTTCTATTTTGTTTAACCATTTAATATGCATGTGTTCACATAGTGGACAATGAACATATTCAAATTATTCTCTTTACTACATACATAGACAATTTTCATTCATTCAAATTTTCTTTGGTTCTTGTGCTAGTTGACTATCATTTGTACCATATGGATTTTCAAAATAAGATATTGTAATTTTTATTGAATAACAGAATTGGTTTATATCAAATTTAATTCTTAGTTCAAAAAGTGAGAAATAACCCTTTAGTATCCAACAAACTAGATTATAATTGTTGTGGTGTCAAACATGCAAATAACAAAAAAATTGTGAAGAATTGGATTTTGAATTTTGAAGTTCTAACGTGGAGATTTATTATACACATTTTTTAAAAATAGAAAATCTCAATTTGGAGTTGTACAACTATCAAAATACAACACATGTATGTACTATGCGGTATTTATTGTGTGTGAAAGTTTGTTATTTTGTATTATATTTTTGGATTCTGTTCTCTTGCTCGTGTCCCATTAGTGTTTGTGTTCAGATATTGGAATTTGAGTGTAATTAGGCAAAAGTGTATGTAGTTTGATCTTGGAGGTGCGAAGAAGCGAAAAAGGAGAGCTGAAGCGTAGGTGCTAGTGGAGCGATGGTTTCGTGCTTTGCAGATCTGTATGCTTGAGTGAGAGTATGTGAACAGTGAGGATGATTCCTAGCTCTCTTAGCATTGCAGATTCACGTGTGTACTGAGTCGGTGACAAGAGCAGGATAATAGTTATGGATCTGTTAGTAAGAGTGTTGGGAAGAGTGTGCACCAGATCTGGAGCGAGTTTGGTGCACAACGAGATCCATTATTCTTTTTTTTGAAGGAACAGACACAAGTGACTCACAACGCCGTTCAAGATTCTAGTTCTGTTTGCATCGCCAGATCGGCCTAGCTTCTCGAACATTTAAAACGCCGCATATATTTCAAAAATCCCATCAGCTCCATAATTTTTTATGCTTCAACGTTTGGCCCATGATTAAGTCTGAACTTTTCTCTAATAACTATAATAGTCATAGTCACCACTCTTATAAAATCTATAAAGAAATTAATAAAGGCCCTAATCTCCTTTACAAAACACAATTGCACTAATAAAAGGAGAAGGAGATGAAGGCAATATTTTGAATACCCACCAAATCAATTACAGTGGCAAACAGAGGCAAAACGCGATCGAAATGAGGATAGAGATGACAGAACCCATTTATATTCCATGCAAAGAGAAAGAAGAACAATAAGATTAAGTTTTGGACGGAAACCATTAAAATCCATCTCAAGCATCTTAAAGTAGATGACATTGACATGCCTAAGGGACTACGCCCCTATATTTTGACGCTAAATAAAACCCCTACTCTCGGCAAAATTTGTAAATTCTATGACTTAGTAGCTAGAAACACCTTTCTATCTACAAAGATTGAGAACTCCAAGGTGCATCTCGTCTCTTTTAGTGAGCTGCAGAGAGATGTTCTCATTGAGAGTTTTAGACGTGGATATGACTATGAAATTGCTAGAAATCAGAAGGTTAAGTGGAAACATGAGGGTGACTCATCTCAACCACGTCGACACAAGCCAACATTATCATTCAATATCTTGTTCGATACAAACAAGAACTTATGCAGATAATTACACCACGAGCATCTAAAGCAGAGCGAAGGAATTGCGATCAAGGCTCACGGAGGAAGAATTTAAGAAGAAAAATGCAACAATGTTATGTTTGAATGATCTTCACGAAATGAAGAAAATAAAAGACACGACGGACTCTATCAAAGCAGTTTATCGAGGATTAAATGTGACATCATTTATTTCCCGGGACATGTAGGTGATTTTCACAAAGGAACAAAAAAATGTTTAATGTCTCTATGTCATTGTTTATAGACAATGGGTACGCAAGACTGTAGAAATCTTTGGCAAACATGTGAATTTTGCGCCACACCCGAAGAGTTTACAAGGAACAATACCACCCACTAAAGAGAAGCAAGAAAAATTTGGCTTTTGTGACATCTCCAAAGCGATTGCTAATACACTTGAGGCAACACGTAATGCACCAAAAAGCAAAGGGAAGAGTAGTATGATAACACATGACGCCATAGATGCATTGGTTAAAACTGCTATGGACAACAGAAATGAACTACTCAAACTAGAGCTCAAATCAGAAATCACAACAGAGTTCAAAACGAAATTGCACAAAGAGATAGAAGACTTTAAGAAAGACGTTTCTTTGGAGGTAGACGTATGTCAAGAAAAAATCACCAAAAACTTAACAGCACATGTCAGACTCCAATTGGCAGAAATCAAAAAGCAACTAGTTACGACATTGCAAGCGATAGATTTGACAACGAAAGCGTTAGACTCTATCTTGGCTTCAAAACAACCACGGTTGGAAAACTAGATTGGACAAACAATCACATAGTTTGCCCACAAAATATGTGTATTCATAAAAAACAAAATTAATTTAAAAAAACAAAAAAAAAACCAAATTTTTTAGAACATATTAAAAAGCGAAAAAGAAGAAAATAAAATAAAATAAGATAAAACAAAATTTAATAACGTATTTAGAAATACAAAAAAAAACACAAAAACAAAAAAACACTCCAAACGAACAAACAAACACATCAAAAAACTTACTAAACAATACTACCCACCAATCACAAAATACAAAACAAAACATACAAAAACTTCACAAAACCAAAAACATTTTAATAGTTAAAACAATCAATAATAACATCTTACATACACCCTTCTACACCACTTTTGAAAGAACAAAACATTTACACAAATACAATAAAAGCTTCGAACAGTCAACTCAAAATACAATAAAGCAACTATTCAAAATAAAAACACAAAATATCAAATACACCAAGAAGACCTTTAAAAATCATCTAAAATGGACTCGGCCTAGCAGTTCATGCGCGTTGAACAAAAAGCTGTGTAGAAAAAGAATTAAGGACGGGAAGATCTGCCTCAAAGTTTCATCTTTGTTGGATTTTTTCCTCCATGTTTGAGACAAGTTTGTAACATTTGGTAAGCAATTATTAATTCAAATTGAAAAACTTTTCTATCTGCATTTGATCATTTCCTTAATGCCATGAAAAATCAAAATACAGTAGTTCTAATGGAATTTCATGGTTTATGTTGTAGGAACATACCTTTTGCGACCTTTGCTCTTTAAAATACAGATGTTTGAACTTCGGATGATGTTGCAATCTCAACCACTTTTGTTAAGGATTCTTCCATCACCTTTTCTCTAGACTCACATGTGTCAATCTCATCTACTTATTCATCACTTTCTACTTGTAGTACACTTGAATCATCATCAAATAGTGGAATCTTCATGTATTCGTCCATAGCTTGAACTTGAAATGTTTGATCAAATGATCGTAACAACTCACACTGAGACCAACTAATTTTAATCATCTCAGATCTGTACACATGTGCCCAAGCCTTGATCAGTCAGTCACAAAGTAAAAGTTTTAATGTTGGCATTTTTATGTCAATCTTCACATCCGTAGCTGTCTTGTCTCGAAGTTGCTTGTCAATGTCATATGAGGCATAGCAATGAAACTCCTGTCAAAATGCATGCTTGAATAACCTTTGTAAAATAACATCTAATCGTTCAAAAACACTTGTGCAATTTGTAGGCACGAAAACGATAAGGATTTGTAAGTGATTTTATTTCACCAAGAAGATAAATCCTTTGATTTGTGTACAGACCAACAATCTATCAACGAAACCAATAGAGACTCTCTGCTTATGTTTAAAATATCTATTTGATGTCCTCTACAAGGTTGTAACATTTTCTTAACAAAATCTAAACAAGTCCTCGTGTTCGACCAATGGTTGTTGGTGCATGTGAGATGTCAATCGGCTTGATCACCTGCTACTTTGCCTCTATTTCTTGGAGGCAAACTTATTTTTGTCAAGTCTATGAAAACAAGTAGAAAAGGAAGAAAGTTTTCAGCTGCAGATGAAAATATAAAAACGGTAATCTGTCTCTTATCTTTTACTCCATGTACTAAGACGTGTTTAAATCCTTCCTGTGCCCATGTATAAGTGACACCAAAAGGGCCTAGATGAATGTCTATTTAGTCCGTATTGACAACAAATTATGATGTGAGAGAGTAAGTTTTCATGAGGTAAGCTACTCTTTGAGCTATTTGTAATCCTTGACCTCACAATCGCCTGGCAGTTTCCGTAACAACCTCTGTAATTAATAAAATATTACATTAATTATATAATCAGTCATTAGTCCTACTTAAAAACTCGTATGTGAGATAAGGGGATAATTTCCTACTCACATAATTGCTGCGTCTGTCGGGAGTGAGACTAATTTATACGGATCGTAAGAAATTTACCTTACCATCGAAGCTAACGAATGATACGAAGAATTTAGAGTTAGGAATTGTAAGATACTTAACTCTAAGGAGTTTTTGCTAAGACCATTGTATCTTAGTATTTCATTCAAGTTTTTGGGAGCATCTTATATCAAGATTCTTCTTAAAGCTAAATTTTTATTTTTCGATAATTAGACAAGGGATCGTGAAGGTGAGAAGAGTATGACATTTTATAAAATTATTAAATGCCTCACTTTTTATCCCGATAATTTGTGCTTATTTTGAATTATTGCTGAAGTTTCGGCGAGATTGTGTTGATAGCCGATTTACATATAACTGATATTTATGTAAATTTCATAAGGCTAAGGAAGCATATTGTTCTTAAAACAAATAGAGCATCAAATTCAATGTGCAGATAAGTAGGTAATTGAGCATATTGAGGTTGTATCGTTTTAGAGATGGGCTTGAAGAAACCAATACAAATTAATTGGTAAATTTACCAATATCACGAGCCGTCAAAATTCAAAGTGTGACTCATTTAAAATTACGAATCGAGACTATCTTTAGAAGTTTTCCGCACACACTAACGTCGCGGAGCACCTCAGATACATCAATGAATACTCACAAGTTTTTCAACCGCGCAAAAAGAAGGCGGATCAGATTGTGAGAGGTATACCAATAAAACTATCTTCATCTCCATTAACCAAAATTTCGGATCATACAGCCTCAGATGGAGCTACTCCAATAACCAGATGGGTACTGTCCGACAAGCCCGAAAGTGATTTTTGTGATCCCTTCTTGATAGAAGGCCCAACATCGACAACCTTGAATCTAGCGAAAGTCTATTCAAGCCGGTCGTGTTTCGAGGAAGCAGAAAAAAAACATTTTGAGATTATTGTTGAGCAAAATATTCTTGGAGGTCTGTCATTCGAGTTTAGAGCTTAAAAATGTATTAGTGAAGGTGTTAATATGAATTAGTGTGAGAGTCATAAAAAACAAGTAGCACTAGAAAAATAACAAATGAACTAGAATATAGAGTCAAGACCTATAATTAGAAAATAAAGGCAAAAAATAGATCTATAGAAATAGAGGCAAATATTAGAAAATAGAAGCAATGAGGGTTTAAATCCAACTTAAACTCTTCGTATATAAACAGCAATAAGAAAATGTGTTTTTGAGAGGCTGAAGTCCCTCCCTTTATATACTAAACTTATAATTGGAGGTACTATACCTTATTTCCAATTGTAATCAATTTCTTTGTTTTACCTACAATTAATGTTAATAAACTTTGTTTTATTTTACAAATATTTTTAATTTCTTATATATTTTTTGTTTTGCTTAGTTGTAGGGTAATTAATATTCTTCATCATGCAAAACACTATTCCTCTTTAATAAATCCATTTGTTTTATTTTCAATTCGATGCAAATGAAATTTGATTTATTCTACAATTAGTTTGACTAACTTTTCTTTAACTAATTGTAGAGACTAATAATGTCATTCATCTCTTTATGAATGTATCTAGCTAATAGAGCCAAACTCATTTAGCTCCTTCTACCAACCCCTTCTATAATCCGACCGGTTGGTGGTCAAATGTCGAAAAGAGTCAATGGTAAGTCTGTTTTTATCCTTATTCAATGATGATCCTAAAATATGTACTAAATATAGCTTCAAATTGAAATATGGGTTTGCTAATGGTTTGAAAATGTCAAAATTGGTCTCGGAAGATCCTTTCTTGATCAAAACGATAAAACTTTCGTTTTTACTTTGATGGAGTTACGGGCCAAATTTATGTCGTCCGGTAAAAAGTACTTTTGACTTACTTGACTTCACCATTAGAATCCTTAGAGTTCAAATAATTAAAATAGCCTTTATAAACACCCGATTCAAACTCCTAAGTCGTCTTGGGCATGCGTAAATTGTTGATCAATAATATGGTAATAATAAATGTTCACTATTATAAAAGCTTTTACTAATGCATAAGAAGAAATTTCATCTTTACAATACTTCCTTTTACAAAAAGTTTTGTTTTACTCGCTGATTTTTTTTAGTTACACTTATATGCTTAAAATTGCATTTAGTGTAGTGAAGACTCATAAAAGTGATTTCATTTTTGATAAATATTATCTTTTAATACACGTCAATTTAAAATAGTTTAGAAATATCAAAGTAATTCATTTCTATAGCTGCTTACAGTGAAAGTATATTATGAACTTGCAGTAACTAGTACGTAGGATAATAAAAACTTAACGTCAATAAGGGATAAGGTTATGAAATGAAGACCTTGTGATGACCAAATTAAGGTCTTGTGGTTACTAAAACAGGGTCTTGTTGTAACTAAGGTCTTGCATGTGTTGCGCTCTGATTAGTTATAAAGACCTAGGTTTTAAAAATAATCAACCTTTGGAATAAATTTCATTGTCTTTACAGTAAAAAACAATAAGCTGTGAAAATTATAGAAACGTATAAAATAGATATGATTTTTTTTGTAGTGAGTCATAATAATATATACTGTACATTTAGCACATAATCATGATTGTATTGAACGTTTAGTGTACAATATCAAAATCTTATACTTGTGGTGTTAGTGGAAGAACAAATTGGATTAATCTACTTTTGAGTTTTTAATATGTTTGTTGTATGTATATTTTGTACAACAATTGAGTTACTAAAAAAGAACCCTTTGTAACCTTCCTTTTTGCTGTAATTCTAACTTCTCTATTGAATTATATTTGAGTTGAATAATGTTGCGTCATAAATTGTTTCTTTGTGGACTATGAATTTAAAACTTTGATGATAGGTATGAGAGTCATTGTCAGGTGTGAAAATAATGACAGTGGCTTGCTTTAGATTGTCTCTCAACTCATCGTTGACTAGTTTTTGGTCTATTTATATTTCAATATGAATTTAAGAGGAATTCAACACAAGTTTGCTAAAACTTTCCTCTTTGGGCTGATTTTTCGATTAACTTTCATGTTTAAATTAAAACATTTTTTGTACACTCACATATATTTTCACAAATTTAAGAGAGTGCAACCTCGAGGTCCAATTCATGTTTTTTCATTCAATTGTACAAATGTGATATTCACATTCACATTCACAAATTTGGACGTGACAATCTAATTGTACAGATAGTATATAGTAATAGTGCTTTGTACATCAACTTCATTTTTGTTATTCATCAAACATTTTATAATGCATCTTCAAAATCAGTGTTGGATTGAGACATTAAAAGGTTAATGAAAAATTTGTACACCACCGAAAATATAATTCACATTCTCTTAGCCTTTCTACCACTTATTAATGAAATGGCCATAAGACACATTTTACATTGGAAGCCCACTGTTTGTGTGATAAGCATATATCTTACATTATCGTGGAGGAGTTCTCTACGACTATTATTGTATACTAATGTTTTATACATTGAAATTTAACCCCTAAACGAATGGACCCTTTGAACACAAATGGATGCTAGCCTCAAAAACAGATATTAGCATAGTTCAAATGTACATGAGAGGACCATTGCAAGCATAAAATCTACCCAACAAATTTGCAGTTGGAGGCCTTTCCAATATTATCAACAATTCCCCATCACAAGAGATTTTTATTGTAATTGGTAAAGAATTTAATAGTCTTACAAAGGTGACTTGGATGAAAGTCATCCAAGATTGTATGAGAAAGTTGTAAGGCTTTGAATCTGTTCGTCATCCAGTTTCTGATCGCTAGGACATTTAGGGGTTAACCCCTAAACGTCCCAGCGTCCAAAAACTGAATCATGAACAGATTCAAAACCTTGCAACTTTTTCATACAAGCTCGGATGACTTTCATCCACGTCACCTTTCAAAGCTTATTAAACTCTCTACCAATTACAATAAATCTCTTGTCACGAGGAGCTATTGATAATATTGAAGAAGCTTCAACTACAAGTATATCAAATTTGTTGGGTAGATTTTATACTTGCAATAGTCCTCTCATGTACACCTCATGTGCATCTGAGCCTTGCTAATATATATTTTTTGAGGCTAGCATCTACTTCTATGCAAAGGGTTGATCCGTTTAGGGGTTAAATGTCAATCCATTTATCAACCCATTTACAAAATAGAGGTCAATTTGTTCATTGGGTTCCCTCCCGAACGGGTCGCAAAGCCGTGCTGATGACCGCTGAGCTGGAGGAAGAAATACGCTGAGTTGGACAAACGAATATGCTGAGTTGGACAAAAGAATATGCTGAGTTGGCAAGGCACGATGCTTGTCGCTGGTCCGATTTTCGCAGAAGGGTTTGCTCCGACAAATTTTCGCAGCGGATTCTTCTTCTTCTTCTCCGCGATGGAATCACATCGAAGCTGAAGAAACCGAATTGCTGAGGAAGCCAAAACCCTAAATCACAGGCAAACAATGATGGACGGCGCGATCGCGGTGCCGTTCCTCGTCGTCGCCATTCTTTTCTCACTTGCAGCCGTCCAAGCTGCAGACAAGGAGCCCTTTCGGAGAGATCCCGGACACCCGCAATGGCACCACGGCAGCTTCCAAGACCACCGCGAGACTGTGCGCAAGCTCACCCACGAGCTCCTGCACTCTCGCACGCAGGTGCAGAATTCTTTCAATTTTTTTCTTTAATTTTTGAGAGTTTTCCGGTCTCAAGAGGAGGTCCGATCATGTGTACTAATTTTTGCTGCATTTGATGGATTCTAGGTTCCATTTCCTGTCGCACTGGAGGTCAATGTGGTGCTGGTAGGGTTCCTGAACGACGGGGGCTATCGGTTCCGTCTGGACCACGACAAATTGCATCATCACATGCGCTCTAGTTACTCTACGCATCGGCCTTCTTGTATGGAGACGGGCGAACGACTCGACATTGAATTCGACATGAGTTACAATATCATACCGGTAAAATCCACTAGGTTTAGGGTTTGGATTTCTCCGTTTGCAGCAATGACTGTTTTAGGGTTTCTGTATTGCGAGATTGAGATGTGTCGGTATTTCAGGTTGGGCCGACTCAGCTCCTTGCGATTGAAGATGAGATGAGACAGCATATGGTCGAGGCAGGTTTAGCTAGAGAGGTACCGTATTCTCTCCCTCCAGGCCTTTTTTTTTAACCCCTAAAGGACCAAGGATTCATGGTTTTAAAATGACAAGTTTAATAGATCATATTGTGCAAATTATAATTTGAATGACACCAAATTTTATTTCACTCAAATTAGTGAAGAATATTACATATGTTGGATATTTTTTAAAGAAAAATTAACAAAAAAGAATCTACATAAAATCTACTCAAAATTACCAAAAAAGAACAGGAGCCACCTGGTGGCCTTGTGGTCCTTTAGGGGTTAATGCACTTGATTTGAATTGTAGCGTTGGGCAGGATGGCAAGCAATTGTGGCCATCTTGTTCCTAGGGCTTTAGAGTTGTTCTTAAATTAATTCAAAATGAGGGGTGCTGACCTTGTTTCAGTGAGAAAGTAGGGATGAATCCATGCCGTGAATAGGTGTTGGCAAGTTATTTTTGGTGCCTCAATCACATGTGTTGAATTTAAGGAGAGTTCTTTTATCTAATGTTTTTCTTACTGTGATGTGTATAACAGAGTGAATTTGGCAGCGAAGTTCCATGTTTTGAAGTTGAGGCCACAGCTATGGAGCCAACTTTTGATAGGCTCTACAATTACTTGTTTGGACTGCCGGCTGATGCAAGTGCAGATAGGGACCCAAACAAGGCCTACCCCACCGCAATTTTCATACTTAACCTTGACAAGGTTTGTTTGCATCAAATTCTGAACATATTTGTTTGACCGGTTCTTCCAATAGCAGAGTTTTTCACTTGGTACTGGAAGAATCCAGACTGTAGAACCGTAGAACAAGGTTGACCTTAGGAGTGGTCTCATGTTATAGAAGAGTACTGTTTGAAGGCAAGTTTGTGCAAGTTCTGAGTATCCGATGACCCTTTCTATGGAACTCATTTGCAGGCCAGGATGGATCCAAAAAATAACGCGACGGAAGATTCTAAATTTGGCAGTGTGACTACACTCACTCCTGAGGAGTTTTATAAACAAGAAGCTGGTTATCTTTACCGATACCGGTACAATGGGGGTGCTGCTTCCCAAGTCTGGCTTAGTCATGGAAGGTGCGGAACTCGGTCAAGTAATGGATGTTGCATCTCATGATTGAAAATGTCACCCTGCATCGGTGTGAAGTTTCAGTAATTTTAACTGGTGCAGCGTCTCAAGACTAGCAGATTTTGCATGAACTAGAACCTCCTGAGAAGGGGCAGTGGGAAAGAGTATTGCACCTACATAGTTCACCAGCATCCATGTTTTGAGTACTATGTTGCATACCTGGTACATGCATTGCAGTTGTGTACGTGGCTGGCATAATAAATGTAGATGTTCTGACGATAGCATCTCCACCAAGTTTAGCAGCCATGTTTATAGAGCTGTAGTGGTGGAGATCTTATTAGTCACAGTCCTTGTTGTACATTTTAATGAAGGATTCATGATCCTCTACTTTATTGCAGGTATGCAGTGATTGATATTTCAGCAGGACCTTGCTCGTATGGAAGACTGGAAACCGAGGAGGGGAGTGTGGGGCACCGGACTGTACCTAGGCTCCAGCATCTTTTAGTTCCGAAACGCCGTCCCGTTGTCAACCCTAGTGTTGTGGAAAATGTTTTTTGTGGTCAAATATCTGGAACGATTGTGTCTGCCCTGGAGCACGTCATTGCCCCGGATGTCAGGTAAGGTGCCAAACGTTTGATAGTATTTGATTCCGTTTTTCCATGTATACAGGAGTTCATGCAGCAATTCAGTTGACATGTCTGTTCATTTCAAAGCAGGCATAGCATCAATTGTATCTAATGTACTTGGTCTGTGTGGTCGACAGGTTTGATACGGTGGATGTATCGTCACGCTTGCTGGTGCCCATTATTGTTCTACGAAATCATTTGCACTACAACCCTCTTCAACCTGGAAGTAATCATAGCATAGATGTGGATGAGATAAGGCACCAGGTGACCTTGACTTCGCTCCCCCCTCATTCAGTTCTTTGATAGACTTTTGCAGTTAAGAACGTGATTCTGCTACAAAATTAATTTGTCTAATCTTTCGAGAGGCTTTTTCCCCATTTGAAAGGATCCCGTCACTAAGCTACATATTTGACTTTATTTTACTTTAGCAGATGATTATGTTTTGAAACCCTCAATCTTCGAAACAGTGTATTCTATAGAATTTCGTAATCAGCGTGTGGGGTCGATGTTAAGCTTTAGAGAGGTGCATGGAAGCATTTGGTGGCAATTTGTGATTGAAGCCTACACGTGTAAGCCCTACTTGTGATGCAAATAATATTTACTCTAGAAGTGTTCAAGCCATCTACACGCCAGCTCATATTTTCCACTATTATTTTATTTATGGAGTTTAGACATTTCATGTAAAATAAATTCGCTGTGCTCCAGGGTCTTCAGCTTACTCTCTGGATTAATAACCACTCTTTGTTTCTGCAGGTCAAAACGATGCTGCAACCCGGGCAAGAAGTTATGGTAGTGGCAGGGGTTCACAGCTTACATGACCATGAACGCCTGGCCATGGCTGTGGCAAAAGCTATGCGGGGAATGTCCAAGCATGACACCCGCGAAGATGGCCGTTTTCATGCCAAAACTCTGACCTTCCTTGACGGGGCTGTTTTGCGAGAGGTGCGTTCCATGACTATTTTCCAGGTCTTGGTTTGGTTTATGGAGTAATACAGAACTCATATTCATACCTACTTATTATGATGGTTGTGTGGCTCAACAGAGGTCTTCTCTAGAGGAACTTGGCGATTGAGATTGTTGAAACATTGTAACAGAACCAAGTGACAGAAGGTCTAAGTGTTGATGATCTGGCGATGCAGGAGATGCGGCATTCTGCTGATGTACTTGCTGCGGGTCTTCTCGAAATGGCTGACCCAGAACTTTCAGCGAGATACTTCAGGCAGAAACAACAGGTAACTTCGCCATTTAATATACAGAAGTCAGAATCTCACCATCGTAGTCATCCTGCTGAGGAGGAAGTTTACATTGTATATGTTCACTCTGTGCATGAATCTGGAGATAGGAATTTGAGTGTTTGCTGATAAAGTTTGTTCGTCTAGAACACCTTTCCATCTGGTATTCTTCATCGTAGAGTTATATAGACTTTTCTGATTTGCGAAAACATGGGCTTTTCTGATTTGTAACTTTATCCTAATACAGCATTATAACTGGGAGCAACCGTCCAACAATGAGCCAGAGGAGCACGTGGTAAAGTCACGCGTACAAAAAAATCCATATGGACTATCAAGACAGCAAAAGAATGACAAAAGAAGTGGTCGAACTGAGAATCGCAGGCCTTCAGACCTTTCAGCAGCACCAGTTTCTACGTCTCATGGAACTCGAGTAATTCCTGTGTAAGTGTAGACCCAAAGTCAGTACATTACGGTCCCATTCAAGGCTTGTTCATGATAAATACTGTCTACATTATGGACTATGAAACTCGTGATATAGCAGGCAATTTTTATATCCAAAATTGGTCTTGGTCTGTGATGCAGGTTTGTGTTATCTTTGGATGGAGTGGATCCACAGCTGATGATGGAAGGAGAGAATCTCATGTGGGTGAGTCATGATTCTGTGTTCGTCCTGCAACATCCTGGAGACCCTATTACACTCAGGTTAGTCCTTTATATCCAGGAGGTATCAAATCACAGTTATCCAAATCCAGTACCTCTCTTTCCATGTTATTTAAACACAATAAGCCTATTTCTGTATGGTTGCAGCATGTTTATGAATGCGCACCTTTGTTTAGTTGTAGAAAAACCGACTCACCTTTCGGTTGTTTGAATGCGATAGTGCTGTGTCAGAAACGAAAAAAATGAAGGCAATTCCAAACTCTCCACAGCGTCATATAGTGGCTGGGCTTGCGGCTGTAGTTGGCGGGCTGGTGGCACCTTATGAGAGAGCATCGCACATACATGATCGCCCTGTTCTCAGTTGGCTATGGGCTTCAGGTCATCATCCTTTTGGCCCGTTTTCAAACACGTCTTCTGTGAGCCACCTGCTGCGCGACACTGCAAGAGTAAGCCTTTATTGACTTGTGATTCCTCCCTTTGTGCTTCTATTTGCAATTCGTAGCATCTCATGGCTGCAGTTGCACCTTGGCAAATCTTTGTTTTTCTTTGTGATTGCCTTTTACTACACTAAATAGTGCAATTAGGTTGCCTTACCTCAAGAAAGCAACTTCACAAGTCATCAAAGTCAACAGATATTTCGATTTGTACACATGGAGGTTCATGAGTCCCAATTACAACAATATCAAATTCAAAAGTAGTGCATTCTTGTACGGTAACAATAAATATTTATATAGTGTCAAATGTTGAGAAATTAGTGAGGGGCAACCTAATTGCACTATTTAGTATAGAATATCTCCGACCAGAAGGAGATTTCTGACTGGCTGTTTAAACGTGTATGGCTGGGATGGTGCAGCGAAATGCAGTCTACGCTCGTGTGCATATGGCACTAAAGACGATCAAGGAGTCCACTGATCATGTTCAAGAATTCATCAGTGATTACCTTCGCACACCACTTGGAGAGGAGGTGAAGGGTGAGAAGAAGAAAAACAAGGTAGAGCTTTGGATAGACAAGTTCTACAAGAAGAGGACAGCGTTGCCGGCACCCCTGCCACATGATAAAGTGGAGCGGCTGGAAAGTTACTTGACCACTTTGGAAGATCAGCTGGTGCAAGTTTCATCTCTTCTATACGATCACCAAATTCAGCACGCCCTTGGGAATGCTTCGACGGTTATGCAGTCTGCTTTGTTCACCCAAGAGTAAGAGCTCTACTCTTGTTCTGTCCCTTCGATCCATCCCAACATCTCAAGTTATTAACCCGTAAATGACCGAGGATTCATGGTTTTAAAATGTCAAATTCAATTGATCATATTGTGAAAAATATAATTCAGATGAGACCAAGTTTTACATGTGAAGAACATTGCATGTGTTAATCAAAATAAACAAATAAATAGAACAAAAAGAAGTCCATATATGACCTACTCAAAATTGCGAAAAAAAAAAATTAGGCCCAATTTGGGCTTCTTGATCCTTTAGGGGTTAATCATGCCTCTTGTCAATCAATGTACTGATTGTGTATTATCATCGTCTTGCAGTTATGTTGAACACATGATAGCAGCCGAGAGGGACGCGATGCGGTGCTGCAGAGTGGAGTATGCAAGGCCAGTGCAGTCTACACAGACACTCCTTTATGGTGGGATCTTAGTAGCTGGATTTCTTGTATACTTTTTAGTGATATATTTCTCCTCCTCAGAGCGATGATTTTTAAATCCTTTTTATATACAGTTAGACAGCCCCTCCTTGGCTCTATTCATTTTTGAATGCCAAATCTACAGTCATTGGTACACGCAAGGTTTCGTACGTCTGTAGCTTTGTTTTGTTGTGAATGGTCACTAACGAACTCACACCTGAAGTGCCAATAGCGAAAGCTAATCTCAAGCTGTATAAGGGCAGCCATCATTCTATTTGGAGAATGTGGAGTTTTGGCACTGTGGTACAATTCTCTGAACCGAGACAGAATGATCTGGTCAGAATAACGTCATAGCTTAGTCATGGCGGCTTTAGCAAGGCAAGTAATGCAAGGAAGAGTTGTTCAGTGGAGACTGACAAACTGGGCAGAGTTAAGAGTAAAGCTGGGTGTTATCAGTTGGTTTCTGTTTCAGTTTGTCCAGTTATTAACCCCTAAGTGCCCAATCAACCATATTATGCTTGATTTTTGGTCAAACGTTCAAAAAATCAAGTGTTTTAGCTTTATTGTAGTTGGTGTTTTCATTAGATGTTTAAGTTAAGTTATGATACATCTTTTGACCGTTGGGATTGGAAAATAGAATTCATTTGAAGTTTTTCCACCGTTGAGAAATTTGCTTTCTAAGAATGCTCCAATCATAGGTCTCTTTTATTTTTTTCACTTTCATATTTTTACTACTTGTAAATGTAACTTTTATTTATCTTAAATAAAAAATTTGATATTAAATTTGACAAAAATATATTTATTTTGAATTTTTATCTTGTTTACATAATAAAATTTATAAATATTCAAAATGTCTTCCAATCATGTTGAAATTTTTGTCATACCTTCATAGTGCTGATGACTATCAATGAAAAATTATAAATCATCCAATGTGATATTTCAAGTAAGCAAATTGTAGTGATTTGACTTTTTCAGAATAAGTGAGGACATTTAGGGGTTAAGCATGCAGGAGCCCAATCACCTGGGACAACTAAATCACCTAGGACAGTTGTCCATCTCTATTATGACATGTTTGGGAAGCCCTACCTTCAAGGTTGGCAGGCATGCATTAGTCACAAAAATGACTTGTCTCAAAATGACTTGTCACATGTGTATTGCTTGAAGCAATAATAATGTCATATTATGGAGTAGTGCTACATCAATGGTCACTGATCTAGTCATTGTTGTTACAACCCTAAGAAATGACTTGTCATTTGGAGCTGGTTGGTTGTTACAACTTTCCTGCCTATGATAACTCCTATGATAACTCACTAGCAACAACAAATCATGAATATCACATTATTGTTTAGACGGACTCAGCGGGAATCACATTATTGCTCAGATGGACTCAACGGGAATTGAACTCAGACCATATAAATGCAATACAACATCCTTCACCAACCAACCTAGGAACCATGACTTGGCGATCGCCAACACAACAAACATTCACGCCAGCTTCAAAAGAGCTCCGGAGTTTCTATCCATCTACCTAGGAGACGAACATTTGATCACTGCTTGATGTTTTCTTGATATAGCTCCACATTTGAATTGAATGCGATGTGCATCTTATGTAAAAAGGATAATTTCATTTGGAGTTGTGAAGCTATAAAAATACCTATGTAAAAAACATAAAAACACCAAAATACTCCAAATGTCTCAAAATATAGCAATACTTACAAATACAACACATGTGCTATGCGGAGTTCCTTGTGTTTGGAAGTTTGTTATCTTGTTTTTTTTGGGGATTGTGTTCTCTTGTTCATGTTCCGTTAGTGTATATATTCCAATCTTGATCAATGTACCAACTCCTTTTATATTTTAAGGTAGAAATTTATTACAAAAACCAAATATATACCACTTCTTTGGACTATGAAATTCTTTGAAAATTTGAGGAATTGTTGGAAGATAGTATAGAAACTTATTCCAAGAAGGTATTGAAGCTGCGAGTCACGTCCAAGTTTTATAAAAATATTAATTTTTTAATTAAAATCTTGGAATGAAGTTCAATAGAGACAAGTGGCACACACTCAATGGCAGTGCAAGTATGGCTACGAATACGAGACATAATCTTGCAAATGAACGGTTGGATCTACACGAGCTTTCATCAGAATGCGTGAAAATTGAGGTACGCTCAATTTAGTACGGTTGGATACATTTTTTAAGCAATCCGTTTGTGCAAAAATGCCACCCATCCAGTTGCACCTCCTGAAAAATGGGTTTCGTGGAAAACAGACCTGGGTACTAAAGGGTTAACACAAAATTTGATGTTGATGATTGCATAAGAAAGCAATGCTGATTGTGCATCTCAAAAAGATGCCACTTTCGTTTTACACTGCATACCTTTGAGTGTACAAATAGGTAGCAAACAGAAATTTTGCCGTTGGATTGTACAGTCGGGTACAAGTTGCTTACAAACTTTTTGACTCCTCCCACATAAAAACAGAGTCCCTTCCTTAACCCTTGAACGCGCCTGCGTCCAGTATATTGACAATGAACAGATTGCAACCTTTCCTAACACTACTTCCTGTACAGTTTTTCATCCATCCAAATTTCTCTTGGTTCTTGTGCTAGTTGACTATTATTTGTACGGTATGGATCTTCAAAATAATATATTGTGATTTTTTGAAAAACAACAGAATTGGTTTATGTCAAGTTTCATTCTTAGTTCAAAAAGTGAGACCTTAAACATGATTTTTCAAAATAAGTAGAATCAAATAATGGAAACCATACCATCTTGTAATGCACGTTATTCCAATTTCCTTACCATTTTTTTTTACAAAAATATGTTAATTTTGGATTTTTAAATGAATTTCAAGAGAAAACATTGCAAAATTCATGAATGAATATTAATAAATAATTTGATGAATCCAAACGTACAGATGCAATCTTCACATTGACATTTACAACTTTGCTTTGTATATCAACTCCATTTTTGTTTTTCATCAAACATTTTATAATGAATCTTTGAAAACAGTGTTGAATTGGGACGTTAAAGGGTTAAATTATATTGTGCTTGATATGGCACCCATGGACCTACAAATTGAAAGGGATATTCCTACTCGAGTCCTCTACTGGTAGGAGTTTTCAGAATCAATGCAGCCGCTTGATATAGGATCTACCTACTTTCAGTGCTTACGAAAAAATTTGTAAGCATGTTGTACCCGACTGTACAAGCAAGCAAGAGAGTGAATATCAAGTAACTTTCAAAATTCCAAAAGCGATGGATTTCAACCATTTAATTAATATTAACACTATACAAATTCCAACATTCTGTCATACCTGATCAGCAGATAAATCTGCTGAGAGACTACCAACTATTCATTCCAACAAGTGCAATTCACATGTATTGTGACTCCAGCTCCTGTTTGATGGCTCGTAATCGACCAATAACACTCGGCTGGATCAGCTTCCGAGCTTCTTTCATAAGAGCACCTTTTCTATTCGTGTCAAAAGCATCCAGAAGATTTTCAATGGTTATAGACAACGCCTCCGGAGTCCTGCAACCCAAACGGTACAAATGCCCTCAATAATAGGACCCTGGAAAGTGAAAAATGAGAATCTGAATCTGACACTTTCTATAATTCAGAAGCCAAAATCTATAAAAAATAATAATAATTAGATCATGCACTAGGAATTTAGGACCTCGTTGGTTTTTAACGATTTCCGTGCGAAGTCCGATATTTCAGGGGTTCATGCATTTTTTCGCACCAATTCCGCACGAATTTCGCGCAAATTCTGCATTGAATCCACGGCTTCTACGTCCACTCTAAGAAAGTGCAGAATCCGTGTGGAATTAGTGCAAAATCAGTGCAGAATCAGTGCAAAAAATGTACAAACCCATGAAATATCGGATGCTGCACGGAAATCGTTTAAAATCCGTGGGGTCCTAAATTCTTGATGATGGCATCATGTAAGGAGAGGATGACTAAACTCACGTGTAAAGTTCGTCAACATCTTTCCCTTCCAGTTCAAGGCCAGGAGTGAAGGCATTTCGCATCTCTGCAGTCCGCTCTTGAGGGTCATTGATACTGAGAAGGTAACGTAAGATTCGAACTTCTTTAGGTACTAATCGAGACATGTTCCCTCTCGTAACGTTGTAAAGTTGAAGCATGGTATCCTTAGCCTATTCGCATAGAAACAATTCATTAGTGATTGATCAACCTGCACATGAAACAAATTACAAAAGACAGGGTTCACTAAGCATAAAACTGATTAACCCCTTAAGGACCAAGAAGCCCAAATTGGGCCTCATGTTTTTCTTAGCTGTTTTGAGTAGGTTCTATGTGAACTTTTTTTTTGTTCAACTTCATTTATTGTCTCTGCCCCACCAGGGGAGAGAATACGGAAACGCTTCGTTTTTCAGGAGTTACCAGGAGTTACGTGCCTAGAAAACAAAAGACTCCAGGCACGTGACTCTAGGCACGTAACTCTTGGCACGTAAGGCAGAGACTCCGCGACTAGCCGCTTGTATTTTGACCAACACATGCAATGTTTCTTCACTGATTCTGGTGATATAAAATTTGGTCTCATCTAAATTATATTTTTCACAATTGAATTTGACATTTTCAAACGAATGAATACTTGGTCTTTTAGGGGTTAACCCCTAAAGGACCAATCAACCCAATTATGCTTGATTTTTGGTCAAAGGCCCCAAAAATCAAGTGTCTTAGCTTTATTGTAGTTGGTGATTTCATTAGATGTTTAAGTTATGATACGTCTTTTGACCGTTGGGATTGGAGAATAAACTTCATTTGAAGCTTTTCCACCGTTGAAAACTTTGAATTTTGAGTGTCCAAAATACAAAGGGCTTTCTAAAGATGCTTCAATCATAAGTCTCTTTTAATTTCTTCACCTTCAATTTTTTACTCCATGTAAATATAACTTTTATCTACCTCAAATATAATTTTTGATATTAAATTTGACAAAAACATATTTATTTTGAATTTTTACCTTGTTTACATCATAAAATTTGTAAATATTCAAAATATCTTCCAATCATGTTGAAAATTTTGTCATACCTTCATAATGTCAATGATTATCTATGAAAAATTATAAATCATTCAATGTGATATTTAAAGTATGCAAATTATAATGCTTTGACTTTTGCAAAAGAGGTGAGGACCTTTAGGGGTTAATAAGCATGTCCAGTACTAAATTGGAGATGCCAATGCGTTGACTAAGAATGTCAACAGGATCTAGAATTGAAGTACAGTCCACCCTCTACATATGTTAGGCTCTGGAGTAAAAAATTTCTAAACATTTATAGTGAGTTCAATTTGTAACAGTTATAAAAGGAGTTTTTTGAATGCTTAACAAATATAAAGACCTTCTGAACCCTCATACAGTACCCTCCACAATATAGTCTAGATGAATAATTTGATCACAATAATGGATGTCATCACACAATATTGGATGTATTTCGTAGGTTAACATTTATAAGTGGCAAATTAAAAAAGAGGGGAGTAAATTACTGTTAACATTTAACATAGTTAACATTCTAGTTAGCAATATGAGGGGAGTACAATTTTGTCAACAAATATAATGAGTTAACGTTTATAAGTGTAACATTTATCGAGGGTGGACTGTATGCAAAGCCAACTCACGAAATTACTCTGAGAGGGTTCGAAGGGTAGGGTAAGAAATATCTCACCTCCTCTTTCATTAGAGTTGATTCCTTCGATGCCGAGTAGGCTTTTGTGATGAGTAGCATAAGCGAAGAATCCAGCTCCCCTTTCTTTGCAAGATTCTCAATTTTCTTAGATGCAATCTCTAATGAAGGTGATTTTACGATGTCATCAAATTTCGTTTGTGCTGCACTTAACGACATGAAGTCTTGTGCGTTTCTGTCATACTCTTGAACGACGGTCAGGCAGCTCTTGGCAATTGCAGCAATTTCTGCGGCACACCAAATCCAGTACAAAACTACTTAAGGTAGAGGTATCTAATTCCCTAAATGCAACACCCTAAAAATCCTGCATGAAGAATACATATTAATTTTAAAAATATATGCCACTTTAACCCCTAAAGGATCAAAAAGCCCGAATTGGGACTCATATTGTTTTAGTAGTTTTGAGTAAGTCTTATTTTTTTTATACCAACACATACAATGTTCTTCACTGATTCCAATGATATAAAATTCGGTCCAATCTATTTTTATTTTTTAAACTATGAATCCTTGGTCCTTTAAGGGTTGACATCAGAACTCCAGTTTAGGTCACCTACCAGTAAAAGTTTGAACGCTTGTAATTTTTGCACATGGTATCCAAATAACGCATTCTGTGGTTTATTGGAATCCTCTTTGATTTTCTAACAAAAACATTTAAAAGCTTGATCATTCTAACTATGCTCAACGCTTAAAGTTTCGTTTCTACGTAAGGTTACCTCATGGAGAAAATTCAGCATGAAACATGGGGGTGCAAGTAACGTGAAAAACCAGGCTTCAGAAAAACTATAAACCCTAAACCCTAAACCCATGGAAACCCAGATCTTAGAAACAATGTGTCCATACCTTCTCTACGGTTCTGATCGTCGAAACTTGCTTGAATGCGTATACGTAGGTGCTCAAAGAATTGCTCAGTGAAATCTTTTCTTTGACGGGCCACAATAGCATCGATATTTGCAGGAGATTTCTCAATTAATGCAAGAAGTCTATCGTGTTGCTGCATGTCTTCGTCCAGCTGCATAATGAGACATTCCCAACCTTCAGATTCTTTCAACCAAACTGTGTAGTTTTTTAAAACCCTAAAGGACCAAGGATTAATGGTTTTAAGATGTCAAATTCAATTGATCATATTGTGAAGAATATAATTTAGGTGAGACCAAATTTTATATCACTGGAATCAGTGAAGAACATTGCATGTGTTGGTCAAACAACAATTCAATTCGAACAAAAAGACGTCTGCATAGGACCCAAAGACCCTAAATCCTAAAATCCTAAACCCCTAAACCCTAAACTCAAAACTGCTGAAACAAACATGAGGCCCAATTTGGGCTACTTGGTCCTTTAGGGGTTAAATCAACGGAAAAGACAGGGAGCCAAGAAAACTATTGTAAAATTGACAGTTAATATACCTCCTTCAAGCGCCGTGAAAGTTTGAGCAAGTTGGTTCTTCTCATGGGATCTTGGGTCTGGGCAGCCTGGAGTTTGCAGCGGCGGAAAAAATGAGGCCTTATGTTGACCCATTCCTTACTGAAGGCTAAGAAAATATGCCACTCCTCTGGGTCGGTCTTCTCCACTAAAAACACATCTATTAATTTATCACAGACACGGTTCATTTTATTTGTCTCCGCCTCTTTCTGCTCCGTGAAGCTCCTGGAGGCAGCAGCAGCTTCATTTTTGTAACTTATCTCATCTTCTGTCCCCTGAACTACCACCACATGAGAAAACGTGAGAGAGTTTAGGGTTTAGGGTTTAGGAAATTCAATCGTCTGCATTGATTGCAATATCAAAATCTAACACTCATGATTCTTTTGTATCACCCCTTTGGTAACCAACTAGAGTAAATGTGATAATGATGTTTGTTTATCTTTGTTGTATCATTTTAGAATTTGGTGAAGCAATTAAAGATTTTGATAATCAAGGGGAAATGTTGTTCCATAATTAGTCTACATTTACCAATCAATTAAAAATCCAACAATCAATTGCAATCCAACAAGCAATCACAAATCGAGTTTTGTTTTCTCTACGGCATGTAAGCGTCTAAAACACCCAAAATGGCCATCTGCATCACTGAACTTTACAACGGTGGCATATTCTCATTTTACATCGGTTTTCTGATTGCAATGCATCGTTTTAAAGCTCTTGTTCTATACTACAAGATCAAGAGCGTTTGATCGTGTCAAACTGAAGTCATTTTCACACAAACAGATGAGTCCAATTTTCCTACACTACAGAAAATAGAAGGTGGACGCTTAGGGTTTAACTCACAGTTGAAAGCTCCATTGCAGAAGCTCGAACCACCAACGAAGGGACACGAGCTCGGCGTAAATTCATTCGTAACGATCCACCCACACGCACACACTTTCCATGATGCAGAGAAGCTAATTGCGATGACAGAGGAGGCATCCAGAGCGACGCCATGGCCATGGCCACCCTAAACCCTAAAATTCCCGGCAAATCGAAAACACAACTAGGGCCAGATTAGGCATTGAATTGAGCAAAGGCTTTTTTGTGAAGTCTCTCTTTCTAGTGTACAATACTTTTAACCTGAGGTGGAAAAGAGCATTAAAAAAAACAGAAAAGGAAAAAACACTCGGCCTGCAAACAGAAAACGTGCGACGGAGTGCGATCAAGGAGCCAGTGCTGAGTTTCAGCAAGGGCTCGTGGGAGAAGGACCGTCGATTACAATGGACGGCCCAGATGCGAGCGATCTCCTGTAGACGGCCCGGTCCCGACCACCAAGCTCATCGTTCATCCGTCGGCCAAAGATCGTTTCATTTTTTTTGGACTGGAGACTGTTCACCTTTCTGGACGACTTTGAACTGATGCGGGCTACGGGCTGATAACACCAATTTTGGACATACTACCGTAGTAGGAAGGCAGGGTCGGCACTTTCATGTTGAATAATTAATTAAAGTTTGAAAAGTAGGGGTCGGCACTTTCAAAAATAATTATTAAAAAATAGGCTATTAATAACTACCATTGAATTTTATTAGCGGCTACACGTTTTCCTTTGTTTTTTGTCTACAATTTGTGTTGACTTCATTTTTGTTGATTTCGACAAAATACTTGATAAATTTATTTATTTTTTCGGCATTTTTGTGGGGAATTATTTTCTGCCGACCCTGCCTTCCTGGTACGGTATTTGGGTGAATTCGAACATACTATTTGATTAGAAATTAAGCCTAAAGAACCAAGAAGCTCAAACTGGGTCTCTTGTTTCTTTTAGCACTTTTGAGTAGATCTTAGATGGACTTTTTTTTTCGAACAAATTTGTTCTTTGACCAACCCATGCAATGTAGTTCACTAATTTTGGTGATATACAATTTGGTCCCATCTAAATTGTATTTTCCACAATAAGATCAATTGAATTTGTCATTTTAAAACCATGTATCCTTTTTCCTTTAAGGGTTAAAACAAATTTGACGGTATCTTGGGGTTTAGCCTTTCAAAAATCTCATACCAACCATTTAAAGATGAAATGTAAAAATTGATCGAACCTTTCACATAATTGAAGAGCATTTTCATAACAACTCGTGAATAGTTATGGGGACTCTTTTGAGGTTTGCGTGAATAAAGTGTTTGTTCGTAATGACAATGACCCAATGCCCACCAAGGCTACTACTCTCTTTTATCAAGAATAGCCACTCTAGTGACCAATAGTCGTAAGCAAAAGTAACTAATATCTAGTTGGAAGGGTAGTTTGTTGGATATAACATGGAGTTTGTTTCGTCGGTGATCTTTAAGTCATGAGTAGAATAGTTTGTTGGTGAAGGACGCAATATTAACCCTTAAAGGTCCAGATTGGCCATTCCGGCCAATGTATACGACCGTGTTTCATTGTATTTGGAATGGTTCTACACCTCCTATGAGTATTGTATCAAAAGTAAAGTTAAAATTCATGTCTACATGGTCTTAAAAGCTATTGAGATCTCAATTTGGAACTTTCTACTCATACCAAATGTTAAATATACAACAACGTATATACTATTCCCTAAATCCTTCAAGGGTTAAGGCTTTCAAGGCTCCTTGCTCCTCACGCTTTTTGTTCTTTTTGGAGTCCCCCCGCCTTTGTTTTTTCCAAGCGTCTTCGGCTTGGCTTTTTCGGCCTTGTGCCCTTCTTTGTGGGTATCGCGGGTTTTCCCGTTGTTGTTTTCTCTCTTTTTAACCCAAAACGGGTTTGTACGTGAAGGATGCAATATTACAGTTGGACGGTCTGGATTCAATTCATGATGAGTTCATTTGAGCATTGTTGTAATATACATGACTTCGTGTTGCTAGTGAGTTTTCACGGGCAGGAAAGTTTGTACCAATCGATCGGCCCATTCTATCTATCTGAGACAAATGCTTTTATTTTGCTAACAATAAAGAGCGGTCTTAACTACTACCCCGCTTTTTGGTTTCATTAGTCAAGGTTGGTTTAGGTTTTGTGGGAGTGGTTGGTTATTCTCAATTTTTCTTTTATGTAGGACAATTGATGTAGCATGGTGTATAGTAATGGCGCTTACTCTTTAAAATGTGTTTTTAATGGAGGCGTCTAGTAGTTTTAATTTGTTTTCTAGGAGTTCTATAGAAGGGGTGTGTATCGTTCCTCTAGCTTCGGCAATGATGACTTTGAGGGGTTAAATTTTCCATCATTGGTTAATGATGCTATTAATTAATGGTTGATATTTTTGGATTTTATTGCCGATTTTTTATTAAGAGAATACGTGAGAGAATACGTTTTTACAATAAATGAATTCGATAAATTGTATGGTGAGATTGTCTTCTAGATGTAATGGTATATAATTTTGACCAATGTCCCTTTGCCCGGTGGGCATTGGCTCATTGTCAAGACAAATAGACACTTTATTCACGCCGGCTTCAAAAGAGGACCGAAGCTTCTATCTATCTATCTATTTTTAATTCTAACATTCTAGTGACATCTTTGTAGTCGACATGTGCAAGGAAGAAGCCAAGGAGGTATTGTGTTTTTTTGTGGATTGTAATTTGAGGATGTGGGATCATGATTTTTGTGTCAACAATATCAATTGTCTTAGTTTCCATACTCTTTATCATGACTTTTAAGTCTAAGAGCATGTCTGTGATGTTGGTTACATTTGAAGAGAACACGTAGTCATGTATCCTGTGTCTGACAGTTGTGTAAGGGGCACTTGATAGATGGGAATCTTTCTATGTTAATTTTTTTTGTTTTCTAGCGTTTCCCATGTATTGTCCAATGCGGAATTTTAAGAGACTTGTTTATAAAACTTAAATTGTAGAAATGTATATGGTAATGTAAGGTTTAGATGTCATTTATAATAAACTTATATACATGGAGGTCTCAAGAAAGTTAGAAAGTGATTCGTCCAAAAAAAATTATTACAACAATTGAACCATGGCGAAGCCTAAATAATTAGGTCCTTTGAAATTTTGGATAAAAATGTAAAGTAAGGATGACATTCATATACATATACATTCATTTGACCATACGTAAGATGTTTGTATATTTATTAAAGTGAACATGCGCCATCTTGAAAGCCTTAATATTGCGTCCTTCACCAACAAACTATTCTATTCATGACTTGAGGATCACCGACCAAACAAACTCCATGCTATATTCAACAAACTACCCTTCCAACTAGATATTAGTTACTTTTGCTTACGACTATTGGTCACTAGAGTGGCTATTCTTGATAAAAGAGAGTAGTAGCCTTGGTGGGCATTGGGTCATTGTCATTACGAACAAACACTTTATTCACGCAAACCTCAAAAGAGTCCCCATAACTATTCACGAGTTGTTATGAAAATGCTCTTCAATTATGTGAAAGGTTCGATCAATTTTTACATTTCATCTTTAAATCGTTGGTATTAGATTTTTGAAAGGCTCAACTCCAAGATACCGTCAAATTTGTTTTAACCCTTAAAGGAAAAAGGATACATGGTTTTAAAATGACAAATTCAATTGATCTTATTGTAGAAAATACAATTTAGATGGGACCAAATTGTATATCACCAAAATTAGTGAACTACATTGCATGGGTTGGTCAAAGAACAAATTTGTTCGAAAAAAAAAGTCCACCTAAGATCTACTCAAAAGTGCTAAAAGAAACAAGAGACCTAGTTTGAGCTTCTTGGTTCTTTAGGGCTTAATTTCTAATCAAATAGTATGTTCGAATTCACCCAAATAGTATGTCCAAAATTGGTGTTATCAGCCCGTAGCCCGCATCAGTTTAAAGTCGTCCAGAAAGATGAACAGTCTCTAGTCGAGAAAAAAAATGAAACTATCTTTGGCCAACGGATGAACGATGAGCTTGGTGGTCGGGACAGTGAGCGCCCGGGCCGTCTACAGGAGATCGCTCGCATCTGGGCCGTCCATTGTAATCGACGGTCCTTCTCCCACGAGCCCTTGCTGAAACTCAGCTCTGGCCCGTCGCTAGGGCGATCCCTTTGGAGTTCACGCTCTTCTTTGTTTTCCAAGTTTCCTTTTCCGATGATCTTTGCACAATGGAATGGCTTCATGGAACGTGAAAAAGTAAAAGGAGTAATTGAAAAAGTATAAAGTGATTGAACTCGAATAGGTCAACTTTTATATAAGACCAAGAAGCCCAAATTGGGCCTCATGTTCATTTCAGCAGGTTTGAGCATGTCCTAGGCGGACTTCTTTTTGTACAAATTTATTTGTTGTTTGACCAACACATGCGATGTTCTTCATTGATTCCAGTGATATAGAATTTAGCCTCATCAAAATTATTGATTTTTCACAATATGATCAATTGAATTTGTCATTTTAAAACCATGAATCCTTGGTCCTTTACGTATTACTGTTGAAGAAAGTTGTGAGAAAAACATACTCAACGAGGTCCCTGAAATAACCACAATACAAGTAGTACCGTAGTCAGTCATCAGGATCAACAAAAACTAATTATAAAAAGAGACAGGAGCCCAAATCTTTAGGAAATTCATTTTCCAAAAAAAGTTCTGTTTTGGAAAATATTCACAAAATTTGACATTTGTTGAAAATCAATTTAGGGTTTTGGCGAAGACGTTGATGAACTCCGTTACAAAGTTGAGATGACTCCATAGCCACCCTAAACCCTAAAATTCCTGGCAAGTCGAAAATACAACTAGGGCCAGATTAGCAAATGAAACTCTGACAAAGGAAAGCTTTGACATCTGATACTACGAGGACCGCTTCAACAAACTTTCCACAATTCGGCAACAAGTTTCAGAAATTTCGACAGTGGAAAACTAGCCCCTAAACGACCAAGGATTCGTGGTTTTAAAATGACAAATCAGATGAGACCTACATTTATAGCACTGGAATCAGTGTAGAACATTGCATGTGTTGGTCAAACAACAAAACAATTTTGATGGTAAAACAGTAAATCAAAAGCTAATTCGTAACACTCTACGTGCAAGCACTTAAAAAGCTAATGTAACACCAGTACTATGCGTTTCAATTTATTCATCAGTTCGTGCGTTTCTAAAAACAATTGGACCGGTTAAGTGCACAGGATGTAGAGAAATCATGGCCAGCCCGATACCACCGAGTGGAAGTTACAAGACGTTTAGGGTTTAGGGTTCAGGTTTCAACCATAGTAAAGCAACGAAATCCTCACCTCCACCAACTCGTTGCTTAAAGCTCCAGCGAATTCCTTGCGCTCCCGGAATTGCGCTCTCAGTATCTGAACTACGTTTAGGGTTTCCTCAAGTAGCGGTGGCGTTTGGGTTTGTAAAACTTGTACTGCCAATTACGAAATCCAATTTCAATCGTCAGTGCAGCCGAAACTCTGGCTATGGCGACCAGAATTCGCGACAGAAGACGGCTCATCAGTCGGAGAAGAAGGCACACGGACAAGGGAGCCTTCTCTCCTTTCACCGTGAGGTTTCGAGTCTCCTTTCACCGTGGGGTTTCGAGTCTCCTTTCACCGTGGGGTTTAGAGTCTCCTTTCATCGTGGGGTTTAAGGTCTCCTTTCACCGTGGGGTTTAGAGTCTCCTTTTACCTTGGGGTTTAAGGTCTCCTTTCACCGTGGGGTTTATAGTCTCCTTTCACCGTGGGGTTTATAATCTCCTTTCGCCGTAGGGTTTAGAGTCTCCTTTCACCGTGGGGTTTAGAGTCTCTTTCACCGAAAATGAACCTATGGACCTTGTTTGATAGAAACAAGGAGAGAGATGGAGATTCCTCGGTAATTTCTAAGCTAGTACACCTAGACCTCAACGATGAATGCTAAAATTAAAAATAATATTGTCATCTTTTAAGGATCACGATAAATATGTAGCAATTCTTCGATCTATTTTTTATTTTTTATTTTATTTTATTTTTCCTATTTTTATATTATTATAAATGATTAGGATGAAATGAGTTTATGAAAACATTCATTGTCTTTGTGTAGATAGTTGATCCTTTAGGAATTATTTTCATAACCTAAACGTACAAACTGTCCATGTATGATTGTGTGATGAATATTGTTGTACGTAAAAGTAACATTAAAAAACTAGGGCTATGCGTTGCTACGCATAACCGTCGACGAAAAATACTTTTTAAATGAATAATATAGAATTTGAAATTCTAGTTTACCTTAAAGAATTTTATACTTTTTAAAGTTTAAAAGATGCTTATTTATATATTTATTCATTTCAAAGAGTTGGTTTTTTAACGATTAAATAACTTTAGGAAATGGGATTAAATAGTTATGATTGAGACAATCCCTTAAATGTTGCTTTATAAATGGAACATTGTATATTGAGTTTTCTGGTGATATATTGAATGCAATGTCAGTAGCATAGGCTATTGTAAATAAGCCACATGATATTAAATCAGGTTGTTGCATCACATTTGCATATTTATATCGTAATTGACCAGAGAAGTTAATGAGGTTTTCTAATTGTGATTTAGTATTGTTTGGTAGATTATTATTATAGGACATGAATGAATCATATAATATGCAATTATATTGGAGGTTTTGAGGATTGATGAGACTTAGAATCCAATAGTTACCATCTATATGAAGGAATTATAAACATGATTTTTGAAATATTGGACTGGAGGCATCAATTGAATAATGATGTTATTTGTAATTTTGAGTAATAAGTCTAGTATTATATAAAATAGAAAAGATGCATCTAAATGGATTAAAAATAACCAAATATTTGGATCTAATAATTGTAACTCATGATTTTTGGTAAGAATTAAATCTTTAATCCAAAAATTATTGTTTATATCATTGATAATGTTAAGTGAATGTGAGTTTGTAATTGTAATAGTAGATTTTGAAGTATTGTTGTTTGTTGTGATTGAGGAAAGAATGCTCGATTTAGGGAGTTTGCTCGATGTGGGTGGCTTGCTCGATATGGGAGGTTTGTTTGATGTCGGAGGCTTGCTCAATGTGGAGCGCTTGCTTAATGTGGGAGGCTTGCTCAACTTGGGTGAATTGCTCAATTTGGGCGGACTGAAGTGATTCTTAGATGTATTTATATTTAGGAAGGGGAATTATGGAATTTAGAATTTGAATATTTTAAAGCACCATCACGATATTTTGCGTTTTGAAGGTCTTCTATTTTGATATCTCTCAAGATAACTAGACCGCTTATTGAACGTAATCTACATAGAGCGACATAAATATTATGCATTGTTATAGGGTGCTTGTCCGGTGGTTTATAAAAATCTGCTATGAGATTATCAAATGTCTCTCCTTGTCCTTTATAATCTGTTAAGCGAAATGCTGGATTTAGAGGAATTTGTTTTTGCTTAATTGAGAATCTTTTTGAGTGTTGCGGTCCATCAACCTCGTGTTTGTATTCAAAATTTCGACATATTGGAGCAATAGGAACTATGTTTTTTGGGAGCCCTGCAATTTCAATAGCCTTAAAAGATTTGTGTTTTTGTATGAAATTATTGAAATCAACTAAAATATATAGAGGGGGTTTTATGAATAAAGTATTAACATTGTCTTTATTGTCAGGTATAACAATATTATGTACATATCCAATTGTGCCATTTACTAATCCAAGGTGTGAGTATAGATTTTCTATTAATATTACTTTCATACCTTTGTATATTTTCAAGAAAGAAAGAAGATTTTGAGACTTCTTACTAGAAATGTTTTGTCTTATCTGAAATTGTATATGTTCTTGTAATGGTTGATCTTTATAAGTATCTTCAGCCACTATTATACAACATGGTTCATTATTTTTTGATGTGAAACATTCAATCATGTAGTTGTCTATAACATCTTTTAAATCATTACGTGGAACAATAAATGGAGCATCAATCCAAGGGTGTTGAAAGAGATTGATTTTAATATTTGAAAGGAATCGAGTTTTGAATAATCTGAAATCATTTTGTGTAAGTTTGCAATTGCGTAAATTATTTAATAAAGTAGCATACCTTGTATCTCCTTGTTGTTGCATTTGTTCACTGAGGACGATATGGTATGAAGTGCAATGTAGTTTTCCCATAGGCTTTTACCAAAAATATATTTTTGGGTCCGTTTTGTAAAAGAGAAAACAAGTTTAATATTTTGTAAATATAGAGGTGAATCATTAACCGTTGGAAATTGAATGAAATCAAACAAGGGTTTCGTTAAAAGTGCAATTCAATATGTAAAAGTGCACATGAACAACTTTTTGGAAATTTATAAATTTCATTGAAAATATGATCAATTTACAATTATCCTAGTAAGAAAAATATCATCATGAGGGATGTGGCATGTGCTTCACCCTTAAGATAGGCAAAATATTGTTATGAGGGGTGTGGCATGTGCCTCACCCCTTAAGATTTATCAAAATATATCAAAAGACTCTAGCCAAAGTACAATATTATTGCTCATACATACCAAAATTTGTGATTAAAATATTCAAAAACAATCCCAAAAAATAGTGCACATTTCAATAGGCACTTTTAACGATACCCGTGTTATCACCTAAAAACATGATATTGATGTTTCCAAAGGGTCTAATGGTGAGGATTTTAGCTTTTGCATTTTTAAGTGTATGTTGGCCAACATTGTGCACCCAATCATGATATTTCATCAAATATAAGATATTTGATGTGTGCCTAATTACCTATTGAGTTTTTAACAATTTGGGAGTCCACATTTTGATCTATTGATAGAGCAATCAAAGAGTGTATTGTGGATCCATTTATTGATAAAGATGCACTTGCTGTAAAAGCTGCAATTTTAAGTTTATCTTCTTGATCTGTTTTTGAAAAATACTCACGTAAGGCTTTGATAACTTGACTTTTCCCAATGCCGGCTACACCTCCTACGTACATTAGAATTTGCAACTTTGACACATCATTGTTTTCATTTTTTTTTAAATGTATGGAAAGCTTTTTGTTGAAGGATTTTTAAACTAAAATTTAAACATATTTTATTTTGTATTTGTTGTCGGTTTCCTAATGTGATTTCTTGGTTATACAATTGTGCGTTTTTCTCAAATTCATATTGTCACAATCTTGTATGTCATTTGTTTGTCTTAATTTAGGTATATCTCCAATTGAAATTTTATTAATAGATGTTTTGATATGTGGTTCTGAAGTTGTGTCCACATGGACAATATTAATGTACAGTTTGTTCAAATTCTTTAAATTTTTTAATAATTGCTTGGAGTGCGATAAATTAGAGAACTGAAATATAATGTTATTTATTTTGTGATTCATTTGCAAATGCTTAGAGTCATTCATTGCGGTTAATTTTTTTGAAACATTAAGGACATAATTTGTATTAATTGTATTACATAGAGAATATTCAAGTTCTAGTTTTGTTATAGAAGAGACAATGAATTTGGTTTCAATACTAATATCGTTATGATTTTTAACAATTGAATTAAGACTAACGTCAAGGAGATGCATAGCTGATTGCTAAAACAATTTCCCTGGCGCAAAATGGAAATTCCCTGCCACCTTATTGACTTCCAATTTGTCATAGATGCTACAACCCTCTCCATCTTCCTCTTTTACTCTCTCAATGAAACCCTCTTTGTGAACCATGTCCTTTCTTCAAGCTCCAGCACTATTCTTTGGTGCACAAAGATAGCCTTTCTACTGTACAACTCCAATAAAGGGCTACCAAACAACATTGAATATCATGATTCATATGCAGAAAACTAAAACAAAAGTCTTAGTGTGTGAGGATATGCAAACTACTTGTGGAGTTTCAAGCTTCAAATAATCAAATCACTACAAAAAAGCAGCTATTCGCATAGTCTCTCTTAATATTTATCCCATACTTATTTTTACAATTTATTTTTATTGTCTAGCGACTGACTCCCAAAAATGAAATGTTTTCGTAGTATCTCTCATTGTGGAGCAGAGACAACAAACTAAAGCATGTCCTAGCCAAAAGTCAACAATCCCCATCCTCATAAAAAACCATCAAGATCCTGCATGTGTCTGTTCATAAACATTTAAGAATAAAGTGACATACATGTGAAAGTCAACTCAGAACACTTTGTCATACAAGAACACTTCAATAAAGACACAATAATTACAACGGGTCTAATATATCAGCTTGCATTTACTGCTCAACTATGTTATCCATTATTTCCACCATCAAACTCCTGGTGCATGATCTTACAGTAGTAGTTGTCTTTCTGCGACAGTGCTATGAGTTAGATGCTGCTCACTCATCACATCCCTAATGAACTGGGTTAATGACATGTAGCTGCTGCTAAATTGTGTTTTTGGCTTGCACACTCCAAAGTGGTCAGCATCCACCGGTAGGTACTTTTTATAGCCGTGTCGTGCTGATGCTTCCTGAACCACCTTCACACTGAACCCAAACTGCAATTGTAACACCACAATTCATCCAAGATCATTAACACAATGTTCTTGAGCAGCAGTGATGCTCACCTTCGAATCTCAACCATTCGACAAGGGATCAAAGGAATCTTCTCTAACTTCAAGAGGGTTGGAGGGTTGGATTATTTTATTAGCTACATTTTACTACATTGTAAAGGGTGTGGTTCAACAAGGTATGAAGAATGCTATGATCACATAACTCAACAAAAGCCGATAATAGTGATGCTCAAACAAAATATGAAACTAGGTGTCACTTAGTTTAGTTGTCACTTAGCAAAACTGTGTGGGTGTCTAATTTCAATGTAGATGCTATTCCGGTAGATATTCATGACTAAAGTAGTTTCCCCTTTCCTGTGGCTTCCTCATTCTTGTGGGTAGACTAAACATAGATATATTGTTGAGTAATTGTTCAATAGCTAACGAGTCATGAAGTCAATAGTTTTGGGAATTTCTATAAGCAAAAATTTCAAACATTCATAACTTACTTAATATGCATATGGTATTCAAATGAAAAGTATTCTAGTGTGTTGGAATCCTCTTCAAGATTGACACAAAATTCACAAAAAAAATTCATCTAATAGCAATTGTAAGCAAACATACCGAAAGCCATTGAAATGGGAAAACTATTGCAGTGCAAAAATTATAAAGGAAAATTGAACTTTTTTAATCGTTAACCTATCGTGTGGAGACCTCCTCATCTTAAGACATGATAAGAAACATGAAAGAAAATGTAAGGTTCTATGCCAACTCATACGTACTGGGATTTTAGTCTCATGTGTCTTTGCAACCACCGCAAATTTCCATTTGTTGACATACTTGTCTAGACTAACAATATGTTCAAATTTTGCATTAAGGCGTCCCAGTTTATTATTGATAACCTTCAATAGAACAACCATTTCCTCCATCTTAGACAAGTGCATAGCCAAATCAACAAGCAAAGAACACAACAAATCGGTGAATCAACAAACAAAAACAACCTTTATGAGTGGATGCAATTCACGTTAAATTTGAAGTAATAGGCCTATATCGTCCTCAGATTCCATTTTGGTGACCACCTTCACTTGCCCGCACATTTCCTACTTGTAGACACAATCGGAACCATCAATAAGAAACCATCGATCAAAGAGGATACATGGAACTTGACAAAAAAATCCAGGAGTATTAAATGACCAAAGGACATAATGCTCTTTGTCACCAACGTGGTCTAAATAAAGTTTTTGCTAACAAGTTTCAGCAAACTAGGGTACCTTTGCAGAGCTTTGGAAGCTCTACGGCACATGTCCTTGTACAGTCCCAATGTGGCATGACTGCAACCAATCAACAAGGTTATTTTCCCTCATCTTCACAAGTTTTCTCATACAATACAAAGATTGAAACAAATAAGCTTAAAAATCCAGAAAGGGAAAAAGTTGTCAGCAACATGTCAGGAGATAGAAATGCAAACCTGAAATATACCAAGCTCCAGGTTGTAGTGAGACTCCGGGAGAGTGAGGAAAATTGTATACATTCTCAGGGTATACATTCTCTTAAAAACAAGACCAAAGCACAAACCCTAAACCATGCCGACCAAACAACTGAGCGGAATAGAATAAAAAAGATACTCTATGAATTCTACCTGTCGTTTAGAGTTTAGGGAGATGGCTAGGTTATCTGGGATTCAAAAACAGGTGCTCAGTCTGTACAGATCATTTCTGCGCACCGTTCGAAGCCAGCCAACCAAGTCACGGCGAGACCTGGAATTGTACATGGGCACTGGGTTCCGGAAGCACGCCAAAATCGACAAGGAGTTTTAGAGTGTTGAGTTTCTCATGAGGCAAGGCCACAAGCACCTGGAAATGCTCAAAAGTCCTGGTATCAGCGGCTTCTCCTTCTAGATGCAAAAAAACAACAAGAGTGTAAGGAAACAATGCTTCCGGAGGTTTCGACTGGCGGATCGCGCTTGCAGGACCCGATGGAAACGAAGCCGCTCGAAGCCAGCCAACCGAGTCACGGCGAGATCTGGAATTGTTCATGGGCGCTGATACCCAATGGAAATGAAGCAGAGAAACAAAGACAAAAGCTTAAGAAACAGAGAAACAGAGAGTCGCGAGCCGGGCTGACGACCACCACCACGCCGACGCCGACCGAATCCTTTGAAATTTTCATGGGTATAAAACTCTCTCCGAGTACCTCGTTGACGGAATTACTTAGGTTTGCAAGAGTAAAGAAGATGGGATACAACTTATAATATATTTGAAGTCATAATGATGCATTGAGCATTATGGGCGCACTCAACATATTTGAATTAATTCATTCATTTATAATCTTGAAGGGTTCACGTGTTAAGGCTTGGGTTGTCTATGTTAAATCTATGGGGCTCAAAACACCACCATATTTCAACCACTAGACGGATTTTGGTCCTTTATAATTGGTCTTTTGTAACTTAAATGGTCCAAAACGACTTCTTTTCTAAAAAAGTTGAGTCACAAAAGACCATGTAAGTCACAAAGGACTAGTTATAAAGGACCAAAATCCTACTAGTGAACTAAAAGCTGGTTCATTTTGATTTAAACTAAAAGTAATTCTTCTTGCTCTCCATATGCACAATGTACGACTACCATACTAAGTTGTCATGTCAGCAAATACAATTATAGAAAGAAAATCCCAAATCTTTCGGAAAGTGTTTTTCCAACTTTTTTTTCTATAGTAAAAGATAAAGCAGAGAATAACCACATGATTTAGTATTTGTTGAAAATTATTTGAGCAAAAAAGAAGAGCTTTGAATAATGATGTACGGATTTGAAGTTTATAGTATCATTATTGCATCTTAGAAAAAATTACATGTCATTTAATGGAAAACTTATTTGTTCTACAACTGCATTTACGTAGAGCATCAAGTGTTTTTTTTTTAAAACAACTATTATATGTTTCACATGTCTGAATCCTTCCTGACACAATTTATTTAAATTAATTTTAAACATTTATTGTTTCAAAAAATAAATTAAAACATCGCGTAGCTAATATATAGTAACTAATCGTTGTTCATGTTTATGTAGCCGTGTATATTAATGTTGTACAATGGCATCTAAAAAAAACATCAAATGTTCTAATTAGAAATCTATTAAAAGTACTTAAAATTAAAAATTACATACAAATTCTTAGATGTGTCTGCCTATCTATACTACGCAAAGTGTTGTTATAAATATACTATAACTTTTTTTCTTTTTTTTTCTTTTTTTTTTTCTTTTTTTAAAAAATTAAAAAAATTAAAGTAAAATTTTAAATTTAAATTTTTTTCCTCTTTCTCAAGGAGCAGGCCTGCATTTTATTCAGCTTGCTCCTTGATTTTTTTTATTTTTTTTAAATTATCGTTTAAACTTCAAAAATGGCAAGGTGAAGGAAAAAAAGAAAGACAACTGGAAGACAAGAAGAAGGAAGACAAGAAGAAGACAAGAAAGAAGACAAGAAAAAAAACAAGATAAAAGAAAAGAAAAGCAAACATAAAGATAAAGATAAAATAAAAGATAAAGATAAGGATGAGAAACAAATTAAATAATTGTTTCTTTACCACGTAAGGGATTGTAGAAAGACAAAAATCGCTATTTTTAAGAGATTCTTTCCAAAAAAAATCAATGCGCTTGGAGACCAAGTGCATGATTATATGGCCAAGTGCAAAATTAGCGAATTGGGTGTTTAAAACGAAAAAATTTAGGTAATTTTTTTTCTTAAACTTCATTAAAAGAAATTTTATTCAACAAAAAAAAGAATTTCAAATTTAAGGTTAAAAAAAAAAACTAAAACAAGATTCCTCGTACAGTAAAAGCACACCACGGCCTACCTCTTTTAATATCACAAAGTCACACTTGACAAATTTATTTATTTTGTGTGTATATAAATTTTATTTTCAGCTGCTAGAGGACGACGGCAATCCTGCGCTTGGAGGACGTTGGTGCACCCCTCGACCACCTCAGGCGCGAACTCGTGAAGGTAACACATCTGAACATGGGCTACATGGAAGTTGTGTCCAAGCGTCTAGCTATTGTGAAGGACAAATCGCGGTTAGCGTTCGGTAAGTCAGCCTTGCAGAAATGCACAAAAGCTATCGCTTCTGAAATTTTTGATCTTTTGGCTGACTTGCCTCGAACCGAAGGAGAGCAGCACCACTATGTCAAACACCTGGAGGAGTCTACGGCTGCTAGGTTCACGAAATTGGAGACGGAGATGAAGACACTAGGCCAAAGGGCAAGGGAGGGGCAGGTGAGCATCGGGAGACCCACGACGACGGTGGTCCGGATCCGGATTACCCCATCACGCAGCCGCTTTTGAGCCTTCCTGTGCGTGATCCAGATGATGACGGTGGTGTAGGGAACGAAGTAGTCGCAGTGAGGAGTCAGATTCGGATGGAGGGGGCCCTAAATCGCCACCGAAGAGGTCACGTTCGGAGGGAGGGGACCGTAAACCGCCACCCAAGATGTCAGGTTCGGAGGGAAGGGATTCTTAACTGCCACCGAAGAGACAAATGGTTGCTTTGGAGGGACGTGGGAAAACACAATGGCGTCGTAAAGTGTGATGGACGGACGAGAAGACGCATTGCCTCATCGACGGAATCAAGCTATACGGTGTAGGCGAGTGGAAGACGATCGAAACGCACTATTCCGATGTTTTCATAAATCACACCAACAAGGACCTCAAGGACAGACACGCTAACTTGGTTAAATTCCCGCCCCATCTGCTTTCGCCGAAGGCACGGAATTGATTTGATTTGAAACGAATGCAAACAAACATGATACCTTTCTTGAATCTATTACAAGGTCTAGTCAGTAGAGCTCTGTTTAATGTCGTGCTACTTACATTCTGGATTAGCTTAGATTCTGAATTGCAGAATATCGTACTTAATTAGTTTAAATTTGCCTCATTCATGTGTTTTGTCTAGTAACAGTGATTTGGCTGTGTAAAGAATAAAATCAAGGATTGTGTGCACAAACTAGTCAGACAAGGAACGGATGTTGTGGCCATGGAGTAATTGGGAATGGATGGTTATGTGTGAAGCCTAACTTACTTGTGTATCAGTCATTTGAGGAGAGAATCATTGCCTTGGTAGAACGATGACGGGCCATTGCTCACATCCAAGGCGACATGCACGACGAACGAGAAGAATTTGAGGTTAATTGCCCCTGAGGCTCTTGAATGTATTCTAGTTTATAATTAGTTTCGCAACCTAATGGATTTCTAATTAGTATGTACTTTTAGTTGATATACTATTAGTCGATAAAATATTTTATTTTCCTTTCATTATGGCTTTTAACTACAATTTGAAAAGTGTTAAAAATTGAAAAAATATATATATTTATTGAATGTCAATCTTTGTGTTTAAGTAATTACAATTTAAAAAAAATTAGATTCAGTTAGAGGAAAATTTAGAATCGACAAAAAGAATCAAACATTATATTATAACTTACACTATGCATTTTGTTAATGATGATACACTAAGTGTAGCAATCTACTATCATGAGTATAAATCTTGTAATGTTACAAAATTGAGTCTTATGCATAAAATTTATTAAAAATATTAGTATCTTAATATATTATTTTAATATGATTATAAATAGCACTTTTTCAACTACATATATATATATATTTGATATTCTATTTTGATACTTATCGGGTTTAGAATGATGTGACAAGCTCTATGTTTAACTAAGTGTTTTGGCCTGATGTACAAAATTGAAATTTGTTTTCTTATCTGTCATACACTTTTTGCAAGAAAAAAAATACTATGAGATTCTATGGCAAGATAGCTTCATATATGCAATTCGATTAGGAATGGGATGATTTGAGAAAAAATTATGCTTCATTTCATGCCACACATTTCCACCAAAAGTTTCTTAAGATCTTAGTTCAAATCAAAAGTGGTCTTACAAAAAATCAACTCCTAAAATTAAGCAATCAAAATATCTCTAAAAATCACTACACTTATAGCATTACATTTCAACCCATCACAACAAATTTCATCCACACTTTGTTAATATCTTATTCGTAATTGAATTACAAAAGGATTTTGAAATTTATGTTTCAAATTTTATACCAAAATATTCGTGCTTGCAATCATAGATCTAATTGTATGGATAGAATCTAAAATCCATGATGTACAACTTTTATCGATACATCAAAGTTCAAACATCCCTTCTAGTTGCATTTTATAATTGTTCAAAAAACACTACACTTAATCCTTGTATAGTATTTAACAAGTGCTAGTCAAACCTTGGTAAGATTGGACCGTTGGATTGGAAGATCATAGTATGACTCTAAACTGTATGAGATTTTGGAGGGAATGTGACTTCAAGATTAAATAGAATTTGGATTAAATTTCAAAACTAAAAGTCAAAGAGGTTCACCAATGATTGATGTCAACACCTCTCCGTTGCAATCTTTTATGTCAAGAACAAACTCACATATAATTTTTGTGAATTTTATAGTGATAGTGATTTATCCATATACAATTTAGGACAAAAAATTAGATGTTAAAATATGAAATGAACTGGTACATTGATCAAAATCGGAATACATACACCAATAGAACATGAACAAGAGAACACAATTCAAAAAAACAAGACAAGATAACAAACTTCCAAACACAATAAATACTGCATAGTACATGCACCGTATTTGTAAATATTTACTACATTTGCATATACTTGTAGTATTTTCACATATTTTTAAATAGGTGTTTTGATAGTGGCATAGCTCCAAACGGATTTTTTTTTCTTCTAAAAAATGTATATTATGAGTTTCCAACTTTTAACATCACAATTCAAAATCCAATTGTTCGTAGATTTTTCGTTATTTGTGTTTCCGACACATCAATGACTACAATGTAGACTCCTAGGAACTGAAGGTTGGACATCCTTGGCATATTGGGGAGGGGGGGGGGGCAATCCCAAAGGAATATAGAGGTTATGAGGTATTATGAGGTTTACTCTAGCCCCTAAACGTACCGACCTTTTGAACACGAGTAGATGCTAGGCTCAGAAATAGATATCAGCATGGCTTGGATGAATTGATGTACAAAACAAAGTTGTAAATGTCAATGTGAAGATCACATTTACGCGGTTGGATCTAATAGTTAACTTTATTTATACGGTTTGAACTGAAGTCATGGATCCGTTAACCCTTTAACGTCCCAATTCAACACTATTTTCAAAGATTCATTATAAAATGTGTGATGAAAACCAAAAATGGAGTTGACGTACAAAGCAAGTTGTAAATGTGAAGATCGCATTTGTACGGTTGGATTTTTAATAGATTTTCAATATTTTAAAATTATTTTTGCAAGGTTTTCTCTTGAAAATCTATTCAAAATCAAGAATTAACAGATTGTTTTTCAAAAATATTGTAATGAAATTGGAATAACATGCACTACAAGATGGTATGGATTCCATTACTTGATTCTACTTATTTTGGAAATCATCTTTAAGGTCTCACTTTTTGAACTAAGAATGAAACTTGACATAAACCACTTGTGTTGTTTTTCCGAAAATCATAATAACATATTTTGAAGATCCAAACCGTACAAAGGAGAGTCAACTTGCACAAGAACCATGAGAAATTGTGGTGGATGAAAACTGTCCAATTTGGAAGGAATTCGAATAGTATGAATCTATTCAGCGTCCACTAAGGGTTAAATTGCACTCAAAGTGCTCAATCTGTTTTATTTTATTTCACCTTTTCACCTTCTGCACCCCTCTTGTTGACCAACTGAGAGCAGCTCCACCGCAGGCCCTCCCAGGCCCTTGCACTCTAGAAGTAAATGAAAAGTGCTCAGGGCCCTTCCAAAAGTGCTCAGGGCCCTGGATCCTAGCATGTCAAGAAATGGCCCTCCAAATCACTATTTAGTTGACTAAATCTGGCATGTAGGAGTGGGGATGCTCTGAACTTTCAAAAATCAAGCCCCCAACTGCAAGAGGGGTATATCAACACTACAGTTTGTCAAGTTTAAAACTATACAGGCTTGAGAAAATTACCTCCTCATGAGTACAATGGACCGCTTGGTTAAATTGTACAGGTTAATCTCTCCTAAATGGAGCTGAAATATACAGTGACCTTCATCTGAGTGTCCAGATAAACACATATCTGAGGCAAAAGAAAATGAGCGCTCCAGTAGCAATATACTGAAACCATTACTTTGAACCAGAAAGTCGTCCTATTGATGCAGTAGCTACAGTAAACTGGGTTGGAACCCATTATCAAGTTGAAGCTTTTAAAATTGAGATGAGCGACTGCACAACGTTATTCAGACCAAATTTGGAAGGAGAAAGAGGTGACTTCCTGTATAGGTAAAGGATGCATCACCTCGGCTTCTTATGTGCGCTCTGCCTGACGATAAATCTCTACTCTAAAATAGAAGTACTACCTAAAGATCTGGATTAGTCCTTGGATAGGGTAAGTATTCTCTCCCTGTTGGTGTCCTCACAGTTTGGCCTCCAGCATCAACAATCACAGCACACGCTGCCAATGCAGCTGCTGCTCCTAGACCCACGGGCAACTTCCCAGCTGCAAGCACAATGCAATCTGTCACTAACTACTAAGAGGTAATAAAGTTAACCGAAAAGTCAGCTCAAAGAGGAAATTTTTAGCAAACTCCTCTTGAATTCCTCTTGAACTCATATTGAAATATAAATAGACCAAAAACTAGTTCATGATGAGTTGGGAGACAATCTAAAGGAAGCCACTGCCATTATTCCCCACACCTTCTACCTAAGCTCCAAGCCCATGGCCCACAAGGGGACAAGCTATAACACGACACTATTCAACCCAAGTATAGCTCAAAAAAGAGGTTAGAAGTAGAGCAAAAAGGGAGGTTAGATGGCCTTCTTCTCGGTTAACTCAAATGTATCTATAGAGGTTGCAAATATTCATTTTCTAAGATTCAAAGAAGGTAACAACATGTACCAATAAAAGGGAAATCATACACTACATTTTTGAACAATAAAAACATGTTTTGAAAGTTACTTTATTAATATTAGCTTCCAACATGGATTTTCTACTTTTAGCTTTGGCACTTACGGAAAGTATCTGTGGTTATGAGGAGTAGGTACCAAAGTGTACAAAATCTTCACTCTTTGACTTATACCTCTTGGGACTCTAGAGAGACGAAAGAGGCGAGAGGCGAAAATAGAATCGAAACCCTAATTCTGGAACCCCCTGTAGCTGCCTTACATACGGGAACTTTTGGTTTGATAGCGAGCGATAGACAACTATCTCAAAAATATAAGGTAACCATTCACAGGTTGCATAATCTGCACAATATGAATTGAAAACTACTTGTTTCACTTGCAGAAAATCTTGTCCAGATGCATACCTTAAACTTTCTTATGCTGTAACTTTCCAGGCACAAGCAACTCTCACTATCGTGGATTCACTACCTCAAAATCTAGCCAAATCTCATCCAATTATCGATCACTAATCAAGCAAAATAGACCCCAACTTCTTTAATGTCCAAAATGAACGTGATAATCAATAGTTTGTTGCATGTAAAAATGACATTAACTCCTCAAGGATAAAAGATCCAGAGGCCCAAACATATGGGAACTTTCTTTCGGTCACTTTTATTTATTTATTGACCAACACACGTATTGAATGAAGTTAGGCACTGATCGAATAATATTCTTTTACAATAAGTCATTTTAATAACATCAAATCTCAGTTCATTACGCCAAAAACACTCATCTGCATCACTGAACTTTGCAACGGCGGCATTTTCTCATTTTACCTTGGTTTTTAATTGCAATTCATCATTTTAAAGCTCTAGTTCTATCAGTGATCTCAGAACCACTTTATGACATTTAGAACATTATGCGCCCTCCCACATAAATGGTATCTACTTTTGCCACCCAGTGCATACAATACTCACGATACCTCTATAATATCCGGCAATACCTTGATATATTAAGGTGATACCATGATGATATCTGCGGATATCACCTCATGAAGTTGCTACATATTTATATCATGATGAGCATTCTCGCTACATTTCAAAAAAAAAATCATATTCTTTCTTTGTGTGTTTAGCACCCCCATTTTTTTGGGTAGAAATCCAGCTAATTTAAGCCAGTTTTGAGATCACTGGTTCTATACTAGAAGATCAACAATGTCGATCGTGTCAAACTGAAGTCATTTGTAGCAGGGGGTCCGCTTTTCCTACACTACAGAAAATACATAGTAGACGCTTAGGGGTTAACACATTCGCACACGGAATCCTAACCTTACCGTAACAGAGAAAATTTGAGGTGGATTGACCACAATGGCAATCGAGACAGCTATACAACAGGAAAAAAGGAAAGAATGCAAGAAATGGAACTTCACCATTAGGGTTAGGCGTTAGCTAACCTCGAAGGCCGAGAATGCTTCCAGCAGCAGCGCCTCCGATGGCGGAGTTCCAGATATCCTTCTTGCCCCGGACAGAGGCGGACACGGCCTCCGTGAATGCGAAGATGCCCCCGATGGCGCCGAACGTGAGCCCGTAGTTGCCCATGATGCGTCCCGTCTTCCGGAGCGCGGGCAAGGCCACGTTCCGCTCCACGGCGGGCACGTCCTGCCATGTGGCCGTGATGGCGCCCAGGATGGTGCCCGCGAGGAAGCTCGACCCCGCCGCGCTGAACGTCCGGAACGCGATGGTGTCGTACTCGCCCAGGTTGCGCAGCTCGTCCGGGTCCATTCCCGCATACTTGTCGTTCTGCATGGCTGGTCGATCGGGGTTTCTTTCTGTGAGAATTGCAATCTAAGTTACAGTAGTGATGGAATGCAAACGAAAAATGCGCAAGAGTTGGGCCTGTCAATGTGGACAATCTTAAGAAAGGAAGCGAGTCTGGTTTTTAGGGTTTTGGCGGAGACGATGATGAACTCCGTTACTAAGTTGAGATGAATATGGTGGATGAATAATACAAATTTCATCGTCGGGAAAAAAAAACGGGTTGCTTCAGTATAGTAACATTATTGTTGCAGTATTGCACGGAAGGCGTGACAGTATAGTTTTGTTGCAGTACTGCAACGATACTGCACGCAGTTGGTGATTGCAGTATTGCTTGCAGTATTCTTTGGATATTATAACTATAATGCAAGCATAAAAGCACTTGTAGTGCTACTAAATTGTTGCAATACTGCAACAAGACTGCAACAAATCCAGTTGTTTGAATAGCCTAGATTTCCAAATTCAAAAATGTCTCACAATAGTAGATTGCAAAGAGTTCCAAATGTACACAGGGACTACATTTCGACATTTAAAATTATCTCACTGTAGTAGATTGCAAATAGGTACAAATGTACAGAAAGACTACATTTCCAAATTTTGACATGTCTCACTATACTACATAGCAAGCACTTCCAAATCTACAACTGGTCTACAGTTCACAATAGTCTGTAATGTAGCACAAGGATAGATTTCTACCCTAAAACCTTAGACCCTCACAATCTCTACTTCAATCCTGTTCCGCTTGGGTATTGAGGCCATGTCAAGTGGTAGCTCGTCCATCACACCAACACCTAAACCTGCTTCAAAGGTAGTTTTCCTGTCTCCCAAATACATGTGGTCCAAGAAACTGTCGTCTGCATCCATTCATCGATTCTTGGCAGCTAGAGCATTGCGTCCACAAACACGCATCACTGGTTAATATGCACGGCACCAAAGAGATCCGTCCTTTAGTTCAATATACTGTACTGTTTATAGGTCAGGTCATACCAGTGACGAAGGTAAACACGACACGGAAATATGTCATCTTGCCATACTTGCTGAATGTTATGCCTCCCACAATGTTTGTAGCACTCCTCGCTTCCTGCAAAATCATTTCAATTGCTCAGAGTCAATGGCAAAGAGCACGTGACAAAGCTTTGAATATGAGGGAGAGAGTGTTTTTATACCGTAACATCGCATGCAGCGATATTCCTCATCGCTACATCTCGCACATGTGACCTGCCCAGTCACAATCCAATCATGAATCAAAAACATGTCAACGTAGTGTCCCTGGCATGAATTAGTGTTTGACAGAAGTAGGAAAAGAACCATGATTGGAGTACTCACAGCTCATTGAGGAAAGGGTTGCCCATCTTTGTCTTCAACAGTTACCTGCGACGCCAGGCAAGCGTAAGATGTGACAATCTGAGCTACTGAACGTGCAGTGACCGCAACTTCTTGTAACACCAGAAATAATAGACTACCGAACAGGATTGTTGAATGGAGTGCATCACTTACCGCAAAAAACTGGAATTTGAGCTCTCTCAAAATGAACGCTGGAACCTGCAAATAACCATACCAGATGTAAACAAACTGATCTTTGCTCACTGTCTGATATCAAACTTCACCCGAAGTTGTGCTGAAATTGGTATCTTAGAGTTCATACCTCAGCCAGTATCTTAGTGTTCATACCTCAGTCAGCATCATTCAAGCAATGAATGCAATGTTACTTCGATTATTGTCTCAATCATGAACGAGCTAGCACCTGATTAATCCCAGAATGATTAGGTTTAGGGCTGGACATAGTGAAAAGCATCGGGCAATTGCAAGCCGTTCCTTATTTAAATCAGCCTTCCTTATTTAAATCCAGGGCCCGTACTAGACTTGAATCCGTGACCTGATTCTGTGATCTTGGCGTCCGAGGGGACATCTTGTTACTGGAGGATGACAGTGGGGTCCAGGTACTCCGCTTACTTAGGCTGCTTTCCGAATTTGCATTTTCCTTGCCATAGGCCTGGGATGGATTAGTCACGATTTCAGAGTCTGAAGGTGAAGCTTGAGGTATGTACCTGTCGATTTTCCCAATGCAGAGCAGCAGTTGATGCAGCAGAGTTCTGAATATTGCATAAACCTGCATGAAAGAAGTCGACATTGGACAGTAATTGTCAGCGTAAGCAAGACCAGGGGGTCCTCAATTACAACCATCTCCTAGAAGACTATCGTTTGGGTCACATTCCTAAACCCTACGGTCAAACACGAGGGCACCTTGAAGAAACCAATAGCTTCCCATCTACAGAGCATCTAGCTTCATTCTCAAATTCCACTGTATGCAAGAAATATTGAGGCCACATTCTTGAGTTCATGAAAGGTATGGTCCATCAGTTGCTCAGGAAAGTTCACAAGCTCCAAACCGTTGCAAGGAAAAGTAAACAACTCGGAAAATAGTGACCTTAGCACTTGCTGACAAAGGGAACCTTGTCCAGACCTTGTCCAACGCACTGGGAAGTAAACATTACTACCAAACTGCACTTTATACCAAGCTTTGCAAGTGGTTGTTCAATTTAGCAAGTGGTTACAAAGAGTTAACCATCATTCTTGTACCCATTCCTGCGTGGTAATATGGTCAGGGTTCCTTGCGTAAGAGTCGTGATATTACAAAATGATTGAAGAGCAGAATGATCTCGCGTTACATACCTTGAGTGCTGTCTGAACCTTATACCCTAAACCTGAAATTTCAAACTAAATTGAGGAAGAGGAAACCTACCAACGCCGGGATCAGTGTCGATGATGACTTTCTTCGGAGTAGAGGATGGCTTGGTCTCGCCGCTTGGAATGTCAGGCACCGCCATTACTGCCATGAAAACAAAACGAGTGAAGCTGAAAACTAAACTCGCAAGCAAGATCAACTCAAATGCTCGAGGATTACACAGGCATCCATGTGACATCTTGGAAAAGATAGTTAAGGACATACCTTTTGTTTTGACCACAAACGAAGGCCACAGTTAATAAGAGGTTTACTATACCCACGAACTTGCTTCCCCCAGATTGTGACGAGAATAAGAATGGCCCCATACAGACCAACCGCAGATGTAGCATCATCCACATCGCCTGCTACTTTCGTAGGCCATTGATGGAACAGTGATGGTAGGACTAAACCCTAAACGCAGGAGACCGCAGCAACACAACCATTGCAGCAAACCCAACAAGCCTGCCAAAAATCACTAGTCAGAACACCGGAAGCAACTCAACATCGCCAAACCAAGAAATAAAATCTGAAGATGGCATGCCTCTCCGAACATGGCAGAAATTTCGAATTTCTTATTCTAAGTATGAAGTAATATCATAGAAAATATATTAAAAGCAACAAAATAAATAACAATAGTAATACTATATAGGAAAACTCAATGCAACATGTTGGTAGATTATTGAAATCTTTTTTATTATTAATATTTTGGCCTTGAAATTTTTATCATATGTTATTAACATAAACAGGTTTTTGTTCCAAGAATTTCATGGCAAAAGAAAAAACATTCAAGCTTTGGGAGGCTATTAAAGTTGGCAGGTGTGGAAATTTACCAATGTTGGTAGATTTTGAATAACTTTTTTTTGGTGAATCTTTTGACCTTGAAATTTGGCATACATATAACTAACTTAAAGATAATTCTTCGGTAAAAATTTCGTGGCCAAATTCCAATTTTTGAGCTCTCGGGAGGCTTTCAAAATTGGCAGTACCGAAATTTTTCTCACTGTGAATTCGAAGACGACATTTTGATTGGTACCCCACTATACATATATAAATTTGTGAAAGAAGTGTCAAGAACTTTCCAAGCTAATGTTGTAATTGCCTCCCCAGTACATGTAAGGCCTATTAAAGAGGAGTTATTAGAACATACAACTCCATATATAACACCGTGTGTATCTAAGACATCTCGGTGAAATCCAAATTGAAAGATATTTTGTCCATTAACTCCTTTCTTACGCACCAGCTCTTGATTTTGGATGTACTGAGCAGTAACTCCATTATCACTGGCCAGCAATAACTCCAATATCTGCAACATTGTCGACAAACTCAAATATTAACAGCTGTTCACAATAGTTAAAACACAAGTGAGGTCTCAGAATTATTCAAAATCAATGAGCAATATGTTAATCTTCTCCTCTATCAGCCTACTAAAGGAGAGAGTACATAGCACAACCATTTCCAGGACCACAGATCCTAAAAGTTAAATACCATAACTCAAAATTCAGAATTAAGAAAATCAAATCCCAATGTGCAATACCTCCATGGTAGTGGGATACGGTGGGATGCTCTAACATAAAGTCACACCGATCGCTGCGCCCAAACATGTAAATTCCGTTGCTTGATCTGAACGTGAAAGAGTTTAACTAGTGTCAGAAAAAAAATCAAGCTTCCACAGAAAGATATTCACAAACATCAATTTTGAAAGGAAATAAGAAAAAGCGTTTCAGTCATCACAGGCATACACTCTAAAAATGATTTGAGCATAATAACAGAGGTGCTCGTATTGCTCGAAAGCAAATACATCTATAAAGCTGCAAATTGCTGCAAGGCAAGGACATACACGTCGAAGTTGCTCACAATAACGCCGTCCTTAAGAACTTCAAGCTTGCAAGGGTAGCCAGGTGGTGCGCTCCATACAGGTTTCACATACGGTACACCGGAAGGAGTTAGATCTAGTGCCACCTTACTCTTGGACGTCTCCAAGGCCCGCACCGCACGATTACCTTCTCCACCTACATCTGAGGAGCTATTTGTGCTTGCTGCACACACAACAGAAAACCCTAAACCTTAGTTCAAAGCCAGAATCACATAAATCACTTAGAAGCCGTTGACAATCTAATTATGTTTGAGAATCATGTGCGTTCATGACCCCCTCTAAAAACCCCCTGTATATGTATACGAGGGTTTATAAGTCTAAAATCCTTTGTATACAGATCTATTCCATCCTAAATATATGTTCAATGTAAGTACACGTCAATATTTTCAGCTCTAAATATGTATTGTATGTATACTTTGTATGAAGATGTTCAAATCAATACCCCTTTTGTGCACTCACATATACTTTCACAAATTTAACATAGTACACCCCCCGGGATTTCATATCAGAAAATCGTTTAAGAACCACAGAAAGAAAATTCTTCCTCACGTCGTAGCTGTGAACACCGGCTACATCATCTCAGTCACTGATTAACACAAACCTAACACTGAACACGCAAAGTTCAGTGTTAACCAAATCTCTTCCCCTCTAACGTATTGCCTTCAACAAAAATTCTCACACATAACATATCAAGGTAGAGGATACTAAATACTCCAAACTTGAGCCCCGTCCAATTCAAATGGGGTGGATAATACGAGTGACACGAAAACTACTGTTTAGGAAACGTAGCGTTACATTGATACACGCCAAACCCTAGGACAGCTATGCCTGAGTATGAAACTTATCTGAAATGACCATTGACTGTCACACATTCAGTCATTTTCATCAAAGACCGCAGGCAGTCAGATGGTAGAGATCAAAGCATGTATGGGGTGTGAGTTATGCTTGCCTGATTACGGTAAGTGAGGAAGCCAAAAGCGAAGAAGACACCTAGGAATGGCAGGATGATACGCTTGCTTGATCTCTGGCACGAACGCATCCGCTTCTACCCCGAGAAGCTCATACTCGTCATATTCCAGATCTATCACGGATTCTCTTTGTGTGTATGCTGCGGGTCGCCACTACTGCCAAAACAAGCAACAAAATTGAAAGGAAACACAACAGGACTAAATCCATTAACATGCCGGGTGGGTTGTGGTGTGGGTCGCACTTGAGGGCTCTGCGATGGTCGCGATCGCGGCCCTTGATACGGGTGCGCGCGATATCCACGCCTGGAGTTCTCTTCTCTTCCTTCACTGTCCATGATGCAATGACTTAAAACCTACACTGCCAACATATTCTTTGTAAGAAGATCTACGAGCTTCCGATACTATAGACATAAAGAAAATTCCTAAGAGAGATAGAATGGACTAGCAAGAGCATCCGAATCACCTGTCTAGACAGTTCCAGCTTCGGCACACCTCCAGCCTCCGCAATGCTCCAGCTTCCGCATAGCTGCAAAACTACTCCGTGGAACAAGTTGTTGAGGCGGTGCCGCGCGTCACTTCAGCGCAGCAGCCGATCACCATAAGCTCTGAGTGCCCCTCGCACATCGCCCCAACCGCGTGACTCACCGTTCGCCGCCAAACTGAAGACAGCCCGTTGGAATCCGATCTGGCAAAGGCGGGCAGCGAGGGCCCATTAGAAGGGAATTCAGGCTTGTGACTTCAGTTCTCTTCAAGCTCCCAAAAGAAAGCTAGGTCATGCAAAGGAAGCTAGGTTATGCAACACAGGAAACTAAACAAGACTTGAGGGCCACATCACTTTAAGGGGGTTTCCGCATTCCCGTCCGAATAAGAAATACGGATATGAGACAGTGATATTATTTAGTATTATTATTTTTCAGAATTAGGCAAGAAGAAATAGATTCCAACACAAGTTGAAACATAATTTTTGGGTGAAGAATGAATTAGTTTTAAATTTTCAAAGTTGAAATACGACACATTCCATTCACGTCACATAGGTAGAGTTGTTTTTGTCCAAAGAATATTTGTATAAAACACACTAAAGATGCTTAAACCAACAACAACGAATCCATAACCACACTTACATATTCTAAAACCAACAAGAGAGAACCCGTTACCTAACTGTAAATCATGCTACAACCAACATCATTGCAGCATTGATTGCGGAAAATGCTCCTAGCTGTTGGTTTAAGGCAACCACCTTAAGGTAGAGGGCTCTAAACTTGCTACGGTTCTAAACCCGCACTCTGTCAAGGACGAACATTTTGAAAGTTTGGATGTAACCATAGTGAAGAGCACCACTTTTAAAACCCATGTCATTTTAGCTTCAGAAATTTATGACTAATTTTAGGAACATCCAAATTTTTTATTCATAGTATGTTGGTCTTTGCTTGGATTTGTCTTCCACTGATAAATCATGCTCAATTCTCCATCTGTCCTCAGAAATTCATAGCCCTTAAAGTGGCGGGTTTAGATCCTCCTACCTTAAGACAGTCATTCAACAACTCGATCACATGTCAAATGATCCCACACATCACAAAAGGAGTGAGTTCATTGTTTTTAAATTGATTGATACAATTTTTCATTTTCAAGAAAATACATTTTAAATTGAACCAAATTTTATACCACCATAATGAATGAAGAAAAACAAATGCGCTGATGAATGAAAACATAATGTTTGTATAAAAGGAATTCTATATAGAACCTACTCAAAAAAATTTAACCCCTAAAGGCCCTTAAAAGCCAAAATGGCTTTTTGCTGTTTCGGGTAGCTTAGATGGAAGGTCTAAATTAATAATTTTAGACTATAATTTGGCGTGGGCGTGGTCATACATACAAGGTGTGTGGGGTAAAAATTACAAAGTCAAATTCGGATGTTATAAAAAAATTATTGAAATTTTTGGTTTCAAGCCCAACTGGGGCAGAAAAAAACTTTTTGTTATAATCATTTTTTCAAATTTTTTTTTGGAGACATGCTCTTCACCACATTTAGGCTCAGAATTTGAAGTGACCCATGTTGATTATATTCTTGGCTTGACAAGGGCAGCCTCCAAAATAATGAACAGCAACCTCCAAGGTTTTTTGTAATTTCACATCCATTTCTTTCGAAATTTGTCAAAATTTGAGATTTTGAAATTTAAAAAAAATAATTTCGCCTAAAATTTATAAAATCATAGAGGTACCTAATCACCGTTCATTTTTTCCAAAAATCAAATACAATTAATGTGATGCATGTTTCACCAAATTGCCATTTTTATACCTACTTCCAGAAATTAATTTGGATGAAGGTTTGAAACGCGTAATGAGTCTCTAAAATTTTGCATGAGCGTACCCAACTTAGTTATCTACATGGAAAAAAATATGAGCAAAATGTTTGGAGTAACGATCTTCAAGTCCCCCTTTGCACTATGGAGACAATGCCTCCCAAGCAATGCCCCAAAAAACTTTTGCACAAACTTTGGATGTTATGATCTTGCAAATGATAAACATCCAATGGTCAATTTTTCAAACAGTAGCTATGAATAGGCTTAGGTACATGATCTTACAGGTGATGTGCGCCTCAGTAACGCGAGGCGGTGCCCCGGGCGGGTCTCGGTGCTCCCATCATCCCAACTACCGGCAGGCGCGTTAGGGACCGTTAGATCATCAAGTGCATCAAAGGGCGGGGTAGATTGATCTACTATCCGAGTGCACTACCGATTGAACACTATTGCCAGTAGAACCGTGATTGCCCACACACATCAATTTTACAGGGCCCTGAAGTTGAAGAAACCAAGCTATACATATTCGATGTTTTCAAATGAAAAATGCAATGAATCGTATTTTGGAAATTACATTTTTGATGGGACTAATTTCCATATAATTAGAAATAGTGATGAACATTACATGCCATGGTCGAAAGCCTCGTGTCTTTCTTTTTCTAATTTTAAGTAGGTTGTATGTGGGTTGTATTATGCTCAGATTAACTTATTTTTTTGACCAACGCATGAAATTTTATTCACTGATCCCAGTGATATAATATTTGGTATTACAAAAGTTACAGTTTTCGAAGTAAGATGTATTGAAATAGTCATTATAAAAAAGTAGTTATATCAAAGTTAAAAATGGCAAATGCCTTACATTTTTCATCATAGGCTTCTCATTAATGTACAATGCCTTGTGCAAAGTAAGGTAATGCCCATTTGTACTTGTAAGAATTTTTTTCAAAATTTGACCTTTGTAGACAAATTTATGATAACTAACCTATAAAAGTGTTATTTTTATGCAATATTGGGCAACACATGAAATCTCAATTTCATAAAGAAAAAATTATGTTTCGGATAAAATATTTTGTGTATTTTTCATTGTGCCAGAGAATAGTTGACTGAGAAATATTGGTGATGATTTTTTTTAATTTGAATGCGCAAATATATAAGAAACATTGATGTGGGCATGTTACTTTTAGGGAAAAATTGCATTACCTCGGAAAGTGTTAGACTATAGAGAATTCAATGTGGAAGGGTTGCCTTCCAAAATTTTGATGAATACATATTATGAAATTGCAATTATAATTTTCTAATCGACCCTTATATTATGACTACTTTTATATCTTAGAGTACTATTGTGCAATTGGTTTGCCAAAATGTAATTAGATATAGAGATATTTGTTGTACAAAGTCTTGATTAGTAATCCCTTCATATTAAAATCTCTATAGTGTAAAAGCTTTTCTAGGTAATGCAATTTTTTCCTAACAGTAAGATGTGCACATCACTGTTTCTTACATATTTGTATAATAAAATTCTAAAAAATCACCACCAACTTTTTGAATCATTCATTCTATACCACAATGCATAATACACAACAACACTTATCAAAAACAAAATTTGTGTTTTTTGAATATGAAATTTGGTATGTTCATAGCAATAGCATAAAACTATTGTTTTCATAGAAAAGAAGGTTTTTAAAAAATAGATCAAAGAAGGTGAAATTTTGAAAGAGTTTTTTACAACTCAAAATTGAAGTTATCTTACTTTCCATAGGGCACTATTTTTATTGGGCTTTTTGGCAATCTAATTTGTGCCTCAGAATTGTATTTACAACAATTTAAAATACACGTAAACAAAAAATGAATCAATGTTTTCTATTATTAAATTCATATGTTTCATATGCGTACCACTTTACACATCTCACATAGTGTGACTTATGTCGAATCTAGTTTATGCATGCTAAAAAAACATAGAAATGTAGTTATAAAATGACAATTTCAATGCTAAAAGAAAATTGACAAGACTCATGTTTCTTGTAGTAGTTTTGATCGGGTTCTTCGTTGAATCCCTTTTGTTTAAGCACATATTTTCTTCAACCATGACAGACAATGTTCGTCACTAATTCTGATGATATAGAATTTGGTCCCATTTCAAATGTATCTTGCAAAATAGGATCGATTGCATTTGTTGTTTTAAAACATTGAATTTGGATTGCATTTTTCGATTCAGCGAAGTGCAAGCTTGATGACCGTGGGCAAAACCGCTGACATGAGTGTTCAATCATCAATTGATTATCCGGCCAATCAATCGGACTGTCTTGGCGTTGGGCCTGCATGTTCCTGCCAGTGCGGATCCTCTCTACCTTTGGTTGCACCAAGATGATCGAAATGCTTGCCACGATCGTGTCAGTCGGCGATAGGGACGATGGAGCTTTCTGCACTTCAGCAACGCAGTGCAGTGCTAGCAAAGTCTGAACATAGTTGGTGCCGGCAAAGTCTCAATCGATGTGGTGCCTCGTCTCGCTGCAAGGAGGGGCCAATGTGGCAAGGGGGATGGGCATCACTCTCGACCATCTTGCAAGGTCACCGAGAGCATTTTGTAATGGAGCCCATTTTATATCCCTAGGATCATTGTGTAATCGATACATTTTTAGGTCACCGAGACCATTCCGGAATCAATATATAGTCATTTTTTTAGTTTAGAAGACTATAATAAATTCAACATGTTGATACCCATGTGCTTAAATCACTATACAAATCAAGTTGTAATAAGGTACGATGTCCTAAAGCCACAATCACCCTCGATTATGACATGTAGACCTTTCTTAAAGCAACCAGAGCTGAAACTCAAAACCGACAATTTCACTATTCAAGTAAACGAATGGCATGCCATGCATTGCGATGAAATAGTTGGTGGTTTTGGGTACGATAATGGGTGAAGAGTAGTACAACATGGTGTTGATATGGAGAAACGTAAAGTATAAATTTGGGTGACGAAGTGCTTTACACTTTGAAAATTTGTATCAGTATGATCATTGATAAAGTATATTGTAAAAAATTGGGGAATTCCGTGAGAAAACGTTTTCTAAGTGACCGAAGAATATTTGTATTAATGAGCTTGTTAAATTGAGGCCATATTTTTAAAATTGGTGGATTTAGGACATCCTACCTCGTTCGACAAGTCACACTATGAAGCCTCTCATATCTAATGCACTTGACGATTTGGACATTCTCATGACAAGTAATTTGTAAAGAATAGTATCATATTGAATTATACAATTCATAGTTGGAGATGTATAATACATATCTTGTAGTAAAAAAAAACATTTCAATGAAAAGTTGTACAGATATGAAAATACATATGAACAAAATGCAAAATATTGCAAGTAATTCAAAATATAGTGAATACTTACTACTACAATGTAAATACTATGTTGTATGTATTTATTGTATTTGGAAGTTTTTTATATTGTTATGATTGTGAAGACTGAACTCTCTTGTTTATGGTCCATTAATGAATGACCCAATCCATTGCATATTATAACGTATATATTTTTGTTGTAAATTGTAAGTGGATACATCACAGTCGCTTATGAAAATCTCAATAATTATGTGTTTGCATGTTCTTCATAATAAAGAGTACAATGTGAGGTGTTAACCCCTAAATGACGGAGGGGGTAAGGGCAAAACATAAATGTGTTATAAAAAATTACTTCTTCAACTTTGATGAAGTTTGGTCCAAAAGAGAAAATGAGGAGCTTGATGTTTAGTAATTTTCCATACGGTCAAATATCAAAAAATAGCTTTTTATCATCTCATAATGAATTTAGAAGCATTTAACTTCAAATATTTATAAGAATCACAAATTTTATTTTTAGAATTTGAAATTTTGTATGATTTGTTAAAACTAGACATTCTATTATAAAATCAAAAATTGCAAATTTTTCAACGGAGAGAACATCATTACTTTCCCCAAATAGTAAGTTTTCTAACACTAAACAATGTAGAAGTGTTTTTCTTTGAAAATTTCTCCCGGGTGGAGTTTAACTCGGATTGACATGATGCAAATTGGGTTGACAAGTAGATTTGATTACCTATTTAAAAATATTTTTTATTTTCTATAAAAATGTTTTTTCTATTTCGGGCAGCCCATAAAAAAAGGGCAGAGACCATAAAATGGTTGATCCGTCACTTAGGGGTTAACGCGGGTCATTTTTAAACCTCCACACGGTCCCTTTATCAAATGTATTCCAAAATTGCACGTATCTGTGAAGCCAGAAAACCTTCATAATCTAAATTTTGAGTGTAATTTCAGAGGATTGCACGGTATGGACAATCGTTATTTTGATGCAATTTATTTTTTTACGGAATTTTTATTTGGAAATGAAGTAATAATCCAATTTCAGAGGTGGGGAATGAAAGAATGATTCAATTTCATAAAACCTAGCTATGGAGGTTATGTTAAAAAGGGATGTGATTATCTTTCATTGCTGGAATAAAAAACATAAAAAATTGTTGAATGCAACCCGAAATATGAACATAATCTTAACAATCGCTAAAAAAGAAGTATCGTCATAAACCCCATTTGGATGGTTAAATTTTTGATCAAAGTCAAAGTTGCAAAGTTTACAATACACCACTAGTAGAGAACTTGCAAAGGGGTGCTTACAAGCTACGGTCTACCGAGTGAAGAGTGCTACTTGTGCAGCTAAGGGCCGTGCAACTCATGCACTAGCTTAGTAATATGCACCTCTCAGGTTTCAGTTAGATCAAAAATTTCACCATCCCGAATAGGGTTTATGCTAATACTTTCACTTTAGCAATTGTTAAGTTAATTTCGAGACATTGGGCTTCACTCAACAACCCTTTTTGTTTTTTACCCAACAAGAGTCAAGACAAGGGTAATTAGAGCCTTTTTCACATAAATCCATAGGTAGGTTTTATGAAAACAACATTTTATATCCCACCTCTGAAATTGAATCAGTATTTCATTTCCAAAAACACAGAAAAATAAAATAAAAAATTCAGTGCACAATATTTTTTAAAAACAAAAACATCAGAAGAACATAATCAAAAAATAAGTAAGCGTAATACCAAAATACAAAAAATATGGTAGCTTTGTACACACTTGTGGTATGCTGCTATAAATTTATGAAGTTCAAATTTGACCCCCTTCTAGCATTTTCCATAAAACATGTGCACTTTTCACAAGCGATACGCTACCGAATCTAAGTAGAAATGCTTAATTTGGATAAGAAGATTGAAATTTTGCAAACTTTATTGTGGTAGACATCTTAACTTTGGACTTTTAAAAACAATGCAATTTGTGTCGTCACAGAATTTCATCCCAATATTTATTGATGATTTTCTAAATATAAGAAAATGCACCAATTTGTAGACCGCGACAAAAAGTTCGGATGACCGTAGCTTGCAACTACCTATGGAATTTAGTTGCACTAGCTGCATCTTCCACTTACTAGCCCATAGCTTGCAATCACTCTATATACAATTGAAAGAAAAACTTTAACCTTACAATTCCGCAATTGCATGATTCTATAATGTTCCCAAAATTTCTTCATTCCACAAGAACTTGTGGAGTGCACTTAAAGTTAAGAATAGGAATCAAATGAGTGCATACTTTTCAACCCCCTTATGTAAGTATTACAAAACCATTTTAAATTTGCAAAAAAAACATAAAGTATTTGAACACAATCGAAAGTTTCAGTTGTATTAGTTTTGAAAAGTAATCAATTGTAAATATTTTATATTGATATTTGAAGCAAGGAACAACACATATTAGTTCAAGCTTCAATTATTTGTTATTATAAAATTTTAAAAACTTTTGGTCCTAAAACTTTATACCAAATGATAAATATATATATACAAGTACTGATTTGGCACCTAAAAAATATTAATTTAAACACTGTTTTAAAGTCAAATTTTTCACAAGGTATGCTATTTAAATGCGCTCACGTGTATTTTTAATCTGAACTGTAGTTTCACTCCGTCGGCATTGGATGATACAATTGTATGGTTGGTAATCCAATTTTTTCATCATGTAGCCATGCTTGTAATATCCTTGTTAGAAAACAACCCCTAATTCTAGTCAATGTATACTGACGATTTAGGCTTTGATATAAACATATGAATAAAAACAAAGGAAGACATTGCTCTTATAAATAACACTAACTTTAACCCTTAAACATACCACTCCTTTGTAGGAAACTCAAACTACACAATTTAGCCTTCAAGATTTATCAAAATATATTTTGTAATATTTTTCACGTATGGAATAGAATGTTTCCAGTAGTTGGTAGTTAAGTAAGGTATAATTTTTTTGAATTCATAATAAATCATAAAAACCCCAATCTTTTCAAGCATTTGAATAAATTTTTGTTCAAAGCTCAAAACCTAGAGTTTTTGTTTTTTTTTAAATATTAAATTTAGAAAAAGCTTGGCTTTGAAGCACTCTCTAACTCTAAGTAGGCATCTCAATAATAATAACCAATGTCTTTTACTTTTATACATTACATTTTGTTTTTAAAAATAAGATGTCTTTTATAAAAAAGTAAAAACATAAGCTCTATATTTAACCACGATACTGTTATTTTACTTTTATGCACTTAAATAGTACCTTGCATGCAGAGAAGAAAGTTATTTCTCAAGTCCTGTCCTTTACGATTCAAAGCATGAACAAATTGTAGTGAGATAGAAAGTTAATGAAATTTGATCAATCGAATAGGTTTGATTTTTATATCCATAGGTTACAATGGATAAGTATTTTTGCGAGTTATGTGATGCTTCATTTAGGACAAGGGGAGGCCTAGCCACTCATAGAGCTAGTTGTATAGGAAATAAAATTCCTAAAGTAGGATCTTCTTCGAGAGGGAGAAGTCATGGCCGACCGGAAACTCCATTACTTGAGCCTGAAATACCACACGATATGCCAGGACCAAGTGAACCTTTTCCACCTAGTGAACCCGTACAGTTTATTGTAGATGAATCAAACTTAGAGGATTATGATGATTGTTTAGACGAAGAGGTGTTCGATCTTCCTTTAGCAGAATCTTCCACTGCTTCATACAATTCAAATTCTAGTCTCATTCGTTGGATTAGAACCGTTAGAAAATCCTCTGGCTTGTCAAATACAGACGTAGATAGGTTATTTACGGATGTCCTGTTTCATCCTAAATTCAAATTGGAAGATGTTACAGTTAAATCCGCTTATGACATCGATAAGTATGAGAGATCATATTACAGCGAGGAAGATGGGTGGAAATCAGAGGACATAGGGGAGTTTGTGCTGCGATATCGTGATCCACTAAACGCTTTAGAATATTTGTTTTCGTCTCCCACGTTAGCTGAGAATTTCACATTGAAACCTTCAGTTCGAGATGATGAGCATGAAAGAGTATATTCAACGCCTGCAACAGGAGATTGGTGGCATTCTATGCAGGCAAGAATACATAGAAGTAGTACTTGACAAAGGATTTTAGGTTTTTCGATATCAAATTTTGTTATATTTAAGTATTTAGTGAAAATTAAGTAATTATTTTTTTACTCATATTCGTATTTTTTTTGTTAATTATATAAATTTATCAAATTCAATACAATCTAATTGGAATTCTAGATTTTGAACAGGAACATGTTGATTTAAAACATGATGGTGGCATTGTGTGTCCACTGATTTTTTTCAGTGATAAAACTGCATTATCAAAGGATGGAAAAATCAGTGGACACCCATTGTACTTTACAATAGGAAACATATCATGTGAAGATAGACATCTGCAAGGAGGACATTGTTTGTTGGCATTGTTGCCAGACTTCAATGTTCCTAATTCCAATGCTTTGCAACGTATGCAAGCATTTCAAGATTGTCTTTCGCATATTTTTAAACCTCTTAAAGAATGTAGCTACAAGTAAGGCAACTATGACTATTTATGTTGCATTTTGAGTATTATTGTTTCCATACTGAAATCACTTGACTTTGTTCTTTTTCTTAATAAGTAAATTATTTAGAAATTTTTAATTTACAAAATTATATTTAAAATAATTCTAATATGTATATGTTTTTTTTTACAGTGGATATTGGTTAATCGATCCATTTGGGAACGAACAAAAAGTGTACCCTAGGCTGTTTGCTTACGTGTGCGACCATGAAGAATCATGTACGGTAAGAAAATCTACAATTTTTTCAACTTTCATTTGTAATTATAAATTTTTAAGGTTTTTGAGATGTTGGTTGACGGTGTAGTCAATGTTGAGCTAATGTAGGATTTGTTTTGATGAAGTGAATGGTTGCATTAACTTAGTCTCAAAGTAAAAGTACCTGACACAAAGCGTATGATAGTTTAGTATAAAGTGAAAGCAATTGTACATTGAACTGACGTTAGAGAAAATATTTTCTCAGTAGAGACAAACATTATGTTGAGTGTTAATAACACTAAAAGAAACTCTCATGGATTTGAAACATATGCTAAATTAAAAAGATGTGAATCCGCGAACAGGTGACTTGCACTTACACGACGAATAGATGCAAATGTCCATGTAGTATGTGCATGTGTCCACATACTGAGTTGGCAAATGTTCAAAGAACATTTGATTATCGCACGGAGACTACAATGAAGGTAATATATAACGAAATGATGGCAGCCTCTTCAAATAGGAGACAAAATATTTCGAAGCAATACTCGTTGCATCCGGTCGAGGTAACTTTTTTAATCCGAACATGAGGAACTCAAATTTCAAACAGAAAACTTACTTGTGCATTGTAATGGAATTTTTCATATTAACATTTCTTTTGTAATTAATTTCAATATTTTAAATATTTAAACAATTAATTTATTTAAATAATTAACTTATTTAAATAATTTAATTATTTAAATTTAATTAATTATGTATGATTAATGTTAATTGAAAATTAAAAAATCTTTACCTGACCATTCATGAAGTTAATCAATGTTCATTGTTGTGGAATAGTGTGCACTTTGGGGTTTTGCTGGTGGAGAGACCGAATTCGGCAATCCTTACAGAGCTATCAACGTCGACATGTTGCACCAAGCGGACATGGGTGTTTTCAAAACATTGATGGATGTACTACAGGAAATATGCAAAGAACTGGATAACAATCCTATCTCCCAATTGGAGGAGAGGATCAACATAATAAAAATTTCCGCAAGATTTTTTCATTTTCGATTGCCTGGTTCAGCAAGAGGAGGGTACTTTTCATCAGTGGCAAACTTTGCTGCCTTCGAACATCGTTCAGTTATGCAGGTGATTTAGAAACAAATGTCATTGACAGATGTTACCATACTATTTTTAAGATTTAAGAATGTGAAATCTAATTTTGCAACAATTGCTTTTACAAAGTGTTTGATTTGCTTTTACATGAATGATCTCTTTTCACATTGCTTGAATTAAATTATTTATTATCATTTTTGAGCCGACTTCAAATATTTAAGTAGCTTTCATATTCCATAATTATAAGTTGATGAAATAGCTAACAAAGAAACAATATTTTGCATACAGGTGATAGTGTTTTGTTTGGTGGGATTACTGCCAAGTTTTTTCATCGAAGCCGTTGTAAGTTTTTTAAAATGGTACGAGATATCTTGTCGTTCCAAAGAATTCGATGAAGAGAAGTTGACAGAGATGGACTACTACATGGGAAGGTATGCAATACTATGTTTATTTGGTTTTTTAAAATAATCAAATTAGTACGGGTTACACCTACTGACCTAACGATGTGTATGCACCTCCAAGCATGCGAATATATTTAAATATTATTATTTCACTAATTTTGCGATGATGATGAACTGCTTTTGTGTGTCAGGACTGTGGAGATATTTAAAACAAATTTAAGCAAGTGGCAAAAATCCAGTTTTAATGTGGTGAAAGTACACAACATGAAGCATTATGCGGCTACAATTAAACGATCTGGGGCTCCAGTGGAATACAGTACGAACATGTACGAGCATCTACACATAGCTATTGTCAAGACAGGTTATAGAATAAGCAATAAAAAAAACTTTCTTGATCATATTGTGAAATATAATCGAAGACTTGAAGCATTGAGGAAGGATGCAGTGATAAATGGAGCCTATTCTCGTTCAATCGGGACAAATTCAACATTAGACAAGGTAAGCTAAAATGAGGTTTTTCCATGATACTTTTACTTTATGTGTCGGTTAATAATTTTACATGAAATTATTTTTATAAAGTGAAAGTGGCCCTCTAAAAATAGTTTACTTCTAAAAATATTTGTTATTTTACTTTTGTATAATTAACAAAGGGGCGGGGGGGATTGTAATTTGCAGACCTTGGAGCTTGGAACACATATTTTGACTGGTTTCTTGACAAACCTAAATATGGAGCGGCTAGATTCTTATATACACAACCAAAGCCCACAACAACGACAAATTATGAACAAGATTTCACAACAAGACATTATTAGAAATTTGAAGATTTGTTTAGAGGCTTACAAGAACGAAAACCGCTTGAGAGAAGGCCAGGTTTGTATTTCCACGGGAATCCTTACTACTTGATTTCACATCGTACCTTTCAAATATTTAGTGAAGATTGAAATGAATAAACTACTGAATGTGACCCATTATGTGATTATGCTTGCAGATAGTACAAATATTTAGGACCCTAGCACTATGTCCTGGTCAGGGCCCGCGGTTTGAAACAACTCCAATGTTTACTCGAGCAACATCATCTTTTTATGGAATAGAATGGTTTGGCAACATCTCAATAAAAATGGAAGCAGAAAATGTGCCAGAAAGAACATCATACGCACAGCTCCGTCTACTTTTCAAGTGCAATGTTAAAGAGGTTGCAGACGATTATATCACCAAAGAGTTGTGCTTAGTACGAATGTATGAACAGGTAGACTTTGATCAGACAGTGAAATGTCCTATAATAAAATGGCTTGAAAACAACGAGGAATCATACAAGGTGATAGAGATAAGTAGAATTCTAAAGTCCGTTCACATTGTCCCAGATTTTAGGAATGAGGGCCAGTACTTTGTGAATATGTATAAAATTTGAAACTTCTTCTCTTTGGAAAAAATTCTTATCATTTATTTCTCAAAAAAAAATCCTAGAAATTTGTCTCATGAAGTATGGATCTTATTTCTCAAAAACTATTAAATATTCGTTTGTAGGGTGGTGACCCAACTATGGTACTACTGTTATTTAATCGTTTCTTAAATATTAGTTTCTGAAAATTTATTCAAGGGATGGTTAGATAATACAAAGGCGATTATAAAACATAATGCTACAACTTGTATCAATTCAATACCCTCGTCTCTAAATCCCCCAGTGCTAAATGAATGCGGGGCACTATTCATCCACCCCTCTTTTTTATGAAATTTTCATTTTGGGCACATTCGGTGCTCTGCTAGGCATTTTTTTGGTTTTGTAATTTAGAACCTACGGCTCCAAATTACCTTGTTCACATTGAAAGAGGGGGTTGTTTCTTTGAGGTGGGTCAGAACTCGATTAAAATAGGAAGAACTTTTCTCCCCTACTGTATCGTTCAAGATCTCCAGAAGATTTAGAGAAATCAATTCAATACTACTGGAAAAAAACTAACGCAATGAAAGCTGTTGTTGCAGTACTGCAACAGACGGTAGTATTGCTGCAGTATTGCAGAGTAAGAAATATTGTTGCAATACTGCAACAAGAGCACCTGTTGCAATACTGCAACAAGAGCACCTGTTGCAATACTGCAACAGTATGGACGCTGTATAGCAACAGAGTTGTACTGTGTTAAAGTCTGCGCAATATTGAAACAGTACTGTTGCAATCCGTCGTGTTTTCCTGATGATTCCTACAGTACAGTCGGCGTAAATTCATTCGTAACCAGTGATCCCAAAACTGGCTAAAACCAGGATTTCTACCCAAAAATGGGGCTCCTAAACATACAAAGAAAGAAAATGAAAAAAAATAAAAAATGTAAGGTAGGATGTCTTAAAACCACCACGTCCCCCAATTATGACATGTAGACTTTTCTTGGGGACACCACAGTTGAGACCCAAAACCACCAATTTCACTATTCAAGTAAACCAATGACACGCGAAGAAATAGTTGGTTGTTTTGGGTATCATTACGAGTGAATGTTAGTACCACATGGTGTGGACATGGGAAAACCTAAAGGTTTGATTTGGGTCACAGGTTACTTTCCACTTTGGAATTTTGTATAAAATTGACAAATGCAAATTAGATGTTGCAAATTTTTGCAATCCTCATCAAAACCTATTTCAAATGCGGTCATTTTTTTAATCAAATTTAGCAGTGCCAAAAACAAGCCATATTGTTCAAGTTGGTGGTTTTAGGACATCAACCTTAGCAAGAATTTCCATCATGATATAAATATGTAGCAACTTCATGAGGTGATATCTGTGGATATCATCATGGTATCACCTTAATATATCAAGGATATTGTCGGATATAGTAGTGGTATCGTGAGTATTGTATGCACTCGGTAGCAAAAGTAGATACCATTTATGTGGGAGGTCGCATAATATTCTGCATGACATAAAGTGGTTCTGGGATCACTGTTCGTAACGATCCACCCACACGCACTCACTTTCGATGATGCAGAGACATAGACATGGAAGCTAAAATTGGGAATCATGTTCATTTCAGCAGGTTGAACATGTCCTATGTGGACTTTTTTTCTGTACAAATTTATTTGTTGTTTGACCAACACATGCGATGTTCTTCGTTGATTCCAGTGATACAGAATTTAACCTCATCAGAATTACTGAATTTTCAGAATATGACAAATTCATCAATTGAATTTGTCATTTTAAAACCATGAATCTTTGGTCCTTTATGTGTTAACCCCTAAAAGCCCGAGGGGTATTGGACAAAACATAGATGTGTTATAATATGTGCCTTCCATATGTTTGATGAAGGTTGGTTCAATAGACAAAATGTAGAGTATCATCTTTACAAATTATCCGTACAGTCAAACTTCCTAAATAATCTTTAGATCATTTTTTAATGAATTTAAAAGCATTAACCTTCGAAAATTTGTATAAATTATAATTTTCAATTTTAGAGTTCAAAATTTAGTACGATTGGTTAAAGTTGGGCTATCTATCGTAAACTTCAAAAAAGCAAGAGAAACGATGGAGGAATCATCATTACTTTCCCCAAATAGCAAATTTTGTAACACTAAGACAATGTTGAGGTGATCTACTTTGAAAAATTCTCCCGGGTGGAGTTTAACTCGGATTGCCATAATTCAAATTGGGTTGGAAAGTAGACTTGATGTAGTATTTTAAAATATTTTTTATTTTTTCAATTTTTTTTTGTTCCGGGCAGCCCTTTTTTCCGGGCAGCGACCAGAAAATGGTCGCTCGGGAGCTTAGGGGTTAATAGTGTTGAAGAAAGTTGTAGAAAAGCATACTCAACAAGGTCCTTGAAATAACCACAGTACAAGTAGTATAGTAGTTAGTTATCATGACCAACAAAAACTAATTATAAAAAGAGATGGAAGCCCAAATCAGGAAATTACTTTTTCAGAAAAGTTTTATTTTGTAAAACATTCACAAAATTTGGCATTTGTTGAAAATCAATTTTCCAAAAAAAGAAGATTGTTCAATGTGACAACAGGGTACAATATAATAAATTTATTTTTTAACTTTTTTTTTCCAACTCGTCGTTTGACATGTTGCTGTAGTTAAGATGCACACACATATAAGGTTCTTTAGCCCTTGCAAGGCTTCACCTTTTTGCTCTCACTAAGGTAGACGACCTGTTTCCGATCACCTTAAGCAATTGAGCATACTTCCGGTGGAGTAACGAATAGGCAAATAATTTTGCAGTGTAGGGAAATAGATTTGAAGGTCACATATTTCTGAACAAATTTCCGGGCAATATTGAATTTACTACAAATTTTCAAAGTGAAGATTCTCTCCAACCCGTTCTCGCAACATAGGCTGACCTATTTCCAAGAACTGCAAAACTAGATTTGGAGAACACATGATATCATACTAACTCGGTAACAAGTTTCCATTCTTGGTGCCAACCATTCCATATTAAGAAGAAACATGTTTCCATCACCGTTTACAAATGAATTCGAAAATAATGCAGGCTAGTTCACGGAAATAGGTCGCCCTATACTGCGTGATTGGGGGCCTGATCAGAAACAGGTCGTCTACCTTACTCCTTCAATACAAGCAACCTTTTTCCATCTGAAAAAGAATACAGGTTAGACTCTTGCAGCTGCTGTTTGAAGAGCTGCGAAACTGCCTTCCTTTCAGGCATGCTGGGTATGGTGCCTTTGGTCCGCACACACAGAGACGCTGATGCAGCTGCAAGGCCTCAAAGGAACACAAATTAGAAACCTTACTGTGCATTGATCACTGCAATCTAAAAAAAGTAACACTAAAATATATTGCATACATAATTTATATCATTCCAACTGAATGCGGTTTTCATGTACTTATATCATGCATTTATGTTCATATAAAATAATCACTGTTTTCCGTTACATTCTATTATTTCTGACATAATAAAAAGAATCTTTTCCTTGATTCATGGAGAAGTCTCCCCAAAGATTTTTTTTATGGTGTTGTCTAAAAGTCCCTAAAACACTGAAACGATCTAATTTTATTATTGAAAATATTAGAGGTGTCACAACACTTTCTTCCCATTCTCAATCTCCAGAGTATGGATACGTGGCACATTCTTTGAAGATTGAGAAGCTTCATTTCTTCTCCTCCATGGGTAAATTCCCCCAGTTCACTACTGTTCTCATTCTTCACACTGATTCAAGGAATGTCACAGCTTGGTTCATGGAGAATGGCCACACTGTAATGGCCTGGTTTGAGTACCCCTCCAAAAATAGTGTGATTTTCAAGAAATATCTTTCTGGTAAGGGGTACTCACTTTTACACGTTTTACATGATGTTAAAGACGGAATTTCTAGCACACATAAAACGAGTTAGACATAAGCCACACTATGTGAGACGCGTAAAAGTGGTACCCATATCAGGCCATTCCCCCACGGCTGGCTCTTGAATTCTCTCAATCTTCAAAGAATCAACTTCTCGAAAGCGCCGTGACAACCCCCTATTGTTAAGAATGCAAATACAGCAAGTGAAGAAGTTAACCAGCAAATCGAAGAGCTTCTGCAGGTGTCTGACGCTCAATAAGAGCAACAGTGTAGGCAGCTGTGAACGCGTCACCAGCTCCTGTTGTGTCAACTACCACTGGAGGTAAGATAGCAGGCTGATAAATTGGAGGCTCCCCATTACAAACGAGCACGGCACCCTTCTCTCCCATCTTCACCAACACTTGCTTCACACCCTGATACAAATACATATATATATATAACATAACCCTAGGTGTCAACTGAAATCTGACAAAGGACATTTGAGTTATTCAAAAACAAAACTGTTTTTCAAGCGGAGTAGTTTTCCTATAATTATATTTTCTAACAATCAATATTCATGAATAGTTTCCATGGTTGGGGTTCTTGGCTTGGGGAGCGTGTGGGAACTCTCCTCTAGCACTGGGAGGTCACAAGTTCCACACCTCATGGTGGTGCAGTGCCTTGCTTTAGATTATTCTCCACCTCACCATAGATTTTGCAGTCTTTTTGAACTCAAAACGTATCTAAGGTGAGTTTAAGGTTTCTTTCCACTTTGAGACACTCTTTTCGATTAACTCTAATATGTTTAAAATGTTCTGCTAACAAATTTTTCGTAGCTTCTAAAGATTTACATGGCAATTACAGTTCAAGCGTTGATTGAATTCACGAACCATTCTCACAAATCATTAAACCTGTTTACCATAGAAAAGACTCTTTAGGGATCAGCCATGATGTCCCAAATCTTGATGCCCATTCTTCCATGCTTTTTTTTTAACGATATAATGAGATTAAAGTTTGACGGATGAAAAAAATACACTCAACTCTCTCTAATGACACTGTCGTGGGCTCAAATGGACTTCTAAATGAGTCGCAAATGTTTACAAGTTGACATGTGGAAGTTGTCCAAAGATTCAGATGATACACAGGGAGTATTAACCCCTAATGGACAAAGAAGCCCGAATATTGTTTTTAGCAGGTGAGTAGACTTCTTTTTCTTTAAATTTATTTATTTATTGATCAACACATGCAACGTTCTTCACAGGTTCCAATGATAGTAAATTTGGTCCCATATTTTTCACAATGTGATTGATTGAATTTGTCATTTTGAAAGCATGAATCCTTTGTCCTTTAGGGGTTAAGTGTGTCTTGTATCTTGGCATTTGTAAAGAAAAGAGGTTTCAAAGGCTAAAGAATGTGATGTACCATCAACTGAACCTTGGCAGCTGCTTGAAGAACTTCTGTCAAGGAGTTCGTCGGCATTGCAGTCAAGCGCGCCAGCTCGCTCTCGTTCGGGCTCAGCACAGTCACACATTTCAGAAGCTCCTCTGGAATGGGACCTTCGGCACCACCAGCGTCCATTATCACCGGAACATCAGCACTCTTGGCAATCTGCACTCACAGCCAAAACCATCAACTCAACGCTGATTGAATCAAGGATTCACAGTTTAAAAATGGCCAATTCTATTGATCATATTGTAAAACTGATAGAATCCAAATTTTATATCACCAAGAACATTGCATGTGTTGGTCAAAAACTAAACAAAAGAAAGGACTTCATCAGCACTCTTGGCAATCTGCACAGCCAACAACAATCAACTCAAAAAGCTCACTGATCAAACCAAGGATTCAGAGTCTTAAAATGGCCAATTCTGTTGATCATGTTATAAAAATTATCGAATCCAAACAAATTTTATATCACCAAAATCAGCAAAGAACATTGCATGTGTTGGTCAAAAGAAAGTCAATCTGCAACACAGCCAAAATAATCAACTCAAAAAGCTCACTGATCAAAACCGAGAAGTTCACAGCTTTAAAATGGCCAAATCTATTGATCATATTGTAAAAACGATAAAATCCAGAATTTATATCACCAGAATCAGCAAAGAAAACTGCATGTGTTGGTCAAAAAGAAAAAACACAATCTGCACAGCCAAAACAATCAACTCAAAAAGCTCACTGATCAAACCAAGGATTCACAAAACTTTCAAGACAACCAATTCTATTCATCAATAGAATCCATTTTTTTTTTATATCACCAGAATCAGCAAAGAAAACTGCATGTGTTGGTAAAAAAGAAAAACACAATCTGCACAGCCAAAACATCAACGCAAAAAGCTCACTGATCAAACCAAGGATTCACAAAACTTTTGAGACAACCAATTCTATTCATCAATAGAATCCAAAAAATATTTATATCACCAGAATCAGCAAAGAAAATTGCATGTGTTGGTCAAAACAAGAACCAATCTGCACAGCTAAAACAATCAACTCAAAAAGCTCACTGATCAAACCAAGGATTCACAGAACTTTTAAGACAACCAATTCTACTCATCAATAGAATCCAAGAAAAATTTATATCACCAGAATCAGCAAAGAAAACTGCATGTGTCAGTCAAAACAAGAACCAATCTGCACAGCTAAAACAATCAACTTGAAAAGCTCACTGATCAAACCAAGGAATCACAAAACTTTTCAGACAACCAATTCTATTCATCAATAGAATCCAGAAAAAAATTATATCACCAGAATCAGCAAAGAAAACTGCATGTGTTGGTAAAGAAAACAAAAACACAAGCTGCACAGCCAATACAATCAACTCAAAAAGCTCACTGATCAAACCAAGGATTCACAAAACTTTTAAGACAACCAATTCTATTCATCAATAGAATCCAAAAAATTTATATCACCAGAATCAGCAAAGAATGAAAACATGAGAGTGATCATCGTCGTCTACCTTGGCAGCTTGGAGGTTGACGGCATCGGGAACCTCACGTTGCAGAAGCACCGCAGCGGCGCGTTTGATCAATTGCTCGACATCGCTCGTGAGTTCGTCCCATGCAACGTTGGCGCCTCCCACGATGATAATGGAGTTTTGGCCTCCCGGTTGCAACATCACAACTGCGTGGCCCGTGGCAACTCCCTTCACGGCGGTCACAAAGTTCACGAACACCCCTTCTGCTTCAAGCGCGTCCTTCACAAGCTCGCCATCCCCGTCCTGCCCGACCTGCAGGACCAGCCCGGGCTCAATCATGGAAATGTAGTCGACATACTTCTTCAATTAATATTCGTCATTGGCATGGTTACGATAGAACAAGATCGAGCCCATGCATGTAAGAATTCTCTTACAATCAGTGAAAAGATGAGGTCCGTAGTAAGAACTTGTTGCAAAGAGCTTGTATGCATACAAAGTACCTGGCCGCAGAAGAAAGTGGGATAGCCGAGACGAGCGGCACAGGCAGCTTGATTTGCGCCCTTGCCTCCTGGAAACGTTTGCGCGGTTCTTGCAGCGATGGTTTCGCCCCCTACCGGCAGCCGCTCCACCTCCACGTATAGGTCGGCGTTCACTGATCCGATCACCACCAAAGGCCCCCCGATCGCCATCTTCACAAGAGAAACAAATTGGAGCCAATGCAGTTCTTGGAGCGGAGAAATTCAGAAGCGGAAACACCAAGCAGGAACTCCAAACCTTGAAAGCAACAGACAGAGACTCTCACGCAAAAACTAGAACAGAAGCCAATTCGCAATGAGATTTTTCAAATTACACAACGTGAAAAGCTTCCAATTCCAATGCTGGCTTACAAACTACACTCCAAAAACAATGTGGAGTCAATGCAGTTCTTGAATCCGAGAGAAATTCAGAAGCGGAAACGTACAGCAGGAACTAAACCCTAAAAGAAACAGTGATGACGCAGGGACAGACTCATACAAAACTAGAACAGAAGACAATTTGCACCGAGTTTCTTTCAAATGAAGGAAGTACACAGAAAACGTGTAAGCTTCCAATACCAATGCTGCGAACAAACTACGTTTCCTTGATTGAGCAGATTGAACTTACCATTGAAGCAGGGCAGTGATCGAGATCACGTCGAGCATGCTGGAATAATCTTGCCTCGTTTGCCACGCCATGAAATTACACTATTCAATCAACGGCTCATTCAATGTTCCCGTGCCCGTCAGGAAAAGCGAAATTTAACGGCCACGGAGGATGAATCACATGATTCATGATGCAACTAGCCAACTACCACGCACAAGAGCATCTCTAGAAGGGATCATCCCTTCACTGTACTGTACTAACCGTCCTGTACGTGATAGCGAAGAATCTCCATCTCACGATTCCCGTGATGCCTTTTCTCTTTTGAAATTCTTTTATTTTTTTCCAATGATCAGCTTCAGTCGTCGCGATCATGGATTTCGAATACCTTTTATGGCATTTCCGTGATCAGTTTCAAGTCACGATCAGAGCTCCGTTGGTGCCATGACTGCGAAGAAAATTGTTCTATGATGCCGTCAAGCTCATGTCACAAACAGGATTGATCAATGCATGTCGTTGTCATCGTGGCGATGATGTTTTGGTGTTGGAACGCAACTGGCTATGGCGGGCAACGCGACAATCCATGCGTCAGCAAGGGCTAGATGCTCTGACACCACCGTGGTACCCGTGGACCCCATCGACCCTCCCTCGTGGACATTAATCCGGCGAGATCGTCGTGATCCACGCAACACAGATAGGATTTAGCTAAACTTGCCTTTCCTGGTCCAACGGGCCGGATGAGATCGACCTATCATTTATTAAGCAAAACTGAAAAGCATCGGAGCAGCCGGGGCCACGCTTGATTCTTTTCGCGGCGTCTAGTTAGCGTTGCCTCATCCAAGATAGTATAAATACTATCTCCTGCTTCCCCTGCTAGAGCGTTAGCAACAGGGGCCAGTCTTTGTACTCTGTCTCTCCGAATGGCTTCCTTCTAGGGTTTGGAAGATTGATCGTGAGTTTGCGGCTATGGCGTCCTTGCAAAAGATAGCGTCGATAGACGCGCAGATGCGATTGCTGGTGCCGAAGCGCGTTTCTGATGATGATAAGCTCATCGAGTACGACGCGCTCTTGCTCGATCGGTTCCTCGACATTGTGGAAGATCTGCACGGGAAAGAGCTCAAAGAGACGGTAGAATCAATGATCCACCTCGTAGAATTCGTTGTGATGTGCAAGATCGATGGTGTAGAATTTAATCGTGATTGTGGTTTTTTTTTGGATCGCCAGGTCCAGAACTGCTACGAGCTCTCAGGAGCGTTTTGCAAGACCGACGGGAAGGATGTACAGAAGCTGCAGCAGCTGTCTTCACTCCTCAACGACCTCGATGCGGGTGATTCCATTGTTGTTGCGAGTTCGTTTTCCCACATGCTTAACCTCGGGAACTTGGCGGAGGAGGTGCAGATTGCGTATCGGCGTCCGGGTAATCGACGGGGTGATCTGGGGGATGAAAGCTCTGCGTTAACCGAGTCCGATTTCGAGCAGACGTTCCAGCGCTTGGTGAAGCAGCTGAAGAAGACCCCGCAGCAGATCTTCGAGGCGTTGAAGGACCAGACCGTGGATCTCGTGCTCACGGCGCATCCCACGCAGTCTGTGCGCCGATCGCTCTTGCAGAAACACTCGCGCATTCGCGATTGCTTGTCGCAGATGTACAAGAAGGACATCACCGCCGAGGAGAAGCAGGAACTTGACGAAGCCCTTTCCAGAGAGGTAAACCATTTTCAAATAATTTTTTCAATGGAGAGAACGATCATTGATCAATGACGATTGGTTTTAAAAGAACGACAAATCCCTACATAACTCCTTAAAACTTCTTTGAGAATCACAAAGGTTAGTAGACCAAGTCGATTGATCATTGTTCGTGGGAAGTATGAATTCAATGGACACTAGACTGACTGAGTGAAGAACATTGCACGTGTTGATTAAAAACAATATCCTCCTCAAAATTGGTTTAAAAACATTTGGTAAGCAGATTGTTCGGTGACCACAACAGCGTTGCTTTTTCGAGCTCTGTTCAGTTGTTTGAAAGGAATTTGATGAATTTGATTTGCACAGATTCGAGAAAATCTTCTCTAAAGTGGTTTAAAAGACATGAGGCGAGCAGATTGTTTCGATCTTTGTTTCAGTTGTTTGATGAACATATCTGATGACTTTCGTGTTTGCTTGAACTGTAGATTCAAGCTGCGTTTCGGACCGATGAGATCCGGCGTTCACAGCCCACACCGCAAGATGAGATGCGGGCAGGGATGAGTTACTTCCACGAAACGATATGGAACGGATTGCCCAAGTTCTTGCGCCGTGTGGACACGGCCTTGAAGTCGATTGGTGTGAATGAGCGTCTGCCTCACAACGTGCCGCTGATTCAATTCTCTTCCTGGATGGGCGGTGATCGGGATGGTAAGTTACTACTTCATGGCCTTGCAATATTGAGGAGATGATGTTTAGCACCTTTGCTATGAAGGCTGCTTGCTATTGCCAAGTGCCCTTCTTCTCCATTATGATTGAGAACATAATCTTTAGCAACTTTTTTCATGAATGACGTCCTTCTTCATTACAATTGAACCCTTTCTTTGACAACCTAGTTGCATTTTCAGCTCATATGCACATAATTAATATTTGGTTCAAGGTTCAAAGCAACTACGTCGCTCTTTATTAGCTAGGGTCAGAGCTTTTAACTTTTTTCCTCTTTGTGAACAACAAAAAGTACAAATCTGAGCATTTTCGAACCTGATATTATGTGCTCTTGTGGCTCGTTGGTTATGTAGTCCATTACATGTGTGTTCTGTAGAATCAGGAAACCTGCATGTCAATTTAGAAGTAATGAGACATAATCTTTGTTATGAGATTGCAAGGCTGCCAATGGCAATTGATGGATAACCTAGTTGCATTCAGTTCAGCTCACTATTGTGTGTTGTGGAATCAGGAAACCCACGTGTCACTCCAGAAGTGACGAGAGATGTGTGCTTATTAGCTCGACTCATGGCAGCCAATCTTTACTTTGCCCAAATTGAAGATCTTATGTTCGAGGTACTATATGACTTGAGCTCTAGCTTACATTTGCATTATTTCTCAGCTTCATCGTGGACATTAGGGGTTACGTGTTTGGATTATGTCTCCCTAAAAGGAGAATAGAAAGAATTGAGTCCTTGATAATTGTGTCCAACCAATCTAGGGGTGTCATCCTCCCTTCATAACCTTGGCTCCTGATTGACTACTTCAATATTTTCACTAGCCGAAGATCATTTCTGTCTGACAACTACTATTGAATTTGTTTCGATGCAGCTCTCCATGTGGCGTTGCAGTGATGAGCTCAAGCAAAGGGCGGTGCAATTGGACGCACACGCCAAGAAGGAGGCGAAGCACTACGTTGGTAAGCTCCTGATCCATTGTTGTCCAAGAACGTGAATATTCTGTTCTCAAAAAAATTTGAGCTTCGTTCTTTATGATATAGATTACTTTCTTTGCAACGTCTCTTTATCAGATTGGGTTCTTAGCCTACAAGTACACATAAAGATTGAAAAAATGGGAATCACAAAAGAACGTGCTTTGAACAACCTTGGTTGGTATGTACAATTTCGTTTCTAGGTGGGAGTTGGCAGTTGTAGGGTCAATTACAAAAACATGTATATGAATATTTACCCGTGGTTAAATTGTTATGTAGAGTTCTGGAAACACATTCCACCGAATGAGCCCTTCCGAGTTCTTTTGGGGGACATGCGTGATAAGCTGTACAACACGCGGGAACGGATGCGGCAGATGTTGGCAAATGGCAAGAGCGACATCAATCTGGAAGACACGTTCACCGATGCTTCCCAGGTTTGTTTTTCTTTTCATTAGTGGCTTTCAGTCTTCATTACATGCAATGCATTGCGTATGATAAAGTGGCCATTTTTAGAGGCTTTCAACTTGTTTTCCATCTCGCCCATTTGAATTGGACGTCATCTCTTCTGTTGTTCATCATCTCTGTGGTAACTTGTTCTCTTGATCACTCTTCAACTGCTTGCGGTCCTCAACGTTTCTCTGTTGTGATGGGTCATTACCACATTCTCTTTCAATGCCCATCTAATCCACTGGTTTTTGCATTACACTTCCTCTGGTCGAAAACAACTGTCCGAGTTTTGGCATTTTTCAACTCAACGTTTTTTTTCCCCAAAAAAGTCATCTCAGATCTGTTTAATAGACTTAGTATGTAGTTTTGTGTAAAAGGACGTCCACATAGGACCTATTCAGAACTGCTATAAAAAAACATCAGGCCCAGATTGTGCTTCTTGGTCCTTTAGGGGTTAATGTTTAGACAGAAGGAAAAACAGTTCCTGGATTTTGTGCATTTATTTTGACAAGAATGCATATGTGTTTTTCTCAGATTCTGGAGCCTCTGGAGCTCTGCTACAGGTCGTTGTGCGAAACAGGAGACAAGCCAATTGCAGATGGCAGTCTGTATGATTTTATGCGCCAGGTTTCTTGCTTTGGCTTGAGCTTAGTGAAACTCGACATCCGGCAGGAATCAGATCGTCACACGGACGTGCTGGACACCATCACAAATTACCTGGGGATTGGATCGTACCGCGAATGGACAGAGGACGAGCGCCAGAAGTGGCTGCTGAGTGAGCTTCGTGGGAAGAGACCGCTGTTTGGAGCCGATTTGCCAACAACTGAGGAAGTGAAGGACGTGTTGGATACTTTCAAAGTAATTGCTGAGCTGCCCTCTGATTGCTTCGGTGCTTACATCATCTCCATGGCCACTGCGCCCTCGGATGTGCTTGCTGTTGAGCTTCTGCAGCGCGAGTGCCGCGTGGCGAAGCCGCTGCGTGTGGTGCCATTGTTTGAGAAGCTGGCTGATCTGGAATCCGCCCCTGCTGCTCTGCAACGCCTGTTCTCCATCGACTGGTACCTCAACCGCATCAACGGGAAACAGGAGGTATTAACACTGAATTCATTCTCCTTCCACATCATTTTTGAAAATTGTATATCTGTTTCTGCACAAAAAATGATCACGTGTGTCATGATTTTCGTTTGAGCAATGAAAACCAAGTCAATAGATCCTTGTTCTCATAAAAGACCGTCAACTTCCTGCTAACCCGTAGAATCATCTAGTAGAAATGAAATGCATTGTGCTCCTTCACTTCAAGGACCAAGTATTCATGGTTTTAAAATGGAAAGTTCAATTGATCACAGTCATCACACTGTGAAAAATATAATTCAGATGAGACCAAATTTTATATCACCGGAATCAGTGAAGAACATTGAACGTGTTGGTCAAGAAAGAAAGAAATTTGAACAAGAGGAAACTCTACTAAAATTTTAATGAAACTGGTGTTGTGATAGGTGATGATTGGGTACTCGGACTCGGGAAAAGACGCGGGGCGGTTGTCGGCGGCATGGCAGATGTTCAAAGCACAGGAGGATCTAGTGAAAGTGGCCAAGCAGTACGGCGTGCGGCTGACCATGTTCCACGGCCGTGGAGGGACGGTGGGAAGAGGAGGTGGCCCGACTCATCTGGCTATTCTGTCCCAGCCTCCGGACACCATCAACGGCTCCCTCCGGGTCACCATTCAGGGCGAAGTCATCGAGCAGTCGTTCGGCGAGGAGCACTTGTGTTTCAAGACGCTGCAGCGTTTCACTGCGGCTACGCTTGAGCATGGAATGCACCCTCCCATTGCTCCGAAACCGGAGTGGCGAGAGCTCATGGACTCCATGGCCGTCACTGCCACTCAAGAGTACCGCTCTGTCGTCTTCCAGAATCCTCGATTTGTGGAGTATTTCCGAACGGTACGCCCCCTCCCTTCCCATGTCTAATCTTCTTTACACATCCGTTGCTGCACAGTCCTATCAAAAGTTTTGTATGTTATTTTGTTACTAAGAGCAAAGAGCCAGTATGAGTTGAGGGAGTACAAGAATACTTAGAATCCTAGATTTTTGAAAATAGTACCGGTTATCTACTTTCCAATGGACATCGTAAAGAGTGACGAATTGGTCAAAAGATCTTGACGTGTAGCCTTTGAGATTTATTAAGTGTTAGGGTCAAGTAAGGGTTAGAGGTCTTTTAACCCTGAAAGGAGGTCCCAAGGATTCATGAATTTATAAGTGACAAATTCAACCAATCATGTTGTGAAAATTACATTTCGGATGGGACCAAATTTTAAATCACCAAAATCAGCGAACAACATTGTATGTGTTGGTCAAAGGAAGTCTATATAGAACCCTACTCAAACCTGCTAAAAGAAACATGAGGCCCAATTCCGGCTTTTTGGTCCTTTAGGGGCTCAACCCCTAATGGACCAAGGCTTTATGGTTTTAAAATGATCGTATTGTTAAAATATACCATTGAAGAACATCGCATGTGTAAGAAAAGAATAAATACAATTGAACAGAAAAAAGTCTGTATATGACCTACTCAAATGAGTGCTAAAAAAATATGAAACCCGATTTCGTCTTCTACGGGTTAATGAAATAATGGAAAGGATCGAAACGAAGATGCATATGCTCAATGAAAAGTTGCCTTTACTCTAAACGATACTGTCACAAATGAGCAAGATATTCTAAAATTACATTGTAGAAATGAAGAGTAGAAAGTCAGCTAATCATGTGATAATGCGATGCTGGTTCCAACTCTCAAAGTAAAAGGTGCAGGCTGCTGTTATGAGGAGTCTGTGATAATGCCAGTGTTTGAAATGCTGAAACAAACGGTGCGTGCAGGCTACACCGGAGCTGGAGTACGGGCGCATGAACATCGGCAGTCGGCCGTCGAAGCGCAAGCCGAGTGGCGGCATCGAGTCGCTGCGAGCCATCCCCTGGATCTTCGCGTGGACGCAGACACGATTCCATCTGCCGGTGTGGCTGGGCCTGGGCGCGGCACTGAAGCAGGCCTTGGAAGCCAAGCCCGAGAACATGACCATCCTGTCGCGCATGTACGACCAGTGGCCGTTCTTCCGCGTCACCATCGACTTGGTGGAGATGGTGTTCGCCAAAGGGGACCCCCGCATTGCCCAGTTGTATGACACTCTGCTTGTTGCGCCAGAGCTCAGACCCTTCGGTGACGAGCTCCGTCGCAAGTACAACGAGACCAAAACGCATCTCCTCAAGGTGAACATTTCTTCCTGCAACTTCTCTATCTCCTAAAGGACCAAGGATTCATTGTTTCAAAGTGAAAAATTCAATTGCTCATATTGTGAATAATATAAGTCACGTGGGGTCAAATTTTATGTCACCGGAATCAGTGTATGACCTGGTCTAAACAGATAGAAATTTGAACTAAAGGAAGTCTGCATATGACTTGCTCAAAAATACTAAAAAAACATGAGGCCCAATTCAGTTTAGCGACTTACTGTTATTGCCCACTTCCTGTATTTCCTCGAAACATGTCTGCTTTCACATCTGAAGTTGTGAATGCATGGAGAAGCCTGTTTGTTCCATGGGACAATCTCATTAATTGTAGAAAATTGATGTGGAGTGGAGTAATACTTGATTATGAGCATAAGGGGGGTCACGGTTGTGCGCTCCTTCATTCTCCATCTCAATGAACAGTCTCTTCAGAGTTGGATTTCCACCATTCATTGAGCAATAGAGACAAGGAATGGAAGATGAAGAAATTTGCAGAGAGTTTGCCACCTTTGCTTTCAAGAGAGTAGAGATGAACTCTACAATTCAATGAAATCTATGATGAGAGCAAGACTGCATCTGCACGTGAGAACCTCTGACAAGGATAGTTAAGCCTGCATTTTTGGTGCTAACAGAGTAGGAATGAGGTGCAAGTTGAGAATTGAACAAGTTCGCTGAAATCTGGCGTGTGACTGATTGTTGCAGATTGCAAGGCACACTGACATTCTCCAAGGCAATCCTACATTGAAGCAGCGACTGCGGCTTCGTGAGCCATACATCACGGCTCTGAATGTGCAACAAGCTTTCACGCTGAAGAAGATGCGGGAGCAGAACACGCAACAACGTGTTGTGGCCCAGCCGGACTCTCCCAGGCCTTCCAAGGCTGCCGCCGAGCTGGTGACTTTGAACCCCACCACAGAGTTCGCTCCTGGCTTGGAAGATACCATGATCCTTACCATGAAAGGAATTGCTGCAGGCATTCAGAACACAGGCTAGTACGTTTCACAGTCCTGCCTCGTACTAATAAATGTGATTCAACAGATCCCATTTCAGCAAAATAAACAAGAAGATAATCGGTATAACTCTCTCTTAGAGACAAGAAGGGCATCTTATTCGTTATACCTTCTGTTGGTGAGGTCCTGAGCAACAGTGAGTTTTGGAAGCGCATTGAAGTTTAGAGGTGGATCAAGAGGTTACAGTTGTAAGTGCTAGGTATGCATTGAAGCTATATGTGAGTAGAGGCTTGGAGATCTCTGGAGTCTGCCTTGTAAGCAACTGCTGCGTCCAGTTTTGCAGTGTAACAATCGGGAATGACTTGAATAATCTTGAGAGCTACTTCTGGTGTATTTCTTTCTTCTACTTGACAGTTGAGATTGCCTGAGCATTTCTAAATGAGTCCACTTGATATTAAGGCAGGATGTCCTAAAACCACTACCTCCCCCAATTATGACATGTAGACCTTTCTTGGGGCCACCACAGTTGAGACTCAAAACCACCAATTTCACTATTCAAGTAGACCAATGGTGGTTTTGGGTATCATTATGAGTGAAAGTTAAGATAGTACTATATGGTGTGGATATGGGCAAACCTAGAGGTTTGATTTGGATCACATGTTACTTTCCACTTTGGAATTTGTCTGGAATTGACAATTGCGAAATAGATTGCATCAAAATATGATTGCAATCTTAAAATTTTGCCAAAAATTCTTTCCCGAAATTTTTTAAGTCACCAATTAGGCTTCAGGGGAAAAAACACAGAAAAGACACTGATCTGAATCAGCCCTCTTTCCCCCGGCCACATCCCATGCATGTCATCTTCCCTGCCATATCATCCTCTGCAGGCTGGTTTTCCGAACTCGAGTCACCATTGCGTTCTTGTAGAGGCCCACTGATGCACCTCCAAATCTTGTGTTTAAAGCAATTGTCACTCATTCATTGCAACGGCTTCCCAAGGTACGTTTGTGACTCACGGTTTTGAGGAATATACCATCTACCGTGGGTGGAAGAGACTAATTCTCCCAAAAAATGCCAAATAAATAAATTTATTTATTTAGTATTTTGTCGAAATCATCAAAAATAAAGTCAACAAAAAGTTGAAAAAAAAATAAAACGAACTTAAAACATGACACTCAACAAAATTGAATGAAAAACATAACACTCAACGCAAAAAATAAAATAAAACGTTTAGCACCCTTAAAAAATTTAATGTTGGCTATTATAAGCCGATTTCTTAATAATTACTTTTGAAAGTGCCGACCTCCACTATTTCAACTTTTATTAATTATTCGACATGAAAGTGCCGACCCTACCTTCCACATACGGGACGGTATACATTGATCATAGCAACTTATTAATTGCACCGAGTATAATTTTTCAGGTGGTATTGGCTTTGCTTTAAAGTTTTACCAAAGATGCTAGAACGTGCTTGAGCAATATTTTGCGACTTAGTTGTTTAAGTAAAAGTCACAGACAATTAACAAGTAGTTAACTGTAGCCAAATTAGAAACTATTTGTAGTTTCTATTTCTATTGAGGTAAATGAATGACTTTTACCTTATTAACTCATAGTTAACTTCACCTTCTCCTTAGATTGAAACACTTCTTCTTCCTCTTCTCCAGAGCTCTTATATATATATATATATATATATATAATGTTTCTCTATGCTTTTTATATTTATTTAGTAGAACATATTCTTCTGTGTCAACATTAGGATTGCCTGAGAGGATCGCTCATTCCTTTGGAGGCAGATCTAGAAGCTTTTTAACCCTTTTATCGTCCTGATTCAACACTGTTTTCAAAGATTTGTTATAAAATGGTTGATGAAAAACGAAAATGGAGTTGATGTACAAAACAAAGTTGTAAATGTCAATGTGTAGATAACATCCGTACGGTTGGATTCATCATATTTATTATTAATATTTTAAAAGTAATTTGCAAGGTTTTCTCTTGAAATTCAATTAAAAATCCAAAATTAACACAAAAAAATTTAAAAATATTGTAATGAAATTAGAATGACATGCACTACGAGAGGATATGGTTTCCATTATTTGATTCTACTTACTATGGAAAATCATATTTAAGGTCTTTCTTTTTGAACTAAGATTGAAACTTGACATTAATCACTTTTGTAAATATTCAAAAATTCACATTATCTTATTTGGAAGATCCATACCGTACAAATGGTATTCAACTAGCACAAGAATGAAATAAAATAAAAATTGGATGAAAAACATCTGGTACCTACAGAAATCGAGCTGTTGAAATTCATCCGACGTCCAGAATCTAGATGCCGGCGCGCTAAAGGGTTAAACTGCGGTAGAGTGCGAAGCTTGAACAAGAAGTTTTTCAAACTGCATTGCAAGAGGGTGGAGTGCAGAGTTGGAACATGTATTCTCATCAATTGCGTGAGGACAAATCGCCTTCAGAACTCAATCTTTTGCGACAAGCGGCATCCATCACTTGCGAGGTCAGCACAATTCGACTCTAGCTTTTTCTTAATGTATTGAGTTCCTTTGCTTGAGTCTTTTTGCATGTCTTGTTCTCGGGTTTTAATAATTAACCTTTCGAAGGTTCCTTACAGCTTATTAACTTGTTTGAACTTCTATCAGCTTGGACTATAGTTCACCATCATGGGCTACAGGACCCACTTCGAAGGCTTTTCACCATCACTCCACCCCTCCAAGCAGCACCAAAGGCTCTCCTCGATGGGATTTGCAACACCCGACGCATGGCACCATCACACTGATTCACAAACCCTAAATCTGTAAGCCATCTGTTTCTGTAGAAATTTATCACCTTATGTAATCTAACCTTTTTTTTTTTGGTATACTTCCTGGATCACAAATTTGCTTCAACGTTGCAATGAGACAAGTTTTCCTTTTGTCGAGACTACCGGTATAGTAGACATGCTAACGACCAAACAGTCCCAATCACTGCACAGTTCTAATCATAGTAGACTTGCCAATGACCGCACAGTTTCAGTGCACTAATGTAAAGTATTGCCTCATCATTGTATGCCATGTGGTGAAAGGCTCCAAGTGAATTTGCTTTAAAACTCATACGCAATGTGTTTGACGTGCATTAAAAGTTATTGTACAAAACATTTTTGAGTGTGATTTTTTCAAGGCGAATCCAAACTTGACGTACCACAATCTTTTCAAATTTGAGACGGTGTAAGTTTCTACATTCTTGTGGGGAAGGATTTGATCATTGCATATGCGGTCATTGGCATGTCTTCTGTACAACAAGGTTGTCTACACAGTCACTCGTGAACATTGCGAGGGTGACTAGTGTAGTCAAATCAACGTGCCCTTGGTATTTTCTTCAAGCAAGATGGACTAAAGCACGCAAGACTATGGGGTATAACGACAAGAGTCAAAACCTACTGAGCCACAATAGTGACAAGGGAGGTATTGACCTATAATTGTCTCCCACAATCTTGCTTGCTTTTGAATTACTGGACATAATCTCAATGCAAGCCTCGTAGAGGCACTGGATCTCCAGATCAATGTGGTAGTTGAACAAAAAAGCAAAGAAAAAGTAAAGCTTAGCATGCATGTAGAGTCCAAACAATGAGTATGGCTTGTGTCTTGGTGAAAAGTTATTGCTACCTGCTAAGAAGTTAATGCTCTCAAGCATTATGGGTTCTAATCCCTCTCCTCTTGTACAATGGTATCTTGACACAATGGCAAAAAGAGAGGCTACATTGATATTTTGACACTGTTTGTGAACAGAGTAAATTCCATCTGAAATCCACAGCTTTCTTTTCGCTGTCGTCACTGCAGCTGAGGAACCAAAATCACGGTGAGCCCATTCAAGGCGATGGTGGAGGCAAAGGACGCCACATTGTGGATTGTGAGCTGCAGATCCTTGAGCTCTGTCGGAACCAGTGATGTGAATTTCCATTCCTCGGATGCTTTCATGCAAAGTGAGCAACTAAAAACTTCCCTTTGAATCTAAGATGACACACTCCAACTTCAAACTCGTGAGTCCTTGCTTCTACTTTATTAACACCTTAACGTACCAACCCTTTGAACAGAAGTAGATTGCTAGCCTCAAAACTACATATTAGCATGGCTCAGATGTATATGAGGTGTACATGAGAGGACCATTGCAAGCAGGAAATCTACCAAACAAATTTGACATACTTGTCATAACATTCAGTAGCTTGTGTTACTGGTGCCTTTTCCTGACAGAGTGATGTGGAATATCCCACATCATTTCATCCCCCGAATGAAATGATGTGGGATATTCCTCATCACATCAGTAGCTACGGGGACATGTGGCATCAAGCAAGAGCAATCAATCATGGTGCACAGGAACTTAAAGCACTCCTCAATCACAATTCAATAGTGTTCTATAATTATTTATTTGATTCAATAGTCCATTCAAATACAAATCACTAGTCACTCTATAAATAAAGGTGGATGAAACAAAAAGGCACCCTTCTTGAAGACTACTGAATGTTAGGTAATATTGTTGAAACATGTCAAAAACTAAGTGAAAAGAGTGTTAAAAACAGCACCCATTTTTGGTAGTCATGGGTAGCCTTTGTTTCTTCAATTTGCTACCTTGTTAGTTCTTTCCCCAATTGGTGACTGTGAGACATTTTGCTTGCATGCAAATGTTGATTTTTCACTGTTTTAATTTGTGAATTGCATAAATATGACCGGTTGGTGCATAACATTCAGTAGCCTTTGTGAGTGGTGCCTTCCCCCAACAGAATGATGTAGAATATCCCACATCATTTCATCTCCCCAATGAAATGATGTAGGATATTTCACATCACATAAATAACTATGGGGACTGGTGGCATTAAGCAAGAGCAATCAACCATGGTGAGCAGTAATCAAAAGCACTCACTCAATCACAATTCAACAGTGTTTTGTAATTGTTTATTTGATTAAATAGTTCATTCAGTTACAAATCAGTGGTCACTCAATATATAAAGGTGGATGAAACTAAAAGGGAGCCTCTTGGAAGGCTACTGAATGTTATGTGGACGCTGGCTCCATGTATATATGTTTTAAACACGGATGTTTGGTAGTAGGTTATTAATTATATATGACGTTTTGCTTAATCTAAGACAGAAACCTCATTCTAGTGACTATTACCTAGTGAGTGTGCTCTCTATTATTAGTAAAATCATATTATTTTATAGATTCAATCTCTCCCATTAACCCCTAAACATATCAGGGTGTCCCTGGAATTGACAATGTTCTTTGAATTGACAATTTCAGAAAAATCATCATAAAGTATTATTTTGAAGAATATTTTGGAATTGACATACAAATGAAAGTTCTAGATTTTGAATTTTAGATTCCATCCGTACGGTTTAATTCACTAATACTATCATAAATATTTAGAATTAAAACTTTGGATAAAATTTGAAAGTTAAAATTAAAAATTCCTTCTAAATTTGATTACAAACAAAATTTTAGTATGTTTTTAGTAAAAATTGTTGGAATGAATTTGAAATGGGATATTCTTAAACGTGTTGATTCTTTGAAATTTTTGTGTTTCTTAAATTTATGACCTCATTTTTGCAAGGCCGCTTTTTTTTCTTTTTCTTTTTTTGGCACATACGAATTGCATTTTTGCAACCCGCAACAAGTTTTCCAATCAAGTAGTAGGACGATTTCATAGCCAAGAATCGAACCACCAACCTCCCCATTCGGTTTGGGTACCTTACCACCATCACCTTAGTAGTTTAGGGTCATTTCGGACTATGCAAGGCCAATTTTGAACTACAGTCAATGCAATTTTGGCTTGGTCAATGACTTGACATACTTCTACATTTGTAATTTTAGAAAAATATGTAATCAAGTATGACTAAATCCAATGGTTAGATAGGACAACAACTTGGTGAAGAATCTCCAAAGAATTAGATGACATTTATTCAAGCATTGATGAGAACGTAGGGCGGGTTTGTATTTGTCACGTCCAGTTTATGAACGCTTTGACGTTTAGAGGTTAAAAATTGTATTATTTGGACATTGTTATGTATTTTTGAAGTTATTCTCGTATGATAAGAAATTGTGAATAGGCTTTTATTCTTTGCTGCTAAATATTAGATGTTGTATATGTACTTGTTAAATGTTATTTAATTTTTTTAGGCTTATTTTTTCCCTATTTACACTTTTAAGAAAATCTCATGTTTAGAGAAACTATTTTTTATAGAAATTACACCAAATTTTTTTTTACTAATCTATGCTTTTGTTTAGGAGAGGAAAATATTGATGGGTAGGTTTTTTGTACTACAGTTGGGCATAGTTCCACTTGGGGTACTCCAAAAGATCGTCTTAACTCTTAAGTGAGCCCTTATAGCAACTTTGATTAGGTCCTCTTTAATAAAGAAATCACAAATGAATCAACCAAATGTGGTTTTGACTTCCTACACTCATGAAGTACTCAAGGAAAAATTCATGTCAAAATTGAAGAGTTTTAAAGATTTTAAATGAGATTTTATGTCTAAAGATCAATGTTTGTCCTAACTACCAATAAACATCCAAAAAAATTATTTAAAGTATTAAATGATGTCATTTGGGTACAAGTTTCAAATACAAAGTACATTTAGATATGTGTTACTTGAATTGATTACTTTGAGGAGTAAAATATATTTATATATAATACTACATTGCTTGCAAATGCTCATTTTAGGAAACATATTCCAACAAGCAAAAAAGTATAAAAAATAATGTATTCAATTAAAGTTTGAACTTGAATTGAAGTATTTAATGTCATCGAGGTGTGGATAGTTTTTTATTTTATTTTATTTTAGTCAATTGAGATAGACGAATTCAATAAAATTTGGAAGTTCATAAGCAAAATTCACCTATTTGTCATGTAAGAAGAGGGGTACCCCTATTGGAACTATGCCCAGTTGGTACTGAATAACTAGGTTCGTCCTGGTGCTAGACTCTGACACAACAATTTGAGGCAAAATAGTCTTCGTGTACATGCGTGCAAGGTCTATATGATATAGTAGATGGTATGGTATTTTGTTTCATGTTTTTAGCTATTGAAGTAATTATAGACTAGTGTGTATATTGGTGAAGTTATAATACGCAATTGTAGCCATTATGCGCAAAGTTCTAAGGGTATAGTTCTAGCACATGAACATTTGAAACCTTTACTAATATACACTAAGTGTTAAAAGGAGCCACATGTTACTTCTTCAACAATGATTTTTAAATTTTTATTTACCACAAAAAATTATTGTTAATGATTTATATACATATATACATATATATTATTATATTTTCGTTTAAAAAAAAATTGTATTGGTAAACTCTAATGTACAACGCTACATGATGTTGAACAGAATGATCGATAGGTGCAATGGTCATAATCGCCTTTTTGCAACTGCAAGGATATTTGAACGTTTGATTATCGCTCTTTGAAGAATTATGCCCTACGATCTACAGTTCTTTGAAGAATTATGGCTTCTCTCATATTCAAATATGCTCTTGAGTTTTTTTGAATGTTTGTTTTGGTGATATTCAAGTATTTTTCAAAGTATGTCCAAAGGACAAAAGATGAAATTGATTATGAATTACATGTGGATAATGTTGAAACGGTGGAGGGATACTTAAATCTTGCAAAGAGATGTTTACAAGAAGCACAATTAGTGACTTTGTCACAAGCTTTTCTTCCAAAATGAGCAAGGATATTCAACTTTAAACAATATAAACATTTGCTTGAAAAAAGTAAAGTAGCTATTGAACGTGCACAATCTTTCTTAGACTTTTGTAAAAGCAATGAATATTTTTCAACCCAAAATAAAGAAAAATACCTCGAAATTTTTAAACTCCTTTTTGTATCAACTAAAGAAGTTGAGAGTTATATTCAAGAATGTTGCAAATTTGATGCTTGGAATCTAACTATCATCAATATATTACCAAATTCATTGGAATATATTTCTTCAATATGTTTTGATTTAAAGTTATGCATAGCCTTTTTTTCTTTCAAACAAATACCGGATCCATACATCAATAGAAATTTCAATGTGAATTATGAAACTATGACTCAAATCATTGGAAAATAAGCCTCTGTAGACAATTTGGCTTTGTTGACAAGTTTTAAGTCTATTGAAGCCAACAATGAGCAATACCAACTAATTAGCTTTCTACTTTGGAAATTGGAAGGGCGAGTTCATACAAATAACTCTCATATTTGGAAAGTTGATTATAAATGTTTGGAAGGAAAAGACAAATTGGAGCGTGGTAGTTCTGATCTTGTGATAGTATACAAAGCAATGTGGCATGGTGTACTTGTTGCTATAAAGGAGTTTCACGTGCTTAGGAATTTTGAAGTTTTCCGGAAGGAGGTGATAATTTTACAAAAATGATCTCATCCTAGCATCATATCTATGTATTGTTCAGCAATAGATAAGGAGTATTGTGCCATTGTTTTGGAGTTAATGAACCAAAATCTTCATTCTTTAATTGGAGATATTTAAGGCATAATGAAAGATCAGTTGGTCCTCTTCTATTTTCAGTGAAATTGATTCTTCAAGTAGCCAAAGGCATGCTTTATCTTCATAAAAAAAAATTCCATAGAGATTTGAAGTCATTTAACATTCTTGTTAATTGTGTGAAGATCACATCAAACTTGGAAATTGAGCATGTACGTGCAAAAGTTGCAAATTTTGGGCTATGTAAAATTAAATCAATTAGCTGCAATTCAAATCAAACTCCTAATGTTGACACACCTAGATGGATGGCATCAAAAGTGATGTTGCAAAGCCAAACTAGTAGAGATAAGAAATTGAAGTATGATCCATATAAAAATGATGTATATAGTTTTGCGATGGTTTGTTATGAGATTTTGACGGGATATATGCCTTTTTGGGAAGACAATGCCTTCAGAACTGAAACCAAAGGTAGTGAATAGTGAACGTCCGAAATTACCGGATGAATGTCTTCAAAAATTGAAAGATTTCATTGAAAAATGTTGGCACCAAACACCCAAAGTACGACCTTCTTTTCAAGATATTTGTGAAGAATTGAGTCATTTAAAATGCTTATTGATATTAGGTAACTATGTTTTTAATCACAATATTTATAATTGTTTCCAATTGTCAAAAACTATAGATTATTTTCAAAAAAATTATACAGATAAAAAAATCAATAAATCTTTTTTTAATGCATCTTGTTTATAGTCCACAAAAAAAAATAAAAAAAATCTCTATAAGGCCTTAAATAGTTTTTATTTTATATTTTAAAATTTAGGATCTGAGGGATTTTTTATACAATTTTTATGATTTAATAAATATATTAATTCAATCTTTGTAATTTTTGTTAAAATATAGTGTTTGTAAGTTTGTGCATTTAAAGATTTGAAATTAAATTAAAATGAAAAAAATTAATTGAATTTTTTTAATAGGTTTACATTAGTAATGTTCAATCCCTTATAATGCCTTTTTAACATTTGGCTCACTTGATATGTAGGTTGTGCTCTGAACTACACTAATTCTTCACATATTGTAGAGCTTTTAAAGCTCACTACCATATGTATGGAGAAAGTGCAAGCAATGGCTAGTGAGTCATTGAAATTGAAATATGGACTATGCAATTTTTTGGTTAATAAACTTGAAAGGGCAGGTACACAAGGACACTCATATTTTGCAAAAAACTTGGCAAAGAATCCTAAAAATTTTAAGTTCCTTTTTACATTGGTGACTCAAATTGAAAACCATATTCAAACCTTTTGTAAATTTGACTTGTGGTGCCTTGCAACCCTCATATTGCCAAACATAATCAAACATGTTTCATTATTATGTTTTGATCTTGAGTTGTGCACAATGGTGTTTGAGGAAGTGCCAAAAACTCTAACTTTTGAAGAATTTTTTGACATGAAAAATATTGAGATTCACCAAAAAATTTCAAGTGACAATAAAATTTTATTTCCCATTTTGAAAGCTTTGAATCAACCAAATCAATCAAATAGTAGACAATACCAATTGACTTCTTTTCTTCATATATATGAGGCATCATCAAGTGATTCCAAAACTTGGGAAGTTTTTTTTGAAAGTTTAGAAAACGAAGAGAAACTAGGAGCCGGTGTCTAAGGTATTGTGTATAAAACAAACTAGTTGGGAGCAGTTGTAGTTGTAAAGGTGTTTTATGGAGGTCCCAACAATCTAGATTTTACAAAAGAAAAAAATATTTTAGCACGATTGTCACATCTTAGGCTAATAATTTTTGGGGTCATAGTGTCACATTGAGCCATTTTTTGACATTGAGCCATTCATATTTGATTTTTTTTTCCTTCAGATTTAATTTGGTGCCACATGGACCCCCTTTTGAGGGTGCCACGTGTCAAAATTGAAATGTAAGTCAAAATTGCAAAAAACCCAAAAAAAACTGGCGCCATTGTGACATCCCACAAGATGCAGTATGTGCCACAATTTTCGTTTGTCAGTATGTCCACTCCACCCACTCTAAAAACAAAATCACACTCCACTCCTGTTAGAGAATCACACACCACAGCTCTTGCATTTATTTTCAAGCAAGCACCAATGGAGCCTCCAATTGAAGAACATCAACTACACACTCTAAATAGCCTTGGATTGTGCAAACTACCATGCACTCTTCATGGAAAAGTATCCACTTACAGATTAAATTCACACAAATTTCTCGGTATAGTACTAGTACATGAATTCATCAGACATTCAGACCATAAACCTCAAAAATACATTTCATTTTCGAGAAATTTCCTTTTCAAGAAAAAATGAGTATCTTCAACCGGTAGTCTCACAATTATTTGCAACCCTAATAACCACAGATTCAGTAATTCTCAACCATATATTCAAATTGCCAGCACTAATAATTCAAGTCAACAGATCTTGTCCCCGATCTTGTTACAATAATCCTAGTTATGAAGTGCATTGCCTACGACGACCTGGAGTAGAAAACAACCAATAAAACAACCAAACTCTAAACCCTAATCTCCATGAAAATAATCGACAGGAGTACCAGCTCTATATACATAGTAACAATGCAAATGCTCTTGACCTTCGATCATCTGACGAGTGCAAACCTTAAAAGCTTCGCACAAACCTCCTCTGCCTAGATCTTTCGCCTTCAACTTCACAGAAACTCTGCCATCTAATCGCATACCATGCGCGGAAATCGCCATCGCAATCGCAATCGCTAGAGCTCAACACTCATCGACAAAATTCATCAGATCGCCATAGCCACTCACCGCCATCGCCACTCGCCGAGAACACTCACGGAGGGAGAACTCACCATCGCTAGAACTCAATGCAATGCGGCAGAAAGAGACAGGTGGAACAAACGAGAATGAGCAAGACAACATGAGCAATGCGACAGAATGAGACGGGTCAAGTTGATGAGACGAGAACCCTGATCAAACAGCTCACGACCCCCCTTGCCTACGTAGACCCTCTCACGTTTCCAGTTCACAACACCCCCCGCCTACGTGGATCCCCCAAAATAATTTCATTCACAACACCCCCGCCTACGTGGACCCCCCAAAATAATTTCATTCTACAATTTCCATGTATTCCACCACCATTCCCGGGCCACCTTTGCAAAAAGATTTTGGGTTCAAAGTCACATCTCAATATCATATCATAGTATTGTTTGGCAGTGGACATTCAACGCCAACGGTGTGCCATTGTCATGGAATTGATGAATGAAATCTTTTTTCTCTAATCAAAAGAAGAGCAAGAAAGAGTCCTAGCTCCCCTCCATTCACAGTCTTGGATTCAATTTGTTTAATGCTCCAAAAAGATGAAGGTGTACAATATCTTTACGAGAACAAAGTTGTTTATAGAGATTTGTATTCATATAATATTCTTGTCAAGCGTGTGAAAACAACATCAAAAGTGGAGATTGGTTATGTACAATATATGCAAAGCTTTCTGCCTTTGGCCTCTCCAAAACAATGCATTAAAGAAACAACGATAAGGTGTTGGACGTGGGCACTACAAGATAAATGGCTCCATAAATTATATCATTAGTTCGTCAAGATGCATCTCCAACCAAAGTTAATGTTGATCTATATAAAAGTGATGTTTTCAATATTGGAATGGTGTGTTATGAAATTTTAAATGGAGATGTACCTTTTTCAACCATCACCAATTTAAAAGAAGTGAAAAAAATGGTTTTAATAGGTGTGCGTCCATAATTATCAAAACTATGCTCATTCAAGCTTAAGACTTTGATTAAAAAGTGTTGGCACCAAAAACCCAACATACGTCTTTCATTTAGTGACATTTGTAAATGATTAAGGCATTTGAAATGGTTATCGATGTCAGAGATGTAAATGTTCAACTATAATTTTTGCAAATATTGCATTTTTTTATAACAAAGTGCAATTTTTTTTAAAAGTTTCAATAATGTAAATAGATTTGATACGTATTGAATTTGTATATTGATATGATATATATGATGTTGATTGAGGTTGTATCGTGTACAATTGGTACCATTTTATAAAAACTCATGACAAGTAATCTTGATCACTCGATGCGGTTTGCAATATACTCAATCTTGAATGGAATAGAGTTAAAAATTTATTGATTGAAGAAATTAGATGGATTTGAATAAAGTTTTGTTTATGATAATTTTCTAAACCATTTTTCTTTACTTACTAACTTTTAACAAAACAAGTGTTTTAACCCTTTAGTGCCCAGGTAACCACTAAGTGGTCACTAGAAAATGAAATGCCGTAAAATCCGTGAACCATCTCAGTCCGATGTTTGAAGTTTCAGATGTGCAACTTTTGATTTTGCAAATGATGCAAGAAGAAAATTTGAAATTTTATTTTCTTAGCTATCCAAATACTTATGTACAATACACCAAAATATTGCAAATACCTCAAAATACAGCAAATACTTACAAATACAACACATCTCCTATGTGGTGTTTCTTGTGTTTGCAAGTTTGTTATCTTGTATTTTTTTGGGGATTGTGTTCTCTTGTTCATGTTCCATTAGTGTATGTAGTTTGATCTAGATCAATGTACCAACTCCTTTGTTATTTTCACGTATAATTTTTTTCCTAAATTGTACATGGATAAGTCATTCTCACTTATAAAATTCACAATAATTATATATGAGTCCGTTTTTGACATGAAAGATTGTGTTGAAGAGGTGTTGACAAAAGCCATTGCTGAACATCTTCACATTTATTTTTGAAACTTTTACCCAAATTCTATTTAACCTTGAAGTCACATACCCCCAAAAATCTCATCTTTGAGTGTACATTATACAATTCAAAGACATACTATAATCTTCCAATCCAACGCTGTGATCTTACCAAGATTTAATTAACACTTGTTTCATTAAGCTATACTTCCATTCTTACGGTTGGATACTATTAATAGTATTCCTAATTTCAACACAGAGTTTTAACCCCTAAACGTCTCATGGGGATAGTACATACGTTGTCATATAATTGGGATTTGCTATCAACAAGAAACTCTAAATTGGGATCTCAGTAGTTCACTAGAACCGTACTAATCTAAATTCCAACTTCTATTTTGAACTCAAACCCATTAAAAGTGTAGATTCATTCCAAAATAATACAATCAAAATACAATGTATTCTATTGGCGGAAAAGGTACGTTCAGACGTTTAGGGGTTAACCCCTAAATACCTAGAGCCCTCTTCAAATTCGGCAGTTTTGCAAAGATGCATTATAAAATGCAACTAAAAGGGATATTTTGAACTTGATGTGTGAATAAAAGTTGTACATTATGAATTTTAGATTCTATCCATACGGTTAGATCTATGATTGCTATTATCAATAATTTTGTATAAAATTTGAAACGTGAAATTCGAAATTATTTTGAAATTCAATTACGAATAGGACATTGACAATCTACGGATGAAATTCATTTAGATTGGTTAAAATCTAATACTCTAAGTGTAGTGATTTTTGGATATTTTTTGGTTTCTTAATTTTATGAGTTGACTTTTTAATAGCATTTTTACACTAAAATCTTCAAAATTTTGGGTGAATTACTACAACATGAAATGAGGTATAAGAAATTCACAAATCATCCCCTTTCTAATCGGATGACACATGCATGAAGCTAACTTCCCATAGAATCTACAATAAAAATTCCACACTGCAAAAAATTCATGACGGATGAGAAACTTTGGATGAAATTTGTACATCGTCCAAAAAATGAACGCTTAGGCAGTTAGGGGTTAAAGAAACATCACCCAGAAAATGTGGTTTCTGCAGAACTACCATGGGCACTAAGATGGTTATCCCATTCCCAACTAAATAAGTAATATGAGTACGAGGCATTGATATTATTTAGTATTATTATTTTTTAGAGGTAGACAAGAAGAAATAGATTCCAACACAAGTTGATTCATAATTTTTGGATGAAGAATGAATTAGTTATAAATTTTCAAAGTTGAAGTATGACGCATCCTATTCACATCATATAGGTACACCTCTTTGTGTCTAAAGAAGATTTGTATTGCACACACTAAAGATGCTTAAACCAACAATAACAAATCCATAACCACACTTCCATATACTAAAACCAACAACGAATCCATAACCACACTTACATATACTAAAACTAACAAGAGAGAACCCATTACCAACTGTAACTCATACTACAACCTATATCATTACAACATTGATTGCGGATAATGCCCCTAGTTGTTGGTGAAACGAGCCAGTTGGTAATGGGGTAACTACCTTACATGGTTAGAGCATCCCCACTGCTACACACTAGAGATGACTCGCTCAAATTATTCATTTACATTTGAAGAGCCCTTGCACCCACACTCCTCCACCTTTGGAGGGCCCTCACACATCAAAAGTGCACATTAAATATTCAATGGACCAATCACAAGTAGAATGTGGGGATTTAGTCAACTAAATAGTGATTTGGAGGGCCATTTCTTGACACACTAGGATCCAGAGTCAGAGCAGCTCCACCGCAGCCCTCCCAGGGCCCTTCTAGCTCCAAAAGTAAATGAAAAGTGCTCAGGGCCCTTCCAAAATGGCTCTTGACTTTGGATTCTAGCGTGTCAAGAAATCGCCCTCCAAATCACTATTTAGTTGACTAAATTCCCACATTCTACTTGTGATTGGTCCATTGAATCATATTTAATGTGTACTTTTGATGTGTGAAGGCCCTCCAAGGGTGGGGGAGTGTGAGTGCAAGGGCTCTTCAAATGTAAATAAATAATTTGAGCGAATCATCTCTAAGGTGGTTACCCCATTCCCAAATGAATAAGAAATACGGATATGAGGCATTGATATTATTTAGTATTATTATTTTTTAGAGGTAGGCAAGAAGAAATGGATTCCAACACAGGTTGAAACATAATTTTTGGATGAAGAATGAATTAGTTATAAATTTTCAAAGTTGAAGTATGACGCATCCCATTCACCTCATATAGGTACACCTCTTTGTGTCTAAAGAAGATTTGTATTGCACACACTAAAGATGCTTAAACCAACAACAACGAATCCATAACCACACTTACATATACTAAAACCAACAAGAGAGAATCCATTACCAATTGTAACTCATGCTACAACCAACATCATTACACCATTAATTGCAGATAATGCCCTTAGGTGTTGGTGAAAGGAGCCAGTTGGAAATGGGGTAACCACCTTAGCCCCGTCTCTATATCCTCCAGTGGTCTTGAATGCAAGAGCACTGTTCATGGCCCCCCCTTTTCTAAAATTTCCATTCTGGGCACCTTCGGTGCTTTTTTTGGCAATTTGTTTTGCAAATTTGGGACCTACGGCCGTAAATTACTCTAGGGGGACCTATTTGGGAACAAAAAACCATTGAAGTAGGGGGGTTGTTTTTTGAGGTGGGCCCTTACAAGGACAAAAATAGGGGGCACTTTTGTCCCCATTCATTGTCCCCTTTCACCGGGGATTAAGAGAAATCCCCACCTTAGCGTGTAGCAGTGGGGATGCTCTAACCACCTTACAAGGTTAACTGATTGACGGGGGGGACCACTTGAGCAATCCCCACTCACGGATCTGTGGTTGTGACATAACTTTTGTCGGCAGTCGGCACCATAGGACTGGATAAGTTAATAGTGAAAATATTGACAGTCGATCTGTCAGAGGTGTACTGCACTCCTCGCCTTGAGGAGCCAATGAAAATTCTTGGGCACTCCTCTTGTGCAAGTGCTTTACAGTCAAATAGTCAACAGCCGGATCATTTCAGTTCTAGTATTGTAGACCGCCCGGTAGTCCGGTACACTCCGATACTCCTCTTGTGCAAGTGCCTTAGGGCCGCTTCACGCTATGGCCGTCCAAGTCGAGAGGCCGTGGGATTGAGAGTCCAAACTTTGTTGAGAGTCCAAAGAAATCTACTGAAAATAGAAATAAAATATATTTTTCATTTTTTATGGAAAGAAATCGAGGGCCTCTCGACCATGGTGACAAGTCTTGCAAAATGTAGAACCCAAACTTTCTCTCGAGAGACGGTCTCCTTGGTCAAAAAGTGTTGCCATGTAAGCATTTTGAAGGTCCACGGCCTTTGCACTTTGGCCTCTAGTGTGAAGGGTCGAGAGGCCAAAACCATGGTTTCTTGCAATTTGATTGGTGGAAACCGACGGCCTCTCGACCTTTGGCCATAGTGTGAAGCGGCCCTTAGAGCATCTCCACCCATGCTTACTAAAGGTGACTCGCTAAAAGTATTCATCTATATTTAAAGAGCCCTTGAAATCACACTCCCCCACCCTAAAACTGCACGTCAAATAGTCAATTCACCAATCACAAGTAGAATGTCAGATTCAGTCAACTAAACTTAGATTTGCAGGGCCATTTCTTGACACACCAAAATTGAGGGCCAAGAGGCTTTTTTGAAGGGCCCTTAGCATTTTTCATCCACTTATAGCGTGTGTCAGACTCTTAGCGCGATTGGGTGGAGATGCTCTTACAGCCGTTAGAGCATCTCTATCCATGCTCGCTAAAAGTGACTCGCTAAAAGTATTCATCTATATTTGAAGGGCCATTGAAATCATACTCCCCTACCCTTGAACGCTCGTCAAGCACCAAAAGTGCACATCAAATAGTCAATGCACCAATCACAAGTAGGATGTCGAATTCAGTCAACTGAACTTAGATTTGGAGGGCCATTTCTTGACATGCCAAAGTTGAGGGCCAAGAGGCATTTTGAAGGGCCCTTTATTAGCATTTTTCATCCACTTATTGCGTGTGTCAAACTCTTGGCGCGTATGGGTGCGGATGCTCTCAGAGCAAGCCCAACAATTACAAAACAAATATGTTCGTAAAAAACGCTTGCTGCTGGGCATGCTCATAGGATGCACCGAATATGAATAAACAGTCGAATATGCACCAAATCTGAATATGAATACGAATGTAGAAACCCGGGGAGGTCACTCCATTGTCAAGTTGAACACCACGTGCTAACAAAGTTTGCTACCCCTATATTATATGTCATAAATAATTTTAAAAATTATGATATTTTTTCTACATATACGTAACCATTGATAACATCTTTTGAATATTTTTTTGAAATTTTTAGTCATCTTCATTTTTTTTAGTAATTTTTTTAGTTCATTTCTACGTCATTCTAGTTAGAAACGGTATGTTTTATAAAAAAAGAAAGATCATCAAATTTGGTTATCTTTTTTTTACTATGTAATAGATACTGAGTATATCTACTCATGAAAAAAAATTGATAAAATTTTGACCCATTTTGGTGATGCAACTTAGAAAACTTAGATTTATTTTGTTCGCACGTGGTTTTCAACTTGACAATGGAGTGACCTCCTCGTGTGTAGAAATGAACAGTTGGATCATTTCTAGTATTGATACCGGTATGCACCGACCACGAACAGACTGTACATAGTAGACTCAAAAGTTAGACAGATTTCTCTAAAATCCCCTAGTAGTTTTGAATGAATGGGGACAAAAGTGCCCCTATTTTTTTCTGGTTCAGGGCTCACCTTAAAAAACAACACCCTCCTCCAATGATTTTTTTTTTCCAAGTAAGTCCTTCTAAGGTAAAATTGCCAAAAAAAGCACCGAAGATGCCCTAAATGAAAATTCCACAAAAAGGAGGGGTGTATGAATAGTGCCCCGCATTCAAAACCACCGGGAATTTATCCCTAGGCACATGCGTACTTGCCTGGCCATCTCTGTGGGCAGTACCAGTGTACCACCATTTCCACTACTGTAGTGAGAGAGAGTCAATCCGAGCCCAAGATATTCTCCATGAGCCCAAGATATTAGAGTTATCCTTAAAGTCCATCAAATTTTGAAGAAGATACCGTGAGTTTTTCTTTATTATACTCTTATTTCTTTACTTCAAATAGTTAAAAGGTGTAGAAGATCTTGGTGGTTTATCATTATTAGGTGTGTAAGAAGTGTGTAAGAGCTTGGTGGTCTTCAAAAGTTTTCAAAAGTTTTTTTAGCTCTATTCTTGGTGCCAAAAAACTTTTGAAAACTTTTGAAGACCACCAAGCTCTTACACACCTCTTACACACCTAATAATGATAGACCACCAAAATCTTAAACACCTTTTAACTATTTAGAGTGAACAAATAAGAGTATAGTAAAGCAAAACTCACGGTATCTTCTTCAAAATTTGATGGACTTTAAGGATAACTCTATTGTCAGTGATAAAGTTGCAATAGGGTTAATCAGAGCAATGTCTGGGAAGAATTCCTTTACAAGTTAGTCAGGTGAAATTCAAAATTGTCTAAGTGAGAAAGTTAGCCTCAGAGAAAAAAATTATATTTTCAATGGAAAATAAAAGAATATTCTATATTTTCTTATGGCCCAATCGAGAGATCGCTTCCAAAAAAACGAGTTAACCTCTAAACGTTCTCACCCTTTTCAGATTTGGCAATTTTCCAAAGGTGCATTATAAAATGCAACTATGAGGGATATTTTCAAATTGACGAATGAATAAAAGTTGTACATTATGCATTTTGGATTTTATCCATACGGTTAGATTTGCGATTGCTATCACTAGTATTTGTGTATTAATTTTCAAACTTAAAATTTAACACTCTTTTGTAATATGATTACGAATAAGATATTGACAATCTTATAATGAAATTTGTTGTGATGGGTTGAAATGTAATACTCTAAGTGTAGTGATTTTTGGAGATTTTTTGGTTGCTTAATTATGGTACTTGACTTTTTCAAGAGCACTTTTAGACTAAAATCTTCGAATTTTTGGGTGGAACACTACAACATGAAACAAGGCATAAAATCATCCCCTTTCTAATGGTATCACACATGCACGGAACTAACTTCCCAAAAAAAATTCAATAAAAAATCCACGCTGCAAAAAGTGCATGATGGATGAGAAAACGGATTTCAAATCCGTACATCATGCAAAATATGCATGGTTAGGCATTTAGGGGTTAATCGGACAAGAAAATGTAGGATCTTAGCCGGTTAACCTAAAATTTCTCCCCAAACTCTGCTTTAGTGCCTCTTGCTCACAATAGATTCTGATGTTATCGATATTGTTTTAGAATCCTGGTTTACATTTTTCATTGTCGTTTCAATTGACGTTAAGTTGACACAGAGTATTCTGATTCCTAGAAATGATAATGTCACAAGGGCATTGTTCACTGCCAGAGACTGTTCAAAACAGGAGAGCTCAAGTTGGGAAGAGAGAGATGATGACATCATTAGGACTTCAAGCTTTTATACGAGAACAATGGGTTTAACGTTTTTGCGTTTTATTTACTCACACATTGTGGGGATTGCAAGCATTACTGCTCATTTTGTCTCTAATGTTGACCTGTCTAATGTCTACTTTTCATTGCAGCAAAGGATTGTGGATGATAGACTGGAATTTGGCTTCTTGGGGCGGGTGGAGTGAGTGCCTGGGTGAGTGTGTCACCCCCTCAGTTCCAAACCCCATTGAGGAAGTTTTCTCATTCTTGTAGCTTTTATTTGTTGAATACATTTCCTATTATTAAATGTGTGGTAAAAATGTCACCGTCATGTAAATAGGAAAAATACAAATTTTTTTAATGTAGTAAAATGAAAATTTCTAGAATCTTTTCAAAACATTTTATATAATTTTGGAATATTTTGGAGTATTCTTGCACATGTCATTCAATCCATTACGCTTTTTTAAGGTACTATATGTCTACCCAATGTCAACAAAATTATATTAAAGATTTTAAGGTGCCATTACTTTTGCTCACAATCATTCATTGAAAGAATTAAATAATATTCCTCCAAGCTTGTCCGTTTCCCATGTTCAAAAGAATTTCAAACGATTACATTAACATTTAACATCATAGGAACCTACCCAAACTTTCAATTTTCCCCCAACCCGACATTGGTACTAAAAACTAAACAAACTCATAAAAATCAAACATGATGTGCACATTTACAATCAATTTGGAAATAAGAACCACGTGGGAACTGTTCTACACAACTCAAAATACATATATCAGGACGTATATATTCATTGAACTCATTATTTACACACAGAACATTCTTGAAGAAGCAAGAGTCGTCATATGACCTTTGCCGTTCAAGATGCTTTTGAAAAATGCAAACCCTATACCTTTGCAATACCATTTCTAAAATCTCTTAGAAATCCTATTTTGCTATTTCAACACACACTGAAACATACTCCCAAACATGAAGGAGTAGTAATATTTTAACACATTTGACATTTTTATTTCAAGTTTAATGAGTTCATCCAGATTATTCTGTTGATTTGGTCGCGTTGATGAAGAACACTTTTTTTTTGACAGAACAATTTGATTTCTAGTAGTCGTTCATCTTGTCATGGATGTGGCAGCCTACGTTGCGTTTCGTGGGCATAGGACCCAAAAGACCAGCCCCAATATCAAAACGTGGTTGCACAGGACCTCGAGGAACCGCCGCTCCCGCCATTTTCATGATGACGTGGTATGCCACAGCGACCATCAAGATGAAGACGATTGCCACGCAGACCGCCATCTCTTGTTGTACCAGCACCGGCTCCTTGAAAATTACACACGTACAACGCATAATTATATGCTGAGACCCACACGGTGTTAGTACGGCTAGTCTAATTAACCCCTAAAGGACCAAGGATTCATGGTTTTAAAATGACAAGTGTAAATGATTAAATTGTGAAAATCATAATTGCTGCCGTCTCGTTTGCGTTGCAAACTGCTTCAAAAACGTCTTACAAATCGGGGATTATGGTTCCCCTTGTGTGCCACAGAAAAAAAGAAAAAAAGAAAAAAGAAAAGAAAAAGAAAAACGTCATAAACTGGAGTACGTTTTGTAGTCGTGAGAGTGAGCAAATCTGTAGACAGTTTCACGACAACGAGGAAGGAGCAAGCAACTGAAGCACCCAGACACCGATAAAACTTATATCTACGTAGATAACTCTCAGTACGTACCGTCAATATCGTCATCAATTGAAAGTACGTTTTGTAGTCGTGAGAGTGAGCAAATCTGTAGACAGTTTCACGACAACGAGGAAGGAGCAAGCAACTGAAGCACCCAGACACCGATAAAACTTATATCTACGTAGATAACTCTCAGTACGTACCGTCAATATCGTCATCAATTGAAAGTACGTTTTGTAGTCGTGAGAGTGATCGAGCAAATCTGATCGAGCAAATCTGTAGACAGTTTCACGACAACGAGGAAGGAGCAAGCAACTGAAGCACCCAGACACCGATAAAACTTATATCTACGTAGATAACTCTCAGTACCGTCAATATCGTCATCAATTGAAAGTACGTTTTGTAGTCGTGAGAGTGGTCGAGCAAATCTGTAGACAGTTTCACGACAACGAGGAAGGAGCAAGCAACTGAAGCACCCAGACACCGATAAAACTTATATCTACGTAGATAACTCTCAGTACCGTCAATATCGTCATCAATTGAAAGTACGTTTTGTAGTCGTGAGAGTGATCGAGCAAATCTGTAGACAGTTTCACGACAACGAGGAAGGAGCAAGCAACTGAAGCACCCAGACACCGATAAAACTTATATCTACTACTCTCAGTCTAAACAATTGGCGGGGAGATCGTTTTCCCCAATTCAATCACACTGATAGATGGTTTCACTATATATTCTAAAGATGGGGATACGGAGCGAACTTGATCATGGTCACTGCAGCATGAGCTAAAATCAATGTGGCTGCGTGGAGACAGAGGAGCAAAGCTGCGCAATTCAATCAATCGTGCGGGTGAAGATGAAACCGTGATAACAGAGGAATTGCATGAATTTAAATTGCAAATGTACTGGCTAGCCTCGATCGGCTGGCATCTGCATTAATTCTGTAGAGTGCAGGTCCACAATACCTTGTCAGCTAGAGACGTGAAACAGCTTGATATCGATTCGTGTATTCCAGGGGCGACGACACTGCCAGACTCCAAATTATACCTCTCAGAGAGCACAGCAACGGCCAGGCCAGACCAACGAACGCAAGAGGCAACACGCGCGGCGATCGATAACTAAACTCCCGGATATATCCAGCCGGAGCGCAAGTAACTTAAGACAGGGAGCGCGGGAGAGGAAGAGAAGTGCGATCCTGCAGAAGACAGGGAAGGGGAGGCTGAAAATGGGAGAATGGCGGGGTATAAATGCTATGCATCAGCGGAATTGGGGGCCAAATTCAGCCGCGACAGAAAAATCGACTGCAGCAGCATGGTGTGCGCGCCTCCTTCGTGGCTCCTTGGTGGCTCCTTCGTGCCTACTGGAGTGCTGGCCCACCTTCCTACCTTCCTACTTTCCTACCTTATAACGAGACGGTAGTAGCATGGCGACTGCAGTAGCATGGTGTGTTCGGTCTGCAGTCACCATGGGCTGCTTGCTGCTCGGACGTGAGAGAGACAGAGACGGTAGTTTTGTGTTGAAATTTTGAAGCAGCGGGGACGGGAAAGGATTCCAGCATCTTCGTGTCTGTCGGACGTCAGGGAGTCAGTCTGGTAGTGTGCAGGATTGATTGGCTGAAAAGGTGTGCAGGTCACGACGGAAGGGCGGGTGGGCCAGCACTCCAGTAGGCAAGTTTGTTTTTTGTTTTTTTTTTCACAAATTGAAAATTCATTTGCAAATAGATAAAATACAGAGCCAGCGCACCAAGACGATGCGAGGCGAAAGAGCCAACTATACAACAGTAAGTGGTGGGGGATAGCCCCCCAGGCAATGTGCCATTCACGCCAGTAGGCAAGTGTGGCCGGGTGAATAACTTAGATCAAGTGTAACCGGGTGAATAACTTAGATCAAGTGTGGCCGGGTGAATAACTTAGATCAAGTGTGGCCGGGTGAATAACTTAGATCAAGTGTGGCCGGGTGAATATGGCAAGAGCGGTTTCTTTCTTCGCTTGCATCGGTTCTAGTGCTTGGCTCTGTATATTATTCTTTGCAATTGATTCTTTCAATTTGTGCAATTGAAAATAAATAAATAAATAAAATATGGCAAGAGCGACGAAGTCTTGTGCAACTACATTTTGATATTGGGGATGGTCTCTTTGGTCCTCTGCCCACAAAAGTCAACGTAGATTGCCACATCCATGCCAAAATCAAACAATGAACTCATAAAACTTGAAAGAGAAATGTCGTATATGTTAGATCTTACGACTGCTTCATGTTTGGGATATACTTTTTTGTGTGTTAAAATAATAGATAAAGTGGGTGAATAACTTAGATCAAGTGTAACCGGGTGTAACCGGGATAATGGCGGGGTATAAATGCTGTGCATCAGCGGAGAATGTCCACTAATCAAAAGAGACAGAAAAATCGACTGCACCACCTTGCCATGGTGTGGCGCACCTGTCCCACCTGGAGTGCTGGCCCACCTGTCGGTAGCTAGAATCCAATCTGATTGACGTCCTAAGCCCGTGGTCAAAGGAAAAGGATTCCAGCATCTTCGTGACTGTTGTGAGGGAAGTCAGGGCTCCTTTAAGGTCAGGCACTGAAAACCGTGCAGGTCCGAAATCCTACGTTTCAGGTGCCAGTGGGTACATTTCACAAAATTTTCATGTACCCGTATCAAACATTTTAGACTGTGCGGTTCAGGGCACCCCTACGTCTTCAACTTCAAAAAATCATAAATAAATCGATAAAAGTCAGAAAAATCTGATTCAAATTGAACTAGCCTCTCACGAGCTTTGCCCATTTCTCTGAATTTTTATGATAACTTCATGAACCTGAAATTTGGACGGTTTTTGGTGCGCCTACCTTACACTATGGCCGAAGGTCGAGAGGCCGTCGATTTCCACCAATCAAATTGCAAGAAAGCATGGTTTCGGCCTCTCGACCCTTCACACTAGAGGCCAAAGTTCAAAGGCCGTGAACCTTCAAAATGCTTACATGACAACACTTTTTGACCAAGGTGACGGCCTCTCGAGAGGAAGTTTGGGTCTTACATTTTGCAAGCCCGTCACTATGGTCGAGAGGCCGTCGATTTCTTTTCATAAAAAATGAAAACTATATTTTATTTCCTATTTTCAGTAGATTTCTTTGGACTCTCTACAAAGTTTGAACTCTCAATCCCACGGCCTCTCGACTTGAACGGCCATAGTGTGAAGCAGCCCTCAGTCTGGCGGTGTGTAGGATTGATTGCTGTAGTGCAGCATCGACAGGGAAGGTATGCATCGTATTGACTGTTGCAGTGTAGCATATATCGATACTGTTAGTAGCATATACCCAAAAAAATGCCGAAAAAATAAATAAATTTATTAAGTATTGAAATCAACAAAAATGAAGTCAACAAAAATCGTAGACAAAAAACAAAAGAAAACATTCAGCCGCTAGAAAAATTCAATGTTATTTATTAATAGCCGAATTTTTAATAATTATTTTTGAAAGTGGTGACCACCCCTTTTTGAACTTTTATTAATTATTTGACATGAAAGTGCCGACCATGGCTTCCACGTATGGTATTTTAATTAGGGTTTGGTGCCCGTCACCCAGATCTTGAGGTCCGCGTCCCAACCCCGTGGTGTGGTGTGTTCGGTCGGTTTTGCAGGGCGTAGTGCAGCTCGGACGTGGAGGGAGAGAGAGACAGAGACGGTAGTTTTGTGTTGAAATTTTGAAGCAGCGGGGACGGAAAAGGATTCCAGCATCTTCGTGTCTGTCGTGAGGGAAGTCAGTCTGGCAGTGTGCAAGATTGATTGCTGCAGTGCAGCATTGACAAGGGACTGCTGGAGCCAATTTTTCCGCTAGAATGTCGTACCGGGAACTTCCCGTGTATTAGAGTTATTTTGTAAAGTCCCTCAAAACCTGAATTTTTGACCTGTAATTTGGAAAGGACATGATCGGCATGATCTCATTGTAGACCCAGAATAGAACACTGGATAGATTGAATTTTTATTCATAAAAATTTGGAGGGAGGGAAAAGAATTAAATAGTGGGGTGGGACCGTGAGGAGGAGTGGTGTGAGATTGATGACGACCAGCTCTGGTACCAGCTCCGGTACCAGCTCCGGTCCATGAAACAAGGAGAACAAAAGACCGGATGCCTTTACAAATAACTCTATTACCTCCCGTGTATTACAGTTTTCTATTAACTCCCGTGTATTACAGTTTTCTATTACCTCCCGTGTATTACAGTTTTCTAATACCTCCCGTGTATTACAGTTTTCTATTACCTCCCGTGTATTATTAGTGTATTAGAGTTTTCTATTACCTCCACTACGCCCTGCAAAACCGACCGAACACACCATACCACGGGCTTAGGACGCGGACTTCAAGACAGGGTGACGGGCACCAAACCCTAATTAAAATAGCGGTTATCCCGAATGTAGGACTTGAGCCTAATCCCATGCTGCATGACCGTGGTCTTATGCAACTGCTTTCCAGTCATTAGAGCATCTGCACCCCTGCGCGTGAAACGAGGCCGGGATGACGTTTAGCGGGCCCGGACTTGAAACCCGCCCCCCCCCCCCCCCCCCCCGACAACTCGGCCAACGACTAGTTTCGTTGCGGGCTCCTCAAAAACCCAACACTGCTCGCCATTTTTTAGAATGGCCAAGTTTTTTCAGCGCGCCCAAAAGCCGGGAGATCTTGCCTGATCTCGTTCTATTTTTTTCACCACGACCTCGGAGTTGCCACTTGCCACTCTTGTGCTCATCCACCACGAATGTTATCTGCGCATAAAGTGTTGTACAGACGGAATAGGGTGCTTCTACCTTTTCTATTAGCTGGTTTGAGGAACCAGGGTGAGGGATTTTTATTTTGCCAAGTTGCGGAATGGTCGTCGAGCCCTGTACTGCTCCTTTCCCGAGTGGTTTTTCAAGCGCAGGGGTGCAGGTGCTCTTAGAATGCACCGAATATGAATAAACAATATATTTTTAGTAGAAATGAACAGTCGGATCGGTTTCTAGTATACTGACTATGAACAGGCTCAATTGTAGTAGAAAAGGCCCGTGGAGCTTTTTTGACGTTTAAGGACTAACTCTTACCTCCTAAATGAACAAAAGTGTTCAATTTCACTGCTAGAAACCAAAATGAAAATAATGTAGAATTAACCCTTTAACGTCCCAATTCAACATTGTTTTCAAAGATTCGTTATAAAATGGTTGATGAAAAACAAAAATGGAGATAATGTACAAAGCAAAGTTGTAAATGTCAATGTGAAGATAACATCTGTACAGTTGGATTCATCATATTTATTACTAATATTTTTAATTAATTTGGCAAGGTTTTCTCTTTAAATTCAATTTAAAATTTAAAATCAACACAAAAAAATTAAAAAATATTGTAATGAAATCAGAATAACATGCACAACAAGATGGTATGGTTTCCATTATTTGATTCTACTTATTATGAAAAATCATGTGAAAGGTCTCACTTTTTGAACTAAGATTGAAACTTGACATAAACCACTTTTGTAATTTAAAAAAAATTACATTATCTTATTTTGAAGATCCATACCGTACAAATGGTAGTCAACTAGCATAAGAATCAAGAAATTTTGGATGGATGAAAAACATCACTATATGTGATGAAGGGACGCGACAAAATTCATCCAACCTCTAGAATATGGACGCTGGCGCGTTAAAGGGTTAACCCCTTTAGGATTGCTCAAGCCAAAATGGCCTACGGTTTGCAATACATGCCGGTTTTAGGGTAGTTGGACTATGTATTTGAAAAAATTGAATTCTTCAACAATGTCTGCAACTTTAGATGGGAACTAAATTACGGTGGAAAGAAAAAAATTAATTGAGCAAAGATACAGAAATTGTGCCTACGAGAAGTGCATATTTTGCATATTCTTGGAAGGGACCTAGCTTGTATTCTGTAACCGTATTTGTTTGAGGGGGCCACGTATGTGACAGTTCAAGAATTTTGGCCTAGCCAAGGCTCAATTATTTTATGTCAAAGTGAACTAGGTGAAGCGTTTCCAGAGACGGTAAGGAGAAAAAAAATTAATTAAAATAAATGCTACTTCTAGGCCCTACTGAAGGCTAAAATACGGAAAAATACAACACTTTTTTAGACTGTACAGTATACCAAGAATTTTTGAAGAACTGAAAATCACTCAAAAAATTGATCAAAAAACTGCTGACACATCCTATTAAAAAAATCTCATTGTATGAATACCTCGTGAAGGTACTCAAATATTTTTGTGTACACAGAGACTTGGGCAAGAGCACCTGCAACTGGGCGTCATGAGTTGTATCAAACATCCTTTCGGGGTTAAGGTAGAGAGCTCCAAAACCAACAAGGTTCCTGAAAGAAAATATGAATACTCTTTCAAAGTGCAGAACTATCTCTACATCACGTGGTAGCCGTGTAGCACATGGTTGCTTCAAGAAAAAGTCGGTGCTACCAAATAATATTCATTTGAAAATGTATTGAACTTCCTGTAATGAAACATAGAAGATTGCAGTTCGTACAATAAACATGATTGTGCTCTTACAATATTGTAGCTTCCCAGCAATTTGGTCAAGCAACTAGTTGTGCAGTCTCTGCCTTAGTATTTATCCTAGATTTATTTTGTTTACGTTGTTCAGCCATGTAACTCCTTGAAAGTGATGAATTTTTTAGTCTTTCCCCTAATGGAGCAGAAACAATAAATAATTCAACATGTGTCTAAATTTATGTGAAATTGGTGACCTAGTTTGCCCAATTAAAAAAAAAAAAAAGCCAACAATTTTAATATATTTTTTGGTATGTTACTGCTCAATTTTAATATTTTAATATTTAGGTTGCCTAGCTTTTCTTTTCTTTTTTCACTTTAATTAACCCTTAAACGTCCTTCCAAGCCCCTTGGGTTTGATTTTCAAGGAATCTTGCTTTTAGCACGAGTACTACTTAACTTATTTTAACTAAACATAGATCATTGGATGCACAATAAGGTGAGGCATCTGATGTTCTCAATTGCAACAACTTCTTTTATACTTGTTCACTTTGTTTAACCCCTAAAGGACCAAGTGTCCTAACTAGGACATTTAGAGAATTGGGTAGGTTCCGGTGAACACATTTTTAATCGAATTTTGAAGGAAATTTAATAGTAGATTCCCCAATGTGCCACGAAAATGGGGATTTTTTTTTTTTTGAATTCCGACACTGTATGTGAAAGTTACGAGGGGAAATGTGTTTTTTTCGGGAGAAAGGGCAGCGGGGCAGTAGAGAAATAGTTGAATTTTAGGGGGGGCATCAAGATGGGCCGTGTGTGGAAAATGGGGTGGACTGTAGGGGCAGAATACCACCCCGTTTTCCAAGCTCATAAAAAAATTAAAAAATAATATTTTTAAAAAAATTAAAAATTATTTTTTAAAAAATTAAAAAAATTATTTTTTATTAAAAATTTATTATTTTAAACTGAAAAATATTATTTTTAACTAAAAGTTCAATTTCATAATTAAAAATATTATTTAAAATTTTGAAAAATAAAATTATTTTTATAAATAAAAAATAAAAAATAGAAATCGTTCAATGAGGGACTGCCACATGGCAGTGTACCTTGAGAGTTAGTGGGGTCATGAACATTGGAATGGGTTGGCACTTCAATTCCCTTCCTCCACCCTTTATTTCCCCCCTAACCCCCAAAATTCTTAGAAAATGTGCTACATGTCTTCTAAAACTTGGAGATTTATATTTTTTTCAAATTTTTTTTCGCCATTTTGTAGAGGGTGGAATGCACTTGTGTTTCACCGCTCGGATTTGTATTTTAAATAAAGAAAGTCGAAAATATTGCAATTCCAAAAACATATAGTCTTTTTTGAACTTTTAAACCCCCAACAAGTGCAAGGTGTTATTCAACATCCTAAACATCTCCAAACGCAACGAAAATTGGTACACAACTAAGTAACATCATATAGAATGTGAAAGTGAAGTGCGACAAGTTTCGGTAGTGAGGTTTTTTTGATGTAGATGTGGTCAAACGCATCTGAATTTTTCGGGCATGTGTTTTTTTGGGGTGTTTTTTTCCATCAAACGCAAATATCTTGCAATCCGTGCGGTCAAAATGAACGAAATTTGTTGTGTATGTTTTTCAAATAGTTTAGGACAAGATCTTACGGTTAGAAGGTAAAAAATAACATTCTTTTGGATTTTTTGCATGGGGGAGTAAAAATGGCAGCATTGGAGTGTTTTTGGAGGAAAAACACTCCGGTCCTTTAGGGGTTAAATCAAAGGTATTGAAGAATCGTTTAATTATTGCCCAAGTTCCCAATCAATTTCTCGTGTGTTTGTTTCTTTGTTGTGATCAGTCATGCACTCATGCCCGGCCTAAACATATAATCCAAATTCTTTCAGAGATCCTCGGGCTATCCATTCAAGACCTAAAATTTTGTTTAAAAGGTTAATTATTAAGTAAAAAGCTGCCCAAGCTGGTACTGTAGGAAGCCATGATATTGGCTTCTACTGTAGAAGATTTTCCTTCAAAATGTAACCAAAAAGTAATGCATGGAATCACCGTAACCAAAAAGTAAACCAGGGAAAACACCGTCCCCAGCTCACTGAACCCAGATTCAATAGCCCAAAAATCATGACCACCTGATTCCCCCCTCCCTGAATATCACATAACATTCAGTAGTCTTCAAGAGGGGTGCCTTTTTGTTTCATCCACCTTAATTTATAGATTGAGCAGTGATTTGTATTTGAATGGACTATTGAATCAAATAAATAATTATAGAACACTATTGAATGTGATTGAGAAGTGCTTTGAGTTCCTGTGCACCATGGTTGATTGCTCTTGCTCAATGCCACATGTCCTCGTAGCTACTGATGTGATGAGGAATATCCCACATCATTTCATTCGGGGGATGAAATGATGTGGGATATTCCACATCAATTTGTCAGAGAAAGGCAGTAGTAACCAAGGTTACTGAATGTTATGTCAAACTTCCCTTTCTTTCTGACGGAATAAAATGTCCTGTTGTTTCAAATAAAATAAAAATAAAATACTCTGGGTGTACCCAACAAGGTTTTGGTCAAAAGGATTTCGGAAGAACCAACTGTAGTTCCTTTTATTTTAACCCTTTAGTGTCTAGGTAAGAGCATCTCCACCCTTGCTCCAGATGCACCACTCGCCAAAGGCCTTTTCACGTGCTCCAGAAAACAATTGAGCCGCCCCACATTTCCTGCACCTCACCCTTGCTCGCCATATCGGGCCTGGGAATGCTGCGCTGCGGGAATCGAGGGGGAATCAACGGAATCGACTGCGATTACTGTGAGCAAGCCAGCAGCCTATAAACCAGCAGCCTGCGAGAACAAGATAAGTCCAAGCATAGGAGCGGATCTTTGTCAGAACTCCGAGGAATGGGCGCGCTGGAGAAAATGAGGGACTCGCCACGATGGCGTGTCGAAGGCCATATTTGACGAGCCCTAGACAAAGCAAGCTCTTGCCAGTGGCGCGGTGAGGGAGAAAAATCAGCCTGGGCCCTCAAAAGAGCAACGCGGCCTCATATCTGGAGTAGGGGTGGAGATGCTCTAACCACTAAGTGGTCACTAGATCATTGGAAATTGAAATGCTCGAAAATTTGTGAATCATTTTAGTCCGGTGTCTGAAGTTCAAATGTGTAACTTTTGATACTGGAGATGATGCAAAAAGAAATCTTGAAATCTGACTTTCTTAGCTATTCAAATACCTATGTACAAAACACCGAAATACTGCAAATATCTCAAAATACAGCAAATACTTACAAATACACCACATGTACTATGTGATATTTCTTGTGTTTGGAAATTTGTTTTGTTATATTTTTTTTGGGATTGTGTTCTCTTGGTCATGTTCCATTAGTGTATGTAGTTTGATCTGGATCAATGTACCAACTCCTTTCTTATTTTAACGTATAAATTTTGTCCTAAACCGTACATGGATAAGTCTCTCTCACTTATAAAATTCACTATGAGTCCATTCTTGACATGAAAGATTACATTGAAGAGGTGTTGACACAGGCCATTGCTGAACATCTTCATTTTTATTTTTGAAAATTTAACCCAAATTCTATTTAACCTTGAAGTCACCACCCCCCACAATCTCATCTTTGAGTGTGCATTATACGGTTCAAAGACATACTATAATCTTCCAATCCAACGGTCCAAACTTACCAAGATTTAATTAACACTTGTTTCATTAATCTATGCTTCCATTGATACGGTTGTATACTATTAATAGTAGTCATAATTTCAACAAAGAGAATTTTAAAGAAACATCACCCAAAAATCTGTGGTTTTTGCAGAACGACCCTGGGCGCTAAAGGGTTAAAATCAATCAATCATGGGCACAATGCGGGGAAAATTTTTAGTTAACCTTTAAAGGGCTGATGGGGATAGTAGATACATTGGTGTATATTTGACATTTAACACGCAATTCGCTATTTACGCACTTGTCCAAGTGCGGTCATTTTGGGGCCCCATTGTGCCAAAAATTTCTAAAATCAATTTTTTTTTTGAAAAGGGTGTGATTTTTGTCTATGGTGAAAAGTGCAGTGCATTGCAATTAATCAAATATATTACGGATTTTCAATAATAAATATGTGAATTTCATACATTTTTTTAATTTTTCAAAGTGTCTTTCATAAAACCCCTTCAAAAGTGCAATAAATATCCAACATTTTACTATCTTTCAACCGCATTTTCCCCATTCCCCTCGTATTACAATCACATACAATCCGCAATACATTTTCGTACAACGACATCATTACTCCACATATCCACGTATCCACATAAAGTATGGATCCACATATAAATATATATATATATATATATATATATATATATATATATATATATAAATAAAAAATACTTATGATAAAGAAGTACAAGTCGGCCATCTGAAGTGCAACCAATAGCACTAATCCACACTGTCTAAAAAAACTACTACTCGAAGGGGAATTGGGTCTCCGGAATCCTCTCAGATGACTGTGTTCCGTCGTCCCGACCCTCCTCACTAGCTACACGCTGCTCCTCCAACCTCGCACGAACATCTGAAGGGGTCTTGGGATCTGTATATTCCAAAGCTTGAGCCACCATGGCATTGACCATCGGAGATGACACCCGGTGCACAGGCGACGCTTCCTCCATGATAGACGCCGCCTGCTCAAACGTATACTGCCCTCCAATCCTGTGACGCCTGTATCTGACTCCATCAACATCATAGTAGAATCCGTCCGATGCAAGTGTCATATCTCGGTCTGGTAGGGCCCAATGAAACGGACGTAGGGTGGAATCAATATCCACAACTACTCCTGGTGTTAGCAACACCTCAGATCCACCCGCATCCAGCCCTGATCGTGGCAACACCTCCATGTCACGCACGGTCGACCCCAATGCCCTTGCGGTCCTAGCGGTGCCCCTCGGGGCCCAAATGCAAAATCAGCCCACTTGGGGGCCCTGTGAACCGTCGAAACGGTCCACGGCCGCGGTAAACTCTTATTGCGGCATTTTTTCGTGAAATTTTGATCGTATTTCCTAATTGCAGCGGTTTAGCTACGTATTTAATTTGGTAGGATTATTAGTGTATGTGATTGGAGTCTTTATGTGCCGGTTGAATTGTCCTAGTTTTTGGATATTTTTGCCGTATTTTGTGTTCTAACCAACTAATCGTGGATTTTTGTGTATTTCACGGTATTTTGCGGTTAATGTAGGAAGTAGAAGTTGGGCTATTGTTGGGAACTAAACGTGGGACTATTGGTAAAAGGCCTAGTCCTATTTTTAACACCTAAAAAAGATCCGGTAGCTAATAATTTAGAGTGTGTTTACTAGAGTAGGGTTTTTGGATGAGTTCTAGTTGAATGAAGTGCAACGGATGGAGGGAGGACAAAACCCTTGGGTTGAAGCCCAAGGGCAATCATTTTCTCATCTCTCTCCCTCTCTCTCTTCTCTTGGGCGGAGCTAGGCCCAAACCTATTATTTTTTCCCTCTAGTGTTTTAGGCTGCGGATAACTGTGTGTAGCGACCGCGATAGGAAGAACTAGGACGTGAGATTTTGGGTGGAGTTAGATATCATTGTTAGCTTTCCAGGGACACCAAGCACATTCAATTTGGAGCAAGGACGGCGAAGCTACGGCGGTTTTAGTGACAAGGGGTCTAGCTGCCGGCCAGATCTGGAGGGCGGTCTTTGACGGACGATTTCTCACGGGTTGCAACGAGTCTGGAGCTGAGATTTTTGGGGCGCAAAGATCTTCAAGTTGGCTTTCCATGGACACCAAGCACATTCAGTTTGGAGCAGGGACGAGGGAGCAACGGCCGCGGAAGTGAAAGGGGGTTTTCGGAGGGAGACAGCGTGATATTACGGAGGGAGAACCCTCCTTCCCCCTTGAATCTAATCTTTAAGAGTTTTTATCAATTCATTTAGACTTGATAGTATTTAGGAGGTTATAGGAAAACCTTTATTGTTCTATTTGGTAATTTTAATTGCCAATAGCATTTGGTTGCATTCATTGGTTTGTTCAAATGTTATGCGTTAAATATGGCGTATTTTGTGAATTCGTGTACTTGGTGATTGGGGTGTGTGTAGTGGGTTTGAAGTGGTCCGGAGAGGGTTATAGCGTGGAAGCGCTGCCCAATTCTCACCGGCCAAGTGTGATTTTGATCGCAAGATTAGGGTCAAAAAATAGGGTTTTGGGCACGACGCGAAAGCGCTGCCCAAATTTTCCCACAAAACCCTAATTATTTGCAAATTGGGTTGTTGGAAGCACAAGGGTGCTTATTGTTCTTAGGATGTTTTTGCAAGGAGAGAAAATCGACAAAAACCTCCCAAGTGTGGAAGTTTAACGTCTTTGCGAATGTCATGGTTGTGCTGTAATTTTTGGCTTCAACCCTAAGAACCCTAAGTACAAGCCCTAACTCCCAATTCTAAGCCCGTTTTAGTGCCTTAAGGGCCTAGGGTGGAGTGGAAAGGGTTTAGGGTCAATTAGGTGCTTGTAAACGGTCCAAATTGACCGTTTACAAGTGCTGCCATTTCTTGCAATTTACCCATGAGTCCCCTTTTCACTACTTTTTCACCATTTTGGTTAGAATTTCCCGACACAAACGCCAAATTTCTTTAGGAGTCTATTGCTTGCGGTCCCTCTTCGCCCACTTTCCGGCCGGACATATGGGCCTTTGATCGGCGACGGTCAAAGCGCTCATAGGCCCCAAACGGGGCCCCTGAGTGTTCTAGGAGTCTCCAAGGGGCCCCCAGGGTCGACCCCTAGGCCCATGCGGACCTAGCGATGCCCCTCGGGGCCCAAATGCAAAATCAGCCCACTTAGAGGCCCCAAACGGGGCCCCCGAGTGTTCTAGGAGTCCCCGTGGGGCCCCTGGGGTCGACCCCAATGCCCTTGCGGTCCTAGCGGTGCCCCTCGGGGCCCAAATGCAAAATCAGCCCGCTTGGGGGCCCCAAACGGGGCCCCCGAGTGTTCTAGGAACTTCCGTGGGGTCCCCGGGGTTGACCCCTAGCACTATGCGATTCTAGCGGTGCCCCTGGGGCCTAGATGCCTATTCAGCGCATGAAGTGATCGATAAAAGAATGGTTTAGGGAGAAACGTTTACTTCAAAGTCTTGAATTCGTGGTTGAAGCTCTTAGACTCTACAGATGGAACTCCCCCACGAACGAATTAATGCTCCCTTCCAAATTCCTGTCACGAATCGAAACCGAACATGAAAAGAAAATTAGTTGAGAAAGAGTGAATTTTTTAAATAAAGTGCTTTCGTGAGTCGTTCTTCATATATATAAGAAGAACCCTTCATTCTTCTCATTACAATGATGGAGAGCTGACCATGGTATGTGTTAGAGAGCTTAAGTGAAATAGTGGGTTTTTTTGAAGTTTTTTGAAAAAAATAGAACGCAATCTGATGTTATAGAGAAAGGAGAATGTGGAAGAGGGACAGAGGGCTGGAGAGAGAAGCTTGCTTGAGTCAAAAAATGGGCAAAGAGGGTGCGCGGCCGCGCACCCTCTTCTATTTGTGTGTGTCTCCAAGGGAGGCCAGCCCAATGGGCTGGCCGCCCTTGGAGCGGGCCACCTGGCCAGCTTGCCAGCTTTGGCTGGCTAACAGGCTGGCTTTAGTCAGCTTGCTGGCCGGTTTTGGCCGGCTAGCTGGTCGGCCCCAGCTGGTCGCCCCAGCTGGCGGGCCCGCCGTAACTGTTCTGTTTTTTTACTGTTCTGTTTTTTTTATTGTTCTGTTTTTTTTTACCTTTCTGTTTTTTTACTGTCCTGTTTTTTTTACTGTTCTGTTTTTTTTACTGTTCTGTTTTTTTTTTTTTTTTTTTGGTTTGTCCTTTTTTTGGTTTTTTTTTTTGGTTTTTGTTTTTTTTGTTTATTACAGTTTTTTTGTTTTTTGGGTTTTGGTTTTCTTCCTTTTGTTTTGTTTTTTGTTTTTTTTTGGTTTTTTTGTTTTTTGTTTTAGTCTTTGGTATTTTTGTGTTTTTTTTGTTTTTTTGTTTTTGATGTTTTGATGTTTTTATGTTTTTATGTTTTTTGGTTTCTTTGCTTTTATTTTTCTGAATTTTTGTGTTTTTGTTTTTTTTGTGTTTTTCTTTTCATTCTTTGTTTCTTTCTTCCTTTTTGTTCTTTTGTTTTTGTTTTTTTTGTTTTTTTGTTTTTGTTTTTTTACTTTTTTTTGTTTTTGGTGTTTTTTTGTTTTTTTGTTTTTTTGCTTATATTTTTTTTTTAAATTTGTGTTTTTTTTTTTTGGTTTTTCCCGTTTTTGGTTTAATTTTTTTGTTTTTTTCTTTGCATTATTTGTTTCTTTCTTTTTGTTTGTTCTTTTGTTCTTTTTTGTTTATTTTTTATGATAATCTTTAAAATAAATTTCAAGCATCTATTTAGTTCCATTACAAATAGGATATTGATGAAATATGTTGTGATAGGTTGAAATGTATATCTCTAAGTGTAGTAATTTGTGGAGATCTTTTGGTTGCATAATTGTATGAGGTGACTTCTTCGAGTGCAGTTTTGATTCATTTTCAACTAATATCTTAGAAGTTTTTGATGAATAACTAGAACATGAAATGAGGCATAATAATTTCAGAAATCATCCTATTTCTCATCGGTTCAAACTTGCGTGAAGCTATTATCTCATAAAATCTACAGAAAAAATCATCGTTGTTATTGAATTAACAGTCTATTCCATTTCCTTTTGATTTGTGAAAGGTATATATATGGGAGGATTTATTCAGCACTAGTGGAGTACTGATGAGCAGGGTGTAGGAGCTTTCTACAACGAATCCAGGACTTCCCAGTAAGACTTTATACCTAAACCATTGCATTAGCATTTAATTCATGTTGTCATCAACAGCGGCCTGTACTCTAGCAAATTGCAAGTGTACTTCGACGGGGGCCCCATACGAGCCCTAGGAACAGTTGGGTTTCTATTTGGGGCCCCCTAGTGGACTCATTTTAAGCTCCTAAACGTACAAAGGTGTCTCCAGATTTGACAATTTGAGGAAAGTCATCATAAAGTACTATATGGAATAATATTTTACGATTGATGTATGAATGATAGTTTTAAATTTTGAATTGAATATTCCATCCGTATGGTGAGGTTAACCAATGCTATCTCCAATATTTTATTCTAAACTTTAAAAGTGAGAATTCTAAATTCCTTATAAAATTGATTGTAAGCAACATATTAACAAATTTTTAAGTAGAAGTTGTTGGAATCGATGAATTCATTTTAACAAATTTAACAAATTTTTAAGTACAAGTTGTGGGCTGATTTTGCATTTGGGCCCCAAGGGGCACTGCTAGGATCGCATGGCGCTAGGTGTCAACCCCGGGGGACCCCACAGGGTCTCCTAGAACACTTGAGGGCCCCGTTTGGGGCCCCCAAGTGAGCTGAATTTGCATTTCGGCCCCGAGAGGCACCACGAGGTCCGCATGCCGCTAGGTGACAACCCCGGGGGCCCCACGAGAGCTCCTAGAACACTTGGGGCCCCGTTTGGGGCACCGCTAGGACCGCATGGGGCTAGGGGTCAACCACGGGGCTCCTAGAACACTTGGGGACCCCGTTTGGGGCCCCCTAGTGGGCTGAATTGCCATTTGGGCCCCGAGGGGCACTGCTAGGAGCGCATGTCGCTATGGGTCAACCCCGGGGGCCCCACGGGGGCTCCTAGAACACTTAGGGGCCCTGTTTGGGGCCCTCAAGTGGACTGAATTAGCATTTGGGCCCCGAGGGACATCGCTAAGACCGCATGGGCCTGGAGTCAAGCCCGGGGACACTCAGATTAAGAGTTCTCACCGTTTCAAACAAACAAAACATAACAAAACATAACAAAACAATTGTACTTTATGTATAGATCGTAGTTAATAGAAGCGTTATCGATAAGCTATTATAAATGTTTGTTATACTGAGTACGGATTGCAAATGTGGTGAACAGAGATACGGATGACGATGGATTCGAGTGCCGAACACAGAGCCTCGAGGGTACTTCGGACCTCGAAAGGGCAGACCATCTACTGCAGCGGTAACGAGAACGCCTAGAAGAACAGAGACGGAAGTCGTGGGCCAAGCATCATCTACAGCTACCCTAGAGGCAACAGATGATCCGTTTCCAGTTTTCAATCCAGCGAGGGACTTGGAGATTGGACAGTTCGTGGCTTTAACAGTAGAAGTTCGTGGAAAGTAGTAAAGGCTGGAGTACCATTCTATATGGGGAAGGTGGTGGAATTTGGACAAGGCAAATGGGCAATGAAAGTGAAGGTGATATGGTATTGGCTTATTATGAGGCGAGGTGTGACGGATGAAGCAGGTTCTGAGCCACAACGATACAGGAACTGCATGGAAGCATCTTGGGAGCCATCTGGTGAGAGACATGGTTGGGTGGACAAAGAAGCTGCTATATTTTCATGGAGAGATGTACCAGTAAGAACAAGAAGTGGACATTTAAAAGTGAAGTTCATTTCTATACAAGGAGTTCGAACTGAGAACCAAGTAACTATTCCCAATGAAACAAAGCCACACATACTTGAATATATTGCATTACAGGTGGAAGGCATGGATGACGAGAGGATGCAGAACGAGCTAGATGCTTACTAGAATAGAATTGTATATGTTATACAGTATATGGTTTTTTGTATTAGATGTCGAGGTATTGAAGGGAAAAGTGTGTACTATTATTATAAAACGTGAACGAGTACACGATTTTTATATAATACAAAGAATAATTAAATCTTATGTGTATGCTTGTAGCCCATATCTAAATGCATACAATGTGCTTGTATGATTATGTAAGATGCGTGCACAAATAAGGGATTCAGAATTCCCACTTTCGTACCTATCGCATAGTATGTGCAGAATGAATATCACAGGATAATTTTGTTGCGTATAGGACAAAAATTTGACATAGAGAAAATGCAAATACAAATTCTTTAAAGGAAATCCCCGTCAAAAATCTCCATGAATTTGCAATTTATCCTTATTAGAAGGGAATTGCTGGGAAAAAAAATTTGCCTAATTTTTTTTGCAATTTTTTGGGATTTGAATTTTTAGTGCGCCCGGGGGCCAAGTGCATGATTATATGGCCAAGTGCGTAAATAGCGAATTGCGTGTTATTTGTTGTAAAGAGAAAGTTTCAAATTAAGATCCCAATAGCTGATTAAAATCACACTGACGTGAATTTTAACTTCATTTTTTATCTTAAACCCAGAGGAGATGTGGAATCATGCCAAATTCAATGGAATGTTGTTGTATAATATTGGTTGGAAAGGGCTCTTTGGACCTTTAAGGGTTAAGCCTATTAGTGCCTACTAAGCCACAAAGTGATTGCTATTGTGATGGAAACTCATATAATGTAAAATCTACGAGGAAGTTGACTGCAGTTTGACTAATTCAGATGTGGCAATTTTTGACGCACAAGTAATACAAAAAAACCGTTCGATTTCAAGCATCCTAGCTTTTAGTATACAAAGTTGTTTTGCAAAAAAAATGATTAATACACGGAATTAGCAATTCTTGCACTTGGACAAGTGCATTGTTTGATGGCCACAACGAAGAAAAATTTGCACATTTTTGAAATTTTACCCCTCAAAAATTTGATATATTCTCATTTTTAAACATCAACAACACATTCATCGATATCAAATTTGCCGTAAATTAAAAGTAAATTAAACACAATGTGCAATAATTTTTAGTACTATTTGATAGAAATAAAAACAAAACGCTTTTTTCATGTAAAAATAAACGCATTTTTTATTACTGTGAAGTAATAATAAATGCACAATCTTACTACATCAAAGGGTTCTTCCTTGAATACATTCTCAATATATACTACTGCTCTACTATGACCTAGTCATATATATAATTATTTTTTTCTCCCAATTAACGATACGTCACTCCCACAAGGTCATGGTATAGTCCATCAACTCCAAGCCTCATAGAATGAACTGCCAATGTCAATTGAACAAATATAAGTCAAATTTGAATTTCTTTGTTTAAACAACTTCATTTACCGAATCTCTTTTATAATTTTTGAAAACCCCAAGATAAAACTTCGAGGATAGTAATCCTTAAAAAACATAATGTTCTGTGTTGCATTCAAATTACAGAAATTAATAGCAAATTCTTGTTTGCATTGCAAAATTTGCTAAATTTAGTAGCTATTGACTATGAATCTCCAAATCCAACATGAAATTTGGGTACCCCTAACCTCCAGGGGTCACATCGTGGTGTTTGTCTTCCGAATTGCGAAAGTCTACACCAAATTTGAACATGTTTGACAGAATATGCTAAATTTAGCATCTTTTGACTACGAATCTTTGAATCCAACATGAAGTTTGAATACCCCCTAACCTCCATGGGTCACATCCTGGTGTTTGTCTTCCAAATTGCAAAAATCTACATCAAATTTGAACATGTATGACAAAAACTGCTAAATGTTGCAGCTATTGACTATGAATCTCTAAACCCAACATGAAATTTGGATGTCCCTATCTCTAGGGATCCTAACGTGTTGTTTGTCTTTTGAATTGCGGAAATCTACATGGAATTTAAGCATGTATTGCAAAATTTGTTAAATTTAGCAGCTATAGACTATAAAATAATATAGTAATCCAACATAAATTTTGGGTGCCCTTTATCCCTAGAGGCTCTAGCGGGCAATGGTCGGCTAAGGGTATCCTTCTTTGGACACACTAATTAGGTTATTTTGTTCCTAAGCCTCTAAAGTTTGCCTGATTTATTCATTTTGATCAAGTAAAAAGACCCTAAAATGATGAAAAAAAAACGTGCGCCTCAACATAGTTAAGATGTATATTCTTACCAAGTCTTTTTTTTATAATTTTAAAATTTTGGATCTTTTCATAGATGTGAGAAAAAGTGCTGAATTTTGGGATTCGCAGGCATCTTAATACGCAATTTATTGAATTTTATTATTGAAATTAATTATTTTGTGCATTGGACCACTTAATGTAAGTCATATCCAAAAATGATATTAAAATAAAATTATTTGATATTCCAAATGATTTTTTTCAAGGATTTTAGGTACAAAGGACAAAACTTACTTTTTCAACTAAACAATTCACTAAAAATTCTTAAAATTCTTTGATTGTGATGACTTTTTTTTCTTGATACATTACAAGTGTTGGAAGCTAAACTTCATTTCGTGAAATCATACTTTATGGTATTTAAAAGTTGAAGTCGTTTGACACAGTGCAACAAACTAACATTGTAGCCAGACGACGTTTTTGGGTACCCCAAGCCGACCATTGCCCTCATCTTCGCAGCCCATTTGCTTTGTCCAAACTTCAACACCTTTCCCACATAGTACAATAAATTTAGTATACGTGGCACTAATACGATAGTCTCAAAATTCATGGAATACAAATGATATTCCCTCATTGCTTGAAAAAAGGGATCCAAATGAAGATAATAATTGGAATCAATTTCCAAAAGCGTGCTCCTCTACACTCCTGTATTCTAATACTATATTTATTTACTTTTTGATAAATTGAAAAACTAAAAACGTAGGATTCCAAAATCAATTAGAGTAAAAACAAATGTTTGAAGCAAAAGAAGAAAAAAAAATTAGAAGAGAAGAGAAGAGAGAAGTTTAAAGAAAATTACTTACTTGGTTAAAATTGAAATTGCAAAAAAGACTTAGGAAAAAAAAATACTTAAAAAAAAAGAATACCAAGAAAATAAATAGGAAAAAGACGATGAAAGACTAAACAAAAACCTCTAAAAAAGACAGAAAACAAAAAAAAAACACTACAAAAACTAAATAAAAAATAAAAAATAATATTATTAACAAAAAAAAGTTTAATTTTAAATTTTTTAAAAATCCGGCCAACCTGGGCTGGCTAAGCTGCCAACCCTTGGTTGGCTGGCTAACCCTGGGCTGGCTAGCCAGGCCTTTTGTCAGCCAGTCAAGAGCTCTTGGCCGTTGCCCAGGGGCTCTTCGATAGTTTGCCAAGGGCTTTGGCTAGGTTGCCAAGGGCTTTGGCTAGGTTGCCAAGGGCATTGGTAGCCAACCCTGCGGAGCTCCGCGGGGTTGGCAAGCGTGCTCTTTGGTGGAGCGCGCTGAAGTATTAAATGGCTTTTTAAAAGCCGATTTAGGTATTCTAAGTACGTAATTAAAGCACGGGGCAAGAAAATCCTTCACAAAATCGTGCCAATTATATTGCGTGACGGCACTCCTAAGAAGTTATGGGTGCCCGGCACCATAACTAGTGCCAAGAATCATAATGAAGGAACCTTGCGTTTGTGCTTTACGACGGGGGAGGGCTTGAATCACCGGTTGCCCTCGATGGGTAGGTTTTCAATGCCTGGGCCTACCGGCCTCGACACCTCGGGCCTTCCCATCAAGGGAAGCCCTTGATTCAAGGCCTCCCCCCTTACTTAAAGCTCCCTCCCTCCACCTCATAGTCCACATTTCATATTTTACCTCTCAAAGGTAATGCTCTCACTACTCTTTATATTTGCAAATGACACTAGTTAGGGTTGTAAAGCTCAATATATATGCATTTTGAGAGGTACACGTGATATTTCTTCACCCAAAAAATTTAAATGCATACCTACGATAATTTAAACCATGGTTTTTTTTAATTCATTGTAGGCGTGCTTGATTAGAGCAAACATTGTGACGCATACCAAGTCGAGGTAAGCATTATTTTCACAAATCCGTTTATTTTCGAAATGTATCATTCGTATGTTGTTTTCACCTTGATTCATTTAATCTTAATATTAATCACTCAAAGTTATGTACAATTGCATTTTGAATATTAGATTTTGATTTAACATATAGGCATCAGCTGCTAAATTTAGCATATTTAGTCCTACAAACTCAAATTTCTCACAAATTCTTCTAATTCAAAAAACAAACTCCTTGTAAAGACCCCTAGATGTTAGGGGCATCCAAATTTTATGTTGGGTGTCAAGAATTTCTCTTCTAAATTGCTAAATTTAGAAAAATTAGCTATACATACTCAAATTTGATGTAAATTTCCACAATTCAAAAGGCAAAGACCACGCAATTGATAGGTTTTGTACATCATAAGAGACACATGCTACTATGAGTTGCATTACGTAGTAGCAATAGCCATATAGTATAGCGCATCGTGTATTACTAGGTTGATTGTGCACGAGTGCTTTGAATGACATGACGTTTTGGTAGAAAATGCAGAAAAGTTTGTATCTTATTTTTGCTACGCCTTAATAAATTGATTTGTAATAAATGAAATACTAGTGCAAACATTTAATGCATGTAACACACAATTCGCTATTTACGCACTTGGCTATATAATCATGCACTTCGTCCCCGAGCGCATGATTTTATTTGTCTAACTTTTATTTTTAAAAAACCAACGATTATTGTCTTTCTACAAATCACTTACATTGTAAACAAATAATTATTTTAATAATTTTTTATTCTCATCTTTATCTTTTCTTTTATCTTTTCTTTTTTATCTTGATTTCTTTCTCGTCTTCTTTCTTGTCTTCTTTCTTGTCTTCTTTTCGTCTTTCTTCTTGTCTTCCTTTTTGTCTTCGTTGTCTTTTTTTTCTTCTACTTTTTCTTCAGTTGTGGCTGCTGAACCCTAAACAATGGGAGCAAACCAAAAAAAAAAAAAAAGTTTTTTTTTTTTTTTTTTTTTTTTTTTTTTTTTTTTTTTTTTTTCGTTTTTTGGGTTGGCCATGGGGTGCTGCTGAATCCTGAATGGCAGCCGCCAAAAAAATATATATATATATATATATTATTATTTTTTGCCCTTTTTCTTAGCCGTGGGGTGCTGCTGAACCCTGAATGACAGCTGCCCAAAAAAACAAAAAAAAAAAAAAAAAACTTTTTTTTTTGACTTTTTTGACTTTTTCTAAAAATTACTATTTTTAGTCGCTGGGGTGCGCGGCCGCGCACCCAAAGACTCTTCTTCCTCTTCTTCTCCTTCCCCTCTCCTCATATATATATAGGGGAGAGGTGAGGGGAGGGAGAAGGAGTTGAAGAATGAATGAGAGAGACCCTCTCCTATCCCCTATATATATCTGAGGAGAGGGGAGGGATGGAGAGGGAGGGATGGAGAGAGAGGGAGAGGAGAGAAGAGGATAAAAGAGGCTTAGGGTGCGCGGCCGCGCACCCTCAGCCGTCAGTAGTCTAAAAATAGAATTTTTAATTTTTTTTAATTTTTTTTCCGGCCATTTAGGGTTCAGCCGCCGGCGGCTGAACCCTAAATTTTTTTTAGGGTTCATGAGCCCTAAACAAGAAAGAAGACGAAAACCAAAAGAGAAAATAAAATAAAATAAAAAATAATTTTTAATTTTTTTAATTTTTTTTAATTTTTTTTGGTTTTTTTTTCCTCCACCGCCGTTTAGGTTCAGCGGCCGCTGGCTGAACCCTAATTTTTAAAAAATTTAAATTTCTATTTTTAGGGTTCATGTGCCTTAAGAAAAAAAGAAAAAAAAAAAAAAAAGGTTTTTTTTCCCCGGTGCGGGTGTAGGGTTTGCGGCTGTCACAAGAGGTATGAAGAAAAAAATAGAAAAAGAAGAAGAAGACAAGAAGGAAGACAAGAAGGAAAAGAAAAAGAAGACAAGAAAGAAGACAAGATAAAATAAACAAGATAAAGAAAAGATAAAAGAAAAGATAAAGATAAGAATAATAAATAAATAAAAGAATTGTTTGTTTACAATGTAAGTGATTTGTAGAAAGACAAAATCGCTGTTTTTTAGAGAGCTTTTTACACAAATTTTTTAAGCACGATTTGCTCATGAAATGAACGCACTTGGCCAAGTGCATAAATAGCGAATTGCGTGTTATGTGTGACCAAATTTGCATGATTGGAGTAAGTTGAAACCCCCAAAATTCTCACTTCAACACTTTATTAATTCTCGGCCCTAAAACCCACAAGTACCAAAATTATACCCTCTTGCAATTTCAAAAGAGGTCAATTTCTGTTCAATGGGCGACAAGTGCATTGTCATACCCCCAACTGCAAAAATTCCTAATTCAATGTTTTATATATAAAATACTTCAACATACACAAATTGTACATTGTGGTATTTTTTGCTATTATGAATGATTTTTTTAAGTTTTATTTTTATTTTTATTTTTATTTATTTTTCAATTTTTTGTTCTTACTACCTTCTTCTTTGTTTCCTTATTTTGGTACGAACACCAATTATTTTTTCAACATGCAAATCTTCTAAAATCTTGTGTATGAGTTTATGGACCTTTTAAAGAGGTGAGGCAAAGATGGTGGTTGAGAAACCGTAGTAAATTTTGTGCATATGATCTTGACACATATCATATGTTTTTGGAAAGCCTACAACATATCTCCTAGGTGAACTCCATTATGTAGATTTTAGAAAAAAACATGATGGATTCTAAATAACAGTTCAAAATTGGTATTTTTAGGTAACAATGTATACTAGAAATACTACTTATAATCTAATACTTGCATTGTTGGATAGAGTCCATTCTAGGAAAACCTCAACACACAACTTGGTTACAATATGGTACGGTTAACCCCTAACCGTCCAACCATGCATACTTTGCATGATGTTCGGATTTGAACTCCGATTTCTCATCCATCATGCACTCTCGCATGCACTTTTTGCAGTGTGGATTTTTTACTGAAACTTGTATAGGAAGTTAGCTTTGCGCATGTGTGATCTAATTAGAAAGGAGATGATTTGTGAATATTTTATGCCTCATTTCATGTTGTAGTGTTCCACCCAAAATTTTGAAGATTTTAGTCTAAAAGTGCTCTTGAAAAAGTCAACTACTAAAATTAGATTGTCAATATCTTTCTTGTAATCATATTACAAAAGAGCTCTAAATCTTAAGTTTGAAATTTTATGCACAAATATTGGTGATAGCAATCGCAAACCCAACTTTATAGATAGAATCTAAAATGCATAATGTACAACTTTTATTCATTCACCAAGTTAAAAAAATCCATCTTAGTTGCATTTTATTAAGCATCTTTGGAAATCTGCCAAATCTCAAAAGGGTGAGAACGTGTAGGGGTTAACTAACAAAACGAAGCTTGCCAAGTCTAGTTTCTATTTCACTTTGATTTTTTTAAAGTTGAAAATTAAGTGTTTTGTTGCAATTACAAGTTCAGTGGCTATTGCCATGATGATGCGATTTTTCCAAATTTAGATACATGGATGATGTTCACTCACCAAACTTTCCTTCATTGTAATCTACACATTTGGTAATAGATCGGAATTTTGGAGTACATTTTGTAATTGGTATGAATTTTCCTTACAATCACTTCAAAAAATCATAGTTATTTCAAATTTTCACCAAAATTTATGAAACATACAAATGGGCTGTGAGTTGAAATTACAATATGGCTTCATCTACTAAAAATATAAAGTTGAATTCTTGTATTATAGCATTTAAGCATTTTAAGCATGTAAAAGAAGATTTGGATAAATTTATGAATTATTTTAATTTGTATACAATATTACAAATGGGCTGTGAGTTGAAATTGCAAAAACATTGGAAATTGTGCACAATAATCAGTATTGAACTTTCATCATTTGTGATTTGTTAAAAGAACTTACTTAAAAATATCACTACACTAAATAGGTAGATTAGTGTTAGATACACTAATTTACATAAACATGTTGTAAGTTTTTACTGTTGACCAATTTTTTTACCCTCTATATTGATGAAGATAGGGATCTTTCAATAGTATTGGAATCAATGTCTTTGGTAATTTTTTTTGTTGAGAGTAAAAATCAATAATATTTTCAAATCTTATAATTATCTAACACTAATCTACCTATTTAGTGTAATGAGCTTGAGTTTGCTTTGAAAAAGAGAGATTCTGACAAATATAGACCTTGTGCATTTGATGCATACACAAAATTTCACCAAAGTTGGTTACAACCGGTCCTTACAACGGGTCTTACAACTACCCTTAATCAATCATAATAAGGAATGAAAACTCTTTTCAAAATATTCAACCATATAGAGTGTCATTAGCAACAGCGTACAACTTTGAAAAATGAATTTAGTACATTGTTAATACAATATTTGCATAGCTTTCCAAAATAGACATTGAAAAGTAAAGACATTCAAAATGTGTTCTAAAATATATTCTTTCTCATTAATGTATTGAAAAAAGAAACCGTAAAGGTTATTGTGTTTTTCTTTTAAATTAAAATATTCCACATAAAAAAATTGGAGGTAAATAGAGTTATCCTTAAAGTCACCTTGTATTTGAATAAGATACCGTGAATTTTGCTTTAATGTACTCTTATTTGTTCATCCCAAATAGTTAAAAAGCATGAAAAAGCTTGGTGGTCTATCATTATTAGTGTGTAAGAGCTTGGTGGTTTTCAAACTGAAGGGAAACTAGTTAGCCGTCAAGAAAGACGGCTAGACTAGTTTTCCAAGAGTTTGAAGACCACCAAGCTCTTACACACCTAAAAATGATAGGCCACCAAACTCTTCCCTACCTTTTAACTATTTTGGGTGAACAAATAAGAGTACATTAATGCAAAATTCACGGTATCTTATTCAAACACAAGGTGACATTAAGGATAACTCTAATAACTGCTTTTGATCTCAAAAAATTAGGATAATCAAATTTGGTTGCTGAAATATTTAAAAATTAACCCGTAAGCTCCCAAGAGACCACTTTTTTGGACATTGCCCGTTTTCCCAGATGCCTAGGCCCAAGAAAACAATTTTTATCAAAGTAAAAGTTATGATGTCATAGGTCTTCTTTTCAATGCAATTGGAATTATGTCTATTTGATCAAAACTACCACGGGGAGGTTACATACTACATACTTTTGTAAACCACATGCGGTTGGGGGTCAATTATAGGTGGTCTATTTATCTAAATTTCTTCAATAATTTTCACCCTATTAGTAAATAAAATGGTACTTTGAGGTATTTTTCAAGACCCTATAGGTAAATATAATTTCCACCATTAAGTTATTTTATAGACCCTATTTTATTTATAAATTGGACCATTTATGAAAATCCTGGAATTTCAGCATAAATTGAACCTAATCAGACATAACAAAACGACAACAATACATGAACGTGACTTTCAAAAAAAGAATTACGACTCTGCTTAGTGTCTAAAATGTTCGAAGGTGGGTTTAAGTGAGAAATGCATGTTGTGAGAGGAAGCATGCGGTACTACCACCCTACCCTAGCCTTGTGAATCTCATTGATCAGCTAATGCTAAAATTCATGATGAGGAGACTTTCCCGTAAAGCCAAATAATTCAACCTTCATTTGTGGTTCATTCTTAACCATTGGCTAACTTCGACGATTTTTAGTCAAGTTGAGGAAATTCTCATTCAATCCAAGGATTTTCATTAGAACTCACATAAATTCTTTGTTCCTCTAAATATTTGAGACCCTAATTTATTAATAAAAATAGAATACTACCTATGCTTTTCACCTACCCTACTTTAGATATATTACCGTATAGGCCATTTCATTCAAGCTATGGTATTTCTAAAATTTGTATAAAATTTTGCTCCAATGAATTAAATGTACCCTATATTTTTTCTCACGTGGTTTAATAAAATTTTGACAGTAATCTCCCCGAGAAAACTACACTTTGGGGAATTTTTCAAAGTGAAACACCTCAACATTGTAAAGTAACTTCAACATTTTGGGTAGGCTTGCCAAAAAATTCTAAACCAATGAAATTCATTGGGCCGCTCACATGGATTGCATGCTATGAGTTGTGAGCTCATTCAATTGAAGGAGAGTTGAAGAGATAATCTGATTTATCTAAAATCTCTTACTTTCCTATGTATCCCCACCCATTACAAGGTCTTTGAAAAAATGCTAATGAATTGAACATCTTATAAAATTGAGTCATGCATCTTGTTAACTACCTCATCTTCAAGATGGTTCAAAACAACACATCATTTCAAAATAAAAATTGGATTTGATAGCCCATCAAAGCAAGGCTACCCCAAGGAGTGATATGGTGGAACTTTGACAAGGAGTGGTGCCACCCATTGCTTGGCACTAGGCATGATTTGAAGGTTCGATGGCATATTCAATAGCCCCAACTCAGGTTCCTTGTTTAAAGTTTGATTTTAACTCTCTCTTTTTGTTGGTTACTAGTTGGCTTCGGTGACAAGGTGTTTTTGCTCAACGGCTTGCCGCTTGACTTGTTGTACTGGGTTCATTTGCATTGAAATAAATTTTCATTTGTGGCAAAAAAATAAAATAAAAAATAGTAATAATAATAAATTAAATTAAATTAATAGAGAAAGAAAAGTTGCCTGAATTTTTCAGGGTTTGGAATTTCAAAATCTCAAGCAAATGAAGTCTTGCTTAGATCAAGTGTGGGTGAATATGGCAAGAGCAACGATTCCTCCAAGTCTTGTGCCACTACATTTTGATATTGGGGATGGTCTCTTTGGACCTCTGCCCACAAAAGGCAACGTAGGTTGCCACATCCATGCCAAAATCAAACAATGAACTCATAAAACTTGAAAGAGAAATGTCGTATATGTTAGATCTTACGACTGCTTCATGTTTGGGATATATTTTATTGTGTGTTAAAATAATAGATAAAGAGGAGATTTTAGAATTTGTAGAAATGGTATCGCTAAAGTTTGTGTCTACATTTTCTAAAGCATCTTGAATAAAGGTCATATATATATGACTTATTTTTGTAAATGAAGAGCTTGAAAATATACGTATTTTGAGTTTTTCTAATATTTTGAGTTGTATAGAACAATTCACAATTGATTCTTTTTTCCAAATTGGCTGAAAACGTGCACCATTGATTTTTATGACACATAAACTTAGTTTCTAATTGTCATTGAACTATGGTCCCATTGTAAAAGGGTGTTGACTTCCATTGCTCTATCATGCTATGATTTTCATTTCAATATTTCAATCTATTAAAAAAAAGTTGACATTATCCCTAGTATAAAAATTTAAATTAAAAAATTAAAAAATTAAAATTAGCTAAGAAAATTCAAAGTCCACTTAGTTTGGCAAGGTACAAAAAAACGTTTCTCTACAACATTGCAATCTTAGTGGTAAAAGCTGCTCACATTTTTACCACAAGTATAATAATAATAAAAACATTCAGCAACAATGATTCCAAAACCACTTTAAGACATTTAGAACATTATGCGACCTCCCACATAAATGGTATCTACTTTTGATACCCAATGCATACAGTATTCACGATACCTCTACAATATCCAGCAATACCCTTGATATATCAAGGTCATACCATGACAATATCCATGGATATCACCTCATGAAGTTGCTACATTTTTATATCATGATGAGCATTCTCGCTCTACATAACATTCAGTAGCCTTTGTGAGTACTGCCTCCCTCCAACATAATGATGTGGAATATCCCACATCATTTCATCCCCCAATGAAATGGTGTGGGATATTCCACATAAAATCAGTAGCTCTGGGGGCACGTGGCAATAAGCAAGAGCAAGCAACCATGGTACAGAGTAATTGAAAGCACTTTCAATCACAATTCAACATTGTTTTTTCATTGTTTATTTGATTGATTCTCAACTCAATAGTGTTTTGTCAACTCAACAATGTTTTGTCATTCATTGTTTATTTGATTCAATAGTTCATTCAATTAGAAATCACTAGTCACTCTGTTTATAAAGGTGGATGAAAGCAAAAGGCAGTCTCTTTGAAGGCTACTGAATGTTATGGTAGTTGGCCAAGATATTGTCACAAAGGAGCAAGATATTTTGTCACAAAAGAGCCTCCTTGATTGTAATAGGAGTTTTGCAATCCTTTCCTCATTGGACGGACTTTACAAATAACTCTAATGCCAGGTTTGAGTTTCAAAGCAACGGTATCACTATCATTAATTAGTTAGGAGAGGGTTTGAACTTTTCACTGTGCTTTGTCTTCTCTTTGTGAGCCTTTTTATTAACAAAAAGTACAAACCTACATGTTATAGATTGAAACACAACTTTAATATTATATCTCACTACACTAAATAGGTAGATTAGTGTTAGATAATCATAAGATTTGAAAATATTATAGATTTTTACTCTTGACAAAAAAAATTACCAAAGACATTGATTCCAATACTATTGAAAGATCCCCATCTTGACCAATATAGAGGGTAAAAAAATTGGTCAACAGTAAAAACTTACAACATGTTTATGTAAATTAGTGTATCTAACACTAATCTACCTATTTAGTGTAGTGGGACCGGTGCCGTTGAGCACATGAACTTCAAAGAGCTTGGGTTGTCTCCTCGACGGATTCCAGCGCGGAACGATGGAGTGAGACAAAGCATGCTGTATTGTATAATAGATTATCTACTTGCCAGTCCCGCAACTTGTTAGTTATGTAGTCCACTTTGTTAACTGAAGTATTTCATGATTTAGATTGAACTATCTTCTATCTCCAAAATCAAGTGATTAACATTGCATGGGTTGCATGGGTTGCATGGGTAGTTGTTACCACTGAGTTGATAATAGGAACACGTCCTTGCTCTCAATCTGAATCAATGTCTTATTTTCTGGCTATGTTTTGCCAAATTTCTTTACAAAAATATGGCATTTTTAATTTTGGTAACGAAAAAAATGAGAAAATTTTGAATTTTCTCTATATCTTTTGTGAAGATAGCCCGATTTTGTGAAAGGAAACTAACAAAATATGAAGAAATTCTATCAAAATACAATTATAAACTTGAAATTTTGCCAAATATTCTTTCCTAATTTTTTTTAAGTAGCCAATTAGGCTTCATAGAAAAAAACACAAGAAAAACACTGATCTGAATCACCCCTCCTCCCTTGCTTCCCATCCATATCTTCTTCCCTCCCATATCATCCTCTGTAGGCCGGTTTTCCAAACTTGAGTCACCATTACGTTCTTTAGAGGCCCACTGTTGCACCTCCGAATCCAAAGCATATGTCAGGGAATCGGAGGAATTGCAAAGCATTTTTTCTAATTATAGTTGGGCTAAGCAATGAGGATTGGAGAGTTGAATTATTTTATTTGCAATTTCTTTACAATGTAAAGAATGTGTTCCAGGCCCGGGTCCAGGAAGGCCTTAAGAACATTATGTCTTTTGGGAGCTTCTTGAATGGACTTTTAAAATTTAATTGCATGTAGGAAGCATCTACAAGGCTGATCTTTCAATTCAAAAAGTGTCACACTATAAGAGTGAAAATTCACTCTATTGTGAAGTACCACCTATTTAAAACCTGTCAAATTTGGATGTAATAAAGGATATTAAGAGCAATGTTTGGTTGGGTGAATAAAACCCCATCCAAATAAACCTTGTTTTTCAAAACATTGCCTACTTTCAAGGTAAACCTCTAGTAGCAACAAAACCTAATAGCCAGAATTCTTTTCAAGAATAAGTTAGGCATCTTACAATCTCTTTATTCATACACCACTTGAAGGAAGTGTCAAAGTGTGTCGAAGGTTCTTCGATGTTACTCCTACCTTTGTTCATTATTCCATGGATATTTGTTAAATTTTCATTCACTAACTTTTGTGCATGACTAGTGTTTGAAAATGTATACCTTTTGGTGCAATTTACAGGCTTCATTGGAATTTACATCTATGTATGCTCTTGTGTATGTATGCTAGATTCTTGCGTTTTGTTATAACTTTTTACTCGTGGTTTTTGAATGTATTTCGGACTAAATCAATCATAACTTTACAAAAATCCATTTTGTCATAAAAAAGTTAAAATTTATATTTTTAATTCAAATTCATAGAAAAACGGTGAAAAATCTTATTAAAATAACATTGGCCTAGAGTATTTGCATGGACAAGTGTAGTGAATACATGTGATGCACAAAACGGTAATAAAGGAAAAACACTTTTGGTAACCCCACTTCATCTAAACTTTCAATAACCAAGCATGTGCTTTTGTGCTTTTTTTTAATTTTTTTGTTTAACTCCTAAATAATATTTTTTAATATGTTTAATTATACATGGCCAAATGTGTAAATAAAAAATTGCATGTTGAAAATGAATTCTTTTACCGTCATCCGCTTTAGAAAACAAGTTGGTGAATGTATAGTGATTTCCGGGTACGTACACTACAATGCAAAGGAGCAGAGAGAAGTAATGGAAACCTATTGCCGGATACTGTAGCAACATATTTTGTTATTTAACCCTTTCAGGCGCCTGCGTTCAATATTTGGAAGCTATTCGAATTCTATCCAAACTGGACAATTTTCATCCACCAAAATTTCTCATGATTCTTGTGCAAGTTGACTATCCTTTGTACGGTTTTGATTTTCAAAATAGGTTATTATGATTTTTGGAAAAACAACACAAGTGGTTTATGTCAAGTCTCATTCTTAGTTCAAAAAGTGCGACCTTAAAGATGATTTCTCAAAATAAGTAGAATCAAATAAAACACACAATTCGCTATTTACGCACTTGGCTATATAATCATGCACTTCGTCCCCGAGTGCATGATTTTATTTGTCTAACTTTTATTTTTAAAAAACCAACGATTATTGTCTTTCTTCAATCCCTTACATTGTAAACAAATAATTATTTTAATAAATTTTTATTCTCATCTTTATCTTTTCTTTTATCAATTCCTTTTTATCTTGATTTCTTTCTCGTCTTCTTTGTTGTCTTCTTTGTTGTCTTCTTTTTGTCTTTCTTCTTGTCTTCTTTTTTGTCTTCGTTGTCTTTTTTTTCTTCTACTTTTTCTTCAGTTGTGGCTGCTGAACCCTAAACAATGGGAGCAAACCAAAAACAAAAAAAAAAAAAAATGTTTTTTTTTTTTTTTTTTTTTTTTTTTTTTTGTTGGTTGGCCGTGGGGTGCTGCTGAACCCTGAATGGCAGCCGCCAAAAAAAAAAAAAAAAAAAAAAAATTTTTTTTTTGCCCTTTTTCTTGGCCGTGGGGTGCTGCTGAACCCTGAATGACAGCTACCCAAAAAAAAAAAAAAAAACTTTTTTTTTTGACTTTTTCTAAAAATTACTATTTTTAGTCGCTGGGGTGCGCGGCCGCGCACCCAAAGACTCTTCTTCCTCTTCTTCTCCTTCCCCTCTCCTCATATATATATAGGGGAGAGGTGAGGGGAGGGAGAAGGAGTTCAAGAATGAATGAGAGAGACCTCTCCTATCCCCTATATATATGAGAAGAGGGGAGGGATGGAGAGGGAGGGATGAAGAGGGAGAGATGAAGAGGGAGGGATGGAGAGGGAGGGATGGAGAGAGAGGGATGGAGAGAGAGGGAGAGATGAAGAGGGAGGGATGGAGAGGGAGGGATGGAGAGAGAGGGAGAGGAGAGAGGATAAAAGAGGCTGAGGGTGCGCGGCCGCGCACCCTCAGCCGTCAGTAACCTGAAAATAGATTTTATTTTTTATTTATTTATTTATTTTTTATTTTTTTTGTGTCCGTTTAGGGTTCAGCCGCCGGCGGCTGAACCCTAATTTTTTTTAGGGTTCATGAGCCCAAGAAGACGAAAACCAAAAAAAAAAAAAAAAAATAGTTTAAAAAAAAAATAGTTTTTTTTTCTTCTATTTTTAGGTTACTGACGGCTGAGGGTGCGCGGCCGCGCACCCTCAGCCTCTTTTATCCTCTCTCCTCTCCCTCTCTCTCCATCCCTCCCTCTCCATCCCTCCCTCTCCATCTCTCCCTCTTCATCCCTCCCTCTCCATCCCTCCCCTCTCCTCATATATATAGGGGAGAGGAGAGGTCTCTCTCATTCATTCTTGAACTCCTTCTCCCTCCCCACACCTCTCCCCTATATATATATATGAGGAGAGGGGAAGGAGAAGAAGAGGAAGAAGAGTCTTTGGGTGCGCGGCCGCGCACCCCAGCAACTAAAAATAGTAATTTTTAGAAAAAGTCAAAAAAATCAAAAAAAAAAGTTTTTATTTTTATTATTTTTATTTTTTTATTTATTTTTTGGTTTGCTCCCATTGTTTAGGGTTCAGCAGCCACAACGGAAGAAAAAGTAGAAGAAAAAAAAGACAACGAAGACAAAAAGGAAGTCAAGAAGAAAGAGAAAAAGAAGATAAGAAAGAAGACAAGAAAGAAGACAAGAAAGAAATCAAGATAAAAAAGAAAAGATAAAAGAAAAGATAAAGATGAGAATAAAAAATTATTAAAAAAATTATTTGTTTACAATGTAAGTGATTTGTAGAAAGACAAAATCGCTGTTTGTTAGAGAGCTTTTTACACAAATTTTTTAAGCACGATTTGCTCATGAAATGAACGCACTTGGCCAAGTGCATAAATAGCGAATTGCGTGTTATAATAGAAACCATACCATCTCCTAGTGCATGTTATTCCAATTTCATTACAATTTTTTTTTTTAAAAATCCGTTAATTCATGATTTTTAATTGATTTTCAAGAGAATACCTTGCAAAGTCAATAAAAAGAATATCAAAGAAATATATGATAAATCCAACCATACAAATGTGATCTTCACATTGACATTTACAACTTTTCTTTGTACATCAACTCCATTTCCGACTTTCATCAAACATTTTATAACAGATTTTTGAAAACAGTGTTGAACTGGGTCGTTAAAGGGTTAAAGGATAATATTATCATTAAAGAAGGAATGGAGACTCATTTTTAAATCATGTGCAAAAAAGAACATGCAATTTGAAGCATTATTGACTAAAATATACAATTTTGAAGTTTCAAATCCAAAGCTACTTAGTTTTTAACATATATTTTTTTTATTTCACATATCATGAAAAAAATCTAAAAATATTGAAATGTATTAGCATAATATTGAAGTATATTCAATTATCTCACCATCACACTTTACAATTCCAGATTTGGATAATTTGACCACGTGTGGTGTCATTTCAAAATTTGAAATTTGAAAGTGTTTCAGCCGGATTTCTCTAAAGTTTTTGTGAAGAGAGTTAGATTTTGTGAAGAAAAGTACCAAAATATGAAGAAATTATATCAAAATATGATTGTACGCTTAGGATTTTGTCAAATAGTTTTTTCCCAATTTATTTTGAAGTCGCCAGTTAGGTTTTAAGAAAATAACACAGCAAAAACACCGTTCAGCCACCATGCTCCTCACTTTTTATCATGAGAAATTATTTAGACGCATAATACAAATGGTACTCCTGAGGATCTGTCTCTATAATTTCTACAAGTAATGTGTAAAACATAAGCAGTACAACCTCAAAATGTTATAATTGGAATAATCTTCTGTTAACCCTTTGACGCACCAGCGTCCACGCTGGATGATTTCCAACGCGTCCCTTCATTACATATGGTGATGTTTTTCATCCATCCAACATTTTCTTGTTTCTTGTGCTAGTTGACTACCACTTGTATGGTAC